>OU795036.1:74899774-75562557 GCA_917208275.1 Patella pellucida
TTCAACATAAACATCCCTACGATCCCCTCGCGCAGTATGCGAGACTTGTACCAGAAGACCCAGGAACGTCACCGTCAACTCCAGGAACAGTACGGTATGCAGACCATTCGCGTCATGTGGGAGTGTGAGATGGAAGAAGAACGACGCCATGATCCCGAGATGAACGAATTTCTGATTGGATTGGAAGATCAGCAATGGCCCGCTCCCGAACCTCTGATGCCCCGCAACGCTTTCTTTGGCGGAAGAACCAATGCTATTCAATTGTTGGTCAACGAGTCGGCCGAAGAGATGCGCTACATCGACGTGGTGTCCCTGTACCCTTACATCTGCAAGTACGGTACCTTTCCCATCAAGGAACCCACGATCGTCACACAACCCGATCAAGACCAGTGGCAGCAGTACGAAGGGTTGATCCAGTGTTCCGTGTTACCACCTCGTGGTCTGTACCACCCGGTGCTCCCGTTTCGACGAAAACAGAAACTGGTGTTTGCCCTGTGTCGAAGCTGCGTCGACGAACACATGCAACAAGGGGAGATTGCAGAATACCAACCTTGTGATCACACCGACGAACAGCGAGCCTGGGTGGGTACATTTGTCACTCTGGAACTGAAGAAAGCGGTGAGCCTGGGATATCGCGTATTAAAAGTGTACGAAGTCTGGCACTGGAAAGAATTCAGCACCTACGATCCCGAGGCCAAAACGGGTGGTCTGTTTACGGGGTACATTAATCACTACCTAAAGAAGAAGATGGAAAGTAGCGGCTATCCCGACACCTGTCACACCGAAGAAGACAAGATCCGCTTCGTGAACGACGTGTACGACACCGAAGGTATTCGTCTGGATCCCGCATCGATAAAACCAAACAAAGGGATGCGGGCGTTTAGTAAACTTCAGCTCAACACGGCTTGGGGGAAATTCGGACAGCGAGACAATTTTCCCAAGACAGAATATATCACAGAGCCCAGCGTCTTCTTTGAAAAAATGTTGGACGTGACCCAGACCGTGCGAGATGTACAGTTAGTCAACGACAACATGGTCTTGATGGAAACGTTGAAAAAAGAAGAACATGTCGCACCCTGTCCCATCACCAATGTGGTTATCGCCGCCTTCGTCACGGCCCAGGCCCGTTTGAAACTCTATTCCGTCTTGGAAAAGTTGGGAGAGCGCGTATGCTATTTTGACACGGACAGCGTCATCTACCAATATAATCCTAAATCATGGAATCCCCCGGAAGGTTCGAGTTTAGGCCAGTGGAAGAACGAGTTGCCCGAGAACGTCACCATTAAGGAATTTGTGAGCGGAGGACCAAAGAATTATGCGTACAGGCAAAGCGATGGAAAAACGGTATGCAAAGTCCGGGGATTCACCTTGAATTATCGTGCCTCCCAACAACTGAATTACGTCATCATGAAGGAGAACGTACGGCACGTCAATCAAAACGAACCGCTTGTCATCTCCAATCCGTTTAAGATTTCGAGATCACGTGATCGACGTCTCTGGACACGCCCCGAGAACAAAAAATATAAAATCGTGTACGACAAGCGTTTAGTTCAATTCAATGACAATGGCCAACCGATCAACACTTACCCCTATGGATACTGACTTTCATTTGTCAGGAACGTGGCGACCAAACAGAGAAGATGGTGAATCAGCAGCAACGAATACGGATATGGTCGAAAAACTCAGAGAACGATGGCTCAACTTTCGTGTCAGCAAATGTTATTTGCCAATAATAGAAACAAGTCAGCGCCAGGAGTGTTTCGGCTGCAGTATGGCTCACCCCAGTGTGAGATACCATGCGTGTCAAGGACTAGGTGTGTCTTCCATAACGGGCCAAGCCTCGCACCCTGTTGACGATTACAGTCACTACCTCTGGTTTGACGAGCCGAAATCAGAAGACGTCGATAAAGTATTAGACAGTCTGGTGGACGACCCATGGAAACGAGTCAAGACCTGGGAAGACGAACGACGATGGCAGGAAGATGTCATGCAAGCCTTGAGAAAGTACTGGGAGATCGTTCCTGGGTTTAAGATGGCGGTGATCAAACGCAAAAATGGAGTGTGCCCCATACGCGTATGGATGGAGCAGTCATCGGAGAGAATGTTATATTGGGAACTGAATGAAATGGATACCGAAAAGATCTCTGACATGGTGATAGAAGGTTGGGAATCTCTCGGCAGACAGCTGGGGGTCAGTGAAGAGTATATTAGTCACGCCAAGAAGATTTACCCAAACGACACACGGAAACAAATCATTAACATGTTCAACCAATGGCGAAGAATGTACGACAAGGAAGCTGGCTATAGGCTGTTGGTACAAGAAATGCAGGGAAACATTAAGCGAGCCAATCTAGTGACGTTGATGGAAGCCTGTCTCGCGAGTGGAGCCGTCATCGCTTGGGACGACCTGCTACCGTATATGGGCAACCTGATGTACCAATTGATACACGGGAAGAAATAGACTCGAATCAGTTAGTTTTATGTCTGTTTTTTTATTGTACAATACCGTATGCAACATGAGCAGAAATAGGAAGAACCGTTTAAGATTTTTAGATCACGTGATCTCTGGACACGCCCCGAGAACAAAAAGTATAAAATCGTGTACGACAAGCGTTTAGTTCAATTCAATGACAATGGCCAACCGATCAACACTTAACCCATGGATACTGACTTTCGTGTCTCGGGAGGATGGCGACCGAACAGAGATGGAGACGAACCGACAGAAAATACAGATTTGATCGAGAAACTAAGACGACGATGGCTCAATTTTCGGGTCTGCAAGTGTTACCTACCCATCATAGAGGAAAAGCAACACGAGGAGTGTATTGGATGCAAGTACGATCACCCCAGTCAGAGATACCATTCGTGTCTGGGATTGGGCGTGTGTTCCATAACGGGCCGAGCCTCACACCCTGTCGACGATTACAATCACTACCTCTGGTTGGACGAGCCGAAACCAGAAGACGTCGATAGCGTGTTAGGCAGTATGGTGGACAACCCACGCGACCGAGTCAAGACGTGGGAGGACGAGCAACAATGGCGGGAAGACGTGGACGAAGCCTTGAAAAAGTTTTGGAGTGTGGTTCCGGGATTTAAGACGGTGTTGATCAAACGCAAAGACGAGTTCATCGAACCCAAGAGAATCCCATACGTCGGTGGATGGACGAGCTACCAGAGAAAAAGAAACGATGGTTCCTGGATCAAATGGATATCAACGTCATGTCCGGTAAACTGGGCGAAGGCTGGGAATGTATTGGCAGACATCTGGGAATCAGAGAAGCACGGATCAGTCAAGCCAAGATGAGTCATCCTAACAACGCGCGCATGCAAATTTTCACCGTGTTCAACCAGTGGCGACAAAGACATGGTAATCGAGCCAGCCTGATGACATTGTTGGAGGCCTGTCACGTGAGTGAAGCTGTCATTGATTGGGAAGAAGTGCAAAAGTACGTGGAAAGCCTGGAAATCATAGACTAGACACGGACCAATAGAAACGAAGGAAAAGAAAGAACCAATCAAAAGAGAGTGACGTCACAACCAAGGGTATAAGAAGCCAAGTCTCAGAATAAAATTTCATTCTACTCTCAATGGCTAGTCAAGTTTGTTTCTCCTGTAACAATGTCGGACACTGGTATAGAGACTGCCCTGCTCGTTCCCAACAGCAGCAACGAAATCCACAACCAAGACAAGACAGATCAGCTTATGGTTCCTATGGAAAATGTTACCGCTGTGGAGAACCAGGACACTGGGCGCCCAGTGTGGACAACGAGCCGAAGCCCAAAAAGCGAAAAGTGACGAAGAAAGAAAAGAAGACGTCAAAAGAAAGTGTTACGGGATCAAGAGACCCACCGACGACAACCACAAATGTCTCAACTGTGGACAGCTTGGTCACGGCCTGCTCGAGTGCGAAAAAGAAATCCAAACAGAAAACAACTTTGAAGCCGTTGCCAGTCGCATGTTCGACAACAACGTCGATATGCCCAGAGACAACACCCGCAGTCAGCGATACTGGTACTGGTCAGGAGAAGCGTTCGAATTCTACAGGCGCTACAAAGAAAAACAGAAAACAGAAGCCTGTCAGTCCTCCAGTTATTACCCCAACTACGAGTGAAACTGACGAAACCCCGAAGCCGGCTGTTATTTTGTTGGCGGAGAAGGAAGCAGAAAGTTTTGCCCGAGCATTCATCCAGTATGCGGGTCCGAGAGATATGACCGAAGTCTTGGCGTATCCCCCCTGTTTCGATATGAGCGAATGGGTACCCGTTGTCGTCACGTTTGCTGAAGTGGAAGACTGGCACCCACACGATACGATGCAGAAGCTGTTGGGAAAAGTGTATTGGATTCCTCGTGTCCTGAGAAACGTACCCTGGTTGAGACAAGAGATCCTGAAGAGAGAACGCGTTAACTAACATTTTTTCTTTTCCTTTGTACTATATGTTGTATTGAATGTATTTTTGAATGCTCTTTTTTGTATTTTTTGTAAAATAAAATCTGTTCTTATTTCACTCCATGTCTGTTGTTCTGTGGTGGGCGCGAAGGTATAAAAGGCAGGGGAGAAGGGGATCGGGGGACAGTGCAAGATGGATGTGGCGTTCAAACACCCCTTTACCATGTTAGTCAGCGGTCCAACAGGGGTTGGCAAGACGGTCTTTGTACAGAAATTTCTCCAAGCGTCTCTGTTCGACATCCCTCCCCAACGCACCGTGTGGGCCTACGGAGAATGGCAAGAGAGTTACGAACACTTTCCATACACTTATGTCAAAGGATTGACGGATATTGACGACGTGATGGGGCAAGTCAAAGGGCCCCAATGTTTAATCGTGGACGATTTGATGGGGGAAGACACGGAGATATTGCAACAGTGGTTTACGAAAAAAGTCATCACCACGACACGAGTGTCATTTACATTGTGCAAAATTTGTTTGACAAGCGACAGCGTACCATCAGCCTGAATGCCCATTACTTGGTTTTGTTCAAAAATCCTCGAGACGCCTCGCAAATTAGTACGTTGGCCCGTCAGATGTACCCTTCCCATACCAAGTATATGGAGGAAGCTTTCAAGGATGCGACGAGTACCCCTCGCAGTTACTTACTCGTTGATTTGAAGCCCGACACACCCGAGACTCTGCGGTTGAGATCCAACATTTTACCCGAAGAGGAACCACCCATCGTCTACGTCCAAAAAGTATAAAAGGGGGACCTGTACCTCGAATTGATTCTGTTTGTCACGATGGCTCGCACGAAGAATACGCAGCGGAAACACCCACCTCCGACCCTTCCCCGGGCGACGTTCCCGACCTTGGCACCGGACCTTCGTGGTCCCACGGTACGAAGGCGCACTCGTCCGAACATGAGGGCCCCCAGAACCCAATGGTTACCCCCCTCGTTGACACCACCCACGAGTCCTATGTCTCCCTTACCGCTCACACCACCACGCTTTTTCTCCCCAGTCACACCCCCACGACCCATGTCACCACGTTCCCCTTCTCGGTCTCCCTCGCCGATCTTTCGAAGACCACGAAGAGAAAAGAAGAGTTCTATAAAAGGATTGAAGGCCTTTATTCGCAAGTTACAACAACTGACTCCCGATATGGCTTATGGACAGCTGGCCAAGAATACGGGCAGGGCGCGTATTGGATTGTTGCAGTGGTTCAAGTTGGCGGCCAACCATTTGCTGAATGATAACATCCAACCCCTGCATGCACAACACAAGAAATGGGTGGAACGAAATCGCCAGGTGTTGACCCAATTGACGGAGAAAAACATGCCGACGGCTGAAAAACTCTCTCTGATCATGAAACCCGGAGGACGTGGATTTTTCGGGGGCGTGTTGATTCGTATCTTGCTGCGATGGAAGGAAAGGCTGCAAGAGGAAAGAAACAAGAAACGAAATAAATTCGTTCGACGAACCGCTCAGCGTGGAAAGGGTCTGAGTGCCAAAGAGTTGAATCAACATCGAGCATTGCTTCGCAAATTGACTAATCCACAAACATCGCCCAACGTCAAAAAAAGGCTTCTCAAACAACAAGGCGGTGCTATTGGTGCCTTGCTCGCTATGGCCATTCCAGCATTAGCCCCCTTGGTATCTAAACTATTGGGAGGACAACAGGGTGGTAAACATCCCTGGACACGAAGGAGCGAGAGAGCGAACGCTGGGTTTGCCGAGTTCAAGAAACTATTTGGTGGATAACCCGTGGGACAGAAAGGTATAAAAAGGGAACCGGTGCACGACCCCGAGCTCAGTCATGGAGACACTGCGGTATCTATTGAACACTGCACCCAAAGACCGCCCACTTTTGCTCGAGACCCAGCCCATTGTCGACGGTGTGTGCGAGTGTATTGGAAACCTAATTCGTGGCAACGTTCCTGTGGCCGACAAAGAAATCAAACGTTTGAAAAAGGACGCCCCCTTGTTACGACGTTTGGGCACGTCTAAAACACCTTGGAAGACCCGTCGGCGACTTCTGAAACAACAAAAAGGAGGATTCTTCACCCGGTTGTTTCGGTCTTTTCCAAAAGATGAAATTCGCCAAGAAAATGAAACTGGTACCCTTCGACGGACCCACCGACGTCAAACCCGTCAAAGTCATGCAAGTCGAACCCGTGTACGATCGAGATCCACTGCAGCAGGCCGTCGAAAATGTTCACCAAGACATGCAACGCGTGCTAAACGACCCAACACTGGGCGACGAAAATAAAATGCAACGGTACGGACAGTTGTTACAGCGTTATCAAACGATGCAAAAGAAAAGAAAACAGGTCATTCCCTTGTCGGACGAAAACATACCCGAGCACAAAGAAGAAGCAGCCGTGGTGTCGGAGATACCCATTCTGGAGTCGGTTCCCCGAGCCTATCAACATCGAGCTCGCCTTTTGTTGAAACACATGAAAGAAAAGACACCTTGGTCGTGGAATGAGAACTTGGAATTGATTCGGAATGGCGTACCCGTACCAGGTACCAATGCCATTGACATTGTGAACGATTTGGTTCGTCGGCGAAAGAATACCCAGGCCCCCATGGGATGGTTTGGCGTGATGCAAAGTTTAAAGGCCACGAACGTACCGCGCGAAGCCATTGGTAATCAAGAACGATGGAACGTATTGTCCACGCCACCCACACGGCCTCCGCCGCGACGTCCGAGAAAGAAGAAAATCTCCAGTACGGATACCCCTAGTACATCTACCAGAAGATGGCTGTCTTTGCAAAACCTATAAATAGTCTGATCATATGACAATCGATTGAAACATGGAACGAAAGCTGAAGAAAGTATATTACGACCCGAAACACCCGGCCGCTTTCGGTGGAGCCCTGGGCCTTCACAAAGCTACTGGTGTGGCTTTGGACCAAGTCAAGACATGGTTGAAACAACAAAGGGCGTACACCTTGCACAAACCACTGAAAAAGAAATTCTCTCGGTCCCCCACGGTGGTGGCCGGGATAGATCACCAATGGCAAGCAGATTTGAGCGATATGTCGGCCTTGGCCCAACAGAATGAGGGATACAGGTTTTTGCTGTGCGTCATCGATGTATTTTCCAAGTACGCATGGGTGTTGCCTCTCAAAAACAAGACGGGGGACAGTCTGGTGGACGCTTTTCGTCGAATCTTTCAAAGTCGACAACCTCTACGACTTCAAACGGATAAAGGTACCGAATTCCTCAATCGAAAAATGCAAACGTACTTGAAAAAGAAAAATATTCATTTCTTCGTGACACACAACGTCGAAACCAAGGCCAGTGTGGTGGAACGATTTCAACGGACATTGAAAGAGCGTATGTGGCGATACTTTACTCATCGACAAACACAACGGTACATCGATGTGCTAGACGAATTGGTTCGGGCTTATAATGCTAGACGACATCGTACCATTGGCATGGCACCCAAAGACGTTCGTCCCGAACACGAATGGATGTTGACAACACCTCCACGTCCCACCAAAAAGAAAAAGAAAACCATGGACACCGGCACGACCGTACGTTTGGCTTTACCGAAACATGGGGCTTTTGATAAAGGTTACTGGCCAAACTGGACTCTGGAAACATTCAACGTTACACCCAACATCGGTCCCGGTTACAAACTTTTGGACGAAAGAGGTGAACCCATACAGGGTACCTTCTATCCCGAAGAATTGCAAGCGGTCCAAGTCAACGACGATGAGATCTTTCCCATCGAAAGAGTACTCGAAAGAAAAAAAGACAAAGTTTTGGTGAAATGGTTGGGCTATCCGGCGAGTTTTAATTCGTGGATCGACAGGACCAGTCTCCAAAACGTATAAATAGGAGCGAGAGACGTCAACCTCAGTCAACATGCAAGACGAAATCACGTCTACGTCCGCGAGTGCCCACAATTGGTCGCTCTTGGGAAAACGTGTGCCACAAGCGGAAATTGTCTTTTTCTGTCAAGTGATTTTAGTGTACGTCGTGGCGGGAGTTTCTTTGTCCCAGTTGGCCTTCAAACCCGACGGATCGCAGACTACCTTGTGGACGGCTTTGCTCTCCAGTACCTTGGGTTACCTGTTACCTTCACCGACCTTGAAAACCAAACATAATGAACAACGACCGACCCTTTTACCTCACGCTTCCTAGTGACAGTTCCATGTCGTGGTATCCCGACAACAAAGTCTCCACGTATCACACCCACCTGGAACCGCCACTTCTTGTCGATCATCGGGATTGGGAAGTGGGTCTGTCCATGATCACGTTACCTGACCATTGGCAAAACATCGATCAACGAGACAACACGCTCGGCTTACGCATTCATCCTTGGTCGCCCCCGAGCACGGCGTCCGAAGTAAAGATATGTCGGGACCGCCACAGGATTGACCCGTCGAATTGTTTCAAAGGTGTAAAGGGTGGTGAGATCAAGGGATCGATCGAAATGGAAACGCACATCAAGAGTGACGACTACGAGTCGCTGAGACACATCCTGGATGTCCTGAACACTAGACTGGATGATTTGTGGAACCTGACTCCCATCTACGATCATTTGGCCAATCAACCCAAACGTTTGGATCCCAATAACAAGGAAATGACCGACGAAGAGAAGAAACAGCAAATCGCCTACGAAACTCGAGAGATGATGCGTCAAGGGGCCGTATCAAGAGGTTCCTTCGTGTCTTTCAAGAAAGACAACACTAACGATAAAGTGTATCTGAAGATCAATCACGTGCAGACGCTTTTCTGGTTGGACGTGTTGCCGAAAATCGAACTTCGTCTGTGTGGTCCCATCGTGTCCATGTTGGGATGGACTGGAAACGAAATGATGATTTCCCTGCAGTCAATCGAAATGACCGGCGAAGATGGCCAAAGTCTACGGTATTTCTACGCCCACCACATCGCGAATCTTCAAATCCAGTTCGATCTGTTTTACATCTACACGGACATTATCGAACCCCAGATCGTAGGCGACGTGAAGGCTACTTTGTTGGACGTGATTCCCAGTCGACGATTGTATCACCGCCCCGCCAGGATTCACTACTTACCTCTGAAGTACAGTCGACTAAACTCCATTGGTCTCTATATAAGGAACGGAATGGGGAAAGCCGTGCCATTTCTCGACGGTAAGGTGGTGGTCCAACTTCATTTTCGCCGCCGATGATGATTCGAGTGTACAAAGGTGGAGTGCTCAGACAGCGAGGGGCTGGCAATGGTCTGGTAGTGTACAAGGGGGGAATTCTGAGACAACAGGGTGCCGGTCGATGGTCGGGGTTATTGAATGCCGTCAAATCGGTCGGGAAGACCTTGTGGTCGGCGGGCAAAGAGGCCGTGAAAAAGAATGTGGTCCAAATGTTACCCAAAGTGGGGCAAAGCGTGCTCGACGCCGTCAGTGGTCGTGAAAAATGGAACTGGAAGAAAGTCGCCCAGGACACGCTTCGCCCCGCGTTGTCAAACACGATGTCCGACACACTCAAGAACGTGGTCGCCCACCTGGAACCTATAAAAGACCCCTCACGAACCCCGTCCACTTCACATCGTCCGAAGAGGAAGAAGAAGCCACAGGTCACCTCTCACAAACGACGTAAACTAGATATCTTCGACCATGGCTACGCAGGTAATGCGCAATGATTCCTGTCCCTGCGCGCGAGACGAATTGCAGAATTTGTTCAGTGTACCCGACACGCAGACGGCCATAAACAAGGTGACCCACATTAGAAAGTATCCACTGACACCCGACCTGAACCACGATGGTCCCATCGAATTTTATATTTCCAATGCCACCACCGATTTCATCGATCTGGCCAACATGACACTACACGTGGCCCTGAAGGTGACCAAGAACGACGGGGGAGACCTGGATGCGGATAGTCAAGTCGCACCCATTAACAACTTGTTTCATTCGTTGTTTAAAGACGTCAAATTACGCCTGGGAAAGGATGCCGAAACTTTGGTCACCAACTCTCTGCCCACCTATCCCTATCGGGCTTACTTGGAGAATTTGTTGAGTTTCGGTAAGGGAGCCAAGAACGACCACCTGTCGAAACAAGTCCTGTGGGAAAAAGATACCGCCGGACAGTTCAATTCCACGAAATCCGTCGCCACCAATGGGGATGGTGGACGACAGGCACCGACTAACAAAGGATTGGAAGAACGCCAGAAAACCATCGCTGCCAGTCGCACCTTTGAATTGCAGTCACGTCTACACTTGGACATGTGTTTACAAGATCGGTATTTGATTGACGGTGTGGACCTGCGGTTGAAATTGGAAAAGCAATCCACGAAATTCTTTCTGATGTACGGTGAAGGCAACGATGCAGAAGACTACAAAGTCGAGTTCACCAAAGCCTACCTGGATATCCCGTTCGTCACTCTGGCTCCCAGTACCTACACACGGGTGGCTGCGCAACTTCAATCGTCCAACGCCAAGTATCCCCTGAAGCGTGTGGTGGTCCGCGACATGGTCATTCCCGACAATCGCACCAGTCACGTCTTAGACAATCTGTTTGTCAACGAAAGCCTACCAAAGAGATTAATCGTGGGTATGGTACGTAACACGGCCTACGATGGAAGAAAAAACAGAAATCCCTTCGAATTCCAACACAATCAATTGGAAAACATCAAATTGACCAAGAACGGTGAAATTGTAGACGAATACGACGTCAACTTTCCCCAGCGACAAGCCATCACTCCCTACCTGGATTTGATGAAAAGGGTGGCCGTCTTAAACACCCGAGAAGACCTGGACCTCCCTTTCCACGACTATATCAATGGGTACACCTTGTATTGTTTCGATTTGACCAACGACCACGGAGCCGATGGTAACTACTTTCATCCCAAAGCGGCGGGTAACCTGTCTTTGGAACTCAAGTTCGCTGCGGCCCCGACCAATCACCTCAGTCTTGTTGTGTTTGCCGAATACGACAATGTCTTGGAAATCGACGCTAACCGACAAGTCATCACAGATTGGTGAGGCTCTCTCCAATCAACAATTGACACAGACTTTAGAAAAACATCTCCCTGGTAGCGTTTTCGGGGGTGTATGGGCTCGTAATCATCTGGATATACTACGCCCGACCTCGTACCCTAAAGCCTACGTCATCAACACGGACGACGAAGACCAACCCGGCAAACACTGGACCGTGTTTGTATGCGAAGGACCAGATCACGTTACCTTCTTCGATTCGTACGGCTGTCACCCTGATGTCTACGGAGAAGCCTTTCGACGTTTCGTCCGAGATCTACAACTCCACTACCAACCCCGATGGATTCAAGGACTCGACAGTGTTGTGTGCGGACATTATTGTTTGTATTATCTATGTCATCGATTTCACGTGCCCTCCACACACGCCCTCTCCGTTTTCGGTCGCGTGTATCGTGTAAACGATATACTAGTCGAACAATGGGCCAGGGATCATTTCCCCGATTTGCAACCAGACCAGAAGAAGGGACAACGGTGTCGATGCTTTTTTGCTCTGTAAATATGTTTTTTTTGTGTTCAATGCCTTTGTGTTCAAGTTCAATTTTGTGTTCAATAATATGCTTTGTAAATGTGTTCAAGTTCAATAAAATGTCGACAACATATTACGTGTCTGTTTTTTTGTGACGTCATGTGACGTCATGCTATTCTGATTGGTGGAAAATGGTATCGCCCCAACACATTAGACTCGTCCCGTCCCGAGCTATAAATAGGAGTGTCGAAGCCAAAAGAAGTCAAAAACAAAATGGATTCTAAGGATAAGAGAGTCTGTACAACTTGTGGGGGATATCACCCTTTGTCTAAGGGGAACCGGCCAGAAGCAGATTACCTTGTCTGCTTCTGGTGTGGGGTAGATGTATCGAACACCTATCATAGGCGGTCAAAGCATGCGGTCAAGTGCGAGAAGCGACCTGTACCACGGTACTCGGCAGAGCATCCAAGATGCTCCTGTTAGTTACATTTTGAAGACCAAACGGCCCTTTTCAGGGCCAACTTAATCAATGGAAAAGAGTTCTTCCCCCTTCTCCCCTCTTCTCCCCTCTTCTCCTTCTTCCCTCCTCTCTCTCTCTCTCTCTCTCTCTCTCTCTCTCTCTCTCTCTCTCTTTCTTCCGCGCGCGCGCCCTCTCTTTCTGGGTCATGCACGTGCAAGGTCACGTGCAAGGGGTCAAACACGTGCAAGGGGTCACACACGTGCTAGGGGTCATCAAGGTCAAACACGTGCAAGGTCATGTGCATGCACGTGCATGCGTCTGCGCATGCACGCACGAGCGTGGCTGAACAGGCATCCTAACTACTAAGGTAATTGAATTAGCTTTCCAAATATTATTAGTAAAAGTTGGCACAATCATATTAAAGGGGTGCACTCTCATCCTAAACATAGTCAATTTTTCAATATTCTAAACGTAAAGAACGGTAATGTCCGGAGCCAAAATTCGGACCATCGTACAAAATTCAGAGCATCCGGCTATATATATTCTAAAAGGTGATAAGATAAGCTTTCCAAATATTATAAGTAAACGTTGGCACAATCACATAAAAGGGATGCGCTCTCATCCTAAACATTAGAAAGCTTATTTAATTACCGTTCCGAATATATATAGTCGGATGCTCTGAATTTTGTACAATGGTCCGAATTTTGACTTTGAAAAAAGTACAGGTTTATCTTTATATTTAGAATATTGAAAAATTGGCAATGTTTAGGATGAGAGCGCACCCCTTTAATATGATTGTGCCAACTTTTACTAATAATATTTGGAAAGCTTATCGTATCACCTTTTAGAATATATATAGCCGGATGCCCTGAATTTTGTACGATGGTCCGAATTTTGACTCCGGACATTACCGTTCTTTACCTTTAGAATTTTGAAAAATTGGCTATCTTTAGGATGAGAGCGCACCCCTTTAATATGATTGTGCCCACTTTTACTAATAATATTTAGAAAGCTTATTTAAATACCGTTCCGAATATATATAGCTGTGTGCTCTGAATTTTGTACGATGGTCCGGATTCTGACTTTGAAAAAAGTGCAGGGTTTTTCTTTACATTTCGAATATTGAAAAAATTGGCTATGTTTAGGTTGAGAGCGCACCCCTTTAATATGATTGTGCCAACTTTTACTTATAATATTTGGAAAGCTTATTCAATTACCTTTCATAATATATATAGCTCGGTGCTCTGAATTTTGTACGATGGTCCGAATTCTGACTTTGAAAAAAGTGAAGGGTTTTTCTTTACATTTAGAATATTGAAAAATTGGCTATGTTTAGGATGAGCGCGCACCCCTTTAATATGATTGTGCCAACTTTAACTCATAATATTTATAAAGCTTATCTTATCACCTTTTAGAATATATAGCCGGATGCTCTGAATTTTGTACGATGGTCCGAATTTTGACTCCGGACATTACCGTTCTTTACCTTTAGAATATTGAAAAATTGGCTATCTTCAGGATGAGAGCGCACCCCTTTAATATGATTGTGCTAATTTTACTAATAATATTTAGAAAGCTTATTTAATTACCGTTCCGAATATATATAGCTGGGTGCTCTGAATTTTGTACGATGGTCCGGATTCTGACTTTGAAAAAGGTGCAGGGTTTTTCTTTACATTTCGAATATTGAAAAAATTGGCTATGTTTAGGTTGAGAGCGCACCCCTTTAATATGATTGTGCCAACTTTTACTAATAATATTTGGAAAGCTTATCTTATCACCTTTTAGAATATATATAGCCGGATGCTCTGAATTTTGTACGATAGTCTAAATTTTGACTCCGGACATTACCGTTCTTTACATTTCGAATATTGAAAAAATTGGCTATGTTTAGGTTGAGAGCGCACCCCTTTAATATGATTATGCTAACTTTTACTAATAATATTTGGTAAGCTAAGATTACCACCTTTTAGAATATATATAGCCGGATGCTCTGAATTTTGTACGATGGTCCGAATTTTGACTTTGAAAAACGTACAGGTTTATCTTTATATTTAGAATATTGAAAAATTGGCTATGTTTAGGATGAGAGCGCACCCCTTTAATATAATTGTGCCAACTTTTACTAATAATATTTGGAAAGCTTATCTTATCACCTTTTAGAATATATACAGCCAGATGCTCTGAATTTTGAACGATGGTCCGAATTTTGACTCCGGACATTACCGTTCTTTACCTTTAGAATATTGAAAAATTGGCAATGTTTAGGATGAGAGCGCACCCCTTTAATATGATTATGCCAACTTTTACTAATAATATTTGGAAAGCTTATCTTACTACCTTTTAGAATATATATAGCCGGATGCTCTGAATTTTGTACGATGGTCCGAATTTTGACCCCGGACATTACCGTTCTTTACATTTCAAATTTTGAAAAATTTGCAATGTTTAGGATGAGAGCACAACCCTTTAATATGATTGTGCCAACTTCTACTAATAATATTTAGAAAGCTTATTCAATTACCTTTCCGAATATATATAGCTGGGTGCTCTGAATTTTGTACGATGGTCCGAATTTTGACTCCGGAAATACCGTTCTTTACATTTAGAATATTGAAAAATTGGCTATGTTTAGGATGAGAGCGCACCCCTTTAATATGATTGTGCCAACTTTTACTAATAATATTTGGAAAGCTTATCTTACCACCTTTTAGAATATATATAGCCGGTTGCTCTGAATTTTGTACGATGGTCCGAATTTTGACTTTGAAAAAAGTACAGGTTTATCTTTATATTTAGAATATTGAAAAATTGGCAGTGTTTAGGATGAGAGCGCACCCCTTTAATATGACTGTGCCAACTCTTACTAATAATATTTGGAAAGCTTATTGAATCACCTTTTCGAATATATACAGCCAGGTGCTCTGAATTTTGTACGATGGTCCGTAATTTCGATTCGGAACATTACCGTTCTTTACATTTAGAATATTGAAAAATTGGCTATGTTTAGGATAGGTGCGCAATCCTTTAATATGATTGTGCCAACTTTTGCTAATAATATTTAGAAAGCTTATCTTATCACCTTTCAGAATATATATAGCCGGATGCTCTGAATTTTGTACGATGGTCCGAATTTTGACTCCGGACATTACCGTTCTTTACATTTCGAATATTGAAAAATTGGCCATGTTTCGGATAAGCGCGCACCCCTTTAATATGATTGTGCCAACTTTTACTTATAAGATTTAGAAAGCTTATTCAATTACCTTTCAGAATATTTATAGCTAGATGCTCAGAATTTTGTACGATGGTCCTTACTTGGACTTTGGAAAAATTACCGGTCTGTCGCTAGTTACAATTAGAAAAATGAACAAATTGGCTATGTTTAGGAAGAGTGCGCACCCCTTTAATATGATTTTGCCAACTTTTACTAATAATATTTGGAAAGCTTATTCAATTACCTTTCAGAATATATATAACTGGGTTTTCTGAATTTTCTATGATGGTCCGAATTTCGACTTCGAAAACATTACCGGCCTATCTTTATATTTAAAATATTGAAAAGTCGGCGTAGTTTAGGATGAGAGCGCACCCCTTTAATATGATTGTGCCAACTTTTACTAATACTATGCAGAAAGCTGATTCAATTACCTTTCAGAATATATATAGCTGGATGCTATGAATTTTGTACGATTACCCGAATTTTGACTCGGAATATTAACGTTCTTTCCTTTTAAAATAACAATATATTCTACTTTCGTTTGATAGACGTTACGATGGATTTTATTGGTTGATAAAAATAGATGAGTTTGGGCGTTTTTTGAATTTATTCTGAATAGGTTGCCAACGAATAGGTTGCCAGCTGGATTGATCGAATAGCTCGCTAGCCGAATAGCTCGCCAAATTGTGTTCGGTGTTCCGACCGGCGGGTGTCTAGTAATTATGTTCTCATCATACCAAATTTCAGACCAATCGGTCAAGAACTTGTAGAAAAGTTCATACTTACAGTATTAGTGCCATATTTTTCAGAGGAAGAAATTTTAAAATTAAATTTCGGGAACAACCAAGTAAAACTAATTGTAAAAAATTACACAATAAATGCATAGTAGCTTGGTCTGATAAATTTCGTGCATCTTTTTTTACCTAGCTTAGGCTTTACTATTTAGTTTAGTACTAGTAGCCTACTAGTAGTAGTAGACCTATCATTTGGAGAATGGAAAAACACTGTTTTTGATCTTGTCGACTAGGAAGATCAAATATAAAACTTACCAAGACACTACTTGAAGTAACTACCAAGACACCCGCCACCCGAAGTCATAAAAAATACACCTGTCGATAAAGCCAGCAAATATTCTGACTGAAGTTGGACTTTGGCCAACCACAAATAATGACATTTATAAATGCATTGCAGATAACTAAACGAAATATTGCCTAACCAATTCTTTAACAGGAGTAATGATATTAAAGACAATGTGAAAAAAGATGCACTATCTCAGAGTCACGTTTAGACTATTCGATACCGGTAGGCTACCCATATTCCACAACAAAAACAGTAAAATCTCGATACATAATATCCTCCAATGTTTGCCAGACAAAACTACTAGCACAAACTATCACCAACGAATTTAAATTATGTCAAACCCAACAAGCCATTTGGTGCAAAACACTTCGTAACTACACTTCAAAACTAATTTAGGTTTTTTTTCATAATTGATAAAAATAAACTTATCACCCAATAGTACATTCGGGTGGTACTTTTTACCGCCGACCACCGCCGACTACCGCCGACCAGCCGACCAATACTTATTACCGCCGACCAAATACTTTTTACCACCGACCGTTGTTAAATTACCGCCGACCAAATACTTGTTACCGCCGATCAAATGTTAAATGATTATTTGTTACCGCCGACTATATAAAATTGATTAAATTATTAGTGACAAATAAATAGATTTTGTTAAATACACAGAGTTTGATAAAAACAAATATAGATTTTATTATATATAAATATGGTCGACAATCGAATATGGCAAGGTGTGATTTTCAATGTGCAATTGACTGGATACCCCAGAAGGCTCCAGCTCTGTATGTGTGTGAATTTTCAATTAATTAATTTAAGATCTATCCTGTATTTTTCTGGAGATTATGAACTTTGTGGTCTCTATAAAGCATATTCTATTTCCGAACAAAAGTGGCGTTGTTTCAGCGAAGAGCAAAACGAAAAATGTGTAGAAGTGTTCGCACTAATAGAAGATGGGCCTAATAAGCAGAAGCTGATATATTTGCTCTCCAATATCTAAACTGTACTATTGTCCTTACATATCCTTCCCTATATATGTATGTTTTGGACAGTTGTACGTGATTACACCTCAAATGAAAGAATAACATTCTTGTTCAACTTGTTGTATTCTTTTTTTAATTAAAAAAAACCCAAACGTAACCTTGTGGGGGGTCGGGACAATTTAGGCAGCGATTTCATTGACGTTTAGAATTCGTTGACAATTTGAGTATTTAAAACAGACTTTTTCTCTTATGTCCCACTTCGAAAGTCATAACAATGCGGTCGGCGGTAAAAAAGTATTTGGTCGGCGGTAATTTCACGACGGTCGGCGGTAAAAAGTATTTGGTCGGCGGTAGTCGGCGGTAAAAAGCATTTGGTCGGCGGTAAAAAGTACCACCGAGTACATTCTACGTAGATATTGCTTGTGTGACAAATTCATAATCTACTTTACATGAACTCCTTTTTTTATTTTCAAAAAACAGCTCATTTTTTTTTTATTAAAAAGTAACTTCTTTCTTATTAAAAAGGAACTATTTTGACTTAATTGACCTTGATGGAAACACTGCATGGGTCAATATAATGGACTTTGCAATGGTTGAATTGCTCAATTCTTGAAATGACATTGCTGTCAAAAAATTGATGTATCACTACACCATAATGTATTCAGGTTCAGTAAAAGTGAAATCTATAGCAAATAATTATATTTAATTATTTCTGCATGTAAGAAGGGATTGTTTGATAAATAAAATCTCCTGCTCGTCTTTTTTGATATAAAAAAAGACTCATAGGAGATTCTCTCTATTTAGAAAAGATAAAATCAATAAAAGAGATAATGCAAAAACAATAGAAACGTTCGATTTTTCCACTTTATATTATACTATGCTGCAACATGGAGATCTTAATAATAATTTGGATTGGTTTGAAGATAAAGCCTTAATGGAGCTTTCGGAGAAGGCAGAAACTTGATGGCCATTTACTTTCAAGATGCTAAAGATTATAAAACGTCGCAATGCCGACACTGTAATTTTTGATAAGGAAAAATTTCAAAACATTTTATCATTGACATTGTCATATTTGAGGTTTTGGATCAGATAATACAGCAAACTTTTATTGGTTTACCAATGGGAACTGACCCCGCCCCATTTATGGCAAATGTACATTTACGTAAATATGAATTCTACTTTCAGGACCATAAAAGAAAAACAGATTACAAAGTAGCTAAAAGTCTCAATTACACCTTCCGTTACATTGATGACATGGCACTCATCAATGATAGTGAAACATTATATCCCCATCAACTAATAAGAAAATTTAGGCACTAAAAATGCATTTGTTCTTGACATGGACATCAGTATAATCAACAATAAATTTAAACAGTCATGATACAAATTCACAATAATGATATTTATAACTTGATAATATTTTAATCCATCAAAATGTATTTTTGGACGCGTAACTCCGTAAGTCCCACTATTATGCATCAGGTTTTCAGTTTTCAGTTTCTTTTAAACATCAAAAGAAAATAAAGCAAATCTGAAATATAAGCAAAGTATATCTGGATTAATTTTGTAGGTAGGCTATATAGGTACGTCGATGTCCCCTGTTCTTTTAGGTTAACGTTGTGTGTATATTTCATAAAACTGTATGCTTTGTGGTTAGCTAGCCAAATAACAGTGCAATATTATTATTTGGTTATGCGATAATTTTCATTTTGTACTCGGAGGAAAAAAGTTTTGCATTATATAAATCAATGGAATTTGTTTAACCCCCAGTACTGGATCTCTTGGTGGTTGAGGGTCACATTTTGGAGTTTGGACTGCGCGGGTGGGGGCACATTTTGGACTGAGTACAAGCTAAAAGTTCCATTGGAATATTAAAAGATTCTAATTTAGATCTGAAAATATGAAGGTTAATCTCTGGGCCGTGCATTCTGTCGACAATCGAAGACCCCAATTAAAATCCATGTGTTGGGGGGGGGGGGGCATATTAAATAATATGCGTCGCTATCTGAAACATTTTCGCGCCCGAGTCCATCATTTCGTCATTTTTACGTGATATTCACGATTATAGTGAATTGCCCAGTTAGTAGTTATAGCGCGTTGGTCGTTGCGGCGCGTAACCGACAGACTATATATACAAATGTTCTGTCCCATTTCTAATTTTGTCGTTAACAAGGATTTGCTCCCATTAATGAACTCAAATGCCAGCAAATTTCCCAAAATTCATATCCCAGACCCCAAAAATAAAACTCGCAGTGACAAATATTATATGGCGCTATCTGAAATTTTTGCTAGATTCCATTTGTCGTTATAATCTAATATTCACTGTTGTGGTGAGGTCCCACAAACCATAATTCAGGAAACAGTGTTTAGAAATAATTGGGGAGTTTTAGAAAAAAGTTGGAAGGTTTTTGAAAGTTATGGGGAATTTGTGAATGTTCCAGTGTAGCAATATCGTCGTTGCGACATTGTTTTTTAATTTATAGACAAGGAAGAGAGAAATAATATTTGTATCTTCACAAATCATTCTCAGTATATAAGCTATGGCGTTAGTTAATTTAAAACGCAAATTAATTGTTTATGAAATAGTGTGGGAATAACAAGAAAGAGGTTCTAAGTTCAAGGATAGATTATGTCGAAAAACATGTGATGAAAAATTACGATTGCATCATTTGGCCTAATTTGATCAATCTCTACAATTATTTACATCATAGTTCACCAATTAGACAATATAACTCCAAAACCCACAGTTACAAAACTATAATACCTGTGATAATTTGTAAGACAATAGTTTGATTCCAGGAGGGGAAAGATGTAACAGTTTATTCTTTGAGGGGCATTTAGCAATTGATTTATGATATGGCATCGTGTGTCTTCAGTAAAACGTGGTGAGCGAGTATTGAGCAAACCGTTCGTCACATCCTACGTTCGACCCATGCATCTGTTCTTACTTCATATTTTAGTAGCCTTGTGACCGTCTAGGATTTGTCTCTGGCTGTCTTTCTTCCCCTTCACGTTGTGTATTTACTTCTTACTGCTTTCTTAAGACGTTTTGTCTTACTAGGAATTTGCAACAGTTCGCTTTTACATTTTATATATTATAGAGCTGCTTACACATGGTACAATGCATAATAGTATAAATTACAATACTAAATTCGTTCTCTCAATCATTAGCCAGCCTGGCTCGTATAGTCTGCTGATAGAAACTTTTACAAAATACTGCAACACTTAATATGGATACAATCACTTGGTTTATTGTACTGCAGCGTTTGTTTGAAAACGACTTGTAAAATCTTGTTGAAACGTTGCAGTACAATAAACCAAGTGATTGTATCCATAATAAGTGTTCTAGTATTATATCACTGTTGTAGATTATTACAACTTCGGATTATACTGATCCAAGGAGTATTCATCCTGTTCCTGTCAGTTTTGGATCTTCACAATCCTTTGTAATTCTGCCTACTTCAACCGAATAGGCCCCTACTGATAGAATTAGACTGCATACTTTTGACTAATCTTGTACATTGATTCTAATCAATGTTGTTATATTTGTACTTAAACTTATACGGTACGGGCTCGATGACAGTTACTAGGGGGGCAGAACCCCGAATTCCAATCAATCGTTTATAGTCCTCGAAGACAGGACCGTTAGGAGAACATTTTGAAAATTTCAGCCGGCGAACTTATTAATTTCAAATTGGTCTAATATAGCATAATTGAGGTGGCTGACTCGAATTCAAATCAATCGTTTACAATCCATTAAGACGGGACCGTGGGAAGAAATTTTGAAAATTTAACTGCCGCAAACGCGTTTTCCTGCTATTCCAGCCTGTAAATACAGCAACTTCAATTTGATCCAATACAGCCTACCTGGCTGACCCGAATTTCAAACAACCAATCAATCGTCGCGCGGTACGGGGGGAGAGAATTTTGAAAATTTAATCACTGTTGCGCAAATGCGTTTTCTGATAATCTAGCCCGTGTAAGCAGACAAAATACCACTCTGTATTCCAACCATCCAACCAGACTGTTGCATCTGCATTCGCAAATTTTGAAAATTTAATCACTGCTGCTCAAATGCGTTTTCTGATAATCTAGCCCGTGTAAGCAGACAAAATACCACTCTGAATTCCAACCATCCAACCAGACTGTTGCATCTGCATTCGCAAATAATATTCGATGCCCGAAAAATGTCACATAAAGAAGAGTGGCTCCAGACAAAATGTTTTTATCCATAGTCCACAAATTCAGGATATTCAATTACAAGAAAATTTCTGGTTTATAGACAGCGGCGCCGGTTTTCTTTGAGGGGCAAAGAATCGGAGCTGACCATGTATGGATTCCCTAGAAAATTTTGGATTATTTGACGGCCGCAAACGCGTTTTACTGCTATTCCAGCCCGAATTTTTGTTTTATTAGATTTCGGGCACTCTATTTTGCCAAGCTCGTACGCCTATGTAACTGCGTGCAGTATGTGATTCTATTCAAAATATTCTACAAAATAACAGTTGTAAAATAATACACACGTAGTAGTTATTAGCACCCTTTCCGAGGTGTATCGGTGAATATCAGGACAGTTTTGGTCGCCTCGGCGGTCCCCGACCAAAACTGTCCTGATATTTACCGATACACCGAGGAAAGGTGATAATAAGTCCCTTACATCACATTTCTATCGAGTATTGTGAAGGAAATGTGAAAATAGTATTTATTATCGAGTCGTTTCAACCGAAAAGTGACAAATGCTCTTTCATTTATCCCTTTCTGAGCCTCACGTTACATTTCATGGTAGAATGATTTCGCAGTGGAGAGACGACGACCAGAGTAGTATTTACACGTGCGTCTTGCTATACCCTTGGCGTAAAACAATCGCGTGTGTGTTTAAACCACATCTACAAAACAAAAATATTATTATTAAATGTAGTGTAAAGGAAATTCGAAACGTGGGTCATTCCTGGTTAAAGTATGCATCAATGAATTATTTGTAATAAAATGTATGTCTTTCTATGCGTGTTTTTTCATCCTGCTTATTTTCAATGCCTGTGAAGTGTCCAACAAGAGAACTGCGCCTTCTATCATCACAATTGAAATAATTATTCAGTATTCTAATACTGTGTTTTGCATATTAATATAAAACAAACCAAATTATTGAATAGATGCCAATTGATATGTATAATAATATATTTTTGTAATATGTTGTTATGTTAATTTAATGTCATTGTATATATTTTTGAAACGCCAGGTTGTTCCACCCGGTTTGTTTTGTTACTGTAATTTTGACTAGTTATTTCATGTCATTTGTCCGGCTGCATTGTATTAAGCCATTGTTATCATTGCGATCTGGGCCGGACTAAACGTCTGCTAAACAGTGTAGAAGTGTTCGTTTGTCGGAAATGAACAGTACTCTTTTTAAAAAGTGTAGTGTTCATTTCTGATACACGGATACTTTTACGCCTGTATTGGAAATAAACAGGCCAGATTTATCAAAGGTTGCCAATGGCAACGAGGTAGAAGTGGGATGTAAATGTTGAATATTAGCATGATAACGTTATGAGAATACTCGTTGAAACGTCGCCTAAATAAATTAAGTAGCTTTTATTCCATAAGTATGTGTTTTTGTGTAATGTTGGATAGTTAGCTTATTTAAATGTAGATATGAATTTGTCCGTAGGCCCTATTCTAGCTTTATAAGGGCTCCCTAAACGTGAGAATTATTTTGTATAGTACAGACAGGTTTAGATCTATTTGATAAAGCTAACTTAGCGCGTATAGGGTCAAAGGTCGTGAGATGCACACATGGCTAGCGCTGCACTTCCGAATAACGAACCAAGACAAAGATTTACAAATCATCTGCTAATAAACAATCTTTTCAGAAAAAGGCCCAATAAAAACACACCCTGTTACAGTTTTACTATACTTGTCTTTACTACACTTGGATCTGGAAGCTATAGTTGCTATTAACGTGTTCTGAATGGTGTGAGGTATACTAGTAGCCAATGGAACGGTCGGTTACAGCGAGCTTTATGCGTATTTTGCACGTAACTGTGGGTGATCCACTATTACACCAATGCTGATTGGTTAATCTGACGTCATAGGGTCAAAGAGCGCTTGTATACTGACGTGATCTATCGCAAAAACCGGTCAGATCTTCATATCATATGGCCTAGCGTAGGCCATCGAAAGTATAAAAAAACGAAACGAAATATAGATCTGTAATTTAATCAGATTGCCCGGCCATAAACAGACCAAAATATTCCTCGTAATTTTTCGTTTTTACAATTGCCATCGCCCATCGGTGGCACTTTTGTTTGTACCACGCGCGCTCATGCACCGCTTTGTGCTAATTAGAATCATCGACTTGCGCAACGCAAATTAGAATAGTGAATTATACACTCGGAGGGTTGGGGTGGCCTAGTGGTCTAGAGTGCCGCGCTTCGACCTCTAGCTGGCCGACCACCTCTGGCTTGTGGCAGTATGCGGCTGTTTCGAGCCAGCTGGTGTGAGCGTTATACTATGTGGCATGGCGATAGGGGCGCCTTCTCAACCTCGTGGGTTTCCTCCGGGCACTCGCGCAAGCGAATTATTAAAATAAAATTAAAACCATATGTTAGTCCCGAAATGACCTAGTTGTGTTGGGTGGACGTTAAACCCCATTTTCCTCTCTCTTTCTCTCTCTCTCTCTCTCTCTCTCTCTCGAACTATACACTCGGCAAACCGCGGCATATTCCGGTATGTCGAGGTTTGCCGAATCTGAATTATACAGAATTAAAAAAACACAGTTGCGTAAAATAATAAATTTCTAATATCGTAGTTTATACCTGTATATTCATTTCCAAGAACGAATGCTTTTCTGTTCTTGGTTTGATATTTGATTTATAATGAAAACACTAGAGCAGAAACTTAAAGGACCTAAGTCCGTAACTCAAAATCCTCCAAAATCGTCGACATCGAAAACACGAATTATTGATCAATTTAAATCAACATTGCTGATGTAAATGTACCGGTAGTCGGGGAAGGATACTTTTTTACCCAAAACAAATTGCAAAAGAAACCAATGCAGCTGGGTTCGATCATACATATATCAGACAACATCATACCGAAATTCGGCCAAAGTCGGCCCCCGCGAAATATCGAAATTTTCGCAAAGCGGTATCCCGCAACTAGTGCGTTTTACGTATAAATTTATATATGACGTTATTTTGACGTCATATTGCAATCATGACGTCAGTTCATTGCTTTTCCACCATTTTTCCGCCACAGTAAAGATGGACATGTGCCCTATTTGTAAGGAATTTCTTAGGAATGGCTTAAAATCTGTTACATTGCAGGCTGCTGGTGCACATACTGTAAACGACGCCAGTCTCGATCGCGGGCTAAACATCAATGTGACATCTGGGACTGTAGTGCATGAACGATGTAGACGTGATTTTACGAACAAGAAGGAGATAGAAAGAACTAAACTCTAAACGGAAGAGAGAATCGGAAAGAGGATGTGCTGCAGCAGACAGCCCCGTCAAAAGACGATCCCAGTGCTCGTCATTCAGGTTTAATTGCAATAATTGTTTCTTTTGTGGGCTGGAAATATCAGATAGGTAAGTTCGGGAAAAGAAAGCATCAAAATAAGATCATATTGAATTATGTTAATAACGTTATTTCGCCTTGGCCGATTTCGGCCGAATTTGAGTATGATGTTGTCTGATATATGTATGATCGAACCCAACTTCATTAGTTTCTTTTGCAATTTGTTTGGGGTCAGTCCACATTTCGGTTTTGTTTGCCCCGACTACGGGAAAAGATGAGCTTCTGATATCCGATATTTAAAAAAAAAAAATATTTTTTAACATTGGTACACGAATCGTGTACCATAATGCGCTTCAGCTCCAGTTGTATTGAGAGACTCGAGGGACGAGGCTAGACACATTGCAATAAGTCAGACTGAGTTAGTAGACTGGAATAACTAGACGCTCGACTTTTGCACATGATTGACGTTGCTGGCTTATTTCGCCAAACATAACTGATTTGAAATTGGAGTAAACACGGAAACCATTGAATGTAAATCAGTTTATATACATTCATATTACAGTATAATATGCGTTGCGAACCACTTTTATGAATTTCTAGGCTCCAAATGTTAGCGATTTAGCTCCTTAAACTTAAGAAACTACGATTTCCACAAATTCGAAACCATGTCTACTCCGGATTTCCATCACTCTCGAGAAAATGGCGTCGGCTGAAACTAAAAGAGAGGAAAGGCGACGCAAAATCCTTCAAAATTCAGAAGATCGGATGCGAAAACTGTTGGGTCAAAGTAAATAATAAAACATGCATCGTGCCATTGCCATAAAATGTTTCCCGACACTGTTACAGCTGTCAAGTGTGCATTGCCACACACAAGGGTGCATTATTTTTTTTTATTCGAATATTGCCGAACTCACTCAGTCACTCACTCAGCACTGTCTAAGTCTTGAGAATGAGTGACTTAATAATAATAATAATAATCTCGTCATTTTACAAGGGTAGCAAATTAGGGCTCTAAGGCCTGTTTTCGATTTGGCCCTTGGCACAGATCGTGCGAATGATTTCGATCATTACTGCAGGAAGAAACCGAAGAACTCGGGGGGGGGGGGACCTGCCTGATCGGACGGGAGACCGAATATCACTCTCACTTACAACAGCAAAGTTCTTGCCCTGAGCTGGGATTGAACCCTCAATGCATTGGTGAGAAGCCGCCTCTCTATCACCACGACTGAGTTCAAAGAATATCTCCAGGCCAGCTCGTTATATTCCTTAGTCACTTAGTGTCGACCATTCATTCAATTCTATTAAATGTGGTTTTATGCATAGTCTGTGCTGTGCATGTGTGATATTGTTGTTTCTGGGGTTTCTAAGAGGTAGAACACTAGAACTTTGTGTAGGCCTAGATGAATGAACTATTTTCGTAATAAATTGTTCATTTATTTCTTTGAACCTGATTGACCAGTTAAAACTGATTGCACTGCCCAGGTTTATTTGTTATTATTACTTTAATGAATTATTTCTTTTTATTATCAGCAGGTAAAGACACTGAGATAGCTTCTAACATACCACCAGATTCGGAATTTTCATTAAATACGAGTAAGACAACTATAACATCTGATTCTGAACACAATAATATAAATCAGACTTTAAAATCATCGATTAATAACACCACAGCTGATGTTCTGTCAGAATCTAAGAAAGAGCCTGCTATATTTAATAGTCCAAGTTTGTCACGTGAGCCCATTCACAAAGATAAAATTGAGAAAACTGTAGTCAAAGACAAAAAGACATTAGGTACTGGTATCGAGCATCCAGTGACTCAGAAAACAGATCAATTAAATAAAGATGACATACAGAGAATGCTAGATCTGATGAGATTGGGCCTTGTTGTGTTATTGGCTGTAGTTGTAAGATGGATTTTATCCTTTGGATTTGGGATCATCTTTTTACAGGTATGTACATGAAACCAGATCAAGAGCATAGCATTCTTTATTGGCTCTCTGGTTAGAATAAGAATTGAAACAATGGACCATACATGTATATGTATCTAAAGATGTAAACGGTCACTCGGTTGACCGGTTACGGTTAAGTTTGGCAAGCTGACCGGTTCGATATTCCCCTGACCGTTACTCGTTCTATATTAAAAAAAATGTCAGTAGTAAACTAGCATTAGCCCACGCTCTCTACTCTTGTTCATATTACACGTTGATACAAAACTTTCCCGGTAATAATACGGCCGTATTCACTGATCGAAAACGTAGTACTAAAATTATGCCGTGAACAAATCGTCCCTCTGGCACATGGGCAAATGGTATAATCTTTTCGTCGTTTCTTATTGCGTTGTATCTTCGGGCTGGATAATCTTGACTACAGGACACTATACAGGTTGACTATTGACTGCTGGTATTGCGTATGAAAATGAAAGTAATGCTGTGCGCGCGAATAAATGGAATACATGGATTATAACTCTGCATATTGTGATTGAGGTAGGGGGCCGTAGAATATTCCTATATTTATAACGGGTCGAACACTTATAATATTTAAGCAATTTTCCGATCTGTCACACAACGGCATGTGATACCTGCGCGAGTGACGACCACGTGGTAGCATACCATATTATACTACCGGTTGACAGAGAGAGAGAGAGAGAGGGGGGGGCGGTTTCGAGTGTTTAAAATGTTTAAATACGGATCTTAATACGAAATTCCAGTCACCGTGTCATACATCACTAGAAAGTATGTTTCTATCGTCCTTTTTTTATCAGTTATTTCCTGGTACATTCTTGATTACGTACATTAACAGAAGAGAAAAATGCTCGTCGTTTGCGAAAGAAATAGGTCGCTGTCCAACAGTAACCTAATTACTCAAAATAGACTATACTTTCAGTTTATCTTATTTGTCGAAGGCACGGATTAGCTGTACCTATCACGTGATTTCGTTGCAGTCACGGTCGTCCAGCTAATTTCTTATAGTTGGCTAGCTTGAATCTGCTTATCGTTGGGCCGTTGGCTACAGAATTCTTATCGTTGGCCAGGTTGATCTCGGGCTCTCGGCGGTTAACCGGTCACGGTCGTTTTTTTGCCCATCAGTTAACCGGTTCAAATTTTTTTGACCCGTTACATCCTTATATGTATCCTTGTTTTATGTTTGTTAACAAAAATCTTTTCATGTGTTTAAAATTTATTGTTAAAAAGTTACTTTTATGTTATTTCTATTTTCTTTTCAATTTATTTCAGTCCATGTTTGTTCCATTCATAATTACTGAAATAGCTTTCTATGCCTTCCATCATATAAACAATCAGGTATGTAAATTCCTATATACAGTGGTTTATATTACATCGATTTTAAATTGGTATAGAGTTGGTCCAAAATACAAGCCAAATCTAACCCCTATTAAAACAAAATAGCGAAATATAGTCACCTGTAAATAATTCTAAAAAGCATCAAATTGAACCTTTAAAACCCCTTCCTTTGCCCTGACATGAACAGCTGTCTAGTTTTTTGAATGGGACAAAAAATCAAGGTCCTGTGTTCACATACATCACATACATGTACATGTAGGTGTGCAGATAAAAGACCCCTTGACAGTTGGAATTCAAAATAAGAGTAGGCTGTCTGTCTGTGCAAGATTTCCCTTATATCATAGCAGATAATTAGAACATTAACCCCCTTTTCATTATATACTATCTGTTATCATGCATGACAATAAAATTAAGTATAAATAATAATAAAGATATTTGTATTGTTCTATTTCAGGAAATTATATTACGACCAAAAGGATCTCTTTTGTCTAGTGCCTTGGTATTATGTGGAATAAAACCAGAACTAATAGCTACATACAATCAAATAATGGGTTATATGAATGCTATTGTTGAAGACTTTGCTACATATTTGTTTGCATTTCTTATATGTAATATATTCATGGGAAGGGAAGTGAAGTGAACACTGAATACGGATAACTGTTTTTAGACATCGAAAAAGAATATAGTGAATGCTAGGCTTTTAAGATATATTTATTATCTTTTTTTCTGTAGATAATTTTATGTTATTGATGCTGTGTTATTGGAACAGGACTGGGCCCTAAGCTCAACTATGACTAGAATGTGATTAATGACCACAAGTTACTCTGTCTTAAACAAACTTATTTTCTTACTTTGAGATATTCCAGTCTGTATAGAAATAGGAGTGATTTTCTCTTATTTTGGAACAATAAATTAAGAGCCAAACCCAACATTTATGGTTACTGATTTTAAATTTGACCATAGTGCTATTTTTATACACCCACATTGAAATGTGTTTGTATACTGTCAAGAGTAATGGCCCTTGATTATGTGATAACTTGGAAAATTATGCATGGTGTTTATGGTTATGATACGATGAAAATATCCCATGTTACCCCCCAAATCCTCAAAGAAACAAATAACAACCCAGACATCTCTGCTTCAGTTCAGCCATCTCAATAATTTGCAAATATGTCTTCATTAGTTTATAAATTGTCCTGGGGATCAGCCAAAGGAAACCTCATTCTGGCTTGCTACGCTTGCCCCCCAAACCCAAAACTTGATTCACTCCCTTTTTCCATCTAAGCCCCACGCATTTTAGATCTCTACTACTAACTCGTGTCTTGTAAATGCTCCCATTACCAGCAAAAGCATAAAATGTGACAACCTGTGGGTGTATATTTTGTTGCCTTGCCACCTATCTTTATGTGTTTTTAAATGGTGACTCCAGAACACTTCCATAACTTGTGACATAAATAGAAAAATAAAGCAGTTTTATCAACATGATCAACATGTGACTTTTTATTGACAAAACAAAACATCTAAAAGGTTTATTCTATATGAATGTTTTGGTCTGCAAGAGATTGTAACTCAAAGCTCAATAATTTTATACAATTTGTATAGTTTGACTAGCTATGGGTTCATAGCATTTAAGGTATCTATAAAACATCTCTGAGATACATGTATGGAAATTTACAAGTCTGTTAACAAATGTTTATATCTCTGAGATACATGTATGGAAATTTACAAGTCTGTTAACAAATGTTTATATGCTGAGTATTTTGATGAGGTTTTCCCCCAAATAAACTGTATCTACAAATTTGAAAAAATGTCTGTCAAGAACACAAGGCCATATATGAAACACAGATACTACTGGTAGCCATATCAATAATAAAGTATATTCAGGCAAATCTAGAGTTACAACCTCTTACACTTCTCCACATATTAACCACACCAATTTCAGGGTTGTGAATGAATAAAACTTTACTGTTGACCTGTGGTTGTGAAAATTTAATCTTTTTGTTAATGGTGGTATGCCAAATAGATGCTTGTACTTTTAAGTTGGTAGTACCAAATTATTGATCCGATTCTAAGTCCACTTTTCAAAGATGATAAAATTCTAGATATGGTACTGATCATATTTAGGTACATTTAATGCTTTCAAAAAGTTTAGATGCATGGAACCATATTATATAGCCTATATAAGGAGGTTAAATAGGTGCAAAAATACAAGGAACCATATAACACAATAATAACAAACTATAACTGTTACAATTTTAAATATATTAACTTGATGCTTAGAAGGTATTTCTTAAATTTAATTACAACATACTAATTTACTATGGAGGAATTCAAAAGAGAGTTTTTCACAAATGTATCACGGGCTGCATGTCATTTTGGAATATGGATTTCATGGAAGAACACATAGTTTTATCATTAACCACAACTTCATGATCCTTGAGCAATAAAATTAATAAAAGATAAAATTTGATGACTATAAGTTCAAGAAGCTTATTTTCATGTGTGTGAGTCTTATGTATATAAAATGGCTAATAATATGATTAAGCGAGAATTTGCATCTACTTTCACATCATTACAATATACTGCAGACAAAACTAAGCTATTTCCTGAAGGGTCATTCCATGTCAAGTGACCCAAATTCTCAGAAAGTTGTCCGGTGACCCCCTCAGATTTTATGAAAAGAACATGTTATAGGACATACAAACTTGTGAAAGACTCCAGTTATATGACTAGCATTAATATTGACCAAGAAAAGACTTTTTGAATTGGGGTACCCTTTCACACTTTTTGAAATTACTATTCTGTGACTCAAATTAATTTGGGGCTTTGTAAGAGAATGTTATATACATAGAACGAATCTGAATGAACCATTATCTAAGACTTTTATCAACCAGATTATATGCTTGACCCAGGGAGGTAGAAAAAAGGGAGTAAAAGCTCCTTTATAGTCCGTTTAATCAGTTCTTTTTTTGTATTTCTCAACCTAAAATAAATATTGTCTACCTTGATTTTTCTATGGAGCACAAACACACAAGTCCTGAATTCCTGATAACAAATGAAAGAAACTTCAAATTGATCACCTATCATAATAAATATTAATATGCATTCTAATTAGAGGTTCTATCTACTCTCTTTTGTATTCCCAGGGCCAGGACTTGCCTATTATGCCTAGGTATACCATATACATTTATTACAGAGGATTATTATATCATCAAAAGAAACAACAATATATACGTTTAAAAAGTAATAATTTGGTTGTTGACATGACTAGAATTATATGAATTGTGGTTGTTTTTGTTTAACATGACTAGAATTATACAGAATTATTTCTGAATTTGTTCAAAAAATACAACTTCTAAATAAAGTTTACTATATAAACATTATTACCACCGGTAATTAATTTTTAAATATATAACAATATATGAGTTAATTCTTTGCAAATATTATCTACAATTGTTTCCATTTAAAGATCATGTGAACAACATAAATTTTTAAAAATATTTCAGGATACATTCAAAAAATAATACAATATTCACATAAAAGGTCAAATACAATACATAATTTTTATTTTTGATGCCATATATTTATAATTATCACATTTTGATATCCCATTTTATTTTGATTTTTAAATGCACAGTATTATACATGAGGCCAGGTAATTTAAAAGGTTAATACATTATAAATTTATATCTGTCGGTGGTACAAATATTAAAATATTATCAAGGTCAAAAATAAAGTTGTTGATATCATTGTATATTTTGATTTGTTTTGTGGGTTGAAAATCCACCCTAGTTTACATCATTCAAAAAAGCCAATGTTGAGATATACCAGAATGTTATACTCTGTTGACACAGAAAGCGAATAATCAAGCTAAAAATATTAAAGGGGCTAAATCGCTAACATTTTGGACCTAGAAATTGTCAAAAGTGGGTCTCAACGCATATAATACTGTAATATGAATGTATATAAACTGATTTACATTCAATGGTTTCCTTTTTTACCAAATTTCAAATCAGTTACGTTCGGCGAAATAAGCCATGTAGTCTTAATCTTGTGCAAATATCTATAGCGCCTGGTTAGTCCAGTCAATATACGCCGTATGGTATGTTGCAATATGTCTAGCCTCGCTCCGTAAGTCTCTTATTAAAACTGGAGCTAAAGCACACTATGGTACACGACTCGTGTACCAATGTTAAAAAAATTATTTTATCTAAAACATCAGATATCAGAAGCTTATCTTTTCCCGATAAGTTTACATCATCAATATTGATTTAAAGTGGCCAAAAATTTGTGTTTTCGATGTTAAAGATTTAAGAGGATTTTGAGTTACGGACTTAGGTCCTTTAAACAAACCCACTGCTGCTTAATGTTTTAAAAGAAAAGTTTAATCCTGTACTGTTTCTTATCAAAATGTCTGATGATCTGATGAACCCATTTTAGTCTATATTTTGACCTAGGCCACTTCAATGTTTAATATTTCTAATTTTCAAATTAATTGCACTGTCCCTAATTAACAACATGTTTATTTTTATAAATCATTATGTCTTAATACTGACAATGGGGGAAAGACGAAAGTGTATAACAAACAGGGGGGGGGGGGGGGGAAGGCGAAGAGTATATTAATAATAACAACATCCAGCACAAATGGTATAAGTATGTAAGGATAAATAATAACAACAATAATAATATATTTATGTTAAGCAACAGGTGTATGTATTGTGAGCAATGTTTGATTTTAGAATAGATATACTTAAAACAGGAATGTTTTGAATGACTGAGCCTATCAAATAAATTGGTCTTTTGTAATATTTTGGAAATAGTAAGTAATGAAACAAAAAAAAATTACCGTATGCAATAAAATCATAACAAATCAAATCATTTTCTAAATCACTGACTGATAACAATTATTTTATGTGATGTCATTCACATATATTTACATTTTTTATTACTCAAGATGTGCTATAGTTGCGTTGCATTGTAATTAAGTACTGTTTGCAAAATAAAATATTCGTAAAACTTGTTAATTTTATCAACTAATAGTAATGATAGATTATCAAAAATATTACATATATTACTGTAGAAATGTCTGATTTTACTTCTACTGAGATGAAGATATGAGAAATTGAATGATTAAAAACAATATATATGCTTGTAATTGAATCAAAATAACTATGACAGTGGCAGATGTAGGGCATAGATAGATACCAGCCTTACAGGACTCCCAAAGGTTCAAATATCCTATGAGTAACTGTTTTAACCCTGTATCTGTCACTGTGCACTATCAATTGACTGAGGATAACCAGGTCTATTAAGTAGTCTTGTTGTAAATGTTGTTAATTGAGGTTTATTTTTGCTGGTAATCATAGAGAAACTGGATCAAACCAGGCCAATCATTAGTTTTAAGCTGCTCCTTTAATTCAGCCATCATCTCTTCATCAGTTTCATCTCCCTGTAAAATAAAAAAATAATGTTCAAAATACTGTATATTGTATATACTAGTTACTTTAATCATTTATATTAAATCATCAAAGACTATAAAGAATCAATACAGATCATCTTGCCTCTTTCGTATCAAGAAATGATTAAGTTGAAAATAAGAATCGTAAATCTGTTGTAACACTAAAAGTATTAGCTCATATGATAGTCAACAAATATCTTGAAAGTGATTAAATACTATAATTTCTTACATTTATTGCCTGTTCAGCTCTACTTTTAATTTCTTCACAGTTTGTTTCATCTGCTGATCTGTCAACTTTCTTGTTAGATGGAAAGAGAGTGAAATCAAGTCTTTGAGCACCTTGGAAAGGATTATTGCTGACAACAACACACTTGGTAACTGGGTGGTAACCAGTTTTGTTTGTGGTAACCTGGTAATAACCATCAGTCAGTAGACGGTAGTAATCTCCATCATCATCTACAATTAAAAGATAATGGTAATAAAATATACATAATTATATTTAGATAAAGGCATTATAACTTTCAACAAGAAATTAAATGTAATTAGTTTTGTATAAATAAGATATAAACATCTATCTCAGAGGAATTTATTGACTGATTTGTGGCAGGTTAGGTAAGCAATACAATTTAATTGAACTGCATAGTCAATTTATGTCAAAATTGAAAATTTATTTTTACCAACTGAAGCTCCAAGGATATCATATAAGTAGGCTATGATTGTAAAGAAAAACATCTACTCAAAATTTTTGGATTACATTACAATAACTTAGAGAGAGGGAAAAGAAAATATTTACCACTTAGAACATCATGCTGAATGTATTCTCCACTTGTTAGATTAGTCACCTTGATTTCAACTTCTTTGATACTTTTACCAGATGTGCTCTTAGTAAAACCCTTAATACCAGTATGTACCTTAAATATTTACAATAATAATGTTATATTTATCTATCATAATATATATTTTCTTTCTAATAAGAAGTGTGTATTATGTTCTCCATGTTCAATTGATTTTATAGTACTTAATGTTTTACAATAACAGTTGATGCTTGCAACATAAACATTCCAAATTGATAAGAATAATATATACTTTGTTCAATTTCAAAATAACACCTGGGTGTAATAAAAGTGGCCTGCCTGTAGTCAGACAGAAAACATACTTCCAGTGAACAAGTTGGTACATGTAGGTAATAATGTGACCGATCCTTGCCAGTCAGAATTCGAAAAAGAGTGGGTGTAATTACAATTACTACCAAAATTCCTGCCTCACATTTCACAAATGTTACCATATATGTTAGTCGTATAGGCTTAAAATATTTTGTGAATGAAACGTATATTAAATGATGCCATTCCTTACTTGAAGTAAGAAGTTGAGGAGAGCTTGTTTATTCTGGTTCCAGAAATCGGGTAGTTTGGATGCAGGTGGGAATTTGTCACACCCAAGCTCCAGTGTAATCTCAAAACAGTTACTCTCCAAATAGTTATAGTCCTGCATACCTGTTAATTTGAAAAAATATGTAATAGAATAATTGTACATGACAAAAAGCAACCTGCACTTTATTATTACTGACATGTTAACAAATCATACGAACATTGTGTTATTAATACCAAGCCTGGAAATACTGTTAAAGATGATTAACGTCATACACAAGTTCAAGTTTTATTAGGTACAATTCTTCAGGTGTCTGCTAATACAAAAACTTACATAGTATGTCTAAAATTAGTTCTGCTTGAGAACAGACACTAAACTAGTTGACCCAAATTTCAATTTATAAATTGACGATTTTAGTTGGAAAAACTAAGTATATTTCAAAATTGTTGAGAAGTTTTTAGTCTGTGTGCATGACAGATGTGAAATTGTTCTTAAAGTAGATAGATTCTGTGTGCAGAATGGTGTCTGCCCTACAGATTATAAATACATGTACCATATATAGTACACATAACGTATACCTTTGAGGAAGCGAAACCAGAACTATTCAATAATATACAATTACATGTAATATAGTCTTGGTATATTTATTGATTTCTGTTGAGCAATCATAGCCTCATTACAGGGGTAAAGTGAAGGAGATGCAATGACATGCTTTGTGTTATCCGGTCGAATGTTTACACCCCTTTAAGTTTTTTAACCACACTCTATAAAGTTTTTGATCTCCAATACTTCATTATGATATTGCTAAAGCAGTTTCAAACATTTTCCGTTTGACTCTAGCATGTGTCAATCAAACTGCTTAAAATTTTACCTCCAGGTACAGAATACCAAGCTCCACCATTTGTAATTCCACCTTGTTTACCAAAATTGTCATCTCCAGACATATCACATGGTTTATGATCTGTTGCCATTACAGTATGAGCATCTGCATAGGATGCAGCCAAAGATCTACATAAATATAAATATAACCATCAGGCCTGACATTTGGTAATTATTAACATTCAATTCTTTAAATGAGGTTATATCCATATATACCTTGTGTTATGAATTATTATTAACATTCTATAAATTTTGGAATATTAATTAGAACATACAAATGGTCATTTATTCTAAGATAAAATTGTTTTATTTGTTTTAAAATAATCTATTAAAATCTTTGATGTCATACGAATGATATACATTACAATTTTTAAAAAGGCGAAAATGAAATTTCCATAATGTGTTTACAATCACAGAAGAGAAGTGCTAAATGAATGGGAAATTTCAATGTTATTCCCAACAGTCCAATCCTAAAACAATGAGAATGGAAAAAATAATTCTAGAAATATAGGACATTTTGTCAGTTTATTGAATATATTGATCATTAATACAAATTTGTTTAACACTTCTTCTATTTGCAATTAATGGTAATTTATGTAACATTTACTTGAAAGTAGCATCATCAGGTGAAGCTGTATATTCCTGAGGTTTGCCGCTGCGAGTAGCGTCATAGGGATAATTAGCTACCAGATCCCCACCATGTAGATTAGCTGATAGAACAAAGGGATTTTGAATAATCCAGTGAATCATAGCAATTGTTTCAGGTTGTAACTGTAAAATACAAACTTTAGTCTTAGTTACATAATATGATTTTAACATGCAGAACAACAGGTGCTTTCTTACATCCCATATTTAGGTTAACTGACCATTACACATTTTATACATCTATTCATTGAAGAACAAAGGTCTATTATAATTGATAGGGGTTTTCTTTTTCCAAACATATTAAAATTTCCATATACAAATGTATAATTTCTCTGAAAAAAAATATGGATCTTTTTATATTGAAATGATTGTAACAAAAAAAAATCTGATAAAAAGCTGATTGTGTAAATCCATTTAGAATCATAAATTAAGATGCTTACATTAAAGTTGGGATCTTTCATAGCTAGTTTAACCTTCTGCAAGTGATTGTTTTTGCCTTTTCCTTTAGCTTCATGATCATACATGATCTTGTTGAGATTTGGGAAGTTACGATTCAAATCTATGTTATTTGCATTTGATCTACCAGATAGCCAATCAGACAAGCCTCCATTTGACTAAAAAAACAAAGCCCATAGAATCTGGTGAATTTGTGACATCTGCTAAGTCAGTTAATTTGATTAAATTAAATGTGTATATAGTATAGAGCTCCTTAGGAAAATTTGTAGATAAATTATATCAAAGCTGGTATTAATACATACATGTACATCATAAATATAGAGAGTACAAAAACTTTGGCTCATTAAAGGGGCCATCCCGATAACATTTTGGGTGTTAAAACTGCTTAAATTTGTATGAAAAGCCCTTAATAGCCTCTAACTTAGATCCGAGCAACTTCTTCAAGCTATGTGATACGTTTTCAAACAACTTTCAATCGCAGGTATGGCTCGGTGGCCGAAGACTTGTGTTCTGTTTGCATTACAAGTGTCTGGATAAAACGAGTCTATATATGTGCAGCTTTCAATCTAACCCTATTGACTCACTTTTAAAGCTCTTTATTGATTAAGTTAAAATTGGTATCAAATATAGTCGCGCTTATCAAGTAAAACGACCATAACAATTTAAAAGAAAAACTTAAAAGAGCTAGTGTCCAGTTAAGCTTTTTTTGCATTCACGTCCAAACTACTCAATATTTTGAACTGAAATTTTTAGACAAGATAAATACACTATTCCTCTATATTTCATACGTTCATGAACATGTAATTTACAGATTCTTTGAAATACGGGCTGGTCCCTTTAAGACACATTGTGTTTAACCATATTGAACATATTAGCTTAATTAGATGGTAAAAACGATGGTTTTGTTCTTATACCAATGAGCGTTATAAACTGCCTTGTTATGCTAAAATAAAGCAAGTTCTTTGTTCAAGTTATCTTCGTGTATATGTAAAACAGCTGACTATATTTGAGGTTTAAGATTAAGACACTAAGGTCAATATCACAAAAATAATTCATTTTAAATAGCCTACCTGCATCTTGTTGTTAGCCATTTCCCAACCATCTGGATTCATGGATGGTAGAATGTGGATTCTAGTGTTGTCGATCAGATATCGAATTTTATCATCTTCTTCGTTGTATCTTCGACATAATTCTTCCATGAAAGCAAGTAGTATCTCTCTACCCACAACCTCATTTCCATGCATATTACCCACATATTTAAATTCTGGCTCCCCTGTAAATACAAGATTACTATTAAAAGTCAGTTGGTTAGCAAGAAATAATTTTTGTTTGATGCAATGTTACTATAAAGTTGCCATAAAATAAGTTTACACACATTGTTTAGTGGTTTTCAAAGAGAATTTTAAACAAACACACATTCATTTAGCTTTACTACAGTACTTAAACACGCATAGGTGCACAGACTTGATGACAGTTAGGGGGGCCAATCCCGAAATGCCTGAAAAAAATTCCTCGTACGCCAGGCACCTATGTATAAACACGGCTGATTTTCCCGGCATTTGTTTTTAAGGGATTTGAAGCTAACTTATGGTAGATAATTATTTTGAATATTTTTTTTTAGTCCAAATGTCATCAAATCACACGGTTTGTATGCAGGAAGGCATCTTTAAACACTGCTTCAATTATACAAAACCTTTTTCAACCAGACATCTGGTACCGGTATTTAAATCTTTGAAATGATGGGGGGGAAAGTAATCCAACAAGTTAGATGTTATTCTTTAACGAAACCTCAACAGCTCAAGACACTGTATTGGAAAATGAAATGGGGTTTTAGTTTAACGTCCTACTGTTCTGCACCTAACCTGGGCTAATGGAAGGCGGGCATACGCCATACAGCGTGCTATGAGGGAAATTTTTGCCCAAGGCAGCGGCGTTACGGACTACTCTTATATCACATTCCAACTGCCAAGGGATCTATGTGCACGCCAAGCCAATATGTACATGGGTCCTCAATTTTTCGTCCCATCCGAGCGACTAGACAGCTGTTCTTGTCAGGAATAAGGATTTAAAAATCATATTTTTTTGTCATATTTATTTTAAAGTTTAAAGAAAAAATTAATCAAAATTCCTATCAGGGCATAAAATACTGTCGTAAGCGTACGTTATTATATATATTAATATATACACGTACGACGCATTATTTCTTTTTGTGTTATTAATTAGCACTCCCACGCATACAATACTAGTCCTAGTCCTAAACTAAAATATAAAGAAAATGATAAAAACAGATTATTATGCTTTAAAAATTACCTGGTTCATGTGTCCCTGGATTATCGGTTATTTCTAAAACAGTTAAATTTCGGCCCTGGACAGATTGGTGATCTAGGTTGTATATTCGTGTGATTTCTGGACATTTTTTATGTACGTCGTTGATGACGGCCTGCATCTCTCCATAATTGTGGTGTTTCAACTCAAACCCGTAACAAATTAATGGCAATATCAACAGTATTGGTTTGACAACCAACACTCTTGAATCAACAAACATCACAAAGCAATTAAATAACGTATCGTCTATCTACAAATCTTAACAAAATTACAACAGCTGCTTCGGTGCTTTTCTAGTTCCTGATGTTCTACACACTGTGGCACCGATCTTCTTTCAAGGCAATAATTTATCCAGCCAATGTATGAGATTATTTACCAATGCTTGACGTCAAACAGGGAGAAATCATTGTGGCCGTAACTGCTGTAAGGATTATTATCGACAAATACGGATAAAAACAATAGTGTCTCTATCAGCCTAGATTAATCAATATACTAAGATAATAGATGGTAATATTTTTATAAAAATATTTCTATTAATTACACTACTTGTTATTTTAAATGTGCTCCGAAAATGACAGCTCGTCGTGTCGATACCCGTTCTTCGATAATAATAATCTAAATATAGTCTACGCCAGTTAGAAATCACGAAATACAGATTACCCCTGTAAAAACAGTGAAGCATTTCCCAAGCTGTTAAATCGTAAATAAATGTGTTAAAAACAAAACAGTGCACATTGCAAATAAACAATGAATGATTCAATGAAGATAAACATTGGTAAAATTTAAATAACATTATTATAATACATTACATTACAGGCCCGGCGGAGTAGGGGGGCTAGGGGGGGGGGGGCTTTAGCCCCCCCAATAATTTGGCCACAGGTAGCCTATATACTCTTTTCTTCAGGCTATTGCGTCCCCTGGACCTTCGCCTATAGGGACTTACAGGGATGTAGCCACGCCGAGCGGCACTGTTTTTTGCCGCCCATCAAAAAGAAAAAATCGAAGAAAGCCGCCCAGTCGTATTTAAACCCCCTCGACTTCGTCCTTCTCTCACTCTGTACTCAGGCTCCACACTCGAAATTTACCACCCCAGGCAAAGCCATGGTAACTATAAGCCCACGCAAACCATGTCTGACACGGCATTATTTATTTTTGGGTGCCGTAGTATACCCTATCATCCAAAATTAATTTAAAGGGACAGTCCCGAATAAACAGAGTCTCAAAAATAAAAGTCCGAGTACGTTTGAAATTTAAACGCCAAAATATAGAAGAATGATGTATATACCCTGACTCAAAATTTTAGCTCAAAATATTGAGTCGTTTGGACGTGAGCGCTGAAACAGCTTATCCGGACACGTAACCCTTTAAAGCTTCGGGTCAATTCTTTCGTTTGGTGACTCAATAAACGATTCCTGTTCCTTTAGAGGTCTACACGGTGAATGGTCCATGTGTTGTACTTGATAACAAAAGGTTTATTTTACCGAAACATTATTTTTAGAAAATAAAAGTCTGGTTTTATCAAATCACTGCTAATACAGTTTGGGACACCGGACTCCATTTCAAGATGAAGACTGGTGGGTTTAAGTTGTTTGAAAACGTATCACATATATTGAGTTAGTTGCTCGGCCCTAAGGTAGGATCTCTTAATGGATTTTAAAACGAAATTAAGCAGTTTTATTCTCAAAAATATTATCGGTATTGACCCTTTAAAGAAAGAAGTATTGGTATTATGTTTATTTAAATTTAGAAGTTGTGCAGGTCTATTTATTTCACGGTCACAGACCAATGTTAAAGGTTTGGTGTCGAACGTTCGGTTGTACGATCAATTTTTAATGTACGCATTCCACGGTTAATTCTACCGAATCTATATTAAATCCTAGCCTATCCACAATGTCAATGTTTCTTATTCTTTCTCAACTTCTGTCTGACCTGATTCTCATTCCACCGTAATAATAATATAGAATAGCCTACTACAAACACCATTTTAAGAATAGGCCTATAAAAATTTGAATATACTATAAATGGAAATTGACTTGCACTGAAGCAAAGAAAAGACAGCAAATGCTCTGGAAATACACCAATAATTGAATAAGGGTTGAATTTTCATAAAAGACCACGCCCCCCTCCCAAAAATTTTTTGCCTCGCTACGCTCGCCAAAGTTTTTTTTACAACATCTCAGCAAATCCTAGCTACATCCCTGGACCTAGGATGGAAGCCCCCCCCAATCAAGAATTGCTTCCGCCGGCCCTACATTATGTGTGGTTTAATGGTCGAGGGCGAGGAGTGTTTTTACAATATATTATTACTATTACGCAATGTCTAAGTCCGAGACGATTAAACTACTTAAAATACAGACACTCCGCACGAGCGTTTACAGTGAAAAACGTCACGGCAGTATAATATTGATATAATGTATCCTTGGCAAGTAGCCCGTACATTATTTGAAATAATGGTACGCCAACATCAAAGGATGACGTCACATCTGTTTTTTAAATGTATGTAAAATGCGAACCTTTTCCCTTTTCTTTCATATAGGCCTAGCCTAATTAAATTTAAACAAGACAAATAATTTTTTTTAAAAAACCTGATTTGACATTCAAACTAATGCTAAATCGGATTAAAATAATGGGGTATCTATACATATATGCTATATGCTATCTTATTTTCCCCAATACATGTATATTGCCCCAAAGGCCTTTAAAGAGGCAAATCGATCGCATTCATTCAGTCTTTAAAATTGTCAACACGATTGGTCAATTTAAACCAATATTGATTTTGATGTTGTTTTCTTGCCGTGAGAAGGTGGGCTTTTTATATCCAATATATTTAAGACAAAATTAAAAATTTAAAATTGGCACAGGAATCGCGTACCTCGTAGGCCTACCAGAATACGGTCGAGCGCCATTTATAATGAAGCGACTCGATGAACGAGGCTCAACATATACCACAAGTGTAGACTGGAATAACAAGACGCCAAAGACTGCCATTCAATTTGGACTCTTCGCGAATTTCGCCGAAAATTAAATAACTGTTTAAAAGTTACACTTACAACAACAGAAACTATTGAATGTAAATCAGTTTAGCATTCATATTGCATTCATTAATATGCGTTTTAACTCATTTTGTGTCCATTCTAGGAGCCAAACATAGAGATATAGCTCCTTTAAAGCCCCAATATCACTCTTGTTGTAACTGAATGTCCCAAACTTTATTCTCATCAACAAATTGTACTTTTTCACAGTATTTCAATTAATTGATGATACAAATTTCATCTTAACAAACTTAATTGAAAAAAATGGAAAAATTCAACTGTATGATAATGAAAGGCCTTACGTAAACACCTTCAAATTCAACTTGGATTAAAACATATTTTCGAACCCTCTGGACAAGTAAAATAGGATGTAATGGATAATTTACAGGACACTTAAAGGCTAAAAAAATTCTGGACCTGTCAAGCCAGCCAGTGTTATTGTCCCTTTAAGATATAATCTCGCTCGCTCCGTAGAGAAGAGAGAGAGAGAGAGAGAGAGAGAGAGAGAGATAGAGAGAGATGTGGTTTAACACAACTAGGTCATTTCGGGACTAACATATGGTTTAATTTTATTTCAATAATTCGCTTGCGTGTAGGGGTCTTTAGCAGTGGGAGGAAACCGGAGGAAACCCACGAGTTTGTGAAGGCGCCCCTATCTTCATGCAGCATACGCTCACACCAGGGCTCGAAACCACAGCCGCAAGCCAGAGGTGGCCGGCCAGCTAGACGTCAAAGCGCGGGGCTCTATACCACTAGGCCATCCCATCCCCCCTAGCTCCGTTCAGAGACGTCACTAGGATTCAATTAGACCTGGGGCACAGGCCCAACTCGTACATATTTCCCAGTATTCGTTTTAATAACTATAGAATACCCACGGCAACGTCATGTCGTTATTAAAACGAATACTGGAAAATATGTACGAGTTCTTGTGAAGTTGTGAATTAAATTATCACGAACTAAAATTTAATGTGATATTGTTGTCCCGCTAAACATACACGGCGGGTAAACTAGGTCATGCACGATCGTTTCTACACTATTTTCAGTCAAATATTTATTTAGTTATATAAATCATAATACTGTATGAAACTGTGCACGTGCAGGCAATTGAGGAAATCTACGGTGGGCCAGAAAGGACAACCCAGAAGAGCTTCGCACTAGGAAGCTTCTCTTCCGTACTCGGGACATTCGAAATAATGATAGGGAAAAGTAGTGAAATTATTGCAAATTATCGATTTTGTCTGCTCAAAATAGCTCCGGGGCACACATGAAAAGATCCGGGGCACGTGCCCCCTGTGCCACCCCCTAGTGACGCCAATGGCTCCGTTGTGGGTTAAAACCAATACATTGAAGTTTTACATAGTATCAGTCTATCTATATCTATCTATCCGCCCGTCCCGCCGGCGGTCGATCTATCTATCTATATTATGACAATATAATGATATAATTATATTATGCATATCGTGCCATATTACTTTTACAAAAGCAGTCGATTCGTTTCGCCCACGTAACTTTATCCGTGCATCAAATTGTAGTTTGACATTTTCTCCACATGATTTGCACAAGCCGGTTTTCCATATCTGGCATTTACTGATAGTTTAAAATAAAGATACATTTTTAAGTCGTAAATTGAGATATTTCCTTTTTGTCGGAAAAACTATAGGAAAGGAAAAAGCTTAGGAAATTTGAATCGAATACAAAATCCGCCTGACAGTTAATTTCAGTGATTTTGCGAATCGTGATATAAATGTTTTAATCTTCTTGTCTTAAACTTAAAGCAGAGACCGTTAATTTCCATTTTTGTTTGACTGATTAATTCAGGGGATCACGTGGCTAAGTGTAAGGCACTGGCTCGTTAGCCTAGGCGACCTTCGGTTGCACTGATTTTCGTACTATAATCGAACCATCTGCATGCGAATGGCATTTAGTTCAACCAGTGGTCGTGACCAGACGTGACATGCGATAGAGCACGGTCGGGATAGTTCAAAGATGGCTGACAAAACTGACACTTGAGAAGATTTTCTTAAAAATATAATAAAATTTTCGATTGCCGTTGCGTTATTTACAGCTTGGTCGGAATTATAGGGCCCATGTTAACACCAGAAAGTTAGTGAATGGGCATTGGGGTATAGATTTTAAGTTTGATTTTTTGTTGGTCTTTTTTTTTTTTGATGAATATGACAGATTAGGAATGTTAGCATCTTCTTATTCGAATATATATAGGCCCACGAGAAAAAAACTGTACGTGTGAAATGACTTTGGTTGGGTGATATAAATCCAATGAAAATTATTCTGATATTGACTAATCCTATTTGTAACCCTTTTTAATCTTGCTTTCACATCTCAGGATGGAAAATTAACCAGTTTATAAAAATATATGAGTAAATATAGCAGGCTGAACAACTGACATTGTCGCCACCATATTAAATAGTCAAAGGCAAGGGCTATTTGTGTTCGGATGCTGGTTCAGACTATAGTCCCGACCATAGTCTGCATCCGAAGGTCGCCCTAGAGGTCTGGTGTTCGATCCCTGCATTGGCCGATAAAGTTTATCCCGATTTTCCGGCGTGGTTTCCTCTTGTCAGTGGACAGGACGGAGGGCCTGACAAGGACATCTGTTTAGTCGTTCGGATGGGACAAAAAACCGAGTTCCCGTGTACACATTTACGGGGTAAAGAACGCGACTTCTTTCAAGTTTGAAAATATTTTGGACATTTTCCCGCGTTGTGTTTACGTTTACCGGCGACCTTGTAAATTTTCTAGTCGCAGCAGCGCAGTAAGGACGCCACTCGGTCTGACGGGGGCTTAAACTTTAAAGCCGGTTTTCCACTAGGCGAATTTGTTCGCGCGAAGCGAATTTTTTCGAGTATAGGCATGCGCAGTATAATTTCAGAATGCCTAAAATTATACTGCGCATGCCTGTAGGCTACTCGAAAAAATTCGCTTCCCGCGATAAAATTCGCCCAGTGGAAAACCGGCTTTAAGGCCATTCAGGATTTACAAAAGGAAAAGGGGGCACAGCCGTATTAGATTTGCCAGTCAGCATACGGTCTGGCAAGTCGGACTCGTTCACACCACTAATTACCTGGAACTCGGCAACAGTGGCAATCGAGAAGAAAGATAGGAAAATGACAGGAGGTTAGTCATTTTGGATATCAAAATTTATGGCTCGTTTGCTCCTGTTTGAAAGTATTTCAATCGTGCAAGGGTTCAACTATTATCATGGTTCCCAATGCGCATCGATAGATTTTGACAGTTTTAAAATATTTTTGCCATTAAAGAGCCATATAAAAAAATCTAGCATACTAAACTTTTATTCAAAAGGAACACTTGGTACTTTATGATATACTTGTGAAACATTGTCATAGCAATTAGGTGAAGGGACACGTGAAGGGAGTGAATACCCATATCTTATTACTCGTACAAGGTTTATGGTAAAAACTCATTCAGCTTCACATATTTTCTTTGTAACTCACCTCCTTACGCCAAGGATTTTAGACTCAATTATTTTTTTAAATGATTTAATACTGTTGACACACCAGAATAAAATCCCTTTGTTTGGTTGAGCAAATATGTATAAAATAATATGATAGCAATCAAAGTATTATTTTGTATAGTTTTATCAAAGATCATTTCACACATAACTATATATTCTAGCAAATTACATATTTATATATCTACAAGTTAGTTAAAGATATGATATAAAATATAGGATTACTGAATAAAATTATATATATAAGCCTTCCAAATATTACAATGATATATGTATATAAATTATAATTACTTTTTGGCCAAGACATGTACAATAATACTGATTAAAAATCTTTTAGCTCAAAAACAATGTTATAGAAATGAACCCCTGCATCTTAAAATGAATCAAGTAATACCTGTAACTGATACCACTTATTTGTACATGCACATAAATAGCGTCTATAGTACTATAGATGTGTGAAATAGCTTTATTTAAGGTCCGCTTCCACTGAGGTGATATCGCAGACAAGTGTACTATAGATGATACTCTTTGGCTTAAATAGATGTAAATATGGTGATTATCATCTGGAACACACTCCCTTCATATCAAAATTTGAGACAGCTATTTGCGCAGTGATTTACATTTAGATAGAAAAAACAAGACACTTAATGTTTCCAAAGAGAAATATTTTGGCATGCTCTTCCATTCCTACCTAATAGCTTAGGCCACACAAAATTAATTTTGTTTATTCAAATAAACAGTATAGATCTTAAAGGGTAAGGGACAAAAATACTATCATATATTATTGGTAGCACAAATAACCATAAAAACTAATATTTCAGTCATTGAAAACTTGTATTTCACAAATTTTGCACTGTAGTAGTAATTCTACTTACTCTGTATCAAATACAAAAGGCAGAATATTCCAAATGTGGATATTTTTGTTTCAATTCTGTAAATATTAACAATAGCAGGTCTGTGAAACAAGAAATAAAATAGGTGTGTCCTATTCAGAAAAAAAATATTAGCACTAATATTGTCACAATATTCTAAAATATAATTCATATTTATGCATAGGATTAAAATTACAGCTCTAGTATTGTGCTTGCATATTGTATAATACTTCTAACAAATGCCAATATAATTTTGCTAAATTCACAAAATATTAAAGCTTTATGTACATATACTTTAGTCATGTTTCAGTTTTACTCAGAAAAACAGATCTATTTGAAATTAATCACACAACTCTTTACTTAATATCTATATAAAAGAAAATATCTAAATAATTTTCTCCAAAATGCTTTATAATTAAATATACCCTGCACCTATGAATTTTCAATATTAATGTGTTAATTGTTAATTAAAACATAAAGATATATTTGCTTATTCCCAATAGATATTCACAGTGTATAATAGAGATAGACAAAGTATAACAGAAGATAAACTAATTCAAGTAGGAAGCAATTCAAATCTAATTAAAATTATATTACAATTTCATTTATTGTTTTTAAACATTAAAATTTAAACTTAACATACTTTCTATCACAGCCATTTCTATTGACAGCAGTCAATCATAGTATACTTAAAGTCATTTCTCAAATGTTTGAATGTTAAAATATTAATAATTAACCTCAGGTTGCATATATACCAATACAGACAATTTGATTGCTTAATGAGTGTATGTGATCTGGACAATGGCTGTAAAGAAAATATGTCAAATGTTAACATAACAGACCCCACCCCCCAAAAAAAACAACCCTAAACAATGACTTTAATAAGATCGATAATAATTCATGAACTATCACATTCAGATTAACAAAAACAATAATGCATGAAAGTACCATTAACAACCATCAATGATGTAACTTATATATATTAGTATTGTCAGGTATCACAAAGTTGGATGTTACAATAATGCTGTTATGGTATAGCTCGATATAAGACACAATCATTCAAAAAATTTATATAAAAATCAACACTTCTATACATTTCAACAAGATTTAAAGATTAAAATACATACATGTATTTGCAAATTAATAAAGAAAATAACAAGATAAGAAATTTAAGAAAATTGTAAAAATCAAAATATCTTTAATATTGAGTAGTCAAGAAGGAAGGACCCAAATGCGTAGGAATCAAGGTAAGAGGATGGACTATTGGTTAAGTAATACATTTATGGTTTTATTAAGAATTATCCTCATCAATCCTGTACTTCTACAATGAGTGGTGCTGTATACGGGCTGTGACGAATGCCAAACGAAAACCTGGGTTGTTGTTTCTTGTGGACCCATTGCTGTCAAAAAAAAAAATAGTTTATTATTTCCACAATGATGATTGAATGTTTTCAGAAAACATTGGTGCCCTCTACAAATCTTTTACCTAGCATGTCAGCAACATTTAGGCCTATAGGCAGTTTTACTAAAAATGGTTCATGATTACAACAGACTAGTTTTCTGATTAATAATGTAATACATTCCAAATTCCAATCTAAATTAACAAAAACTCAAGCTCAACCTCAAATCTAAGGCAGTTTTAAAAATACCTATTACTACCTTTTACTACCTGCTAAATAATTCTGTAACACACCACCCAAATAGGGTATCTATGCAAATTTGAATGTAAAATGTTGCATCACTATTTGAATTAACAAATATTGTGGCTATAAATAAAACTAACCCTATTTTACCACTGGAAAAGCTGAATAGCTAACCCTCACTGGTATTAAAAAAATAAAGCTATCCTAATTAGTCATAGCTACCACATATTATCAATAATTAGTTATGACTTGACCTATTGCTACAAAAAGTGATTAATCAGGATTATAACCCTATATCTTCTCAGTTAATATCTTCTTATGCAAACATCATCAACATGACATGACCTTTAGCTACTGTGTAACATGTTTTTCTTGTATACAGAAGTTTGAGACTAACAGAATCAATTATTGATGACCAATAAAATGCCCAGTCCACCACATACATGTAGTAGCAGACTGTTGATAAAAGAAGTCTAATAAAAAGTAAAAGTTGGAATGGGTAAAGTTACTCTAGTTTGATGTTATATATAATCAAGATGATAAGATGATTATAATGGGGAATAAGGGAATCTGACTAGCACTTTAATTCTACTGTTACCAACCAGTATTGTATTAAACACCCATAGTATGTAGTGCCAACATGACGTAGGCTATGTCAGATATTACATACATAATAATTCTTTTTTTATTGTTAGCTGAAATACATGGTTAAAAGAGGGTTTTACTAGCACTACTCTTTATAATAAGCAGAATAAAAAAAATAAAAAATAAATTAAAAGTCACTAGTTACCGGTACTATTTAATTTGAACTAGCAACAGTTACTATGAACCTGATTGGTTCTACATTTTAACCATTCAATTGATTTATTCAAATTGCAAAAATATAAATTATATGGTTAATGTTGAAATCACTTACATTAATATTTAATGATGAATTAGATCACTGCTTATGTAGTCAGATTTAAAAAGGACTATAATCTACATAGAATTTAAGTGTTGGTTTGGCTAATTTTCCCTTTAACTAAATATTGGTTGGTACTTGGATATCAGTTTCTAATATGTCTGATAATTTAGGAATAGAGTTGAAATGGTTATTGCTATTGTATTAAAGGAATAAATACTAACAGTATTCCTTTATATTGGTTGGTACATATATCAGTTTCTAATATGTCTGATAATTTAGGAATAGAGTTGAAATGATTATTGCTATTGTATTAAAGGAATAAATACTAACAGTATTCCTTTATGCTATTATTGTATTATTAAAGCATGACTGGTCTGCATCCTATCAATTGCTAAAGAATCTAAATATAACTTTTTAAAAAATCCTCATACTGATTTGATTTAATAATTAATATCTGTCTCAGTCTTCCGATCTATCAAAAAAAGTGCCTGCATATTGGGAATGACGTATTCCAAATGATGTTCCTTTAGCTCCGCAACAAAGTCTTACCTATAAATAAATATTATTGAAACAAAGCAAAACAATAAACATATAGATAGATCAAATGCATTTTCTCCTAAATAACTGCTAAGCTTTTCTGGTAACTGGCATTAAGCATTACAGTTTTATTTAATTACATGTATATCATATTACATGTATATGATACTTTTGGTACTTTCTTCGAATTGTAAGGAAACATTTTTTTTCAGGAACTGTAATGGGGCACGGTACATAATTTCTGATTTTATTAATAATTTCAGGAATTTGACACTGGGAAAACACCACAGCAAACAGATGGAGAAAGGTATAATGAGATGGTGTAAGACTTACATTTTCTGGACTGTAAACTCCTGGTCCTGGTTTCTGTGTTGAATCACCTGGCATTGCATTTCTACTTGTCATACTATAGCCGGGTGGTTTATTTTTATAAATACCTGTATTTACCACTGGGTAATGACTTGGACCCGGTGTCTAAAAAAAAATTACCATAAAAAAAAGTATGAAAATCAATATCAATTGTTGTTCTAATCCAACATAATAAGGCTAATACTTGCCATGGCGCATAGATAAAGACAAACTGGGTAAAACATTAAAAATAAAACAAGCCAACAGTGAGGCTGATGTCCCCCGCCGAAATCCCAAAATAAATAGATGACACATATTAATTAATCGCACATTTATTTTTTTCAAAAGTATTGAGCAATCAAACTATACACTAAGTTTCTTCACTCTCTACCAGACAGAATCAGACATTGTTCATCATCGAACTCCATCAAGGCATTCACCTACACCTAGTTTGAACTTTCTACCTTAATTAGAAGGAGAATTTTTGTGTTACAAAGGTTAGACCTATCAGTTGCTTATCGTTCTGCTTACCCCCAACAGAAAATGTTCATTATTGAACTTAGTCAATGTATCGATGAAATAAAACTATATACCAAGTTTCATCACTCTCACTTAATTACAACTAAAGTTATTGCGTACCAAAGCATCAACCAATCAAATTGCTTATCTCTGCTTACCCTAAGCAGAAAATGCCCATCTTCGAACTCCATCAAGGTATTGACCTAATATACACTTTCATTAAGTTTGAATATCCTAGCTCAATTTGAAGGAGAGTTATTATGTTCCAAAGTCTCGGCCAATCATATTGCTTATCGCTCTGCTTACCCCGAGCAGAAAATGCGCATTATTGAACTCAGTGAAGGTACTGATGAAATGAAACTATATACCAGGTTTCATCACTCTAACCTAATTACAACTCAAGTTATCGCGTCCCAAAGCATCAACCAATCAAATTGCTTATCTCTGCTTACCCTAAGCGGTAAATGCTCATCTTTGAATTTCATCACGGTATTGACCTAATTAACACCTACACCAAGTTTGAATATCCTAGCTCAATTAGAAGGAGAGTTATTATGTTTCAAAGTCTCGGCCATCAAATTGCTTATCGCTCTGCTTACCCTGAGCATAAAATGCTCATTATCGAACTTAGTCAAGGTATTGATGAAATAAAACTATATACCAAGTTTCATCACTCACTTAATTACAACTTAAGTTATCGTGTCCCAAAGCATCAACCAATCAAATTGCTTATCTCTGCTTACCCTAAGCGGAAAATGCTCATCTTCGAACTCCATCAAGGTAATGACCTAATAAACACCTACACCAAGTTTGAATATTCTAGCTTAATTAGAAAGAGAGTTATTGTGTCCCAAAAAGTGTGACAGACGGACGGACAGACAGACGGACGGACGGACGGACGGACGGACGGACGGACGGACGGACGGACGGACGGACAGACAGACAGACAGACAGACAGACAGACAGACAGACAGACAGACAGACAGACAGACGGACGGACCCATTTTTATAGTCCCCTGCTTTCTTCGAAAGGCGGGGGACAAAAAATTATAGACATATTTGGAAAAGATAAGACTTTAAAATGTCACAACAGTGACAACACCCATTTCAGGCCGCATACAATTCATTTATAACATAGCATGTTATTGCATAAAAAATAAATAGTAAAATGTAGATATATTCAGATTATTAAAAATAATATACAAATTTCATTTTTAAATATATCAGAAACATTATTTTAAAAAAAGAATATGTATGTTTAGAAACCACAAGAAAATGGAAATTTTGCATTACTATACTTTGTTAGTTGGTTAAACTAGACTTGATGTCTCAATTGAACTGATTTAAATGCACTCAGAACTTCAACCATTATAAACCATATTTTTTACTTATATAAACTAGTTCGCCCCCCTACCAAAAGGTAATGCCCCTCCGCTTAATGGTGTCTAGATACGGGCCTGTATATGCATAATGGCACAGGTTCATAAAGGTTTGTGGGTCTACACATAGAATTTTAACTCTCAAACAAACACAGCAATAGCTGACTTTATAAATATGTTTGCATAAACTTGTCTGAAATAGACCCCTTTACATTTAAAACACCCCTAAGAACAGCTACCATTAATCTCTATACGTAAATAGCTGAACAATTAAACTGCTATCAAAACTCTGGACGTGACAAATTTTATAGGGCTTTTGGGACTTTTAGAGCATTACAAAATCTTTGCACCAGAAAGCTATAACTCAGACTTTTTTTCTTCAATAATTTAGAAGACAGAAAGTTGGTGCTGCCACTTAATAACAAATTCGATTTTTTGTGTTATATAATTTAGTAGCAGGTTCATGAGCATACAGATCCAATGAATGTTAGGGGACAGACCTGAAAAGCCTGAAAAAAAATCCCGATTACAGACGGACGAGCTGGAGGCACAAATAAGGCGCAGAGTTTAGCTTACTGTGTGCAGGCCTCTGGCTTCCTCAAGAAAATTTGGAAAATTTAATTTAACTGCTGCATAAATGAGCGTTCCTGTTATTCAAAGTTGTGAATACTGCAACTTCAAAGTGGTCTTAAACCCCATCTCATTTTATCTGTTATCTTATTACATAACAAATATCTTTGAATGGCATTTAGTAAAAGTAATATATAATAGCAGACAGCTTTATTCTATCCTTGCTTGATAACGGTGAGAGTGTCCTCATTGAAACATTGCAGTTAATAAAACTAGTAAATGTTATGCATAAAGCTGTCTGTTATTACATAACAAGTACAAGTGTTAATGAAGCTTCCCATATTGTACACTTCTAGCACTGATCATACTACACAGTACACATCTGCCAGAGACAAAAACAAAATAGTATCACAGTATTAGAATATAAATCCAATATTATTCAAAAGAGAATTCTTTACTTGTCATTACCTTTTGTAAATCTTCATGAAAACTACCTATTTTACTACGCCCTGTTAAAGAATACATTGGTGCCTCAGATTTTCCACCCTGTTTGGTAGGTCCTATCATTGTTGGAAGATTATATGCATTTGGTCCTTGTAAAAAAAAAAACATAATTAAAAATATTATCATACTCGTATCAAATTTGATATCAGTCAAATCAAATACTGACTTTGCTTCAATTTAATCAATCAATTTTTTTTGTACAATTTCTGGAAATGGTGAATAAATATAATTTTCTTTTCATGTTATTTTTAAGTACTGATTTAATTTCATAGAATAAATATCAGTAATTTCCATATGGAGAAAAAAATAACAAATACCAACAACTCATTCCAAATTACCTTAAAAACTGTTCAAATATATGAGTGGGTACTAAAATAAAGTTTAAATGAAATGGAGAACATGTTTATCATTTTAGGTTAGAGTCAATTTCTTTGCCTAATTTGTACCCATGGCCAGCCTTTTTTATCTTGTGAATAGCTAATCATTTTTGCTTTATTATTAGCCATGTATACATCTGAATTTAGGTATAAAATCTAGTATGATATAAACCCTGTAATATATACTTTAATGAATGATCTTATTATCTTGATGGTGTTCAATTAATCATCAATAATGAAAGACTGTAATAGGTATGAGGAAGTTATTCCCTTGTATTAGCCAATTTGATTAGGTTATCACCCCATGTAATGAAAGGATGTCTACACAGATATATCTCTGACTCAGAAGTTAATAACAAGATTAGCTATAAATCTATCAAACTAAGATGGTCAGCAAGTCAACAGCCCACACGATCAACTACTGGACTTAAAAAATTGTGACATTTGAGAATCTCGTCCAATTCTTGGTGAAATTGACTGGTTAACAAATTTTACATGATAGTCAACATTCTAGATAAAAACAATCAAGAAAATGTGAATTTTTTTTCATAATTCCTGAAACATTATGACTGTACTTGGGTACACTGCTACATTGGCTGGCAAAATTTTGAAGAGAGAGCCTTACTTATTAGCTCAATGTAACTAATTGTGCTGCCTACACAGTATTCCTGTATTGTTTGTTCACACTATGTTTCAGTGTACATTTCTCCTTCAATGTCTATTATTATTGTTATTATTTACCTGGGCAATTATCGGTTTGGCGGTTTCTGTGTCGTGAACCAAAAGAATAGCTAGGAGGAGCTGGTTTGGAACCGTCTGATAAACCATTTGGTCTATAAGTTCCTGGTCCGGGTGTTTTATATGATGTTTGGTCTTTATGTCTACCATATAGGGAAAATGAAGGAGTTCCAACCTGACCATCTCTGAATACTTTGTTACTTAGTAAATATGATGGTCCTGGTCCACAGTCATCCCTGTATTTTCCGTGCTTTAAACCAAAAGAATAAGCTGGTTTCTTAGTGTGCACACTACGAGGGTCATGTTTTATTTCACCAACAAGGCCTGGTAAACCATATTGTGGCCCAGGACTGTTGTACATGGCAGCTATTGGGCCCCTTGGTATTGTTCGTGCTGGTATGTCAGTCATCTTGAAACTAAAAGTAAACCAAAATCAATTTTGAATCAAAGTAATATGGAAAAAACTTTCAGTGTACAGGTACAAAACATGCCAATACATGTAGGACTATATTGATATACAGGGGATTATTTAACATGTAACATTTTATAACTTATATAGGTATGATAATCCGTATATTATTACAACTTTACAGATTATCCTAATCTACCAAGCCTAATTAGGATAAGAAATAACTATGCGAGTCTTGATGGAGTGAATTTTTTTTATTGAACTTGTGAATCAAATATTGCACAAAGACTAGGCCTACTTAAAATTGTTCAATTTTACATGCATAATAAGAAATGTCATTTCATATTATAAACAATTAAAAACAGTTAAGATCCCAAGTAGCATGCAATTTGCATAATATGCCATGTTAGGCCATTGGTCTAACCCTTTTGCACTAAAGTACCCGTAACTACTTGTGAATAGAACCATTTGGTTAATAAAATAATCTAATATACAAAATAATGGCTTATAAACTAAAAATTACACGATTTTCTATTTTCCAATAAGTCTTCTTGATTAAATGAAATATACACATGATAATTTTCTTTTTTACCAAGATGTCAAGATCTTACATTCTTTACGTACAGTTACTTGATTTAAAAAAGTAAAAATTAATTTTTAGTCAAATGCGTCAGATACAAATATTCCAAAATTAATTAATAAAATTATGACATTAATTATGCATAGGTCATAAAATCCATACATACGTTTTATTGGCGTGTTAATTAAACACCGTGCTGTTGCAAACAAATTTTCTTCGATAGTTGTTGGTGTGACAATATGTTATCAAGCTATTGTAACTCGTTGGATACCTGGATAAACATAACGACCATTGCATTTATCATGTGACACTGTCTATTTATTACAATTGGATTATAAGGGCACTTCCATAGTTACAGGGGAGATAATAACTTCCAACAGGTGCTCACAGGTGCGCGGGATGGTGTAAGTTCAAGGGGCACACGTACTTTATAATACAAATATCGTTTTAGATCGTCACAGTCGTGACGTGACTTGACTACTATACACAACAGTTTAAAAAGGTGTATACATATACAAGCAAACGGAGCCTTATATTTTATATTAGTTGATATTAGGCTATTTCCCGAAAAACTAAAAGGGTGATTGAAACGTTGATCCTTTAATTAAAATTTACATTATGATTTAACAATTGGTAGATTAAATCCAAAGAAGGGTCGTAACACCGCAATAATATGAAAATAGTATAAATTGCGCTCAGCGCCTGATTATGGCATTAAGTAGATTAGGAATGGGGCTTTAGTATACCGGTACCTTATAAATAGGAATTATTAACTCCTAATTATAATAAGTATTAGGATATCAATGACCTATACGCAACCAAAACCCAGCAGTCTATCCTACGATCAGTTTATTTTATTTCTGAAATTTTTCGATCAAATGATCATAAACAGGGGAAATTGGCTACTTCGCATAAAGGAATATTCGCAAAACCGAAACAGATTGTCAAAAACCATGCTACCATTTTCTGACTTGTAGTTTTCTTAGACCCAAAAAATGAAAGATGTTTTCTATGTCGATTGATTATTCAGTCATTTGATTTATTTAAACATGCATTATTCAAGAGCTAAATCTGCCTAGTGCAGGTCTTTATTTGGGCATGAAATGTTTTCTAAAGTATTAATTAGACATTAATTAACTGATCCAGGCCTTAATCAACTTTGGATGGCATCAGATTGCTCCGATATTAAACAGATTAAAATGTTTCAGTGATAAATCAAATATGGCGGTTCCAGACGCTTAAAGTCTTAGCTTTGATCAACCAGGACCGTGGTTGAAATTATTGCACACATCGGCCCAATCTTCAAATGCCAATATCTTCGCTTGCAATAGAGTAATTTGAATGAAATTTTCAAATTATTCATTTTACATCACCTACTTTCGAACTATTAGGCTATAGCAAGAATGGCTAGTTCTTATCTATATCTTGAATAATGTAACTTTAAGCATTTGGTTACTTTATATTTAAAGTTTCCAGAACCATTTTTTTACCAGCTTTTTATGGCCTAGATTTTGTCTGACCCTAAGGCACGTACCTTTTTAACCTATGATTAATCCGACACTGCATATGCACGTTAATTAAACACACGCCTTGCCGATCAATAGTCTTTTCCAGTTTCAAAACGTCAGAAGTTCAAGAATCTACGATCTACTATAATTGTGTGTTTAAGAAATGTTATAAATAAGCTCTGGTTATAACACACCTTTACTCGGATATAAACAAGTTTCATATAGGCCTTTTACATTTACATCGTAATTTAAACACAGGGTAATAACATGCAAGAGACACCCCAGTGTCAAATACATTTTTAACAAAATGAACTAAAAAAGGAGAGATACATGGGGTTTAATATCCATTCGACACAAACTTGGTATTTTCGGGACTAACATATGATTAGTTTTATTTCAATAATTCGCTTGCGCGTAGGGAGGAAACCGGAGAAAACCCAAGAGGTTGGACAGGCGACCCTACTCCTTGCTACGTACAGCCGGGAATTGGAAACCACGCCAATGACAGGGTTTATGAGACAGCACGCATGTGCTAACCATTCGGCCACCCGACCCCCCTGAACTAAAAAGGAATTTAAATTTTGAGAAATGTGTGCATTTTACCAGTACATAGTTCCACAGTATACATGTCAAAAGTTTTGGGGAATGTTTAAATCGAGTTTTACAGTTACACAATAATACTACTCTACTACATTCCATTTTTTATTTCCACTTACTTATAGCCATACTTTCATGAATACTGTCTTTTTTATTTAAACATGTCATGTAATCAATTTAATATTATAATATTATCCCAAGCCAAATTTTTTGTCAGTCGGGTCACTTGATTTGCACTGATACCGGCGTACGCCGTTTGCAAACCGGCTCTCCTATCGCCGAATAAATCAAGCAGGCCCTATAGCTAGCCTACACAGTTAAAAATAATAAGGAAGTTTACACCAATTCGGGTGGCAACTAGTTGCCACCTAAATAGGCGTAACTCCTAGCCTTCAGTGGTGTAAATTGATAACACCCAACTAGTGTAGAAAATTACACCAATTCAGGTGGAAACTAGATGCCACTTCCGGTAGTGTAACCTGCCTGATGCACTCAAACAGTGTAATGTTACACCCGTTGGTGTAGATTAAGCATTACACCCCAAGGATGTCTTGTAAATTAAAATTATTACACAAAAACGGGTGTAATTTGTTTGGTTGGATATTTTAATTCAAGCCAACGACTTCTTAGTTCAGAAAACTTGAAATTTGCTAGCGGTCACTTTGATAATTAGTATAGGGCGTTTAGCCCGACCCAGATTACATATAGACCGTTGACTACTTCTCTTCATTTTACAACCACATTGAATTGACAGATACCCACCAGACTGATTCAAATTCAACTGCTGTTGGGCAATTAGACAATCTGTATCAATTTATAATGAATATAAATCATGGGGGAAAATCAATACGCATATCCTTACTACTAAGCTAAATAATGTGGTTTATTCATTTGGGCACCTCAACTGAATTAAAAATAATTAATAAAGATATTGTACTTGGTAATATTTTGGAACGTTTACACGTCTTAAGGTGAATACAAGCTAAAACAATCTTTACTTTACTCGTTATCAGTAAACACTCTAAAATGAGTTATAGTTATGTTACTTGGGCATTTAACGCTATATTTAACAAACAAAAACTTTTGTAGCGCAAGATACAGTGTAAAATTGACACCTTATTCGAAAGAATGTTTCCCTAAAATAATTACACCCGTTGGTGTACATGCAATAAAAAGCTGGAAGAGGTGTAACTCATGGCAAACGACCTTTAGCGGCCACAGTTACACCTATCCTGGTGTTCAGTACTCATGACTATCGATTAAACTTTTGTAACCAAATAAACGGTGTAAAAATAACACTGTTCTATGATTTATTCCCCAATAATAGTTACACCCGTTGGTGTAAATGCAATATAATACTGGTAGGGGTGTAACTAATCCAAAACACCCCACAATTACACCTATTCAGGTGTTAAGTAGTCATGAATATCGGTTACACTTGTTAGTTGTAGTTCTTTTAGTTGGTTACCCTTGCAAAGGTGTTACATTTAAAAAACGCTCGCTGTGGTGTAAAGTTTACACTTAATTAACACTGCTTATAGTTTTTAATTACACACATTTTTAACAGTGTATACACCGTTCTCGTCAGACCCACGCTTTTATGGGCCCGCGTAATCATTCCCTGTTTCCTTAAACTCTTGCTCATTCTCTGTGTTTCCTTAATCTCTTGCTTGGTTCAATAATTCCTCTCAATAATCTGCTGGTACAGTAGAGCCCTAATACAAGTTACGGATCGGGTGACAAATTGTAATTATTATGTACGATTTTGGCACAGGCAGTTGAAGGGATTTGAAGGGATTAAAATAAAACTTCTTACTACTGCTTGACTATATATTATACTATACTATATAGTCAAGCAGTTGCAAGAAGTTTTATTTTAATTTTTAAAATGAGGTGTGTAAGATGAAATTTGTATTATTTATTAATTGGAATATTGTAAAATAGTACAATTTGACCAGTATAAAGATTGGGACATATTATTCAGTTACAACAAGAGTGATATTGGGGCTTTAATCGACCCTGGATTATATCATGAAGGAAGCTTGTCATGGTTCAGACTGGTAAACCAACAAGAAAATTTCAATTAAGAGAACAAATAAGCTTATCAGAGTGGAATACGTTACGGGCAAACTATATTTTCCCAAAAAGTATAAAATATTGGAAGAATGACATCAAAACAAACATACCGACTCGGTTGTCGCCCGGGTTACCAGGGACCGCGCTGCCCAGTCCTTTCCGCTGGGAGTGAAAAGTATTCTAGGAAAAAGGCGAACGAAGATCGTGTTTACAGAATGGAATGTAAGAACCCTGCTAGACATACCTGATGGAACTGAGAGACCAGAGAGACAAACAGCACTTGTCGCCCGAGAGCTACACAGATACAGTGTAAACATTGCTGCTCTCAGGAAGACACGATTCTTGGAGAATGGATCACTAGAGGAAGACCTTGCAGGGTACACATTTTTCTGGAGTGGCAAACCGACAGGGTCGAGACGTGAACACGGAGTGAGATTAGCCACCAAAACCCAACTCAGCAAAAGATTACCGCAACTACCATCAGCTTTTAATAAACGACTCATGTCATTGCGCATACCTTTAGATCACAATAATAACCTGACCATCATAAGCGTGTACGCACCAACAATGTCCTACCCCGAGGAGGATATGAACCACTTCTACCAACAACTACAGCATATAGTAAATCAAAATCCAACAGACAAACTGATCATCCTAGGGGACTTCAATGCAAGAGTGGGAGCAGACAACACCCCATGGAACGAAGCACTGGGCAAATTTGGGATTGGAAAAATGAACTCAAATGGAGAAAAACTTTTGGCGTTCTGCACAATGAACAACCTCATCATCACCAACACAGTGTTCAAAGCACCGGGTTGTAAGAAAACCACCTGGATGCACCGTCTTTCCAAGCACTGGCACCAGATCGACTTCATAATCACGAGGAACCGGACAAGACGGACGTGCTGTCGACAACTGTGATGAGAGGAGCGAACTGTAGTACAGACCATCAAATGCTGAGAGCAAAGTTCTCCCCTGGACTCAGAAAGGTATACAGCAAGCAAGGCTCAAAGAAACCAGCCAAACTGAACACCGAAGCTCTGAAAGGTCCGCGATTTCGGGACCAGCTTGTGAACGAGATCACCAAGGCGATAATTGAGATGCCCCCAGTGCAAGATGAAGATGTGAACAAGGAATGGGAGACTCTTTAAGGACACCATCTTCAGTTCCGCTGAAAAACTCCTTGGAAAACAAAAAAATAAAAATCAGGATTGGTTTGACGAGAACGACCCCGAAATACAAAATCTAATAGCGAATAAGAACACTGCTTACTGCAAACTCCTGACTGACAAACCTACCAGAGCCAAGACCAAAGCCTTCAAAGAGGCTTGTAGACAACTGCAGATTAAAACTAGAGAGTTGAAAACAAAGTGATGGGAAGAGAAAGCAAAGGAACTACAATATCACGCAGACACCAACAACATGAAAGGATTTTACTATGGTCTATGGGAGGTGTGGGGACCGAGAGTGAGTGCCACCTCTCAAGTAAAATCTGCAGATGGGCAGAGCACTTCAACACCCTGCTAAATGACGCAGTGGATGTCTCCCTTGACACGATCAACGAGATGCCACAGAAACCCAGGGCTGACTGGCTGGATCAGACACCTGATCTAGGCGAAGTTGAAAAGGCCATCGGGCAGCTGTCCGATGGAAAAGCACCCGGATTAGATCTCATTCCTGGCGAAATCCTAAAACAAGGTTGACAACTTCCGAAAGAAACCCTGGCAAACTTCATCACCAAACTGTGGAGAAAGACTGAAATTCCATCAGACTGGCGAGATGCGAGCATGATCACCATATTCAAAAACATTGATAGAACAAATTGTGGAAACTATAGGGGAATATCGCTGTTGTCTATAGCTGGCAAAGTCCTCACGAGAGTCATCCTCAACCGACTCAATGTACACCTAGAGAGCGGACTGCTCCCCGAGACTCAATGTGACTTCCGATCTGAGAGGAGCACGGTAGACGTGGTGCTTGCGTTACGACAGATACAGGAAAAATGTGCCGAACAAAATCGACCTCTATATGCTGTCTTCATTGCCTTCACCGAGGCGTTTGACACCGTGTCGATGTTTGCGGATGACACAGCACTGATAGCCCATAGCCATGAGGACATCCAACAGATAACATCACTATTTGCGCAAACAGAGGTGCTGTACCAGCCATGCAAACTGGATAGCCAACCTCCATGAGATGTTAAGATGGCAGACTCGACACTAGCAAATGTCTCGAGATTCACATACCTTGGTGGCAAAGTCACGACGACTGGTGCCAAGTTAGACGTCGAACTGCAGACTCGCATGGCAAAGGCCTCAGCAAGCTTTGGTCGACTCAATGATAGACTATGGAGAAACAAGGATGTTTCCACCAAAGTAAAATGCCAGGTCTACAGAGCCATGGTACTATCAACACTACTACATGGCGCCGAAACCTGGACCATTTATAAGGCCCAGGTTCTCAAGCTCACCACGTCCACGTTCATGATGAAGCGCCTAAGATACATAATGAACATCAGGTGGTGGCACTACAGAGGAAATGTAGACATTCCCAAACAAGCAGGCCTCCCGTCCATGTACGATATGCTGATCCAGAAGAACCTGCGTTGGGCAGGACATGTTGCTACGATGGAAAACACCCACCTCCCTAAACAAATGCACTTCCCACAACTGCCGTCTGGGGACAGAAATAGAGGTCGCCCAAAGCTTAGATTCAAAGATACTGTGAAACGCCATCTGAAAGAAAAGGGTATCGATGCGGGAGACTGGTACACGCTGGCCCAAAACCGCAGCTCATGGAGAAAGATGATCAATACTTCCGGCAGTCAGTTAATCGGATACGATGGACTGCTTAATGAATGAATGATGAATCAGTGGAGTAAAATTTGTGACAGATTCTCTGTTTGAAAGTGGTCGATGGACTCGCTCAATCCCTTGAGCTTTGATATTCCTAAAGGTGACAGCTAATTCCCCTAGGGGGACAAATTCAAAATGGAGGCTCAATTTGGCGGGAAACTCATAAAGTTACACGAGTTCCCCGAAAAATGTGTGTATATATTGAAATATAGATTTCCGGTTGGCTTTTCGTCCTGGAATGTTCTAGTCATTTTTAGAAGCCCCGTTCATACAGAGCGCGAACCCGCGCGAACAACCGCCTTGATTGCCTCCCGAGTCCCGAGTAAATTTTTAGAATTTCGCGCCAGCTTTTTCCCAATGAACCAATCAGCGGGCACTTCCCATGACATCATTTCCACGAATAGAAACCGCTAGGCCTGATCCCACGGCACTAGTGTGCAATATTTACGGTCTACTTGTAATAGCAGAATGAACAAGACCGAAGAAATGTATTTCTCACAGCTAAAAACAAGCCATCACGAAAGCTATCGACGGTTTTCCGCATTCGGATTCGCGCCCTATTTGAACAGTGAAACTGCTCAAAAGTCGCGTTCGGGTTCGCGATGGACGCGTTCGAGTTCGCACTCTATATAAACAGGGCTTGACCGCGTGTCCAAAGAAAAGTTCAAAAGCAGACGAACTTACAAGACTTTCTCACATGCACACCGACGGTGATAGTAGGCTACATCACTTGGGTTATCAGCTGATTTTTTTTGAGACATATTGCATGTAAAACACAATACCTCGATCAAAGGTAAAATTTAATCAAGAGACTAGCGGGAGCCATTGCCCGATATGATTGATCAAAGGCCCTCTTACACAGAATTTCGAAAACCATTGCATACAAATTTTTAGATTTTTGAAGCACGGATTTTGTCCCCGAGGCATATTCTGTGTCTATAGGCACCTTAAATTAGGCCTTGAGCATTACAATATTTTACAACAAATCTTTTGAAAATAATTGATTGTACTTTGAAACTGCAAGATCCGAATCTGCCTATGGCAGGTTTTTATTTTGGCTACAAGTGTTATATAAACTATTATTATTTAGATAGTTATTTACATGACAAGCCTATACAATCAAGTTTCTAGACCAGGGGTGTCAAATTCATTTCGATTCAGGGTCCACATGAACTAAAATTTTACGTTCAGGGATCATGCTATTGAATCCTTGTCGAAAAATAAATGGCTTCTTCAGTCATTTTTGCTGGGGAACATTTTACTGCTAAATTTGCCATGTACGTCCAGGGACCAAGCTATTGGGTCCTTGTCGGAAAAAGATGGCTTCCCAATCAATTTTATGGGGAGCTTTAAACTGTTAAACGGTGGTGTCAGTCCCTGTGAGCGCCTGAACAATGTAACTGAACATCTCTATGAGAAAATAAGACCTTGCTTACCTCGCTAGAACCAGTATGAGCAACACAACAATTAAGCTGTTAAAAATTACATCCCGGTCTTCTAGCCGACTTCATTGAAAGGGTAACCCACAAATTTACGAACTTGAATTATTTGTAAATTTAAGAATGTACTGCCATTTATTGCTTTAACTAGGCCAATTACAATAATTTACAATCCAATTATTCCCCCCCCCCACCCCAGGCTTACCTAACTTTCGTTTCATCTTATGTGGCCGAGTTCGTAAATTTGTGCATGTAAATTATCATAATGTCACCACTGGCCTTGAACACACTTTCTTAATTATGCAACTGGCTGACTATTCTTTTCTACTGAACAAAACAACACCTTAGATTGAAAGCTCTACAGCAAACCCCATTGCAAGGTAGTGCTTTTAAAGGGATGCAACTCCGACAATTTATACACAGCTAAGTTTGGCTCTAATAATTAGAAGTTGAACTTATTGCTAGCAACGCCGGATTAACCATGGTGGGGGCCCTGGGGCCTGGGACATGTGGGGGGCCCCTGGTCACCGACGCGAGCGCCGAAGGTCAGGGCCGTATGTATGATTGTAAGAGTGGGGGTTTAGCAGAGTGTTGGGGACGCCAATATAATGCCCGAGCTACTGAATGCGGAACGGTGTGTGTGTGTACGTGGGGTGGGGGTCTGAAAGCCCCTCCCCCCAAAAATTTTGAAAATTAGACTGTCACAATTTCGGCAGAGCTATTTCTCATTTTGATGTCAAGCACACCAAAATGAGAAACTCCTTATCCTCTTAACTAGAACTAGTCCAAAACACCATAAGGCGACGTGGATAGGGCGACCAGAACGAAAATCTCTAATCATTTCATTAGGTGTGCCGCGCTCCCAAAGACCAACAAGGTCCTGTCAAATGTGACCAAAACGAACCCTTTAATTTCTTGTCAGGCGCCGACCCAGAAAGAGGTTATAGAAGAGGCCCTTTGTCTATGGGGGCGGCACCCTTTTCCTGGGTCCACCCTCATTAAATTTTGAAAATAACGATGCAAGAAGAACGTTTTTCCGCCATTGGGCAGATATCTGAGTGGCAATTTGTATTTTATATGGCGGCAGATTTTTTTGAAGAGGCATTTGCTCTTGGTGTTCAGACCTTTGGTCCGCGCCTGATAGGAGATATAAGAAAGTTTGGATCAGGTGTAGGCGCCATTGAAACCAACCGACTCATCAGTGCCTTAGGAGCATCACTATTTCACATAATCAAGTGCATTATTTTCATAATTAAAAGGTTGTCGATTTTTTTGGAGGGAGCGCCTTATTTTTCTGGAAATTTTCAGAAATTAGAGACCTGAAACATGATTTCCTGGCATTACAGAAATACCTCCCCTAGAAAAAGTTTAAAATTCAGTCAAAAAATTAGCGCATTCTGGCGTTATTTCAGTGGACCAATCCATGCAAGTGCTATGAAATTATTGCATTTCTAGAGGAGGGGGGCTGGACGCAACTGAGATTTTTTGTGGGGGGCCCCTACTGTGGGCGGCCCTGGGGACTGTGTCCCATGGTTAATCCAGCCCTGGTGATAAATGCAAGTTATATGAAATGATGGCATTTCTAGAGGAGGGGGCTGTACGCAACTTAAATTTTTTGTGGGGGGCCCCCTAATGTGGGGGGCCCTGGGGCCTGTGCCCCATGGTTAATCCGGCCCTGATTGCTAGGGACGTGTTTCAAGTGATTATTACACAACCGAAACGCAGTACATGTATCAGAAGCTGGTATTAACCTATAATGTCACACATCTATTAACTGATATAATCAAACAGCTTTTTAAATCGGATAAAGATTGTGAATTCTATAGGGTCCACAAGCTAAAAACGTGATTTTTCGTACAATCAGGGGCCATAATGCTGGAAGTTATGGTCCGATATGCACGAATATCGAAAGAAACCAAGATATAAAAACAAAAATTTCAAGTTAAAACCAAAACGGATAGAAGTGTGACATCTACAGTGTTCACAAGCTAAAAACGTGATTTTTCCTACAATCTTGGGCCATAATCCATGAAATTACAATCCGATACATGCCAATATCGAAAGGAACCGAGATCTTATGGTGATAAACCTATATTTCAAGTTTCATTGAATCGGACAAAAGTTGTGACCTGTAGAGTGTTCACAAACAATTGTGGATGGAAGTCCAGATGGACAATAAATAAAGATCATATTATTATTTATACAAAAAATTGTTCTGTGCTGCCGAGATATCTGTATTAGGGGGAACCTGATAGTGGAGTTTACCATTCAACCTTATAAAGGATTTGCTTGACAGATGCATTTATTCACCCTGATTTTAAGATTTGAGTGGTGTATAATGTTTCAACTTTATGATGAATAGAACCCAAATAATTAATAAGGAGCTACTGCAAATGATCTACAAAATAGACATAGCTCAAAATATGACATTAGTTTATTTATGAATGCAACTGGTTTATTTATGGATGCAACTGGTTTACTAATTCATAATACATATCTGTTGAACTTGAACTCTGCCAAGATGTGTATATAGATGCACTATCTTCAGCTTGGCATAAACGGGATCAATATCATTACTACACATGGCCCAAAACAATAAAATAACTGTATTGTTGAGTGTTGAAACACATACAGATCAGTTTGTAGTACAGGGAGGTAGAAATGGGGTTTAATGTCCACTTGACACATACTACTAGGTCTTCAAGACTAACTTATGGTTAAATTTTATTTCAATTCACTTGCACTTAAGGGATTTTAGCAATGGGAGGAAACAGGAGAAAACCCCATAAGGTTTAACAGACGAACCTTATGTCATGTATAAGCAGGGAATCGAAAAAAACACTTGACCGCCCCTCAAGTGTAATACAGAGAAACAGCTCTAGATGGTATTTAGCTGATTTGGGTAAGGTAGAAAATGACAGACCATGCATATGTCACAATGATCTTGGGTTACTAGTAAACTTTTGAATGTGATTGTGTGATCTGAATTTCTTGTGACTTTCAGATGAGCAAGGATATATTAAGAATTATTCTTGAAACAAGAAATATCAATGACACACACCTGATAAGAGAGACTGATTGGTTTACAATTATACATCATTTCTCTATGGCAGTGAATAATCTTCTATAAACAGAGTTTAATAAAAGCATACAAATATTTTTCTCAGCTTGTATCTTTAATACAACTAGATAAATCTGTTTTTAACTGTAACTGTTCTGAAAGTTCATTACTACTCTCTTCAGTTTGTTTTAATAAATTATTAACATCTAGATCTAATATATTTTTATCCTCATCTTCCTCATCATCTGTTTTTAACTGAAACTGTTCTGAAAGTTTATCACTATTGTCTTCAGTTTGTCTTAATAAATTATTAACATCTAGATCTAATTTATTTTCATCATCATCTTCCTCATCATCTGTTGTCTCATCCTCAATATCATCATTACAGATTTCACGCTTTGTATTTTTGTCCCTAATGCATTGATCCTCCTCTTCAGTACTATCATCACTATCTTCATCTGAACTTGAATCTGAAGAACTGAAATCAGATGATAAATACTGGTAGATAGAAATGGGTTTAATATGCATTGAAATTTGACTCATACGGTATGTCTTATCTTTCACACAAGACACTTTAACAATTGGAGGAAATAAGAGAATCTTAAGCATTCCCAGTCCTTGCCATGCTTAATTGTGGCATCGAAGTCGCTGATTGCATAGGTGGCAGTCACATGAGTCACTGTATAAACCTCATTGCCTGTATTGATAACAGATTTATGATCAAAAGCATTATGCTATGTCATTTTGCAATTCACTTTAAAAAATATAACATCACTTTCTTTTTTTAAAAAACACTTAGTATTACTGAGATAAGTATTTGAGACTATCTATGCAGCCTAATAAATTCAAACGCCTATTCTGTCTGTTAGCCGATAATTTGATGAGAGGTAACAGCAAAGTTAGATACTATATTCAACTGTAAACAGACTTTGAACTATTATCTATAAAATTACATCATCTCTTGTGCATAGATATTGTAAGTTTTGCTGTAACTAAATAACTATATGCTATGTAAACTTACCTATATATAGGTAAATCCCTTCTGTTGGGGTTATAATGTTCTAATCCAAGATCTAAAGACATCATAGCTGTAAATTTAATTTTAGTATCATTAACATTAATTCAACTGGCAACATTGGCAACAATTAACTTCAGGATCATATAAACCTAATTAGATTTGAGACAATACCTTAAACATTATATGACATGCAACAGGCAACCAATATGGGTATTGTAAAGAAATTTAATGCATGGATAAAATCATTGTGCTGATTTTGGGCTGTCGCTCGTCTCATATTTCCTTTATTGTACATTGACTACTTTCCAATAAACTTGTAAACTAGAGAATCTATAAACTGATATGTTTTTTTCTTTTAGAAGGCTAAACAATCTATACAGATTTAAAAAGAGATCTAAATCTGCTTCTTGATACAATTGTGGCTTCAAGAGTGTTGAAAACTCAATATATTGGATATCAATTGTGGCTTTAACAGAAGATCTAAATGGACAGATAATATTGTTGTTTCAGCAGAATTCTGGTGGGAAAGATAATAATTGTGGCTCTGGCAAATTTCTCCTCATAAAGAAAATAATTTTGGCCGCACTAAAATCTACCTAAAAAGAATAATAATATCCAGTAGAAATTTGTGAGGGAAAGTTGTTGCTACAGATGTAGATAACTTTAAAATATGAATATACAAAAACACAAACTTACAACTTTCTTCTTCCTTTTGTTCACTTGTTAACTTATCAAGATAGATTTGTTGAGCTGCCACAACTTCTTGACCACTACTACAACTAGCATAAATATCTAACAATTCTCGATTTAACTTGTAAAATTCTCCACCCCACTTAAACTTCTTCAGCAAAATTTTACCTAACTCTTTAAACCCTAAAAACAATAAAAGTTATAGAGTTGTTATAATTCCAATACAAAAAGGGCTTTTCAGGGTTTTATAGGTTAAAGTCAAAATTTGTATGTGATATCTTTAACACATCTTGCAATTCTAAATTTCTAAGATTTATGACCAATATTCAGTATAACTATTGATTGAATGTTACCTTTTGTAATGCCAGTTATAAATCAAATCAAAATATTGCAAAATTTCTCTGACATTTTCAATCATAACATTATTGTCATGTGTTTGCTTAAAGTTACATTATTCAAGATATAGATAAGAACTAGCCATTCTTGCTATACTAGTTCGAAATTAGATAATGTAAAATGAATAATTTGAAAATTTCATTCAAAGTACTTTATTGCAAGCGAAGATATTGGCATTTGAAGATTTGGCCGACCTGTGCAATAATTTCAACCACGGTCCTGGTTTACCAAAGCTAAGACTCGAAGCGTCTGGGGCTCTGGGCGCGCTATATTTGATTTATCACTGAAACATTTTAATCTGTTTAATATCGGAGCAATCTGATGCAATCCAAAGTTGATTAAGGCCTGGATCAGTTAATTGATGTCTAATTAAAATTTTAAAAAACATTTCATGCCCAAAAAAAGACCTGCACTAGGCAGATTTAGCTCTTGAATAATGCATGTTTAAGTTTGACATCTTCGAACTAGAAAAACTTGTTAGGCTACTTAAAAACAAATTACCAGACAGCATTAACACATGCTGGATGATATCTACCATTACTTTAAAGCTAGTCTACAATCTATTATATTAACATCAAACAAATATAAAAATTCCAGGCTCTAGCCGATCAACTAATCTTTTCAGTCCATGATACATTTAGTGGACAATAAAATTCTTTTTGGAGAAAAATTTTTCTGCAAGTGTTTGAATGACTAAAACCATTAAAAATTGGGTGATAAAATATAATATATACCAGTAATATAAAATGCAGCAGCATACGCCTCTACACATGATAATTTACATGGTCTACCATAATTAACTGGATTTGTTGCAACTAAATATGGTAACAAGCGTGCATTGGTTCCTTTCATTTTTGCTAAAGGTGTGTCTTGCAATTTAGCCCAAGAACAGTCAATGACAGCCACACCCCTGTCAGCTATGATTTCTCTGAAAATATAGTTGACATAAATACAAATTAAACCGAAATAATGCATTTTGCCCTACTAAAAATATTTCTAACAATAATTTCAGAACAATTTTAGTAAATGGTTATTAAATGTTGTATTCAACATTTCATAAATTTAGCAGTTGTCAAGAATGCAATTTGTGCAGTGTTTACCACCTTTCAGATTATATCAATTTACCTTATAGAAGCTAAACAAGAAAAAATATTGTGATTCAAATTTTTTAATGCAATGAGCAGCCATTAAGCTACAGCCATTAATACTGAATCTTAAATCAGGCCAGGTACACAAGATTTTTAATTTATGAATTTACCTATCTTCAGGTGACAAACATTTTGTGCCAACAGGTGTTAGAATTAAACCATTAAATCGTTTGTTGGTTTTTAAGTTGCGAACATAACCCAATCTGATCAGCTTTCTTCCTGTACATTTTTTGGGATCACAGTGTTCAAAATCCCACATAGCAAGAGGACATGGGAACTTCTCTGGGGACCAAAATGCTGCTCCACTTTCCCCACTTTCTTCATCTGAAATGATAATATTTTATGAAAAATATAGGAGGAGCTTTGATATGAGACTACTGCTAATGTGTCAAAGATCCATTATGTAAGATTTAGATACAGAGCTGACCATTCTTGTCATAATAGTTTAAAAATAGATAATGAAAAATAAACATACATTTATTGAAAATTTCAGTCAGATTACCGGTACCTTATTCTGAGCAAAGTTGTCAGTCTTTATAGTTTTCACAATACAGTTTTGTCAAGTACCATTGATACGATAATAAACAACAGTCATAATTACCCATTTTTAAATTAAATTATGTTTCAATCCATTTAAAATTGTGACCATCTGGTGGCCTGAAAAGTTAATTATGGACTTTTCAAGGGCATAAATGTCTAATTAATAAGATTTGAGGCCAAAAAAGAGACCTGCAATATGTCAAATTTCCTCTTACATAATGCATCTTTAAATTAAGATTAATACATCAAGTTTTCTGGTGCACATTGTTAAAACATCCCTAATCAATTAGCTCATCCCCTCCTGGCATTTACCCGAGGTAGTTTCTGCTTAACATCGTCGCTGCGCTTCCAAAACCTCTTATCTCGGATTTAGCCAAAAACTATTTTTGGGCTTATTACATTCACATTTCAATGATACATGTCCTTTCAAAACCTCGTACCTCTAAACCAATTAAAAATGCTTATTTCTACCTTGTGACTAATTGTCGTCAAAGCAAAATATATGTTCGTCAAAACCTCGTATCTCAAGACTGCATTGTTTAATTTGAGATACAACATTTTGGAATAAAACATTTGGAAAAAATATTTTAAGAGATACGATATTTTAACAGCTGTCAGAAACTTGTATCTTTGGAGAAAAAAAATTCTTTAAAATATCGTATCTCGGTTTTTTTAATTTGGTGTTATAGGTACATACTACACACTCATACACCCTTGAAGGTAGTCTTATTAAGCATGTATATATCGAAGGAACAATTCAATCCGCCAGTTATTATTAGATCTGTAATGTTTTTTGTGTAGGAAAATTCGAGATACGAGATTTTGGAACGCAGCAACGATATGTTTAAAGAGGATAATGAGATTCAGCAGTCGTCAATATTGATGGCATTTTATCTTAAATCTATTGCTTTCTTTACCATTGCCATTATTGTTCATGATATGAAAATATGTTTCATGTTTTACTTGTTAATACTGTTGAAATGTCTTCATTGAATTTTTCTTCATCAAATTTATTCTGTCTAGCTTGATGTCTGTCTCTTTTATTCACCTTCTTTGGTCCATTATTCTGATGTCCATATGTTTTGTGTCTTCCCATTATAAACTGCAAATGAAACAATAACTGATTTTAGATGAGGAACAAGACTAACGAGGGGCAGAAAAGCCAAATATTTATATTGTTAGAGGGCATTCGAAAGGCGTGAGGTGTTTCTCTCTGAGAAATTGGGGACTATGTGGAACAAGCTAGAGTTAATCTATAACATGAAGAAGAATTCAACAAATGGCAAATTTATGGAATACATGGAGATGTAGCATCAAATACATGGTATTGGTCTAGTAATTACTGACAACCCATCTCCCACCTCATCCGACCCCCCTCCTACCTCATTCGGTCTATATCTAGATATAATGTACATAATTTATTCTACACACAAACAATTTTGTACTGTTAGCTGTTTTGCATGGACTGCTACCCCCCTCCCACTAATTATTGGGTGGCTCCTCAGGTCCTGGTTTCACTTCAGTATGCTACCCACTTAATCCGCTATGTGTGCTTCACTATCTACTAAGACTAAGAGAACGTTCAGAAAGTGTCTTAAACACATTTTATTTATCAATGTGTGAAACAGTCAAAAAAGATCATTTTTATTCCAGTATGGATATTAAAGAGTGAGAGAGATATAAATGGAGTTTCACGCCCAATCGACACAAACTAGGTAATTTCGGGACTAACATATGGTTTAATTTAAATTCAATAATTTGCTTGCACATAGGGGTCTTTAGCAGTGGGAGGAAACCGGAGGACCTGGAGAAAACCCACAAGGCTAGACAGGCGAACCTACTCCTTGTCACGTACCATCGGGGATTCGAAACATGCCGGTTGACTCAATGACAGGCTTTATGATAGCGTGTGTGCCATGCTAAACATTTAGCCACCCAAACCCCCAAGGATGGATAGTAAAGATACATTAGCCTAGTATGGGAGATTAGATAAAGAGCTGGGTAATCATTCTTAAAGATGGTACCGGTGTCACAGTTTCTGATGGTCCCTGGTGTGTGTTGGTTCCTGGGCACTTGCGCATGTCTGAGACGGATGTTTGCGTTAGCAACACGGACAACACAGCTTCATCCACTTCCGCCATTGTGAGATGGTTCCTCATAACTCAAATAACTGATCATTTCAGGAAAAAGTGTTATGTACTTAGTTAGAGTTTTGTCATTAATAAACATACTTGTTATCGTGATTAGCTGGTTTTTTTAGTGATCAGTAGTTACACGATCAACGGATTTAAATTAATTGGCTTGAGATTAATTGTTCTATCGTTCGTGATTTGTTGCCGTTGTTTTTAGTGTAATATTGGCCTGTAGGGCCTATATGATTGGGATTTCTCTGAATCATTATTTTAATTTTGTACATAATAAAAATTTTTACAAGTTGCCTATGATGTGTTTTATTTGTCAAATACAAATACTTTATCATGCAAACCATGGGATCTACTATACTAGTTACTAGGCTATAAGTATCGGATATTTATCGGCTTTGGCCTCTATCCGAAAACCGGTAACATCCGTTTTTATAGAAACTAGGGATCTACATCTGAAACTAAATCTGAAAATACCACTATTTCTTGAACATGAAACACCCAAATTCTGCGTTTATACCAAGGGGCAATTATTTTTTCTGTTTCTGCATGTGGACGGGAATTTTTCAATTTTTATAAGATCGTTAATTTGTATTTTTCCTTTTAAATGAAATAACACACACAATAGAAACTCAGCATCCTCGGCTACTGTCAGTAGTAATACTATATATTGGTAGATAATAGTAGAAACCAATCTGACCGTAAGAAAATCGTAGGGGTCATCCTATCACGGGGAGTCAACACACACTGTGTCGGTAACAGTGTGAGATGACTCCTACAACTGCGCATGCGCCAGGAACCAACACACACCAGCGACCAACAGAAACTGTGACACCGGTATATAAAAAAACATATTATCGATTGTCCATTTCATGATTAAATCAGATAACATTTGAGGCCTACAGACTAGTAATGTACAGAAAGACTTGCAACGGACAGATTTAGCTCTTGCAAGTTATGTTAAAAATCATATAGAATTTTGTTAAATTTGTAACGTTGTGAGCATTATCGTTTTGTTGACAAATCTATAGTTGGGTGACATGTTTCACTTTTGTGTGAGATACTTGTCATCTCGGCAGTCTGTCAATAATGCATACTTTTTTGAGTTTTCGACTCAATACAAATTATATACCGATGTCACTGACTCACTTTGTCAGATCATAGATAATACGGTATTATCTATGGTCAGATGAATGAAGTAGGATTTAATCCTAACAAGAATAGGCTTATCTTGACTCCCTTTCAGTTTTAGTGCAGAAAAGTTTTTAGATTCACACCTTAGATCTTCTATTGTGTGTTACGTCATAAACTTATAATTAGATCTGTAATTAAATAAGTCTCAGTGTATTGTTACGGCACGTGTGTGAGTTAGTGCTTTACCAACTTGCTTTCACTACGCCACAGAGTAAAAATATTTTTACTCTGCACTACGCAAGCTCAGTTACTTTTCGCAGTGGACTATGGGAGAGTAAACTCAGGGATTTCTGGGTAATCATTATAGCGTAAGAAATTGTAGGCGAAGAGAAGTGAGTCGCAGTTTAAGTCAAGAAATGGCTTCCTTTGCTTACGAAGCAGCCGCATGGTAAGAATATTTCTACGTGGTTACATAATTTTTATATCCAAGAAGCCCCTTTTACTGTAGTTATCATTGTTTCTACAACCACTCTGAAAGAACTGGTATGATTGCCATGGCAGAAACAAAATGAAAGGAAAATGCAAATGGCCGCCAAAACAAAAGGATATGCGTGCTGTTAGCAATGACAGATTGTCTATAGGCCCTAGAGACAAATAATTTACGTAGGTTATGAGATTACAGTAAAACCAATGTTCTCAGTGAAAGTAGAGGGTATCTTGTTATTATTCTTGAGTAGGATTTTATAAAGAAAGTTAAGGTTTCAACGTGTGATTATCGATTCATTTTGAGTAAAGAAATAGTCCGTGACCGTAGCGACTAGCGTGAGTCAGTGAGTTGGTCTAGCTAGCCAACGAACCTAGAAGTAGGGTAACCTAGGGAATAAAATTCCAGCTGATTGAATGAAAGTTTGAGAAAAACCTATACACGAACCAGTCTGCAGAGTAATATGTCCGATTTCGACATGATCTCGTGCGTGCAATAGACCAATTGCCAGTAGGGGCCGCCATATTGAATTTGACTTAGGTAAAAGTTCAATCGGAGTAAAAATGAAAGCAATTGTTTCAAAGCATTGTACGGCCAGCACACGTCAAGAAAAGCCGCATTTCTAGGCCTTGTCTACCTCATGCAAAAAACAGACGGGTTTTTTACCTATCCTATAATGAAATAATAATAAATTAAGATAAATAATGCGTCATTTTGTTTTATTCTGTCAACAATATGGCCCTATTTATGACATGTTGTTTGGCAACCGAAATCCGGCGCTACTGCACTTTCGTACCTCTACCAGTTCCCGTGGTCGTAGGAACTTGAAATTTGCAGGGGATGTTAAGGATGACTAACAATGATCACACACCAAATTTCAGTCAAATCGTTCAATAACCTTTTTTTTAACCGACCTTTTAATTTCTGCCGAGAGAGAACTTCATCCGCATTCGCCATTTGTATTGTTTACTATTTCGACGGAAACCGATACACTTTAGACTCGAATAACAAGACACTAAAACGGAAACTGACACACTGAACTAGCTCCCTAACACTGCAGTTCATAAAAATTAATATTATTTTCGTAAACTTTAATGTTTGCGCGAAGCCATCATTTTCTATAAAATACTATTTGGTTTTGATCAGTGGATTGGCCTTTAGGTGTGACTATTGCCATGACCTTGATATTGACCTCGAGTCAAAACTTCCAATCCATATCGGGGCCTTTGCGTTTATGCTTGCCGTGGCCTTATTTCTTGCCGTATTATCAAAGTTAAGGTTCGAGGAGAAAGCAGAGACCACGTCCTTCAAAAAAGATAATTGGGTCAAGGTCGTAGGTCAAGGTCAGCTTACAGAAAACTGAACTCAAACTTTTCAAAGTCATTTTTGGGACATTTGACCTTGACTTACGACCTTGACCCCATTACATTTTTTAAAGCCTATCATCTTGGCTTCAACCACCTACGTTTAACTTTGCCCTGCCGCACACTGCTCGGTCACAAAACAGTCAAACGCAACGGTCCCGTGTCCGAAGGGAAGTCAATGGGCGTGGCCAATGTGAAAGGTCGTGATTACCTTCACAAGTCAAGGGTAACCAACCGTGACCTTGACTTTGACCTTAAGTCCAAACTTCACATCGATCTCGGGTCATTTGCGTTTTTGCTTGTCGTGGCCTTATTTCTTGTCGTATTATCAAGGTTAAGGTTCGACGTGAAAGCAGAGTCGATGTCCTTCAGAAAAGATTATTGGGTTAAAGTCGTAGGTCAAGGTCATCTTACAGAAAACTGAACTTAAACTTTTCAAAGTCAATTTCGGGACATTTGACCTTGAATTACGACCTTGACCCCATAACAATTTTTACAGCCTATCATCTTGGCTTCAACCACCTACGTTTAACTTTGCCCTGTCGCACACTGCTCGGTCACAAAACGGTCAAACGCAAGGGCCCCGAGATCGATCGGAAGTTTGGACTAACGGTCAAAGTCAAGGTCGCGGTTGGTTAGCCTTGACTAGTGAAGGTCACCACGACCGTTCACATTGGCCACGCCCATTGACTTCCTTTCGGACACGGACCCTCTGCATTTGACCGTTTTGTGACCGAGTAGTGTGCGACAGGGCAAAGGTAAACGTAGGTGGTTGAAGCCAAAACGATAGGCTTTGAAAAATGTTATGGGGTCAAGGTCGTAAGTCAAGGTCAAATGTCCCAAAAATGACTTTGAAAAGTTTGAGTTTAGTTTTCTGTATAATGACCTTGACCTACGACCTTGACCCAATTATCTTTTTTGAAGGACGTGGTCTCTGCTTTCTCCTCGAACCTTAACTTTGATAATACGGTAAGAAAAAAGGCCACTGCAAGCATAAACGCAAAGGACCCGAGATGGATGGGAAGTTTAGACTCAAGGTCAAAGTCAAGGTCACGAGTGGATAAAGGTGACTAGTGGAGGTCACCACGACCTTTCACATTGACCCCGCCCATTTAATTCCTTTCTGACACGGGACCCTTGCGTTTGACCGTTTTGTGACCGAGCAGTGTGCGACAGGGCAAAGTTAAACGTAGGTGGTTGAAGCCAAGATGATAGGCTTAAAAACATGTCATGGGGTCAAGGTCGTAAGTCAAGGTCAAATGTCCCAAAAATGGCTTTGAAAAGTTTGAGTTTAGTTTTCTGTAAGATGACCTTGACCTACGACCTTGACCCAATTATCTTTTTTGAAGGACGTGGTCTCTGCTTTCTCCTCGAACCTTAACTTTGATAATACGGTAAGAAATAAGGCAATTGCAAGCATAAACGCAAAGGGCCCGAGATGGATGGGAAGTGTAGACTCAAGGTCAAAGTCAAGGTCACGGGTGGTTAAAGGTGACTAGTGGAGGTCACCACGACCTTTCACATTGACCCCGCCCATTTACTTCCTTTCGGACACGGGACCCTTGCGTTTGACCGTTTTGTGACCGAGCAGTGTGCGACACGGCAAAGTTAAACGTAGGTGGTTGAAGCCAAGATGATAGGCTGTAAAAATTGTTATGGGGTCAAGGTCGTAAGTCAAAGTCAAATGTCCCGAAATTGACTTTGAAAAGTTTAAGTTCAGTTTTCTGTAAGATGACCTTGACCTACGACTTTAACCCAATAATCTTTCTGAAGGACATCGTCTCTTCTTTTACGTCGAACCTTAACTTTGATAAAACGGCAAGAAATAAGGCCACGAAAAGCAAAAACGCAAATGACCCGAGATCGATATGAAGTTTGAACTCAAGGTCAAGGTCACGGTTGGTTAGTCTTGACTTGTGAAGGTCATCACGACCTTTCACATTGGCCACGCCCATTGACTTCCCTTCGGACACGGGACCCTTGCGTTTGACCATTTTGTGACCGAGCAGTGTGCGACAGGGCAAAGTTAAACGTAGGTGGTTCAAGTCATGATGATGGGCTTTAAAAAGGTTGTGGTGTCAAGGTCGTAAGTCAAGGTCAAATGTCTCAAAAATGACTTTGAAAAGTTTGAGTTTAGTTTTGTGTAAGATGACTTTGACCTACGACCTAGACCCAATTATCTTTTCTGAAGGACGTCGCCTATGCTTTCACCTCGAACCTTAACTTTGATAATACGGTAAGAAATAAGGCCACGGCAAGCATAAATGCAAAGGGCCCGAGATGGATGGGAGGTTTTTACTCAAGGTCAAAATCAAAGTCATGGTAATATTCACACCTAAAGGCCAATCCACTGATCAACACCAAATAGTATTTATAGAAAATGGTGGCTTAGCGCAAAAATTAAAGTATACGAAAATAATCTTAATTTTTATGAACTGCAGTGTTAAGCAGCTAGTGCATCTAGTCAGTTTCCGTCGGAGTGTCTTGTTATTCGAGTCCAAAGTGTGTCGGTTTCCGTCGGAGCGTCTTGTTATGCGAGTCTAAAAAGTAAACAATACAAATGGCGAAATCGGATGCAGTTCTCTCTCGGCAGAAATTCAAAGGTCGGTAAAATAAAAAGTTATTGATCGATTCGGCTGAAATTGGTGTGTGATCATAGTTAGTCATCCTTAACATCCCCTGCAAATTTCAAGTTCCTACGACCACGGGAACTGGTAGAGGTACGAAAGTGCAGTAGCGCCCCGAAATCCTAGATTACCTAAATAAATTCTTTATTGTGGAGGATAGGGACAGAAAGAAATGCCGTAGATAACCCGGGAAAAATTAAATTTAGACGGCTGGAGAAGCGTATTTACTGCCCTTCCAGGCCGTGAGCACAACAAGAAAGAGGTCCAATATAGCGGTATTTTAATAATTTTGCACAGAACCGTGGCTTGCGAAGCAGATCGTCCGCGAGTCGGCACAAGCCCCGAAACAAATAATAAATAGTAAACCCGAAAAAAATGTCGCGCATCAACTAAGTTGGCAGTAGAAGCAGTTTATAACACTGAAATGGCGATTGAGAAAAAAAATGATGAAAAATATAACCTTTAGCTTTTATAACCGATGCCCATAAAATTTCGGAAAGGCAGTATAGGCCTATTTTCCGGTATGTTTTTTTTTTTTGGTTCACTTTACCAATTGACCAGAAAAAATTCCCCGCGCTTGTACGCGTAGCCTATCCTATATCGGTTTTATTTAAGATCGAACTAGGATATTATTTACGGCGATTTTTTTTACTGAACCTCACCTCAGGTAATTTCTAAACCGAACACAACGCGCCGATTTCAGTCTTTTTTCGATAGGCCTACACGTGTGACCCAGTGTAATCAATGACTTTTCCACGCTTAAAAGTTATCTACGGTCACATCCGTATTCTATGTCATAAGTAAAAATGTACAAAAGTGAAATATAAAAGAGTTAAGAATGTATGGGTTTTTTTTTGGTTCACTTTACCAATTTACCAGAAAAAATTCCCCGCGCTTGTACGCGTAGCCTATCCTATATCGGTTTTATTTAAGATCGAACTAGGATATTATTTACAGCGATTTTTTTTACTGAACCTCACCTCAGGTAATTTCTAAACCGAACAGAACGCGCCGATTTCAGTCTTTTTTCGATAGGCCTACACGTGTGACCCAGTGTAATCAATGACTTAAAAGTTATCTACGGTCACATCCGTATTCTATGTCATAAGTAAAAATGTATAAAAGTGAAATATAAAAGAGTTAAGAATGTATAGGGCCTGTAACCGTGTATAGATTATACGAAAATATAATAAAGTAAGCAGGGCGGCTATAGCCAGTTTACTCCGAATGACCTTTGACCTACGTCAAATCCAAAATGGCGGCCTCCAATGGCAATTCGTCTATGAAAATCCTTACTGAATTCACGCGTGCAACCTAACATTTCAAGCGTGAAGGATATAAATCCAGAAGTGATAAATTATGCTATTTCTGTCTGGTGTGTAATTTCAAAAAAGGACCACTGAAATTCAAAATTTTAGCAACCACTCTTAGAACGCGTACATAAGCTACACATGGCAATTTGCCAACCCAATTGGGTCAATTTGACTCGTACACTGAGTCACTTCACTGCTTACAGTTAATCGTCTCCCTTGCATGTCGGCTATCGTTATTATCAAATGCGGATCAACAATAGATTACCGTATACCTAAAAATTACAATTACTGAATTGGCTCTGATAATAAAAGTAAAGTTGCTGCGTGCAAGGTAAAAATGTTGTGCCAAATTGGCGTGCAAATCTAAAGAATATGCGCGTGTACCGATCCCTGAAAAAAATTACTCGTGCGTGCACCGGACGTACTCTGCAGACTGGAAAACAATGTGTATTGTGGGAGAGCTGAGAGAACTTACAGGGAGCAGCCATTGCTTTGCATGGGATTTCTCTGACCAAATTTCGAAAAACTCTCAGCTCTCTTCCACAATGTACATTGTTTTCCATATTGGGGATTCAACATTGAATTTGAAAACATGATTATGATTTATTTGTCAAATTAAATCAACATTGGTAATTGGTACCGGTACACAAATCGAGTAGGCCCTACCTTCGTATATACCACAATGCGCTTGAGGGACGAGGCTAGACACATTGTGAACCAAATCAAATGCGTATGTAGACTGGAATAATCAGGTGCTAGAAATGTGCATTCGATTGAGACTGCTGGCTTTTTTTGCCGAACATAATTGATTATGAAATTAGAGTAAAAACGGTAACCATTGAATATAAATCAGTTTATAAACATTCATATTACATTATTTACATGCTTTACGACATACTTTTGTCAATTTTTAGGTCCGAAATGCTAGCGATTTAGCTCTTTAATTTAAATTAGAGATGTGTATAACTAAATGCGACTAACTAAAACCACCCCTGACTTATATTAGTTTATTGCACTTTTCCTCGATCTTTTTATTGTATTTTGTATGCCAATCTAAAATGTATAACAAGAGTTATTTTCCTTTACTATCGCTATGGATCAATTCATTATTGGAACTGGTTGAAATTGACGAAGGGGTCTTAACAAAATGGTTGCAGAGACAAGCATGTCTATTCCCACGAAATGATTCTGCTTCTCTGTCTGGCACGTCGTTTTAAACATGGCGACGATATTTTTTCGATAAAAATCAAATCCGTGCATCACTAAATATCTTGATGTCTTTTGTTCTGATTTGTTAGTCAATAATGTTTCCACCCGGGAAAGGATTTTGAAAGCTGTCGAATACAACAAAATAAATGAACATGTAGTATACAGCTGATAAATAAGTAAACCCATTTGCTGTAATGTCTTCTTGGACTTAAAACAATTGGAAAAAAACCCTGACCCTTTTCTTTTTAAGGTCAACCTTGGTTCAGTACCATTGTTTCGTATTCTAAATGTTCGCATGGGGCAGAACTGAGTCAGTCTGTTTGGATGAGAGTTTGAGCAAAACCTATTATACATTAGAGATGTGTTTTTTATCAATCCTGCTTTATCACTAATTAATACCAGACACTTTAAGAACTTTGCGTAACAACTAGTTTAATACCATTGTTTCGTATTCTTCTATACATTCGCATGGGGCAGAACTAACTAAAAGCAAAATAAACTCTAATGATTTTCTGATAGTTACTTAATGAGTTGTTACTCTTAATCAGATTTTAGTGTATATAAATATTTCATTACTGACTCTTAATCAGATTTCAGTGTATATAAATATTTCATTACTGACTCTTAATCAGATTTCAGTGTATATAAATATTTCATTACTGACAACAGAAAAATATGCAAAACAACTCTTGTTTACTGCCCCGATTACTTAGTTGCTGTGGGCGTATGTTTCGTTGCCCTGGCAATATATCTTTTATTTTTATTACAATTAGTGTACATTTGCACCTTATTTTATAATTATGATATACCGGTAATCTAATTTTTTTGTTTTTATAGGGCACAACAATTTAACCGTACCAGTGATACAGCAAATAAAAGACCTGAATGGGAACATGCCAGGAAAGCCTTAGAGGCAATGGGAGCCTCAAATACTAGTCCAATAAAAAGTAATAACAACAGACCTGATGATCCAATCAAAGCGTCAATCAACAATATTGCTCAACCACCACCTCCTCCACCCCCTCCTCAAGAAATGGACAATCGGGCACCAAATTTTTTCAACAATCAACCCTTTCCAAGAATGTTCCCACCTCGTCAGCAATACCCTTATCCGTAAGTACAAGTATCTTATAAAACAGATTCTGTGAAATTGTCAGGTAGAATACAATAATAGCCGATTACTATAAACTTGTTTTTGATTTGGCTTAAATGATTTTGATAAGAATTGTACAACAGACTAGATTTTGAAAGTTGTCTTTTCTATTTATTTGAGGTTGGTTTTGAATAAATATGTAAATATTATATAGACTTTTATTTTTTAAAGATATGGAAATGGTTTCAGAAATGGACCGTATGGACAGAACAATCAAGAGGTAACAAAGTAATATTTTATCTTATGAATCCATTGCAATCAGATGACAGATATGCATTTTTTCCATTACTCCAGTGTGTCTAGAATGACTCTAGATTCATCAAGCCTGCTATACTTCAAGCGGGTTTCTCCTGAATTTATGGCAGATGAAATACTTACGATGAATTAAATGGACTGGATATGTGAATGTTGTCATGCGCTTAAAGAAGTAAACTAATCAGAGAGAGAGGAATTAGGTTTAACGTCAACTAGACACAAACGAGGTCATTTTGAAAATAACATGGTTTAATAGTATTTAAATAATTTGATTTTGTGTAGGGCTCTTTAGCAGTGGAAGGAAACCGAAGGACCCAGAGAAAACCGGGAATTCGAACTGGGAATTCGAAACCACGCCAGTTGACTCAATGACAAGCTTTATGATACAGCACGCACGTGCTAACCATTTGGCCATCCAACACCCGAAGAAGTTATTAGCTTTTCGACAAATACAATAATGTCGTCAGAGTATCAAAGAGTAACATCTAACTTGTTGGATTAGTTTTACATACAACAACTTTTTGTGTTTAGGTTATGCTTTGAGTTAAAACTATCACAAACAAACAAGGCATTATTAATTTTACTATTGGCACCTTATTCTTGTCTCTTTTCAGAATAATTTCAATAATGACTTTCAAGCTCAACAGTGTCCACCAGTGATGCAGAGGTATCCTAACCAAGGAAATAATATGCAGTTCAATAACAATCAACAGAGAAAACGTAAGATGCTCTTTATAGAATTAAGAAAATGTTTTATTTTTTTAAGAAATTCTTTGACATGCATTCAGTTTTTTTTAACATGACATGATTTGCAAAGAAAGCAGGTAACTATTAGAATGGTTTCATCTTGTCACACTCAAAGCGTTAAAAAACTTAGTGTAAAGGTTTGTTCAGTGAATATATGGTGATGAGTAGAAATTAGCAATTTGAACATTTTGATTTGCCAAGACTTTCTAACATGATAATTCTGCTTGTTATTTGGGAAGAGTTTTCAAACTTAGTGTAGCTTTTCATTGATTGAGGCTTTGGACCACAATAGTTTTGATTCTAATTGGTTGAAAAAACTTGGTGCATAACTTCATTACATCAATACCTTGACTAAGTTTGGTATGAGAGTTATACTGCTTGATGCTTTACAAAAATGTAGATGAGCAAATGATTAATGAAGGTCATCTATTATTTTTGGATTAAGGTGGGGGACATTAGCCTGATTGTTGGCTTGTTTTAATACAGCTTTAAAGTATGATTGAAAATAATTTAAACTAAATTTGATTTATTTATAGAAGCCCCAGGTACAGGTGGTATCAGATTCCAAATACCTAAAAAGAACCAAGTTGCTCCAGTAAATACGATAGCACAGGCACCAATTGGACGACAACAAAAGCATTTTACAGCCCCAAATTATCAAAGTAGACCCCAGCCTTTCAAACCAAATTCAACAGATATTGTACAAACTGCAGCAAATTCAAATGAAACAAAATCTAAGTAAGTATCCAAATAAAAAATAGTCATTTTTACATTGTCTCTTCTTTCTTTTTTATTTTTTAGGAACTGTTTTTAGTAACTTCCGGTTCTTTTTTTATTATAAATTGTTTTTTAGGAACTTCTTTTTTTATTATAAATTGTATTTTTACTTTGTTATTGTTAAGCGCATCTGAACACTTCGGTGAAAAGATGCGCTAAATAAATGTATTAATTAATAATAAAAAAAATAGGTTAGTTAGTTTACTACCAGAAATTCCTTGTTGTAAAGATTGTATAAAAACAGCAATTTGGCATTTTATCAAATTCAAGACCGGGAAGAAAATTGATATTCTTGTATATACATAGTATGTTAGTCCCATAATAAGCTAGCTTATGTTGCAGTGAGGGTAAACCTTATTTTTTCTCTCTCTATTTTCAGTGATGGTGGATTGTTTGGCTGTGCTGCAGGAGAATGGCCCCCAGCATTAAAGTATGATGGTGTTTTTTTTTTTCAATTGAAGCTTCGTATCGTCATTTGCAGTTTCTGACAATATTGAAATTTTCTAAAACTACCTCAATGCTACAGTGCTCTCAAATATTATGATTTTAAAAAGAGAATACTGAATGTCAATTCCTTGAAATATTTTTGGAGTGATATTCGTTTTGCAAAGAGTGAACGGGATTCAAAATGACAATCAGGGACTTTATAAGATCAGAAAGCTAGTTTATTGATTTCCCATCATGGACATTTTTTATGTTTTTTTTGGAGATTGGAGTCCTTTTTATAATGAATCCATCTTGTTTGCACATATTAAAGATGACTTTTAAAAATTTTCAGGCTTTATGTTCAAAAAGCATTTGCCACTTTCTCTCATGAAAGTCAGAAAGATCAGATAGAATCCATCTTGAAGGATAGGTTGACTCAAGCATTCAATTCTGGTGATGTATGGAAAGTAGATTGGGCAAATGAGCCAATGCCAAGGTTTGTTGATATTTTGTATTCTCTTCTCATAAATCCTATAACTTTACCTGTATCCAAGACCGTCGGCTGTGGATAGATTTAGATCTTATACACAATTTATGCTGTTAAAAGAAAACATAACTGTTATTGTTTAACTACCATCTGTTCTGCAATGCAGTACAACCTAAAAAAAATATTATTAAAGCTGTACTTACTTCATTATGTAGTATTGGTAATAACAAAGTTATGCGAAAGAGTAGATGGGGTGAAGGAGCAGCTGTTAACAAACCAATGAGAGGTCGTGGAAGGGGTAACAATAGAGGAATGAATAAAAGTATATATAGTGGTGATCGTGTTCCGACATACAGACATTCCCGTTCTAGATCCTTCAGTTCTTCAAGTAGATCAAGATCACGTTCTTCATCCCGCTCCAGATCTAGATCAAGATCACCATGCAGAAGGAGATCACCAAGGAAATTAAATAAACGCAGAAGGTATTAACAAAACAAAAACCTTAGTTATTTGTATTTTGTTTCATCTGGCATTACATTGTATTTAGATTTTAGGCACTCGAAATACATTTGATAAAAAGATTACCGGTAACCATGACAAAATTGACATGTTTAAAAATGATCCATGTAAACTTGGTTTGTTAGTGTTTGCATACTATCCTATACAATATTGAATCATCACATTATTCAGGATTTTAAATTGCTAATTTATGCCCTTGATAAATGTGACTTACTTTTGTTATCCAGTCCTAGTATAGATGTTGATAAGGATGTCCAGTCATCTAAGAAACAGAGATTTATGAAACAGGCAGGAGGGAAAGGAGCCAGAGGTCGAGGGTCTGGTCCTCAAGATAGAAATATAAAAAAGAATATGCATGTAAAAAGTGGTTTAAAAGGGTAAGTCATTGATTTATACATGTATAGTTGGTTATTGGTGGTCTGATGCAGTCTTTCATTTTAAGTGTTGTGGGTTGATCCCATGCCTAACCTTTCCACTAAAGACCCCTGTTTTTAGGAGGATTATTCAACATGCTTTCACCGGACATTGAATCCCTTTTCCTGTCCTATATTGTAGCCTGTGAGTAAGATATTGATTCAACATGAGGGTAATATAATAATTATAAAATGAGTATAGTTAAGTAATAGTATTGTTTAAAACGATTTCCATTGACCAAGTACGCATTTATATAATTTTTAAATTAATCTTTAATGATGTCTTTGCTACTAATTTTTTTTACAGAATGAATTTCCATGATCCAGAGAAAGCTTTTAGGATGCAGAAACGGGCTGCACGATTTGGAAATCAATTAGAAAATGGCAGTAAAAAGCCTAAGCAAAGAATAACTATGGGTTTAAATACTTTTATTGTAAGTATACATCAGTCACTTTAAATATAATAAATATGACTAGATTTTTTTGAATAATCTGAATTTTAACTAAAATTATAGATTCCCTTTACGAATTTGCTGTTAAAATACATTGTTTTTGCATAATTCGAACGATTGTATTTTTGGAGTTTTTTTGTTCCAGAATTCGGATAGTACTGATGCTGATTTGTGTAGTTTTGATGTTGTTGGAACATGTCAAGACCTTGAAAAACAATATTTACGATTAACAAGTGTAAGTATTTGAAGGAGTTTCATATTTAGAATGGAAACTAATGTATAACTATAACAAATAAAATATAGCTTATTTACAATGGCAACTAATGTATAACTTTAACGAATATAATATAGCCTATCAGAATATTTAATTTTATGAACAAACATTATTTTTCTTAAGGGGGGAGGCTATCCGAAACTTTTTATTCTAAAATGTTAAAGCTATTGAATTGAAAACAGTACAAGTAGTTAGGAAATGTATTAAACAAGAGAAAATTGGCATTAAAGAAGTTGTTACCAGGGTAACACAAAAATTATGAAAAACGTAGGTACGCTATATCTCTGTAACTAATTAAAATATCTTTACAAAATTTTCAAGATATATAAACTAATATCTACCACAGAATCAGACAGAAAGCAATTTGAATTATCATTAATATTTCAAAAGTTATTAAAATATTTCTCCGAAGACAAAATATTGTGGTGAGACAAATAATTTAGACATCATTTTCCAAGAAACTATAAAATTTATAGAGATAACCTCTCTGTCTGGTTTTAGAGTTATCATTAGAAAATACGCATTTCGAAAATGAGACATTTATCTTTATTAATACCAGAGATATAGTGTACCTATGTTTTTCATACTTTCTCCAAAATCTGTGTTACCCTGGCAACAACTTTTTTCTTCTTTATTTTTAATGCTAGTTTTCCCTTGTTTATTGCATTTCCTAACTACTTGTGCCATATTCAATTCACTGGCTTTAGAATTTCAGAAAGCATTTTTTCGGGTAGACTCACCCCTTAACTGAACAAAATATTGTAATGATTAGTGTAATTTGAAATGTGTATAATAATCTAAACTTTTTATCTATAGGCACCAGATTCTAAAACCATCCGCCCAGTAGAAGTATTAAGAAAATCCCTAATAATGGTTCAAAATAGATGGAAGGAAACCCATAATTATCATTTTGCCTGTGAACAACTTAAATCAATTAGACAAGATTTAACAGTAAGTTGAAATTTACTATTGCCTTGATGAATACTTATGTTACATCCCTCAAAAAGGTGTATATCCTTTACTTTTTGAAATCTTTTGTTGTCTAGTTATAATGCTAATGCTGCACAGCGTGTATTAATAGAAAATATTTGTGGCAATACCTGACTGTAACTCAACACTAAAGTTGAAAATAATTTCTTTAAATGTTTTTTGTTTTCATTTTAAAGGTTCAAGGTGTAAGAGATGAATTTACAGCAAAAGTATATGAAACGCATGCTAGAATTGCTATGGAAAAGGTGAGTATCTTATTTTGTGCATTTAATAGAACAAAGTACAGGTAAATTAAATGTGTATAGTAAGCAGATTGTTGTTCTGTCGACATTCCCCATCTAAGTAAGAGCTCAGAGCTTCTAATCATTTATTGTATTTTGGGGTGTAACTGATTAATATTATCTATTTTGATGCAGGTAATTAGAATGCAAGTTAATTTTTTTGAATCAACACTATTCTTTTTAGGCTGATCACGAGGAATTTAACCAATGTCAGACACAGCTCAAATTATTATATCAAGAAGGAACAGAGGGCAATAAAGTAGAATTTACAGCATATAGAATATTATATTATATATTTACATCTAATTCTTTAGGTAAGTTTGTTATAGGTAACGTTCTTTTTGATTCACTTAACGTTTAAACATTTTTTCTGATATTTTATGTTGATTAATTGCACATGGTAATTTTTTTTTAGAAAATTAAGTTGCAAACATTGTTATATATTAAATGAATTGCATTATTTCAGATATGACAACCGCATTATCGTTGTTGTCAGCTTCAGATCATGAAGACGAGTGTATCAAGCATGCTTTGAAAGTTAGATCTTCCTGGGCGTGTAACAATTATCACAATTTCTTTAAACTCTATCTCACCGCACCTAAGATGTCAGCATATTTAATGGATTGGTTTGTAGAACGGGTTCGAAAAACAGCAATTAAAGCAATAGTAAAATCGTACGTATTCGGTGTTATAATTATTTACACTGTTTTCATAAGTTAACAAAATATTATATTAACTTTTTTTTTTTCATTTCACTCACTGTTATTGGTAAGTATTTAAACATGAATTTACTGTTGCCATATCAACATAAATATTATTTGATTTCTTACAGATATTGATTTAATCAAATATTTGTGATATTCTATACATGTTTAATATTTTTCATTTTCTTTTTCATTTATTCCACTTGTGCTGGCTGCATTGTTTGTGTTGAGTAGGTATCGACCACTAATATCATTAGATTATGTCAAGAGGGAATTAGGATTCTCAGATATGGACCAATGTATTGAGTTTCTGCAAGAGAAAGGTGCCACTTTCAATGCTGATAAATCTAAATTAGACTGTAAATCATGCAATGCTGCTATTCAAGCGCTGTGATGTAGCAGTTAATTCGATCGTCGTAGAATGCAAGCATTTGTGTATTAAAGCGTGATAAGTATTTAGGAAGGTCATTGCGATGTCTGGGTCAGAGGTTATATCAGATTGCGTGTTTGTTTCTACAAAGCGTATTGTTGATAATTGTTGATTAAGATGACAGATGAAGAAGACGGTTTATCCCGAAGCGTATATTTGATCCTCATTTTGCGCAATATTAAATGTAAGTGTTCCAGCACCAGTAGTATCAAGTCCCAAGGAGTGATGAAATAAGGGAGAAGATGGAAGAATACATAGTCATTAGGGTAATAGATGTTGACGATGCTGTCATTAGTCCACCCTGTTATGGAGTACCACCGGGTTTGCCAAAATAAATCACCATGGTCATATGTAAGTTAGTATTCTGAAATAGGTGAGGCAAGATATAATATCAAGCAGTTGAAAAAGTGGCAAGTTATCCAGTGATCAATTTTAGTACCAAACCAGTTTCTATTCCCATCATTACAGAGCTAGTGAGATGTAATTATTGAAGGTCTTCCGATTTGCTTTTCGTTTGTCTTTTTCATTGTATGTTCCTAGTTCCTATCCAATTTTGATTGACGTCAAGGGGAAGCCTATCTACAATTTTCTACTTGGCGCTGATGTCGGTTTTCTCATATTTTAGCCTTTTGTCTGGGATGATGATGATGCCATCATTGCTGATTAAAATTTTGATTCTAGTCTAGTCATTCTTCTGATCATGACAACGAATGATTTGTCAACCATAGATTTAAAAGTAAGCCTAAGATTTAAGCTGCTATTCTTATACCAGACCATAGAGTATTTTGGTCCTCTTTCTTCATGATGTCTAGATGAAATCCTAAGAGTAAAAATTAGTCCAGTAATAACCTGATGCAATGAGCAATTTGAATGTCCTTGGATAAATTATTCATTCATTCTGTATAACCAGAAGCTAATGCCAGGTGTCAATGTTTAAGCTTTCCAAGTTCCAGTATTTATGTAGATAATCCATTGGTCTACATACAATTGCAGGCTCCAATTCAAGTTATCTTCTGTCAGTTTTCTAACTTGGGTCAAAATAATTTATCAGAAGAGGCTACCTGAATCACATTTGGCTTATTGAGGTTCACATTCATACCCATTTCAATAGATGTGAAGATACTACCAATTCTGTCCCAACCCTTCACGATTGAACCAGATTGTTATCAAAAATCATATTTCCAAAGGAAGAAATCGCGATGTATCAAACCTGATTAACCTGTTCGTAGGGACGAATTGAAACCATATTTAAAGAACATTATTTCAATCATAGAGAAGTAAATTTTGCTGTTAAGAACTGAATTAAAAATAATATCGCGGGAATAAACTGTTATTGTGTAATGGTGTGTGTTATAAAGAATTTAGACTGAACTTATTCTACTTCTGTTGTTGTCTGTGAGGAGTGTTTGTTGACTAATCGAGACTTATAAAGTGCTGTGATGAATACCATAAAGACTTGTGTGTATAGATGTGTATATAGTGATGATCCTGTGCTGTTTTCACATTTCTATCAGACACTCCTAATCTTTTCTCTTTCAGGTCCACTAATAAATCTTTTTTTCAGAGAATGGTTAAAGAGAGATGTGATGAGATGGTATTTAAATTACATTGATACAGCAAGCTGATATTTTTTAAAAATTGTATCTCTCTTGAAATTTTCTATGCAATATTCTCTTAATGAATTTAGAATATGATATTAATTATACTAAAAGTTAAACAAAATTTCTCAAAGTATGTACATTACAATTTGCTTAAAATTTATTTTTATTTTTGGAGATGCTTGATTGATTAATTTCCATAAATATGACTACATAAAATTCAATAACCATGCCCCCTCAACAATTCAATTACCATGACCCATTTATACTCTTTTTTTTTTTTTTTAACTAATTGCAAAATGGAAATAATAAAAAATCAAAGTCATCTCTTTAAAGAATTTGTTAGAAATAATTTGCTCAGTTTGAACCATAGGTCGGCTGGATTCATACAGTAAATTTGCTTTTAGTACTTTGTACTTAATCATACTTTTATGTCTATAAATTAAATGTTTTAAAGCTTCTCTTTGAAACCTAGATTTCCTGCCCCATAAATATATAAAATTGGATTTAATTACACAATATTCACTAATAAGAGTTGGTATGTGTTAATAGTTTTTAAAAAATTAACCATTTATGTTCATTCATTTCAAAATTCTATTTCACAAATTGCAATTTGGTATGCAACATTTACCTGCAGGTATATGATTTTACTAATATCTTTTTTAAAGTGAGTAATTTTATATATTTATATACATGTTTTGGTGGTTGCATAATTAATTGCACTGTTTCAACTAGGTGGTAGGATATGGTTCTTTTCAGTCAAATGGGGTAAGGTTTATTGAATAGAGCCGTTTCAGTAATGGTTTAGTAAGTGGTTATTAAGTATTTTGAACATTTGGAGAAATTATAATGCAGTCATTGTAATTAAAAAGGAAAAACATTCCCAAAACCCATCAGTTCTGTAAACTAAATTATATATATATTATTCTTTAACTCCACACATACATCATGTTTCTTAAACGTTTAATATAGAATGTAAAAATAGATTTATAGAAGAAAGATTAAAAAAAAAAAGATCTATTAATAAAAAAATTAAAAAGATATTGTTTTGATGTGTTCTCTTCTTATTTGGAAAAATGTAGGGACCATGGGAAAGAAATGAAATAGGATTTAACGTCCAACTGTTATTCTCCGACTGGGCATCCCCCATAGGCTATGGCAAACTGCATTACCGAGGTTGTAGACTCGTCTTAAGGTTTGGATACAGCAATGGCGGGTGTGGCGCCAGGCATGGTGAGCTTACTCTTCCGGACACCTGTTACCACTGTTGCACTTGGCAAATCTCGACAGATTCCGATACCCTACATCTAGACTCGGCTGTATTACGAATTCCGCCACTTGGAACTATTTTAAAGAACCCGGATAAAAATAGATTATATCTAGAAAAGACGCCATTTTGGGACCTTTTTTGTAAAAGCGGCACGTTTTCCTGTTAAAGTAAATCGGAGTTGACTAGCCGCATCGCAAATGTATGGTTGTATGTACATGTCAATCACTGTCATACAACCGAGTCTAGATGTAGGGTTACGTAGAGTACCGGAATCTGTCGAGGTTTGCCGAATGACCACTGTTGGTCGTGTATTTTGTACATGGTGAACAGCCAATTTGCTGATTACACTATTTTGCCATATACCGTCCTTTTAGGACTTCGAATTTTGTGTTATGGTTTGGATTGTTCGTACTTTGTTTTATTATATTTAGCCAAGTCTCTAACTCAATATCATCTAAAATCTTCAACATTGACTTCACCATTTATTTGTCAAATTAAATCAAAATTGATGTTGTGATCTTACCAGAAAAAGATGGGCTTTTGATATCCAATATTTAAGACAAAATAAATCATGTACCATAATGCGCTTCAGCCCAGGTTTAACAAGAGGGACAAGGCTAGACACATTGCACCAAATCAAAAGGCGTATGTAGACTGGAATAACAAGACGCTAGAAATTTGCACTAGATTGAGACTGCTGGCTTTTTTCGCCAAACCCAACTTGTTTGAAATTGGAGTAAAAACGGAAGCCATTGAATCGGGGCGCCGGAACAACGCTAGGACCAGGGTACCAAATCATAGCGCGCCTCTAGCATTCCAAATTCCAACCCAAAACCATTTAAAATACATGATAATGACAGAGACAAATACCTGATTATTCACAATTTTCGTATCACGAGTGCGAGAGCCGGTTCGCGACCGACCAGAGAGCAATTACATATCTATCATTTAAAAATGACTAGACTAGTGAAAAGGTTGAAAACTTTCATCATTAGGGCAGGGTACCATTTGTATACCCGGGTTCCGGCGCCCCTGCATTGAATCTAAATCAGTTTATATACATTCATATTACATTATTAAATGCGTTACGAGTACGACCTACTTTTGTCAATTTCTAGGTCCCAAATGTTAGCGGATTGTACATGCAAGGGAGTAGGATCGCCTGTCAATCCTCTCCGGGCCCTTTTTCCTCCCATTGTGTCGAGAGGACGTGAAACCCCATTTTTATCTTTCCGTATTGGTGCATCTATCGTCTGAGGTAGGCTTTATGTCATTTGGTCTGTCATTGACTCAAATAGCAGGATTTCGATTCCCCGCATACATGTACAGAGGGGCGGGGTCGCCTGTCCAACTTAATGGTTACCCCCCCCCCCCCCCCTGCTGTTTTTTCATTTATAATAACCATTGATTGCAATATCGGACCATACAGTGAGGACGGAGGGGCGTAATTGGAAAAATAACACACGCATCTGCATCGTATTAATGGGGATATCTCAATCTGGTTATTACTGCCTGATTTACCAGAGATCTCTTTAAGTATTAAAGAGAAAATACTCGATCCGGACCATCCGGAATCTGATCCATGGACAAACATTGGTGTATAAGAACCTGGGATGCATGTAGTTTGATTTTCTGATTGAATTTTAACATAATTGTTTCTAAGAATTTGTGGACAGGGGATACTAGATGAGCATAATATGAGCGTCCATGTTAAATGTGGGATATAAAAAATTAATGAGTCATAGAAAAGGTGCACAAATTGCTTTAATTATATTAAATAAAAAAACAACCAATTGTGTTAGATTCGATTACATAACATTGTTCAACAACTACATTTGAAATTGTGTCTGGTTGCAAACGCATCCCTACCAGCATGACGCACGGAAAGCTGCATGTTCCTGAAATACCCATAATGGCTTTGTTGCAATGGTGCCAGCCTCCGATCATATTATAGTGAAAGCTGTAAGTACAAAATTAAGATTGTTTTCTGTTCTTCTTTCATTTCACTTCCAGATTGCATAATCTTGTGAAATAATAAAAAAAAAACAGAAACGGGGTTAAACCATGGACCTTAATAAAAGGTCCATGTTTTAACGCACTACGTTCTACTCCAACTGGGCTAATGAAGACAGACCATTATCTTGTGAGCGTTTTAATTGACGAACACATGACCTGTTGCTCCCCTTTTCTGTTATGGTTGTCCAAAAACAGATGCTCCCAACCGGAATTCAAAAATACAATTCTATAGAAATCGATTACTTGCCGGCCTTAACTTGGTTACCGGGTGCTTCTAAAAAGTAATTATGCACACAGCTAAGTAATGTAAGTTATTTGTAAGGAAAAGCTAGCTTAAAGGGGTATGTCTGATTTAAATTTTTTAAAAAAGCTGGTGATTCTCGCAAAAATATTTCAAAAGTAGATACTTCAAAATTAATATATTGAAAGTTTTATTGAAACTACTATATTTTGAGTTATCACTGGGGGGGGGGGGGGTATGTAGCCCCCCCCCCCCATAATCTGCTTGTATTTATCCTGTGGTGTCAAAAAAATTCGGACCCCCTACATTGTACTATTTTACAATATTTCTTTTAATTGACGAATCACACGACTGCCACGTGACATGTATTTATTTTAAGTGTCTGGATGACCAAATCACTTAAAAATATACACACGCGTAGAAAAATAGATCTTTACGAAAACTTAAATTTTTACATTTAGGATCCACTTTTGTTATGTCAGCGAGTTGACTTTGACTCAAGAATCATTTCACAACAAACAAAACGAAGATCCGACATCTTGTTTTCGGGAAAAAGACCCCAAAAAGATTGACCAATCAGAGGTCAGAATGGGCGGGGCTTACCTGTTAAAAATAATTTGAAGAAAATGGACTGTCTTTGGCCCCAGAGGCCTCCGGTCCCGCGGCTGACTCTGGGAACGAGATTGAAGCTTTACGTAAACACTTTCAAATGCAACTTGGATTTAAACATATTTTCGAACCCTCTGGACAAGTAAGATAGGTTGCAATGGATAATTTACACAACAGGTAGGACATTTAAGCATCAAGTAGTTAGAATAAGGCTAAAAAATTTCTGGACCTGTCAAGCCAGCAAGAGTTTTATTGTCCCTTTAAACATCTAGTACTAAGAATAAGATTTATTTATTTTCTGGAGCTGATAGGCCAGCAAGGATGTTATTGTCCCTTTAAAAATGAGTTTACTATTTTGTTATGCTGTTATAATCCGTTTACCCCTTCCATGCACACAATTATGAAAACAGACTAAAATCGCCAATGTGGAAATTAAAATGAAAGTTAACCATGTTGCGCTTCGTGTCTGTTACCGAGGTTCACGGTGGCTAAGTGGGTAAGATGCTGGCCTGATACCCTGGAGGTCGGGTTTCGATCCCTGCATTAGCCGCGAATGTTCATCCAGATTTTCCGCCCCCCCCCCCTTTCAGTGATGCAGGACAGAGGGACTGTCAAGGACAGCTGTCTAGTCGCTTGGATGGTAGCCTACCAAAAACCGAGGTTCCGAGTACAATAAGAGTAGGCCGCAATGCCGCTATCCGGGCAAAAATTCCCTCATAGCACACTGGCAGAACAGCATAACTTTAAACTCTTTCATTTCAAAGCACACTGTATGACGTATGCCCGTCTTCGTTAGCCCAGTTCGGAACAGAACAGTAGGACGTTAAACTCCATTTCATTTCATTTAGTGTCTGTTACCAAGCAGAGATGATACCAGACAAGACAGCGTAATTTTCGTATGGAAACGGATAAGCTGCTACTAGCGCTTGGCTTCTTATTGTGTTACCTTTTAGAAAAACTTAAAGATATGCCTAATGAATCATAAATTACTTCAAACTTGCGAAGAGAAAGACTATACAAACAAAACATATGAGTCGCTAGTATTTGTTTGTTTTGTTTTTTAAAACCATGAAAGCTGTATTATAGACGTAATGTGTATGTTCGTTCTTTTCTTCATTTCATTTGTACACATGGGGCACACCCTCCATTGACATAAGTTTAAGTCAAACAAAATTAACACATAGGCGACCATTCAGAAATAATTACTACTTCTGATAAAATATTAATGCTTAAAACCAACCACGATCACTGACCAAGTACCACCGTCACATGTCCGATCCACGGCCATAATAAAGCATCACTTCGGGTGTTTTTGTCTGCAAATATTTTTTTTAAAAGATTACTATTGGCGAAAGCCGTAACCCTGTATATTCACCAACTATCAAACAATGGCCTGGAAGATTTGCTTGCCATTATTTTTGACACAGCATTCATACCTCTTTTCACCTTGAATCTGTAAACCCAGGGCAATTCTCGACTGGGGAGTATTTGGGGTGGTCCAGGTGGTGGGAAATTGCTTAGATCTTCTTCAAATTCGTCGTTGTTAGACACGAAGTTCGAATAGTCTTTGGATTCGATGTTATCAAATAGACGTTTTTTTTCTTTTTCATATTGATTTGGTGTGGACATGGAAGTATTTGACTTTATTCTTGCAGAATCGTATTCAGGTGTGTTCAAGGTGGGAAGTGGGTTGCGATTATAACGAGAGTTTCTCTCTACTTCTGTTTTGATGGAGGAGCTGTTTGAAGCTGCAGATCTGTTTTTATTTCTTCCACCTTTTAATGATTTTTTAGACATCGGAGCCAGCTTAAGTCTTGACAGCTGGATTCCTGGTTCCTTTAACGAGATATAAGGGAAAATTTAAACAATGTATAAACAAAAAAGTCATTTTTAAATATTAAGAAAAAGTAAATGGAATAGCCTACACTTATATAGTTGCCCCTGGACCCAACGTCGGATTAACAATGGTGAAGGCCCTGTGGCCTGGAAAATGTGGGTGCCCCTGATCACCGAACGTAAGTGCCGAAAGCGCGAAGCCTAGCAAGGGGGTCTGAGGGAGGGGTTCTCCCTGGAAATTTTCAGAAATTGGAGGCCGGAAATGTGATTTCCTGGCATTTAAGACACCTGTGTGGAGCCATTTAGTACCTCCTCCAGAAAAAAAATAAAATTCTGCCACAAAAATAGCGCATTCTGGCGTTATTTCAGTTGACCAATCCATGCGAGTGCTATGGAATGATGGCATTTCTAGAGGAGGGGGCTGGATGCAACTGAGATTTTTGTTGGGGGGCCTCTAATGTGGGGGCCATAGGGTCTGTGCCCCATGATTAATTCGGCCCTGCCTGGACCTACCATACCCACAGGGTACGCCAGCTGCCACTTTAAAAAAAAGAAATAAATGGAATGGATGAAGTAAAAAAATATGACTGTATCATATAATGTTAATCAGCTTACCTGTGGTTGAATATTTCTGTCATCGCTCATACGAATCAGTTTTAACTTTAGAGGTGGATAAAATCCATTTTTGTTCAAATGCTGGACTTCGGTATTTTTAACGTTTCCTCCATCAAAGTCGATTACTTTAGGCCGAGCTGTTTGTCTGGAATTAAATTTCTGAGAATGTTCATCCGCGGGTGTTATTTGCGATGGGGCCGTTTTAGAGCGACTCGATTGAGGGGGGCAATTCACATCATCGGGGAAAGTATAGCTGTGTGGTCGTGGTGGAACACTTCTGTATATCATTCCTTGTTGTTGATTAACCTGAGTTCCCATTTTCTTGTAAAATAAGAAGCTACATAACGTCTGTATGTCTCTCGTAGTGTTGCTAATATGGCTAATGCCCTTGGTATGAAAATAAATCCATTGTCCGTTGTTGGGGAAATTTCTGCCAATATAAAGTATTATGTGTCTGTAATGTCGTCCTGTGTTAAAGCCTATTACACAACCTGCTTGATGAAAGTGATTAATCCGATCAACTCTCAATTGTCTGTTATGTGTTTATGAACTTACACCAACCACGAATCGAATGCGTTAAGCTTTATATGAAATCCATTACAGCTACACAGAGACATACAATAATCGGCCCCCTTTACTTCATACTGAAATATAAAATGATGAAGCCTTTTAACTTAGTGATTAAATTAAACACTATAAGGTATGCATTTGGCAATATCCACCAATGAAATACCGTTAATGAGTTCAATCGTCTGTTATTCGTTGAGTGGGTCTATTAAGTAGGTCTACTGTAAACCTGTATAGTGGCCTATTGATAAAGTGTTGTCATATGACTCTGAATTATATATAAGTAATAAGCATGCAATGTTTAAGAATACCGTTGAATACAACGAAGATATAAGGAACTATATACCTATACACGTCTACACATGTAAAATATATTATGAACCAATAATACATTCTACAGTAGATATCGCTTGTATGATAGCTTTCACAATCTAGTGAGCGATATCTTCTCATGAGATATCGCTTTACATGAAATAAAATTTATACTAAAGAATTATATTTATTTATTTGCGCATGTAAGACAGAGTTGGGTGTAAATTATTATGTTCTCTTCGTCTGTTTTGATATCAAAAAATACCACCACTCATCGATAAAGTTAATAAAAAAGACTTGTGGCAGATTCTTTATGTGCCATCCGCCCCTATATCAAAAAAGTAATAAAAAAATTAAATGAAAATAAAAATCCCATTATCCAATTATAAAATGTTACACAAGAGAAAATAAAAAAAGGTAACCTCGGCTAGACTCGTAACTACTTTAAAACACCTTTTAAAAAAATATGTTTCGTAACTGCCTAACCACATCAAAATATAGACTTAAGTTGTGTGCCTGTGTTATATTTTCTATTTGCATTGATATACAACCAAGGCCTATACCTCCAGTGGTACTTGAATGACGGGTATACAGTGTCGTACCGGTGTAAAATATTATTTAAAGCGGCAGCAGGGCAGTGGGTCAAAATTAATATACCCATAGAAATCTAACATATTTCGCATAAAAATGGCGGTGTGATTAGGGACGAATTAAAATTTCAATAAATGTTCATGGATGTTTGACCAATTCATTTTATTTATTAAGAATAATTATCGCGGTGTCTTGTTTAAATTCCACATAATTACACCATTTTTTTGCTGCCACTTAGTTTGATTCTTTTTTTCAGATATTTGGGACACCTTTAATAACGTATTAAAATAACACATGACAAATTATAATCGAATTTACTGTTTCCGTTTATCTCTTCGTTGTTATTTTATAGTTATAAAAGGCAGAAAGGTACGTATGTTAGGGTAAGCAGTCACACTGATCCGCAGTGAATATTCGCCCTGTAAAATAGATTAGGAAGCAGTGTTTTGAGGCTCTTTTTTTCAACCCGGCTATATTAACTTTTAGGATAAATTGTAGAAAGTTTAAATATAGAATACCGTGTATAAATTTCAAGTCAAACTTGTAACAACTATAACCAGGGCATGGCAATGACTTTTCAAAGTCGTCATTAGAGGTATTGATTTAAGAAAATCGACGCAACGGTAGGTGGCGTCCCAAATAATTTCGGGTTACAAACATCATTTCGGGTTAAATGAGGCATCAATAATATTTTGTTCAAATCGCTGCCGATAAATTCTAAAACTATTTTTGAATTTCTTTGAAAAAAATAAGCAGTTTATAAACACAATTATTCCTACCTCGTCACACAAGGGCCAAAGTTATTTTTAGTCTTTCTCTCCCTTTCCCCCTTTTGCTGATTTGCACAGGCCCGTGGCCAGGAAGTAGGTTTTTTTTTTTTGGGGGGGGGGGGGCAAAGATGTTTTCGGGAGGGCCAACTAGCATGGACATCTGCATGAATTTTGTGGTAAAGGCCATTTCTCTTGTGATATTGGGGGGGGGGGGCAAGACTCAGTATTGGGAGGGCAGTTGCCCCCCCCCCCCCCCGTGCTACCCCCTGGCTACGGGCCTGGATTTGCATGGCGATTTTTGTTGCCTCTTTGGTAAAGAATCGAAGAAAATGGTTTGAAAATATATTTTCTGTCAAGTTTTGGTGTATATTCGTGATTTTGAGACGGAAGGATACACAAGAGTTGTGAGATTATATATATAATTATATAGTTACGTTGAAATGTAGGGCCAACAACTGTATGTTTATTTATCTCCACTTCCAGCTTGTGTATCTCAAGTTTTCCATGGTGAACCTCATCCATGCTTTGGGCAAGAGTTTGCCACATGTTGCTTCATCTGTGGCAGAAAGTGTTCTACGCATCAAAAATTTGGGGAATAGTTAGAGTCGGTCTAAGAGACGAGAATTAACAAAGTCAATGGGGAAATTATTAGTGATCTGTAGCCATTCGTTTCCCCTCTCATTGATACCGTGAGAGTAATCTCCCCTGTCTTGAAGGTCAATTTCGTTGTCGAGTAGTGTAAAATAAAAATTCATGCACAGCCGATTCATCAATAAATGGTCATTAATATTTTAACAAAGACCTCATGATGCTTTCCGTCTGTGCCAGAAACTTGCGGACGCTGGGCCGTAGTGTAAGTGATTATAAACTTCACATACCATGCATGACAAATCACCATTTTCATTTTGCATTTGGCATGTTCCTTCCACCGTCGACACAACACAAATGACAAATGACAAATGCAACAAAACCTAACGTGCAATTATAGCTTAAATCAATTTCATCAATTTCTCAATATCATCGTTTAAATATGGTCCCAAATATGTCATTTTAATTTTAAATATTAAAGCCTGCCGCCTTGGACTTAGAGTAACTTTCTAGGGGGTTGCAATAGCTAAAAAACTAAAACTAAAACATTCATATTCATTGGCTCACTTAAACTAAAGGTACTTGTAACTGTGTTTGTTCCCAAAGTTGGCCAAGAAGGTTCACCAGAAATATCCAGTGTTTTCTCCCCCCCCCCCCACCCCTCTGTCAGTGCCGCTGGACCGAGTTCCCGGCAATGGTCAAAGTACATGTATTGTCGTTCCAAATGGTACGCATACACACGTAACACATTGGCGTGCACGTAAAAGAATCGTTAATCTTGAGGGGGAAAATTCCATTCGTATGACATTTTGTCATCTTCATTAGTCTGTGCAGGACACAAAGACTGTCTGCCAAAAATGTTAGTGAACAATTTTAATCAAAATAAACTTTATTTTGGAGCTTACATTTCTCAGGTTTCTCGCTATCTAGTTTGCTATCTCAAACTCAATGGCACAAACTCTCCAATCATCCATCTGATCTATAGCCATTCAGTGCAGTGCTTTCGTCAGATCAGACTTAAATCATAAATGGTTATAGACCATGCCAGAAAGGCAATGAAATTATTAGCAATTTTATTGCTGTACAGGACATTAGGTCGACTTTGCTTCGGGGAAAACTGTTTAGTGTTTTGTCTTAAGTTAAATCTCTTTATTTCAGGGGATTTACCAATCCTATCATATTAATAATTATGCAACATCAACAGAGGCCTCTTTTGAAACACAGGTAATTTGTTACCTTTTAGTTTTATCTTATTACTTTTATGTCAGGGTAAGCTTAAGCTTATTACATGTAATTAGATTTAAGTACACAAATTTGTAAAAGGCAAATATTCTCTTCAGCCTTTAGGTCTTACACAATAAAGCATATTAGTCCCATAATGTTTGAAATATGAGTGGTTACTGCCCATCATATAGAAGATTTTTTGTTTTAATCATATAAATTATTATCGGTACCTAATGTACACTTTAATGAGAATGACTAATTGGCTTTCAAGAATAATAGTTTACATTTTGCCATAATCTTATAACATATTTCAGCCCTATAAACTACACAAATTGGATGAGGGTCCATCTACTAATGTTACTGTTACACGTGATGATGCTCTTACCTACTACCGCCAGATGCAAATGATTCGGCGTATGGAAACAGTGGCTGGAAATTTATACAAATCAAAAATTATTCGAGGATTTTGTCATCTGTACTCTGGACAGGTACAATAATTAAAGGTTTACAGTAATTAGTACAGAAGCTTCTTTAAAAGCAATCAAAATACAAACACTAAATATGATAAAAAGAAATAAAAAAAAATGAGTCCAAAATATCTAACAAAAATACTTTCTACTTTAGAGAACCAATATTTAAGAGGTCACTTTTAAAAAAAGGGGAACATTGAATCATCATAACCTGATCTTTTAGATTAAACTAAATATTATGTTATTTTACAGGAAGCCATATGTGTTGGAATGGAAGCATCACTCAACAAAAAAGATGCAGTCATTACAGCATATAGAGCTCATGGCTGGACATACATTCGTGGTGTTTCATTAGTAGGTGTCTTGGCGGAATTAACAGGCAAGTAAATTAAAATTATGATTTTTAAATTGACAATGACTTAAGTTTATTCCTCTTAACACTTTTTATTTATGATTATAGGAAGACAATCTGGTTGTGCACAAGGAAAGGGAGGCTCCATGCATATGTATAATGATAACTTTTATGGTGGTAATGGAATTGTTGGTGCTCAGGTAAAATCCTTTTTATTTGCCCTTACAGAAATGTCCTAGTATTATTAGGGGTGGGCAAATGGAGGTCGAATTTTGGAACAAGTGTTTTCTAAGGCGATTTTGGCTGCTGAATCTGAATCTGGTGAAATTTTTGTTCTGTGACGTCATTTTGAACTGGTTCCGTGGCCATTTTCAAAATGACTTTTTTTCAGTTATTACCCTCATATCAATAAAGGATGTTATCAAATCATAAATGGGAGTGCAATTTTAGAATCCACGGTCATGAAAACATATATTCTAACATATTGGACAACTAGTTCCAATATTGTCTCGCTTTTATGAGAAAAAAAGTCACTTTTGGGCCGCCATTTTGAAGGCCACGGAACCAGCTCAAAATGACGTCACAGAACAAAAATTTCTCCAGATTCGGATTCAGCAGCCAAAATCACCTTAGAAAACACACGTTCCCAAAATTCGACCTCCATTTGCCCACCCTTCATTGGCTTTTTGCAACAATAATTTTAAATTTCAATAATTTCCATTACTTGCTTCCAGAGTTTTGCCCTTGCTCATTTTGTAGGGTCTTGTGAACTATATAAAACAGAAGTTATCACATTATTTTGGTAATTAGGTCGCTGTTATTGGTTAAATCGGAATCTGGTGAAATTTTTGTTCTGTGACGTCATTTTGAACTGGTTCCGTGGCCATTTTCAAAATGACTTTTTTTCAGTTATTACCCTCATATCAATAAAGGATGTTATAGAATCATAAATGGGAGTGCAATTTTAGAATCCACGGTCATGAAAACATATATTCTAACATATTGGACAACTAGTTCCAATATTGTCTCGCTTTTATGAGAAAAAAAGTCACTTTTGGGCCGCCATTTTGAAGGCCACGGAACCAGCTCAAAATGACGTCACAGAACAAAAATTTCTCCAGATTCGGATTCAGCAGCCAAAATCACCTTAGAAAACACACGATCCCAAAATTCGACCTCCATTTGCCCACCCTTCAATGGCTTTTTGCAACAATAATTTTACATTTCAATAATTTCCATTACTTGCTTCCAGAGTTTTGCCCTTGCTCATTTTAGGGTCTTGTGAACTATATAAAACAGAAGTTATCAAATTATTTTGGTAATTAGGTCGCTGTTATTGGTAAAAATTTGCAGCAATTAAATATATAGATATCAATTATTCGTTTTTTTAAAGGTTCCTCTTGGTGCTGGTATAGCTTTTGCTTTGAAATATCAAAAGACAGACAATATTTGTATTACCTTATATGGGGATGGTGCTGCTAATCAAGGTCAATTGTTTGAAGCCTATAATATGGCTAAGTTATGGAATCTACCATGTATATTTGTGTGTGAAAATAATGGTTATGCTATGGGAACTAGTTTAGATAGATCATCAGCCAGTACACAATATTTTAGTAGAGGAGATTATGTACCTGGAGTACAGGTAAGTACCAATATAAGTTTTACTATTTTTATGTGCACAACTTTAAACATAGTTATATATTGTCATTATTCTGGTCTGTCTGTTGATCTTCCATGTCGAAAGCAGAGGCGGGTAAAGTTTAAAGATACAGTTTATATTTTCTTTGGATGAAGAAGCTGATGCAGGTGTTATTTGTTTGCTATAATCACACTTTTGTGATAGAATTTTCATGCTACGATCATTTTAGCATGTTCTTTTATGCTGCTTTGGTGATGTTTGGTCATATTCAGATTTGGTAGAAATGACAATTATTACCTTTTGTAGGTGGATGGTATGGATGTTTTAGCTGTTAAAGAATGTACAAGATTTTGTAAAGATTTTGTCCTGAAGAATGGACCAATTTTAATAGAAGCGTCGACCTATAGATATAGTGGACACAGTATGTCTGATCCTGGCACAAGGTAAGAATATACATGCCTCAAGATACTGGAATACTTGACATGGATTATCAGGGAATATGAGGGATATTGAAAATATGACATATAATAATATTAAATTAATGTTAACACAATCTCAGAGAAGATAAAAAGAAGAAAGCTTATTGAATATTCAAATATATAGGAGTCTACCTGCAAAACACAGCCTGAGATAATCTATGTTAGGTAACAGTTTCACATTTTTGCTTGGAAATTCCAAAATATGTGTTAGATCAAGATGAAAAGGAATAACATTTCGTATGACATAATTTTAATTGTTCATGATAATTTGAATTAGCTATTAATGTTGTCTGTATACATTTATTATTCAGCTACCGTACAAGAGAAGAAGTTCAAGAAGTTAGGGAAAGAAGAGATCCTATTTCCAAATTTAAAGAAAGAATTGTATCTGCTAATTTAGCAACACCTGAAGAGATTAAGGTTAGTGGAAGAAGATAATATAGCAATCATGTATGTGATAAGAAAAAAATAAGCTCTCTAACATGCTATATCAAGAGTTTTCAAAATTGTAAAATTATTTATTTTATTACAGAAAATCGATGTTGAAGTACGCAAGGAAGTAGATGAAGCCACAGAAGTAGCCAAAAATGATAGAGAATTACCTTTAGAAGAACTGTATAATAAAATTTATTCCAATCCTGAACCTGATTATCAAGTGAGAGGTTGTGATCCAACTATTATGGCAGCATCTCATTAGATAGAATATAGTATTTATTATAAAGATTGTTTGAATGTGAAAAGATATTGTAAATGATTGTATACACTCTAAGCTTCTTATAGACTGCTTGCTTTAATATATGCATATCTAGTGCTAAAGGCAATGTCTTGCCTAAGTAGAACACAGATTTGCTGAGACAATATCATAATAGTATGTCACAAAGCATCTGGATTGTCACATAAAAGAATTTAAATTAGTCTCCAATTTAAAAATAATACAGTATTTTGAGGCTGACAACTCATTTTGATTAACAAATAATTTGTCAAATTTTACATCAAGACGTTATCTAATTTCTAGAACCAAGGGACTAACAGTGTACCTGTAACTAGTCTATAACTATTTCATGACCGGATTGTAACTTACATTAAAGACATAAAAATCTACCTTGTAATACATATTGTGTCTTTGATGGAGGTTGGATTTGTGTCATTCATAAATTGAACACTTTTTGTTAATTACTAAATATTTATTTTGTTTTTTAATATTTATTAAGTATGATGTTGATATGGTTTTATTATTTTAGACACTGTTAAAGACTTGTTCTTTCTGTTTGTTTGAAATCAATGTTTAGGAATATGTTTTATGTATTCTGTTTATCTATCTGTCAATCTTATAGTGTTCACAATAAATACAGATATATTAAATAGTGCTATTTCAACTTTGCAGATGAAAGTAATTTTATAAAGTTTGAAACTATATTAGGTCTTATATTCAGTTTTATGATAAAAATAAGATCGTTATATGAAGTGTACCTACGTATATTTTTGGGAAACAATACCTAGAAGAACTAATTGTTGTCATATACTGGTAATACTCATTGAAACCCCAATTAAAGAAGTATGAACTAGCCTTTTCTCTTCCTTTGAATTGAATAGATCATTTATTCTACAAATATTAACCAAAAAAATCCAAGCCTGCATCATCCTCAATTTATTGAATGTGTAATATAAATAAGGGTAATCCAGAACATCAAGTAGTTTTATTGTCTTGCCAACTTATCTATTGTTTGAAATCTTTAAGCAAAACGTGCAAGCTGTGCTTTGTATGGTTAACCGGTATAGTTTTACTATTGACTTGAGAATTTAGCTCTGGTCTGGCGTTCAATTTGCTCAAATTTAATTGGATTAATTAATGTTTTTAATGCCGAATTAACATCTTAAGGTATAATGGTTGAGACCTTTGCTAAGTTCTTAAAAACATATAGTTTTTACATATTATATAATCTAGAATTTAATATATCATGTTATTAATGATATATTTTATGGACATTGCACTTGGAATATTAAAACCTGAAAATTTGTTCAAATTTAATGAATGGGATTGAGGGATTTGAAATAGGTCTTTTTTTGGTGAGAAATGTACCAGATTACAAAAGAAAGTGAGAGTATAATATATAAATATATGTATAGTATGAAATAAAATATATAAATTTATTACTATGAACTATCATCCTTTCAATGTCAACAAATGCATCCCCTATTTCCAGCCCCACTCTCACCGGAGTTGAGTGGTTTATTCAACGTGTCTTTGCTAATAGGTAGTCATGATTGCGAGACCCTCTAATAGGCCAATGTCTGCATGTTGCCAAAGGAACGACTGTGAGTTTAAAAACATCTGGGTGTTGTTAGTTTGCTTCATAATTCCCAAACTTATAGCTACGTTATCGTTATCTGCAGACATGTGTACAGTAGCAGCCAATCAGAGATTGTGACATAGCGAACCCAATGGAAACCTTGACATTGGGCGAACAGGGTATAACGTGAAGGGCTTGATAAGATGTATGTAGTTAAAGCTAGATCAAGCCTTCTATTGGTAACTTTGAAACTATGTCTAACTAAAAATATTGTTCTAATGGAGATGCAGTAACCTATAGTACAGCAATTGATAGCTATATCAAAAGTGTGAGAAGTGTGGTATGGAAAGATGAATCTGTGACCTTGGTCTATCCATCGCCCCCAACGTAACAATTAGATATTTCTAGGGGTTTATGGGCCCTGGGGCGATGTACTGATTGTAACCCCATCTCCTTGGGCAAGGTTGGCCGTGTATGCTGGTCAAGACCTAGGGCTATGGAAAATGACCGTAACTAGATGTGACCCAGTATTAAGTAGCAATACTGATAATTCTACATGTTGTAAAAATGGTTACTCTGATTACTACGTATGAGCTACTGGAATGATCTTTCTACAACCAATTCAGGTGTTTCAATTATTCAAGTCTCCAAATGGTATTTTTCATTGATAAATAAATATCATAAGTCTTACTAATATTTCATTTAAAAAGTCCAATATATAATATTTTGTGTCCACCATGCAGAAAAAGTAGTACAAACATGTGAACTGAAATCTGAATATATTTTGCAAAGATTTTGTGACTGGCAGTGAACATTTTGAAAGTGGAAGCCCTGTAATACAATGAACTATCTCATTTGCAGCCTCTCTCCTTGGGCCTGGTTACATTCTATGTTCATATGAACTATCCTAGCAAATGTGATAAATTTATAAAATGTGCAAGCATGAAAGTATTTATATTTTATTCAATATCACAAAATAATACACCACAACACCATAAGTATCAATTGAATATTTTTAGTGAAACATCCTAACATTCACAGCCTGTTTTCTCAATCTGATTAAAATCAAATGTAAAAGTAAATCACAACTCACTCTATATGGTTGACATTTGACATTTTCTTTGTTCCTATCAATATAAGGCATTCCGTTTCTGTCATATATGGGGAATTTCAAAACCCAATGGTGTATAAAAGTCATTTGATTTTAATAGTAAAGAGGTTATATTACAATGTAGTGCAAAAAGAACCCAAATTAAATAAATTGTCTTAGCCATACTTAAAGCTGAACTCGTGATTGCAAAACTACAGAAATAATGAAATAAAAAGTTAACGTCCTAACTAACTGCCATACTTGTTTTCAATTTGTAGGTTAGCTTGTCAGTCAGGAGGTAATTGGTAGTTGACTAGATAACCAGATGTGGACACTTTGCTTGACACAGCATAATATACTGGATGTGGGCGTAACCTGCCTGTGTTTGTTACCTCTAAGTGATCGTCAGGTTTGTTCTACAAATTGAAAACAAGTATGCGATGGCGGTTGTTAAGGGTGGCAACTTTTTATAAATTTAATTATTTCTGTAGTTTTGAAACCAGAGTTCATCTTTAACAAAGAGTACATGGTCCGAAATTCCCAGGTCATCACAGGTTGATGTAGGATTACCTTTATAACAATTTACTAATATAGTATGAACTAATCATCATTACAATAAAATGAGGTTTAACAGCCTACTGTTCTGCTCCTATACTGGGCTAAAAGAGATGGGCATATGCCATACAGTGTGCAACAAAGGGAATTTTGGCTGGGAAGTGGCATTATAGCTTAATCTTATATCGAATGACAAGGGATCTTTTATGTGCATACCAATCTAAACACAGGACGACCTTGTTTTTCGTCACATCTGAACAACTAGACTGCTGTCCTTGTCAGGCTTTTCATCCTCCACCACTGACAAGGGGAACTATGTATGGAAATCCCAATAAACTTTCTCAGCCAGACCAGGAATTGAACACATGACCTCTAACCCACTTGGCCACTGTGACTCCGAAAAGGCAATAACTGTATATAATCATCAAATTATTTTGATTTCAGTTAACACATTTGAGTTAAAAGAAAAATCTATCCATGAATCATCACTCTTGTGACTTCAAACCATGGAAGTTTGTGACATTAAAAATTTATCTGTAAATATATCTGATTAGAGTAAATACTGTAAATATATCTGATTAAGAGTAAATACTGTAAATATATCAAAACAATATATAATAACAAAAAACAACATATATCATCTAGAAATAAAACAGTTATGATAACAATAAAGAACAAGGTAGAGAAAAAGTTATTATGGCATGTATATGAATACTTTCAATTTGCAGCTATTGGTATCATTTTTTTTTTACAAATTAGGTCTTAAAGGTGCAAAATCCCTAACATTTGGGACCTAGAAATTCACAAAAGTGGGTCGCAACACATATAATACTGTAATATGAAGGTATATAAACTGATTTACATTCAATGGTTTCCGTTTTTACTCTAATTTCAAATCAGTTATGTTCAACGAAATAAGCCAGCAATCGCAATCGACGAAATAAGCCAGCAATCGCACATTCAAGCGTCTGGTTATTCCAGTTTACATAACTCTGTTTGGTTTTGTGCAAATGTGTCTATCCTCGTGCCTCTCAATACAACTGGGACTGAAGCGCATTATGGTACACGATTCGTGTACCAATTTTAAAATATTATTTTATCTTAAATATCGGATTTTAGAAGCTCATCTTTTCCCGGTAAGTTTACATCATTAATGTTGATTTAAATTGACCAATAATTCGTGTTTTTGATGCCAAAGATTTTGGAGGATTTTCAGTTACGGACTTAGGTCTTTTAAGGGTCCAGGGTCCTGGGCCCTGTTTCACAAAATTTTAACTAAGATAAAATACAAATTTTAGTGATTTCATTGGATAACATTAGATTGATTTAAGTGCTTAGTCATTCAAAATTGAAGTATCTACTAAAATTGGGATTTTATCTTTAGTTAAGATTTCATGAAACAGGAGCCTGAGTATGAAGAAACTGTGAATCTGGTGCTTAACACACAGCTGATTCTTCTTTCACATGTCAGGTGTGTTTACTCCACAAATTGTCAATATGTATAGGATATTAACCTACCCGAGTTTGTTATGTCATATAACCCGCGGGCGCAGCCCAAGTGTTCTATAACATATCAACTGAGAGACAATAGGTTTATATCTGACATATACAACGCCCACCCTTAAATTAAATGGACTCTTCCTTCCATTAATATTCAACAATGATTGGATAACGGCTGGGTAGTTTCCATCAAATAACGAACATTACCGAATTAATCACGTGCAATTATGAGATGGTGTTTTTGTTTACACATCGCCATTTTGAAGAATTGAATTGCACACAAAAACAAAAAGGATAATAATACGAAGTCAGACGAATAATCAATCCCTTTTAGCCAACATTCTGACGATGGAAATGGCGTGAATGCAACTATCGATGAGGATCTATCCAAAGCCTAAAGAAAATTTGGATCAAAAGACATTCTTTCCCGATAATTCTGACAGTGAACTACGATTGAAGGTTTTCGCTATGTTTTATAGACAGAAGGATTTGACCGACTGTTTTAAGTGCATGGACTGTACCCAAAAATACTTTATAATAGAAATCTTGGGCGATAAATACTTTTAAATCTAGGAGTGTGTGGACGGAAAGAAGATTCTGAAAGATATCTTAAGACATGGTGGAGTATGGATTACCGATTAAAATATGCCGATAAGTATGTCGTCTATTTCTGTCTTGAATGTTACAAACTGTACCATAATAATTTTTAATTGTCAAAAGAATAAAAATTTATTTCTGTGTTTTTTGTATTATTCGATTATCAGCCGTTGATATGAGTCGAATACATTGACCTGCGATGGATACGAACAGAATATCAGTCTATGATGACGTCAAGACAGGTTGTTATGAGATATAACTGCTATGCACATCAAAGAGAAAACTACTGCCAGGGCCCGGTTCCTAGAAAATTCTTAAAGTAAGCACAAAGTCATGCTTCACTTTTACTTACATAAGAATCTAATAAAATACCGTCCCTAGAAAATTCTTAAGACCATTCTTACATAAGAACAGGTCAAGTATAAGTCTAAGCACATTGTGACTGGTAATGCGTACCATACACTGAGACTACGATGCTCTTCAACGTCATAAAAACAACTTTGGTATGCGAATTACGTCATAAATTTGTCTTTGCTAAATTCTGGTTGATTTAGATGCATTAGACATGTCCCCTATACACATAATTATAAAACGTGCCAAAATTTTAAAAAACGCAGACACATACAAACTAAATTAATAATTGTGAGAGCGCCTGATCTTAAAGTAGCCCGTGTGTTTGTAGCCTATTGTTTACTAATTGGCAAATAAAAAAATTGGTTTCAGGGTAGGCCCTAGATGCGAAATTTTCTGGCCTATAGCATTCTTAATTTCTTTTGGAGAAGGATTTTCTCTGTCTTGCCGTCGAATAACTGTACGGTCAGCCATCTTTTTGAAGCAGAAACAGACTTAAGGTTGGTAAGCAAGCCCTATAGCTTGCTTGGGACTTGTGCTTAGATTGGCTATGTTTAAGGACGAAGTTGTGCTTAAGTTTTTTCTTAGAACGCATAATAACGTTCTTGTGCTTACAATGAAGCCTACTTAAAATCTAAGCACAAGACCGTTCTTAAGAATTTTCTTGGAACACAAACTAAGGTAAGTTTACTTAAATGCAAAGTCGACTAAAATCTAAGCACAAGAACGTGCTTAAGAATTTTCTAGGAATCGGGCCCAGTTGTATATGTTAAAAAATATCTTTACAACTTGTAAATACCTACCAGATTCAGAACCTGGCATGCAACACTAACAATAAATACATTTTCTATAAGAGCTAACAAGATTTTTACAAGTTCATGGCATGTGCTGATAACTAGTATATATATTATAGAACGGTATTAACTAATGAATGCACAAAAAATTATATAACTCTTGAAATCAAAACATTTTAAACATGACATCCTGTGATATAATGTATAAGGAATGTAAAATCATACAATGGTTAAAGACTAATACTTTATGATCTAGACTATACTGACACAAATGTTAAGTACGAGTTTTGGACATCACTCATCTAACGTCATGAAAAGACATCTTAAATTTTTTTTATTCGATTCTTGATGTGTTCAGCCTTGTGTAACTGAAGATGCTGGAGTAAGTAAGGTGACTTTATGAAAAAAATAATGTTTATTTACAAGCGAAGTTCACCCTTGGCAGTGATCATAATGAAAGAATTCTACTACTTTTATTATCAAAAATAAAATACTTTGAGGACCTTAAAGGCAGTGTCAGGTTGACAAAGTCCAAACCTCTTTGAAATCATCTTTCCAAAATATATATTTACAAATATTATTAAAATTTGATGAATTTGATGAATTGGTTGGTATAAAGGTATATAATCTTTGAAATCATCTTTCCAAAATATATATTTACAAATATTATTAAAATTTGATGAATTTGATGAATTTATTGGTATATAATGAATCCGGCAGATACCATAAGACAGCTTAAAAAGGTCAGTCGCTGTGTAGCACCTTTATAGTCAAATAAAGACTTGATTATAATAACTTAAGCCATCAGCGAGGTTGATGTTCCCGCCGAAAATCCAAATAAATTGATGACACATATTAATTAATCACATATTTTTTTTTAGAATCGAGCAATCAAACTGATTATCAACTATACACTATGTTTCATAACTCTCTATCAAAGTTATCTTGTTCGAAAGCATTGACCAATGAAACTGCTTATCTCTGCTTAGCTTTAGCTCGAAATGTTGAATCATTGAACTCAGTCAAAACATTCACCTACATCAAGTTTAAACATTCTACCTCAATTAGAAGAAGTGTTGACCAATCAAAATGCTTATCGCTCCTTGGCCTAATCAGAAATTTCTCCTCATCGAACTTAGTCAAGGTATTGATGTAATAAAAATATACACCAAGTTTCATCACCCTAACTTTAAATTAGAACAATAGTTATCATGTCCCAAAGTATCAAACAATCAAATATTGGCCTCATAAACACCTTCCCCCCATTTTGAACATCCTAGCTCAATTAGAAGGAGAGTTATTGTGTTCCAAAGTATCAGCCCATCAAATTGCTTATTGCTCTGCTTACCAAGGTATTCATGTAATAAAACTTTACACGAAGTTTCATCACTCTCACGTAATAAGAACTAAAGTAAATCGTGTCCCAAAGCATCAACTAAATGCTCATCTTCGAACTCCATCAAGGCATTGACCTAATAAACACCTGCACCAAAGTTTGAACATTCTAGCTCAATTAGAAGGAGAGTTATTGTGTCCCAAAAAGCGTGGCGGACAGACAGATGGACGAACCCATTTTAATAGTCCCCTGCTTCCTCCAAAAGGCGTTCAACAATAAAAATTCTTTGGTAGTATTTTTTCATTAAAACTTATTTTTAATCGCAATAATATTTATAGTCCGAAGACTATGTATCAATACATCATGATAATGTCTATTGTTACCAGACGTAGAAAGACACCATTATATTTTATCCTATATAAACTGCTCTAAAATTTAACATTGCCATTTAATGACCAAATATCTTTTACATATATTATGTATTTATAACTTACACTATGTAATAATAATAAATACAAACATGTACAATATCAAACATTTTGTAGCACAACAAAACATAACATCAGTTTAACATTGATTTAGTTGTTAATAACTGCAGCCATTTTATTCATTATGTAGTAATAAAATGGTTTCAACCATGTTCACCCGTACAAAATTGTTTTTTTTTAATTAACCTATGTACCCATACTGTGGTGAACTGTCAACCACTGTAGGTCTGAGTTCTTATAGTGAATTCACCGATAACCAACTGTTTAAAGAGTACTGGGAGCAGTTATTATATTTTGTGTATAAACAGTGACTCATAGTTTATAATTATTATCACCGGTATATAAATGAACGACAGTATTTGTCAGAAGTCACAGGTTAGTTTGTTAATTAAAGTTCAAACTATTATTAGTTAGCCTTATGCATTGTGGAAACTATTTTTATACTATTAATGAATGTAATTCTGAGTATCTTAGGTTTTAATTTTGTTAATACACCCCTTTTAGTGTTTGCCTTTTAAAGGCTCTCTATACCACCACATAATGTGTCTCCAGAACAAACAGATCCAGCTGGAGTGTGATCAGGTAGCCACACAAAATCTCGAACTTCTTTTTCATCAGATGGGCAACAATGGCTACTTTCTAAAAAGACAAAATGTGTAAAATTGCAGTTCATTCAGTTTTTGAGAATATGGTTCCAGTGCAAACAAAACTGACTAATATTTAATGTTGAGGTTTCTCTTTATTGCCTATTATCTGGCCTTACATTTAAAAAGTAATTAAATATTCTAATTAAATTTATATGCGCGGGAATGATAGAATGACACGCTATCAATACATCTGGACATGGTCAGAACTGTTGGAATTACTGGAGGGCAAATAGTCATGGTGGGGGACAAAATGGGTTTGCAAAATGGGTGCGGTCTTTAGTGCAATTTGTGCGCTAATCGCTGACAAAGTGATAAAACTGACAAAAAATTGGAGGAACATAATAAATGACATAATAAAACTAATATGAGACAAACTAAAGCATAAATACAATGCCAAATTACTCTTAAAATATAAATAAGAAGAATTGTTTTTACAGGAGCTTTTTTCTCAGTTTTTAAATTAGCAGGAGTTTTTTTTACGACTGCTGCACCATTTCGTAAGCGTGATTGACTGGTTTAGGTGCCCCTTAGAGAGTTAGAATACAGAAATGTTGTAACAACTAATAAATTATGTAAACTTAATTAGTATCACTCAAGAAAGTAATAGACGTTTATTGCAACAATCTAGATGATGTGAGTACTGTTTAAGAATGACTGGTTCAAGTCGAAGGACACAACTGAGTCGGAGTGGACATCCATTAACATGCTGAAACTTCTGCTAAAACACAATGTCATCATTCCCAATCTGGCAATGTTGAATGCTTAAGGTGACTTTATTGAGAAATTGGACCTTATGGATTATCCAATATCATGGATTCTTTAGCTTTAGTGCAGCAAAAACATGTCAACAATTTACTAATTGAAAATTGAGCGATTTGAGATTTTACTGTTCTGTTTATCAACATTATGCATTCAAATCAATCAATAAATCAATGATATAATTCATTTTCAATATAAACAAAACCTATTGTTGAGGAGAGGCTGGATATGAGCCCCCTATTTACTTAAATGTTCCAGGGCCCCCATATGCATGGCTCCAGTTTAATCTAATCTTTTAGTGGCATTTAGCGATCGGGAAACACATTAACAGAACACAGTTTTTATGGGATACAATCACTAGTTTATTCTACAGCACGACGTTTCGACAAGTATCCTCTTATCGTTATCAAGCACAATGACATTTAGTAAACTTGAGATCAATATATATGAAATTTAAAATGAAACCATTTAGGTGGATTGACATAACAATAACATCAAGAGTAAAGATAAAGGATATTTAACAAAGAACAACAAGCAACAACAAGGTAATTAGCTTACTAAATAAACACTAATACACGATTAGGGGTTTATTTAAATAGTATGAAGCCCTTCAAAGGGTACTATAATTAAGCAAAGTGAAATTAATAATACACCGATAGTGAGACCATATGCATGTAATTAATGAGATATGCAATTTATAAATACAAATATGACAAAGCACAATATATACTAACTAAGAGTCTCTGATAGCGAAAACTTAACAGGGGGGGGGGGGGGGAGAAGAGAGGAGGGGGGATTATAATTTGCCAAAGGTGCTAAGTAGTCAAAGTTAAATTGTATTATGCATGTTTTATCACATCATCGTATGCCCTGGGAATGTAAAGCCCTAAATCCCTATTAAGTTCAGGTGAAAACCTTCTGATGTTTATGGCTTCTAGGATCTTCCTGACTTTCTTGTTCTGTTGGTTAGCTAGCTGCAAGTATCTGAACCTCATTCCAGTTGACTCTGTGTCGTGGTTGATTCTGGAGATGTTCTGCTATAGCTGAATTGTTAGTGGCAGATTTAGACTTATGTTCTGCTATTCTTTTGTCAATTGGACGTTTCGATTCACCAATATAAGATAGGTCACAGTTGCAAGTCACTTGATAGACGACTCCTTTGGGTTTAATCGGGAGAAATGGTTGTAGCTTGCCATTGGCTTTCAGTATTTGTTTAAGGGTGGTGGGGACCGAGAATGTAGTGTCGATGTTGGATTTCTTGAGTAGATTGCTAACTTTGTACGTTAGAGTACCATAAAAGGGCAAGGTTATTCTAATGGGGGATTTTTCAGGTTTTTGATGATCATTCCTAGTAGTTTTTATAGTTTGATTAATCTGATTATTCACAAGTAGGGGAGGGTAATTATTCAAATTACAAAAAACATGGCGTAAATGGTCCAATTCTTCCTGCAGGAATTCCGGTTCACAAATGTTCATTGCTCTGCGTGCTAGTGTAGATATGAGGGCTCTTTTGATATAGTGGGGATGACTGGAGTTGTAGTTGATATATTGATCTGTGTGGGTTGGTTTGCGGTATATTTTAGTTTTCATTTGATTATTCACTTTTATAACTTGTACATCTAGGAAGGGTAGGGTCTCATCTTTTTCATTTTCAACGGTAAACTTAATTTAATCATTGCAATAATATTTCAAATATAAAACAACTTATTGTAAATCTTACTTTTATTCATGAGCAGGTTCTTGGCTTCCTCCATTAATTTTTGATTTCTTTGTGAGGCCTCTCTATGGTTAACCATTGGTGGTGGATAATCTTTACCAATCACACATCCTGCCTTTTCTTGTACTTCTTGTGGAGCTTTCCATGGTTCAAAGATATAATGCAGTGACATTTTGCTCAACTCAGGTACATAGCGCCTAGCAAAAAACCAAAAAACTTCCAATAAATACAAACATTTTCTGTCATCTGCAACATACTCTGCATAGAGATCATTACACATCCAGTATATGCAAGATACACTCACATTTTGCAAGAGATGGACAGAGAACAAGCTCAGGAAAATAAGTGATTTTTCCGTAAAATCAGGGGCCATAATCCAAAAAGTTACTGTCTGATAGGCATGAATATCTATGTGATCTGAGATCTTCATGATACTAACATATATTTTGAGTTGTATCAAAATTGGTTTAAAATTGTTACCTCTTGAGGGGCCACAACCTTAGTATTACATACTTTTAAATTATTTGCGAACAAGGAGCAGCCATTTTGTCAGTCAGTTTTGTTTTGATTTTCCCAAAATTAAAACTCACCCTGCGATATTGCTGAATAGTGATATATCTAAATGGTTTTTAAATTGGATAAAAATATATTTAAAACAAATTTTTAAATCAGATAATATTTGTGACCTCTAGTGGGACCAAAAGTTAAATAATCCAGGAAATGGGGTTTAATGTCCGCTCGACACAAACCAGGTCACTTCGGGATTAACATATGCTTTAATTTTATTTCAATAATTCACTTGCGAGTAGGGGTCATTAGCAGTGGGAGGAAACTGGAAGACTATGAAAAAACTTAAGAGGCTGGACAGGCGACCCTACTCCTCGACATTGACTCAATGACATTCTTTATGATACAGCATGCATGTGCTAACCATTCAGCCATCCCCCCCACCATAATCCAGGAAGTTACATACTTTTACACTATTTGCGTACAAGAAGCAACCATTTTGTCCAGCAATTCCGGTTGGATTTTTTTTATGAGATTTGAACGCATCCTTCATTGGATTTTAAAATTGAATACAAATTGTGACTTCTAGCAGGTCCACAAGCTAAAAATGTAATTTTTAGAACAATCAGGGGCCATAATCCAGGAAGTTACGTGCGTTTATCGAAAGGAACCAAATTCTTTGTGATATAAACATAATTTAAATTCTATCAAAATCGGATGAAAAGTGTCACACAACCTTGATATACCGTATTTTTTACACTATTTGCACCATTTTGTCTGGCAGTTTCGGTGTTACGATGCTATATATTCTAACGTTTTTTTAATCAGATTACAATTGTGACAATATACATCCATATGAAAATGTAGACATATAAAAAGAACTGTACCAAGTACCTAATATATTCTCCTGTAGGATCCATTCTGCGTCCGTACATACCAGGTGAAAAACATTTTGGACATTGCAACATTTTTTCAAAGGCTGAACTACTGACCCACATCCAATTACCAGCACATACTGACCAATCAGCATCAATTAAATATTTATCAAATACCTGCAGTTAGATAATATGTATTAAAATATCTATAATATTGTGCAATATCATAGTATTATATACTGATGGTATATATAAAGCTGACCTTAAAAATATCTGTTTCGACCAACGCGACCGACTAACTAAATATCATTTTCAACTTCAAATTCAAACCTTTGAAGATAGCTATTCCATGGTTGGGAATAGGAAAACAAGGGAGGTAATTGTTTTATTATTTCCTGTGTCAAAGATTGTGCAATATCATAGTATTATACTGATGGTATATGTAAAGCTGACCTTAAAAATATCTCTGTTTCGACCAACGCGACCGACTAACTAAATATCATTTTCAACTTCAAATTCAAACCTTTGAAGATAGCTATTCCATGGTTGGGAATAGGAAAACAAGGGAGGTAATTGTTTTATTATTTCCTGTGTCAAAGTTTTTTAAGTGTGGGAAAAAATGCCTATGATCTTATAATAGTGAGGTGATAACCTGTTGAGCAAAAGACATAGAAATAATTATGTTTTGACTTCCTTTGAAAATATGAAATTCTCGCTTTAAAAATGTGTATAAAGATTATAGATTGTTTGAACTAAACAACATGTTATATATACCTTCAGCCCATCTTCCCAACTTATCCATAGGTCACCTCTTGTAAGAAAACAGGCCACCATATGTCTTCCTACATGATGAACCCAACCTTCAGTACGTAATTGATTCATACAAGCATCAATCCATGGAAATCCTGTTTGTCCCTGAAATTGATTTACCCAGATCTGTTTTTAGTAAATTGTCTTTTGAGTGATTTTTAATTCCTTGCAAATTACAATATTGAGAAAGTTGGATATCTAAAAATGAAAACAGTCCAAAAATAGCACAAGTCCCTTCAGTAGGCCCTATTTATAAAAAATATGATGAATTGATTTGGTCATAACAAGCCAACGCCACTTGTAATCTTATTTAAAAACGTTTGTTTTGAAATTTTTTTTAATTTGATTGAATCCAAGCTGGTATATTACCTACGGTTTTGACTGGCATACACTACATGAAGAAATAGATAACTTTTTTAAAATCAATTCTCTGTTCTTTTATAAGTCTAATTTAAGCTACTGTGTGTATTTTGCCTATTAACTGTGTCAACAACATACAAATAAAAAAAAACAGACGTAAGGTCATATTTTGAAATTAAGCAGCATGGCAAGTGCTTTTTGTATTATATCATTATTGACATATCTAGTTGATCTAATTCAAGTATATTCTATTTTTGAAATAATGTAGTAAAATATCTATATCTTACATTTGTCCATTTATCAAGTTGTTCCTGGTTTTTATACCATGTAATATTAAGACAGACAGGATTATCTTCCATTTGATTAAACTTGATATTGTTGATAGACATGGTGTAGAAATATTCTCTCCATATTAACATTGCTGTTAAAGAGACTGGAATGTCTTTATCAGGATACATCTACAAAAATAAACATATTCTCATTAATAAAATAAGAGTCTGTTCAGTGACATTTCATTTAAGTTACATTTATAGCCTGACTCTCATGAGTTAACATGTTTATCACAAGACTGCAGGTCGAGGTGTTAAACCTGGTAAAGAATGAAGCGTGCTATAAATTACCACTCGTTGTTATTGCACGGAAAATCCACCCCAGTTGTCTACATGATTTCTACTAAAAGTAGCGTAAACCAGTAAAAGTGTGCAATAACACTGAAAATGTCTAGTTATTGCACAGTTATGCCCCACTGAGTTTAGAGGTAAAACAATCTGCTTATTGAACTAAAAGAACAAAAGGAGATCTCCTGTCCGTGTTACACTAATATTGGAAAAGGTTCAATGGTAGACCAAAAAATTCCCAGTTTATTTTCCTCTCAACAGCTGAACATCAAATCAGTTATATGATCATATCTACAGACATAAGGCTGCCATCCCACAAAACAAATTAACGCATCAAACAAATTATGTGACCATTTTCCTTTGGGGCAAAGAGGTCTTGTCATATTAATATAACAGCAGTAAAGATACAAGATGTACATGAGCTCACTAACCTCGGTATAAGTGTCACGTAATCGCCAGTAGAATTCACGAACAGAAATTGATCCAAATCTAAGATGAGGACTGAGACTGAGTGGTGGACCCAACATATCAGGTTTATATTGGTTAGGCATACAATAGCCAGATTCATAAGCCTGAAATTTATACAAAAATCTAAAAAAACAAAATTCATCAAAATTAACAACATGATCATGCCACACTCCTTCTCATCTCAAAGAAAGAACATGTAAAATAGCAAAAATTGTTAATGGTTTTGATATTCAGTTTTAGACAATTCAACAAAGGTTATAATAACAGTCTTTGCTTTAATAAATTAATTTATTATTACATACCACACTTTCAACTTTCATTCTGGTCTCCAATAATTTTCTACTTCTCATTTCTCCACCAATATAATGATTTAATGGATTTTTCTGCTGATCTGTTTCTGGAAACACACCTATTGAAATGTGTAAAGGTTGATCAGATTATTATATACCCTAGTTCATAAAATAATCAAAATAATGTTTTTTCTTATAAATAGTACCGATGACTTAGAGAAAATTTCAAAGTTGAAAAGTCAAGAACTTTGTTCGGTACTCTGTTTACAATTCTTACCCAGGTCTTCACAAGTAGGTATAAAGAATCTGTTATTATCATTACTAGAAGCGTCCATCTTGACTTTGCTAAAATCTGGATATGCACGTGGCCTTGGTGGCAGTCCCACAAGTTCGCTAGTCTGAGTAAACAATTTAAAGGTCAAAGGTGGAGATCCACCATTGTTTTCAATAACCCTGAATAAAAAAAGTTTTCAATGATGGAAATATAAAGATGATTCAACTGCAATTGACATCAAATGTAAGCTTTTGATTTTACAACAATCAAATTTATTGTGTGGGTACTGGAAATTCATATATTTTTTTTATTTTTCATTGAGTTACTGGTTAAGGTTGAAACGACACTGAAACAAAGTATCGTGATATCTCCCAATACTGTTAAAATAAATATCGCGATAATTAAAATTATCATGGTTCAAAATGATTGCGATAATTAGAATTATCATGGTTCAAAATGATTGCGATAATTACTGATCTAGTATATCTGTTTGCTATTTAGCAATGTATGTGAGTTGTATTGATAAAGTGAGAGATATATCCTAGAGTAAGAATATTTATGCAGGTATCGTGATCGCAATTCATTCTAATTCTATTCTAATCAGCTGGATTAGTACGCAAACGATTCATATAGGTTTGACATATTTCCTCCAGGCAATTTAATTTCCTTCTAGCACACTTTACACGTTGCCATGTTCTTGACATTTGTTTTTTTTTTCAAACCAAGATGTGTTCTTTTTTGTTTTCAGCAGCTGTGGTGTTGAACTATCATTCCCATTTTCGATTTCTTATGCCTCAGAAGCCATTTTATTTAAAGAAGAAAGGAAATATTATCAAGGCGGCTTTTGTATGTACATTATCATTGTAACTTTCAACGGACTGGGTAATCAATGATAAACCACCGCTTCGTTACTATGACGACATATATTGTCGCATGCGGTTTAACTGTATCAGTTGGGAATCTTTACTTACATAATATTGTGGATGATTTCTTTTTCGGGTGTATATGGGATCAAGCCGTGTATAAATATGATTAATACTAAATTATTATTCAGTGAAATATAGCCTACTTGAAACATGAGGTGGCCTAGTGTCAGTCAGTGACATTTGACATATTGCATTAAAACCTGACGTATGTCGTGCAAAATGTAAAAGATCTAGTTCGTATACATCCGCATTTGTTGAAATTTGATTTCGTCTCCATTTTTCGAGGATTTTGAACAGATTTTCACGTGAATTATGACATAAAATTAAAATATCGCGATATTTTTTAAAATTATCGCGATGTACCACGATATTTGAGATTTGAGACAAATATTTTATCGTCTGATCTAATTATTGCGATATATCATCATCCCTGTGGTATCTCTGCAACCTTATTACAGGTACGGGGATCACAGTGGCTAGTGGATAAGGCGCTGGTTCGCTAGCCTGGAGGTTGAGTGTTCGATCCCTGCATTGGCCGAGAAAGTTCATCTCGATTTTCCGACGTGATTTCCCCTTGTCAGTGATGCAGAAGGAGGGCCTGACAAGGACAGCTGCCTAGTCGTTCAGATGGGACAAAAAAACGAGGTCCCGTGTATACATTGGAGTGCACGTAAAAGATCGATCAGCAGTTGGAATTCGATATAAGAGTAGGCCTAGCGCCGCTGCCCGGGCAAAATTTCCCTCATACTACACTGTATGGCGTATGCCCGTCTTCAATTAGCTCAGGTTAAGTGCATAACAGTAGGACGTTAACCCTTCCTTAGCGTCTGCCGACATTTGTCGGCAACGTTTTTGACCGCTGGTAGCGTCTGCCGACAAATGTCGGGAAATTAGAATGCATGGTTCAGTGACCGTGTATCACGTGAAATCTAACTCGGGAGTGTTTAACTAGTGTTAGTATTACTAGCGACCGAATATAGCTAACATCCGGGTCAAACACAACCAAAACATCCGACTAAAATATCAACAAATACTACGCATTTCAACACGGCCTAGATTTCATTTTCAACGGCTCAGATGACGAAGATGGAGGGCCCGATAGCTTTGGCAGTGAATACGATATACCGACAAACGACATATCTCCTGAAAGCTCAGATAATGAGGCGTTTGGTGACATAGCTGACAATGTTCCTGGACTGATGCAAGTTGATCAGCCGACCTTCGCTTTACCGCCTACCTTCGCTGCCCCCCCCCCCAAGATGAGGTTAGTTTTGGCGATGATCCAACATGTCCCATAACATATTTTTTATATTTCTCTTTGTTCACAATGAGATAGTTATATATTTTGTTCAAAAAACAATTTAGAAGTTTATTGATGACAAAATAAATGTTTTTTGTAAGTCTTTGTGCGAAAAAAAAAATTCTCGAAAAATCGGTTTTAACTAGTTATCACACAATTATTTTTTAAATTTTAGATGTTATCCCCCTTTTTTGTTGGTAAAATATTGGAAACATGTTAGGCCCCATATTCTATACAATTGGCACTATTTTTATATATATTTTATAGCCTACAGCACTTGATTATCTTGAAAATATGATTTTTTCAAAAAGTGGCGGCCATCTTGGATTACCTGGTTACCATGGCAACTTGATAGAAGTAGGTCAAAACGTGCCAAGTACAACCTGAGATAGTGATAAGTAGTCCTTGAAAATTTGAAAGTTCTATATTCATTAGTTACTAAGCTGGACTAATTTTAATAATGCATACAGTATTTGGCACATTTTGCCTAAAAATATTGCGCTACCTCAGTGAATATTTATGCGCTAAGGAAGGGTTAAACCCCATTTCATTCATCCATTCAATATTACCGGTACACATATACCTGGTTGTCAGGAATTGTTGTGTAACCTACTTGCACTAGTGATAAAGTTGGTTATGAATGAAAGTGATCCAAATTTTGGGAGAGTAAATAATGATATTAATAAACTGTTTGATAATATCTTTTATTGTCCATACCATTGTCTAGGATAACTTGTAAAATTTAGCATAAATCTTTCCATAAAATAAATATATCTTTAATTACAAGTGGAAGGAAATATATAATCTGAGTCGTAATAAAAACTTACTCATTGGGATTCCACAAAGTATGGCCATGATATTCTTCCCATTTAATATTTTTCTTCTCGCACAGTGCTTTCACTTTATTGTCTCTCTCAGACCAAATAGGTTCCGGATCCACCTCAAAGGTTAACTTTGTTACACCCCATTCCTTCAAAAATAGGATAAAATATCTAAAAGCTCTGACCTGATTATTGCAAAATTTAATTAACTCTTAAACGACCCAGAAGTTGGATGTCCTAACATCATAAAATCCCACGTCATAATGGTCAAAAGTATTAAAATATAGATATGCATTTTAAAGTCATATCATTAAAAAACAACTGTAGATAGACCCTTCATGTAAATGAATGAAATAATCTAAATTTAATATCATTCTCATAAATATAAATTTCACACAAAAAATGAATGAATGAATGAAATGGGGTTTAATGTCCTATCCATACAAAAAATTAACAAACATAAAATATTTGGCTAAAACTTTCTGAATTGGCCAAAAAAATTATGATTTGGCTTAAGGTTTTAGAGTCCAGGGCGGTCACTCAACAAGGCTACCAAATTTGATAAAGATGAAACAAAGTATGTTCATAAACCAGTAATTGTTGTTCAATAGACAGTTTTTGGGGAATATCTTATAGACTTTTATTTAATATAGGTAGAGATTTTGTGGTATATACATACTTTGAATAAATTAGAGAAGGTTTCCACAGGATCTCCTTTAAAAACATAGAGTTGTCCTCCTTTTTCTTTTAACTGTTTATTCAAATCATGAAGACATTCTATTAGAAAAGTCATTCTGGGATAGGCAGCTGTCTTCGTACCTGAAGTAACAAAATACATAATTAAATTCTAGCTATACAATAAAAGACCGCCACTTGTGTTTAAACAATATATAGATAGTAGTGTATGTGTGCAAGGTTTAGAGAGAGAGAGAAATTGGGTTTAATGTCCACATGTCCACAAGTAGTTTATTTTGGGACTTACATATAGTCTAATTTTATTTCATCAATTCGCTTCAGTGTAGCCGTTGATGAACCGGAGGACCCGGAGAAAACCCATTAGGTTGGACAGGCCTTGTCACATACAAGTGGGGAATCGAGACAGCGCCACTTGACTTTATAATGGATGTTATGAGCTAATAGCGCGTTTAACATCCCTCGAGCCATTGAAAGAATTGTGATATGTTTTGTTGTAACACATGGTTGTCAAAATCTCTCAAACTGTGTTCCCAGGTATATTTTTCAAGCGCGAATTGTTTATGCATTGAACATTTTTAATTGTTTAATTGTCTAAATATATTACAGGAGGATTTCAAACATATGTCTATGTTTTGAAATGACCAAAATTTATTCATATATTTATGGGACAAAACCAATATATTTACTAACATGGATCAGATTGCCAGTTCTAATACCATGGGACCATTTACCCAATACCACCCAAATACCTCTCCAATATCACCACATACTACCACATACTACCCAATACTACAACATAATGTTTCCAAATGAGCATATTATTTGATTTTCTTAAAAAATAGTGAAATATGTCTTGGTACATGTAAATGTACTTCAAATGTGATTACCCATGTCTGGCTGTTCCATTTGCCTCCCTATATCACCAAAATCAAGCAAATAATAACCCAATACTACCAAATACTTAACAAATACTACCCAATATGATTAAATAACAACCTACTGTTGTCAAAGAACAGTACATTAGAATAATTACTGCAACAAATATTTGATATTTTGCAGAAAATTTAAATTTTTGCTCAGTTATCTCCCTTTACAACCGATAAATCGATTTTAAATTGGTACTTTTAAATCATTATCTTGTAGTATTGGATAGCAGAGGCGTCACTAGGACCCAATTAGATCCGGGGCTCAGGCCCAACTTGTACATATTTTCCAGTATTTTTTTTAATAACGACATGACGTTGCCGTTGGTATTCTATTGATGTTTCAAACCGCGGATTATTTTGTCGATACACGGCGGGTAAACTAGGTCATGCACGATCGTTTCTACACTATTTTCAGTCAAATATATATTTAGTTATATAATACTGTATTAAACTGTGCACGTGCAGGCAATTGAGGAAATCTACGGTGGGCCAGAAAGGACAATCCAGAAAAGCTTCACACTGGAAAGCTTCTCTTCCGTACTCGGGACATTCGAAATAATGATAGAGAAAAGTAGTGAAATTATTGCAAATTATTGATTTTGTCTGCTCAAAATAGATCCGGGGCACACATGAAAAGATCCGGGGCACGTGCCTCCTGTGCCACCCCCTAGAGACGCCACTGTTGGATAGTATGTGGTGATATTGAGGTGGTATTGGGTAGTATTAGGTAAATTGCCCCTGCTGTTCTAATATGACCTATAACCTTAAATAATCTGTGAAAGACCAGGTAGGAAATTCAGAAGCCAACACAGGTAGAATAACATGTTGCATACCTGCCACTTCACCATCAAAAATAAAAATGGCATAGAACTGTTCACAGTTCTCTAGGGCAGCTAATAGTGCTGGGTTATCATATAACCTAAGTCCATGTCGAAACCAATGAATGGATACATCTTTCTTCAGATTATATTTTGACATGTTTTCTGAAATGAGAAAAATAATTAGATATACCGGTATTTTAATTGTTAATTTAAAGGAATTTGTATGATATTTCCTCCAAATATTCTGAAAAAATTTGTATAAAAATTTGTGAGTGATTTGCTTAGCCTTTGGATAAACTCCAGATAACTTATGTTTAAGATTGGTCTATATGATGCATTTTTAAAATATGTATGTTTTAACTTTACCTGAAATGAAATAATAATAATGATAATAATCTCGTCATTTTACAAGGGTAGCAAATTAAGCCTGAGGCTTGTTTTCAATTTGGCCCTTGGCACAGATCGTGCGAATGATTTTGAACATTACTGCAGGAAGAAACGAAACAGAAACAACTCAGGGGAAACCTGCCTGATCGGACGGGAGACCGAATTTATCCCTCTCACTTACAATGATAAAGTTCTTGCCCTGAGCTGGGATTGAACCCTCGTTGCATTGGTGAAAAGCCACCTCTCTATAGCCACAGTTAACGTCCTACTGTTTTGCTCTGAACTGGGACAATGCCCCAAAGCATCAACCAATCAGATTGCTTATCTCTGCTTGTCAAGGCATTGATCACCTAATAATAGACACATGTGACCTAACCCAAGGCAAGTGTAAACATTGTACTGAAGAGAGAGCGGGGATGGTTACCACGGTGGGATGATCCGGACACCCCCCATACTTTAATCTTTACAATGCTATCTGTTTTCTGATTCGTTTTTTAAACACTAATGATCTCATCTTGTAACATGAAAAAGACATGGCAGAGATAAACATTCAAATGTAGATGCGAAAAGCTTTTTCTATTTTTGACTAAGTCTAATGTTAAATCAATTTGGTGTTTAACAAGTTTCTTTTTGGGGTACGCTATCACCTCTTTCTTCCTTTGCTAATTAATAGAAATAGATTGAAAATTTATCGTATTTTCATTGTAAATAAACATGGCTGTTTACATCAGAATTATGGGTTTGGGGTACACCCGGAATTACCCTGCAAGTGTTATGATCAAACCGTTAAATATTTTCAAGAGTCAGATTTGATAAAAAAAAGTATTATGACTGGCAGTTACGGGGTCTATTAGGTTTACTGAAGTTATTAAATCAAATAGGCCTACTCTCAATTCTTCGAAAACCCTTAGAAATAAGGGGATGAGTTATTACTACAAAATTGGTCTGTCATTTGCAGGAATACATAGGCCTATTTGGATGATTTTTCAATGTAAATAATTGATTGATAACTTACCTAGGGAATAGCAAGAAGCTTTATAGCTTTCGAATTATTAGTTAATTAATTTTTGAATATGTTCATTTATTTCCATCCAGCTATGTTTTAAAAAATGCCTCGGTTAGATGACATTTTGCTTTTAATTTATCACTACGGTACTGTTTTAACTTTATTGTTAATGGATTTTTTTGAATGAATACAACTAAACTGTAAAAGAAATAAACCTTTTCAATTTGCTTTTGTCTAATCCTAATCTACTTATTTGTCCAACCAAAGTATCCCCCCAATGGTGACTGGTGTCTCCCTTGAAATGGGGTAAATCCGGACATTTTACTACCCACCCCAAAAGACGGTCTAACACGAAGACTATTACAGCTACACAGCTGTATCACTGACTGAATATAGCCAATAAGGTAGAGTCTATTTTCCATGATTCTTAAGTTCAGGGACAAGTGCATTAGTACTAGTCTAGTTCAGCTCTAAACGTCGGTCTCATTACACTCACCCTGAACGTTCAGGGATTGTCCCATGCAATCAATGTCGAAAAAAAATTTGGAGAACAGTCAATTTTGCTGGACAACTTTTCACTGGTAAACGACGGGGTGTCAATTGTGTGAAAGCCTGTACAATGTAACACCTGTGCACATCGTTTCGTCTTGTATGACCGACATTCCTGAATATAGACGTTGACCTGCAGTTAGAGTGCCGTGGCGGGGAAATGTAACTTGATGGGAGGGGACGTGTTTTTAACAGCGTGTAGTGTCGCTCATACTGTCTCTAGCAAAGTAAGCAAGGTCTTATTTTCTCACTAAGATGTTCGTCTACATTGTACAGGCGCCCACACGGATTGACACCCCATCGTTTGGCAATGAAAAGTTGCCCAGTAAAATTGACTGGGGTTTCAATTATTTTCGACATTGATTGAATGGGACGGTCCCTGAACGGCCAGGGTGAGTGTAATGAGACCGACTTTCAGAGCTGAACTAGTACTAGTAGTGCACAAATGTGAAAAAACCCCAAAAGGGCTGAACCATCCCCGCTCTTCCCTTGGCCTTGGCCTAGCCACTAGGCACTGTAACCCAATTAGAACAGAAGGGGAGTTATTAGAAAAATAAATAAAAATGTTTGAAGTATTTGTAGGTAAATATATTATTTCCGATTCCGTGTAAATGCAATGGGTATTACAATGAATGAGTAAACGACACCACATACTGCCCGAAAAAGCAACGTCTTAAATAATTATGATGCAGACAAAAACAATTAATGCACGCGCCATTGAGCCCATAGAGCCAATGGTGGACGCCGCGTGATGTGACGTAGCCTATAATAATATGTTGAAGGCAGTCATCTTTTTTAAATAGAGATATTAGAAGACTTGAAATTCTCCGTGAAACAAATTGGGTATAAACATGACTGGATGCGCGCTGCTGTGACTTAATTATTTCCGTAAGAACATTAGCCTATCTACATTAAAAAAAATTCATGAATTAGGTTAGGAGTCATTTCTTAATCTTAAAAAATAAAAGCCGGGCTCTTGGAAAGTAATATCATCCTGTTCCAGTAATTTAAATTATCAATCTTCAGGTGTTATGCAAAGCATACTTACAATCAAAATCTCTGCGTACTGAGTGCTTCTATCACATAATTTAAAAAAAAATAATATTAATAATGGTTGGTGCTATATGCCACCCTTCAAAATACCAAAAAGGGAGGCGCTATCGCTACTACCAGAGCAGAAATTCTTACGTATGGCGGGAATTAAAAAGCATAACCACGCCCATCTTCAATAGAAGGCTTGATCTCGCCTAAACTACATAGCCTACATTGAGGGCGAAGCCCGAATACTGAACGTCTGAACACCGCAGGTGCGAAGCATTTGCGGGGGGTCTAAGGCCCTCCCCTAGAAATCTTTTTAAGATAAGCCTCCATATATGCGATTTCCCGGCATCAGGCCCCAAGTTCACAAAGCATTCTCAGACTTAAGTTGAGAATTTACTCAACTTTCAATCACTGTTTATGAGAAATATCTTTGATCCAGAATCACAAAACGTTGCACATAGCATCTTATTGGTGTATTGAATATATTAAAACAACAAACATTTAGTACAGGGCTATATTTTTGTTAAAATAAGGCGAACAATTTTGAGTAAATTCTCAACTTAAGTCTGAGAATGCTTTGTGAACTCGGGGCCTGATCTTCAAACATTAAACACAACTCACACTCTATTTTCAGTGTTTTTTGTCTGCAAAATCATAGGAAAGATCGATACAATTTATCTGTTACACCTTGCCAGTTCTGCGCCGGGGACTACCCCAGGATGGAAGAGTTCCGGGGATCCTTCCCAAGAAGATTTTGAAATTGGTTGTCCGAAAACGCGTTTTCCAACTCAGAAAATCGGCCTCTAGCATTTGTAGTTGAATGGTCTACGCAGTGGCACCACTAGTAGGTGGCACAGGGGGCACGTGCCCCGGATCTTTTCATATGTGCCCCGGATCTATTTTGAGCAGACTAAATCGATAATTTGCAATAATTTCACTTGGCCTACTTTTCTCTATCATTATTTCGAATGTCCCGAGTACGGAAGAGAAGCTTTCCAGTGCGAAGCTTTTCTGGATTGTCCTTTCTAGCCCACCGTAGATTTCCTCAATTGCCTGCACGTGCACAGTTTAATACAGTATTATATACTATTCAAAATAAGTAGGAGATATTTGATTTTTGGGGCATAATACTAAAATATGCAAATGACTACGAAACAAGTCACTATAGAATCTAACAGAAGAAACATTTCCAGTTACATGTAACGCCCAAACGCACCAATAGCTACCGCATGGAATACAGGTGATGCTTGGGATAATCATGGGGGTCCAACCCAAGATTTGCACGACTCTGACTTTGAATGTTACAGTCATTGTGGCATTGAATTCCAGGGTGGAAACATAAGTTTATTTGTTTTAGCGACCAGAAAACAAATTTTGATATGCGTCGGCTTACCCAAAATGAAAGGTTACGTGCCCTTGGCATGCTATTGATCGGCACAACACAGGTGGTTCTGGCGCGGACGATGAATGTTTCTCAGTCAGTCATAAGCAGACTATGGTCCAGATACCGTGATACACAATCTGTACAGGACAGACCACGCTCAGGGCGACAACTCAAGCCCAGGATCGATTTATCCTCGATTTATCCGTACCTTGGCCTTGAGAAATCGTGTCATCACAGCAAATCAGATCAGCGCTCGTCTTCAAACAGACACTGGTGTAAGAGTGAGTGGCCAGACGATTTGGAATCGACTGCATAGGGGCCACCTTCGCACCCGACGTCCTCGCGTGATCCCTTGTTTCAGAGATCATCACATTCAGGCAAAACGTCGTTGGTGTAGGGATCGTCAACACTGGGATAATCGACGCGGGAGCAATGTGATGTTTTCAGATGAGTCAAGGTTCACTGTTGATTTTTTGGACAGACGTAGGAGGGTGTGGCGTCGTCGAAACGAGCGCTTCCAAGACGTTAACGTCATCAGACATAATCGATTTGGGGTTGGTTCTGCTATGGTGTGGGGAGGCATCACTGTTGCTGGAAAAGCGGCTTAACATGTTGTTGCAGGGCTTGTTACAGGCCAGTACTACCGGGACAACATCTTGGCAGTCCATGCTGTGCCGTTCGCACGACGTCATGGCCGCCGTTTCATCTTCCAGGATGACAACGCAAGATGTCACAGGGCCAGGATCGTTACAGGTTACCTCCAACAACAGAACATCACCACATTACCTTGGCCAGCACTGAGTCCCGACCTCTCCCCCATCGAGCATGTCTGAGACATGCTTGGACAGAGGTAACGTCAACAACGTCCTGCCAATGTGCAAGAACTTGCTGCTGCGTTGCAACAGGAATGGGACAATCTGGACCAAAATGAACTTAGACGTCTCATTAGGAGTATGCCACGTCGGATCAATGCTTGTTTGGCAAACAGAGTAGGGTTTACCCGTTACTGACTTCGTTGTGATGCTGTGGTAACTTTGCTGTTTGACCCCGGGTATCATTTTACCTTTATAATGGTCAGTCTGTGCCTTACTTACTCTAACGACCATTTGGAATAAATCGATGAATGTGAACTTCATTTCATTTTGTCATTTGTTTCTTCGTCAGTTTCATTAGGTGACTTTAATAACACTTAAAAATCAAATACCCCCTACTTTTTTTGAATAGTATATAACTAAATAGATATTTGACTGAAAATAGTGTAGAAACGATCGTGCATGACCTAGTTAACCCGCCGTGTATGTTTAGCGGGACAACAATATCACATTAAATTTTAGTTCGTGATAATTTAGCTCACAACTTCACAAGGACTCTTACATATTTCCCAGTATTCGTTTTAATAACTATATTATTATATCGACAAAAATAATCCGCGGTTTGAAACATCAATAGAATACCCACGGCAACGTCATGTCGTTATTAAAACGAATACTGGAAAACATGTACGAGTTTGGCCTGTGCCCCGGATCTAATTGGGTCCTAGTGACGCTTGGTCTACGGTCGGCAAATTTTTGGGGGGGGGGGGGCACTGCCCCTTTGTCACGCCATGGCTACGGGCCTGCGTTTCAGTATTATTCCCACATCCCCACTCAGTCATCATACATTGCATGTTATTGACCCTGAGTGATTTCTTATCAAGCGCGCAAAACCTACTATAAACAATTTAATAACACGTGAACCATTTGAAAAGTGCTTTTTACGATCCTCATAGTTTTTTGGTATATATATATATATAGGTTCAAAGCGGCGAAAATATGCATTCACTTATACTCTCACTCCGTTCGTTTGACATTTCCCCTCTCTTTTCGGATAAGCTGCATGATTTGGCGACGAACAGTAGCCCATCTGGTCAGCTCTATTTCTGAAATACTGCGCGGCTGCATTTCTGGCAGTCTATTTTTCACAAAAAATCGGGGCGAAAATATTCATTCATTTCGATTCACTCACTCACTATCTGGTCGGATAAACTAATAATGTTTAATTTAATTATTTTCCTTCATTTATACCTCAAAGATTAGGTCTACCTCATTATGAACCAAAATGAACCAATTTTCAGTTTATACTTTGGCGACAGGCGCTATCTGGTAAGCTCTATTTATCTCGACGATCAGCGCTTGAAATACTGCCAGACTGCATTTCCGGCAGTCTACTTTTAAAATTTTCGGGGGCTTCGTTGAGGTTCGCAAGTCCGATCATTCGACACTTTCCTCTCTGGGGTCGCAAAGACTAGTTTAGTAGTGATCAGACGACAGACGATCTCTACAATCGGCGCCTAAATACTGTCCGACAGCATTTCCGACAGTCTAATTTACAAAATTTTCTGAGGGAGGGGGAGGTGTAACACTAGCGATAACAGATAACAGTTTCGCACATAAAGGTTTTATTTACATCAGGTATCTAAAACAGCTTCGGTTACATACTTTCAACATGAATACAACAGCAATACATAATACTGGAACTATAACTATTACGGAAACTAGTCTTCTACAGGAACAGCAGTTTATATTGTAGTGAACCGGACCTCCGGATAGAGCGGATTACTGTGGTAGAGTGGGCCCGGCTCTATCCGTCAATTCTGTCGAGGGCTCACTACTGAAGAAACGTGGGAGTAGCCAACCAAGCAGCTGGCTCAGAAAGACTAACACCGGATCAATCAGCAACTCTCTTTATTGTTCCTCAATACACAAATAATGATTTCCGTCTAACACTCGTCAGCTCTAAACCTGTTCTTAATCGGGCTCTCTTCAACGCTCCTTATCGGGCTCTCTCAAACGCTCCTTAACGGGCTCTATAATTCGCTCCCTATACGTCGGGGTCAGACTATCTGTATCGCTCCTAAAAGGGCTCCATAAATCGCTCCCTATAAGTCGGGGTCAGACTCGTTAGTGAAAAGGTCTCTCTTACCACCGCTAATCACTATTCAACTCTCACCTACTGAATTGGGCAAGGACAAGGTAATATATACCCCTAAATCACGTGACGTAAGCACGTGGTACAAGACACACCTACTACTCCTGTCAATCATAAACACGTGCAGCCAATAGATAGCGGGCTGACGACAGCGCGTGTTAGGACGGATTTATAAAAATACATTTACAATATACATAAGAATGAAACATAGCTACAAAATAACATTATCAGAGTTCTAAACAATAGTTTAATAATTAGTAATTACTAACCGTGAGAGAAACGGCCTTCCTCGCCCAGTGACCAATAAACAATGACTGAGACCTGCGCGATGAGTTCGTCTAAACTGAGGACGTGGATCGGGCTATGAACATGCGCTTCAGATCACCACATAACCCACGCCTCCGCCTAATGCGTCTCGCATTATACACAATTAGCAAAAGTTACAAAAGTTATGAAATAACACATAAAGTATCAAATACATCTATATATAAAACAATGAAGCAACTGGACTGTTACTTCCATACGAAAATAAAACGTCTCTAAAAATAAACAAAAGTTCACGAAGTTTCACAGGTATCTCCAACGTTCATCCACCATTTGGGTTCAATCAGGAAAGTACACGAATAACACAAATCACATCACAACCGAAAGTCTCTAATAACAACAGAATAAACTAAAGATTTATCAACATCTAATCGATGGGCATCATTGTTCTATTAACACACATAATTCTGTAAGTAATTGGGACGTCGAGAGAGTCGACCGGTGCGAGAGCGAAAACCTAGCCTCAAAGGAGAATCTTCGTCGGTGTCTTCGTTATTATCACCAATACAGCCATCAGAAAATTCCTGGTCAGACTCCTGCTCTGATACGGCGCTGTGGTAATCTTCTTCTGGATCTATGATAACTCTCCTCCGATACTCTCTAAGACGATCTATGTGCACCACTTGTCTTCGGTCGGATTCTTCGTCCAAAATCTCGTAAGTAATGTCCGATATCCTCTTAGTAACAAGGTACGGACCACTCCAGTGTTTCTGTAACTTGTTCGGGATCCCTTTCTTCTTCACAGGGGAATACAACCATACAAGCGAATCTTCATATAACGGCTCTCGTCCCTGCTTCGGATCATAATAATTCTTCTGTCTCTTTAACTGACCGCTTAAATATCGTCTTGTAAATGAATGCGCCTCTTCCATGGTTTGGCGAAGAGCTCGGCTCCAATACTGGGTCTCTTTGTAACTTCATAAGGTGGCAAACCAAACTGGAGGTCGACCGGTGTATTTACTTCTCGTCCAAACATCAGAAAATTCGGGGTACTGTTTGTAGATTGATGTACCGTGGAACGATAGGCAAACATCACGTGGGGTAACACGTCGTCCCAGTTATCTCCTTTCTCTTGTACATACGATGACAGCATCGACTTCAGTGTTCTGTTCATTCGCTCAACTTGACCATTCGATTGCGGCCGATAGGGTGTCGTTCTAGTTTTGTTAATGCCTAACAATCTGCACATCTCCTGGAAAAGTTCACTCTCAAACTGTCGCCCTTGATCCGAATGGAGTTGGCGGGGGAATCCAAACCTCAGGAAGAAGTTCTCCACCAAAACCTTGGCAACCGTTATTGCTTCCATGTTCGGCATCGGGTAAGCCTCCGCATACTTAGTAAAGTAATCTGTCACGACCAAAATATAGCTATTTCCTTGAGTGGTAGCAGGCTCAATTCTTCCAACAATGTCAACAGCTACTCTCTCCATTGGTGTTCCAGCAGTGTATGCTTCTAAAGCAGCTTTTCGCTTCCTAAGTTTAATTGGAGAGCAAACATTACACGTTTTCACATAGTCTTCTACTTCGGTCTATCGTCTTTGTGATACCCAAGTGAGCGCTCGTTGGAGGGTCATGTGAAAGAGTAATAATTTCACTTCTAGCAGCTCAGGGTACCACGACTCGTTTTCGTAGGGGTCGGAATTCTTTTCTCTCTTCTAGACACAGTACATCGTTTCGAACGTGAAGTTGATTCCATTTAGACCAGTATGCTCTCTGGAGATATGGTTTTCCATTCTGGTTTAAGGTCACCTTCCTTCCAACCAATCACCATTGAGATATCTGGATCAGCTCTTTGTTGATCTTTCATCCTTGTATTTTCCACTTCTATAACGTTCACTGCTCCTGGTGGCCTCAACGATTCATGTGTTTGTCCACACTGAACACAGGGTTTCCTGGGTAGTGCATCAGCGTTTCCATGGACTCTTCCGGCTCTGTGTACAATATTGAAATCATAAGCTGCCAACACTTCGAGCCATCTGGCGAGTTGTCCTTCGGGGTTCTTGAAGTGCAGCAGCCACCGTAGTGCTCCGTGGTCAGTTCTTATTTCAAACTTTCTTCCATATAAATACGGCTTGAAATATTTTACAAAATGTACTACGGCCAAGAGTCCCCTTCTGGTTACACAGTAGTTACGCTCTGCCTTACTTAAGCTCCGACTCGCGTAAGCCACGACTCTTTCTTTTCCGTCGATAATCTGGGATAGTACGGCTCCAATGCCACACCCACTAGCATCGGTATCCAGTACAAATGGAATGGTATGGTCTGGATAAACTAAAATAGGAGCGCTCGTGAGTCGATCCTTTAGCATTTCAAACGCTTCTTGACATTCCGAGGTCCACAAATATGCTCTTCCTTTCTCGGTCATTTTATGAAGTGGCGCTGCTATTTTGGCATAACCTGCAATAAAACGCCGATAGTAGCTGCATATTCCCAAGAAACTCCTAAGCTGTGTCACATCGGCGGGAACTGGGCATTCTCTAATGGATTTCACCTTAGTTGGATCTGTGGATACTCCCTCTGGCGACACAATATGCCCCAGAAATTCTACCTTATGCTTCAAAAGGAAACACTTCGAGGGTTTCAGCTTTAAACCAGCAGCTTCAATCTTACTAAAGACTACATCCAAGTGCTGTATATGCTCAGCAAACGTCTTCGAGAAAATAATCACATCGTCTAGATATACTAAGCAGATGTCCCACTGGAGTCCAGCAAGCACTGACTCCATAAGTCTTTCGAAAGTACTGGGGGCGTTGCACAATCCGAATGGCATGACTCTGAACTGGAACAGACCGTGCATCGTGGTAAACGCTGTTTTAGGCTTATCCTCTGGCTTCAGCTCCACCTGCCAGTATCCCGATAACAAATCTACAGTTGAAAACCACTTGACGCCTCCAAGACAGTCCAGAGTCTGGTCAATCCGTGGCAATGGGTATGCGTCTTTTTCAGTAACCATAATTAGTTCTCTATAATCCACACAGAATCTAAGGGATCCGTCCTTCCTCACCAATACGATCGGGCTCGCCCAAGGACTTACTGAAGGCTCGATCACATCTCTCTTGAGCATGTCTTGAAGCAGAGTTTCAATATCTTTTCGTTGGTGGATAGGAACTCGTCGTATCTTCTGTTTTATTGGTTTCGCGGAGCCTGTCTTTATCTCATGTTTCACTTTATTGGCTCGTCCCAAATCATCAGATGAAGCAGCGAATAAAGTCTGATGACGCATCAAAAGTTTTCCAATATCATGCGTTTGCTCTATGGCGTTAATCCTTCAATTGATCGGCTATATAAGTCTAGTAGATGCCCTGGGAGATTATTGCGTTTCTGCTCGGTTCCACCAATAATGGCATCTTCAGGTCTCTCCACAATTTCCACGGGGGCGAAACTTCCAATGGTCACATCTCTATGCAACGTCTTTGCACTATCTGAGGGATTCATGACTCTAATAGCAAATTCGTGTCTGTCTTCCTTCGCCTCAACTAAAGTACGGGCAGGTATTACATTATTTCTATTCACGAAATCTTCAACGGGTTCAATTATTCCAGGGGTAGACATAAAGAGCCTTGACTGGTTTCCCTTCAAATAAGCTTTAACCAATTGTTCATGTTTCGGAGGTACTGTAACTGTTTCAGCTAGTTGTATTCTGCAAATACCAATAGAGCCTTGCATCTGAGCGGGGTGCTCTACATCTTCAACTGTCAATGATTTCCCAGTAATATCCAAAGTACATCTGTGAGCTTGCATGAAATCAAGTCCAATGATACATTGGGATCCAATCTCAGCAACTACCGCTTCCTGTATATATTCAGTTCCATCAAGATTGAAAATGAAAATGGACTTCCCATATGATTTCAGTGATTCACCATTGGCAGTTTTTAGGACGTGTCCAACTGGTGATAACTCTGGTCGATTCGAGATGCTCTCATACAATCTCAATGAAACGATTGTCAACGTTGCACCGGTATCCAGGAGACAACAAGCAAGATTACCGCAAACTTTGGCAGCTATATGAAGACCAGACTCGCTTGGTTCATGGAACACGGCTGAAGAGATTCGGCTCTTTCTCCTACGCCTCTTCGAAATTCCTCTAAATTCAGCTCTCGGGGTACCACAACGACGAGCAATGTGTCCTTTTCCTCCACATCGAAAGCATGCTCGCTGATTACCAAAACTTGCCCCGTCTCTCCTTGTTGCGTTAAATTGGTGTCTGCCTGCGTCTGTGTGATGAGCTTTAGGTACCGACTTATCATTCAAAGTCTTCATTTGCTCTATAGTACTCTTCAGCTCGCAAATCTCCTTTCGAAGTCTCTCAGTATCTGGTTCACTCTCAACAGCTCTTGCACGACCTGGTTGTTGAACTTGATTATTTGCATACATAAAAGCTTCAAATTCCACTGCAACCTGGATAGCTTGCTCTAAGTTCGATGGTCTTGATTGCTGAATTCTCCAGACCAATTCTCTATTCTCTTGGAGAGCATCAAAGAATGCATCTCGTGCAAGCACATCTTGTAACTCTAAAGTAGCGGTAGGATACGCTAGGCTCACTGTTCTTCTAACCGCCTGTCCAAGTTCTGGAAGAGTCTCTCCCATTTTCCTGCGTGTGGCTCTAAGATCTGCTCTGTACATCTGGGTTTGGTTTGGAGGTAGAAATCTATTTCTGAGAGCTTCCATTAGTCTTTTATAATTTCTTCGTTCTTCCGTCGGCATCGATGGCAACACAGATTGTGCACTTCCCTTTAAAACTCCAGCCAAGTACAAAGCCTTTTCCGTTTCATCCCATCCATTCAATGCAGCACAGGTCTCGAAATGAATCTGTTAATCCATAATAGAGCTCGTTCCATCAAATAGTTGAGGAGTAATCATGTTCCTTCTGGGCATATTAGGCTTTCTCTGATCTTGTTCGTTCCATTTGGTGTTTTTAAATTCTCTTATACCGTGGCTCGGTCCAGAAATAAAATTGCGCTCGTTCTTACTGAGATTCGCCATTTCAGAATATTGGTTCTCACTTCTCATTAAATCAGGACTTCCCATGACATCAGTAGTCGCAGCTCTGGCGGAATGTCTAAAATTACTTGCTAATCGCCAGTTATCACACACTGGAGCTTCAGAGCTGTTCCTCGGAATCAACATATCCGACTGTTGATATACTGGCTCTTTCTTCTGTTCGTTAAAACCAGCATCAAATGATTCTTCAGTTTTGGCTCTGGCTCCCGACAAATTCTTTATTAAGCTCTGCGCATCAGAACTAATCGGTTTTGCTCTTTGTCTTGAGATCGTAACGCGAAGCCTTTCAAGTGCATTCTGCCTCCTTGGCTTTTCTGTGGATTCTACAGTTGAGTTAGCACCAATATCAGCAGCTCCTTCCTCAGGAAAGACAAGTTGATCTTCAGCTCTGAAACAACTCGGAGAGGTCTGGCTATCTGGCTCCATCCGATCTGAATCCGGGGTCGTCTGTCTGTATCCCACTCCAGCCACCAGAAAACTTCTGTAGTGAACCGGACCTCCGGATAGAGCGGATTACTGTGGTAGAGTGGGCCCGGCTCTATCCGTCAATTCTGTCGAGGGTTCACTACTGAAGAAACGTGGGAGTAGCCAACCAAGCAGCTGGCTCAGAAAGACTAACACCGGATCAATCAGCAACTCTCTTTATTGTTCCTCAATACACAAATAATGATTTCCGTCTAACACTCGTCAGCTCTAAACCTGTTCTTAATCGGGCTCTCTTCAACGCTCCTTATCGGGCTCTCTCAAACGCTCCTTAACGGGCTCTATAATTCGCTCCCTATACGTCGGGGTCAGACTCTCTGTATCGCTCCTAAAAGGGCTCCATAAATCGCTCCCTATAAGTCGGGGTCAGACTCGTTAATCACTATTCAACTCTCACCTACTGAATTGGGCAAGGACAAGGTAATATATACCCCTAAATCACGTGACGTAAGCACGTGGTACAAGACACACCTACTACTCCTGTCAATCATAAACACGTGCAGCCAATAGATAGCGGGCTGACGACAGCAGGCACGGATCCAGAGGGGGGCGGAAGGGACGTACGCCCCCCCTTTTTTTGCTGACCACTTACGATTTTATTAATTAAGTCCACAGGGGCCTGTTTCACGAAATTTTAACTAAGATAAAATCCGATTTTAGTAATTCGATTGGATAGTATTAGATTGATTTTAGCGCTTAGCCAATCAGATTTAAGTATGTACTAAAATTTGGATTTTATCTTAAGTTAAAATTTCGTGAAACAGGCCCCAGAATTGCTTCTTTGAAGTATGAATTCTGAAAAATTTTCTTGGACGAGGGTAGGGGGAGACCCCCTTTCCCTCGTGCACCCTTACCCCCTTCAACTGGATACAGACCTGGATAATCCTCGGGCTTCGCACTCGATCTCATCGGGCTACGCCCTCATCCCGCCCCCCCTATCTCCAAACCCTGGATCCGTGCCTGGACAGCGCGTGTTAGGACGGATTTATAAAAATACATTTACAATATACATAAGAATGAAACATAGCTACAAAATAACATTATCAGAGTTCTTAACAATAGTTTAATAATTAGTAATTACTAACCGTGAGAGAAACGGCCTTCCTCGCCCAGTGACCAATAAACAATGACTGAGACCTGCGCGATGAGTTCGTCTAAACTGAGGACGTGGATCGGGCTATGCACATGCGCTTCAGATCACCACAATATAAAGGTGAACGTCAAAATCATTTATTGTCAAAACTAGCAGACTTCATTAAGTTATATGCACCTTAATCAGAAATGATATCGCTGTGTTAAATTCCTACCCTTCCCACAAGTTCTTTACTTAGTAAATAAAAAACTAACATAAGTAACACCATTCTCACATGTGGGACACCGGCTTCAAATATATTAAATGATAATGTAATATACGCAATAAAGTAACATCACACACGATAGCACAAGAACACACATATATTTAAAAAATATTAACATAGGATTTTGTCATATTGTTTTTTACTTGAGATAAATGATAATGAATGATTTGAACACATTTTACCAATCTTAAATAAGATATTTTTCAAAGAACTTATCAAAATTAACAACGGTTTATCTCTCTATTTCTTAAACAAAACAAAACACCACACATATACGCTTCAAACCTAAGCGCGACCCTTCTTCCTTCAGGGTATAAAAACCGATCCCTCTGAATAGGAATACACAAAACTCTCGAATTTACGAGGCAAAACATTCATTAAAAATGTTCCCATTAAGTCGGGGTATAAAACACACAACAATATAGGAGATAAAACCGTGAATATGCCTACTGTGTGATTTTTAGTGAGTTAATATCTTCACCGCAAATACAGCGATGGACGACGAAATATTTATTCAACCGTCTATTCAAGAATTTCCTAATTAGGAACTTAACCCCATTCCAGCCAAACAATCACAAACTATTTTACTTTTCAACATTAACCTCTTAATACTTTGTTACGACTAATCTTAAAAACCAAAATAAGTGTTCAAAAACAAACTATAATAATTTATATTCTTTTAAAAACAAAATGACTCGCCGTAAAACAACAACCGCACACAATTTCTGCTCCGTCGCCATTGATCTGAAAGTCTTGTGTAGGTTTTTTTCTTCGATTTCTCCGTGCTTGGTGATTTTCTCCATTTCCATCCTTGAATAATATGAATGTTATATCATCGAAACCTGTATCTCCATTTGCATTTCCAATCCATACAGTGCATCTACAATCACTGGTCCGTGATCACCGTGAAGGACTTCACACTGTTGTGACGATTAGCTTCCAGGTTCTCACGAGTCACGACATCCATAACAGATCACTGTAACAATAATAGTGTAAAACAGAAGATCGGTTTTATAAATATAAGATTTATTTACATAAGGACAGGTATCTAAACAGCTTCGGTTACATACAATCAACATGAATACAACAGCAATACATAATACTGGAACTACATGTATTACTACTACGGAAACTAGTCTTCTACAGGAACACAACTATATAATACAACATTTACTATTCTGCTCCTCTGCCAAGGCAGCGGCTGGACTCAGATGAGTCCATACACCCGTCCAGGCCTTTCTTCTTCCCCGGCTCCTCGCTTACTAAATGTCGGGGGAACTCCTCAATATATACCCTTTGCACACATGGTCCTCTGCAATTGTCTCTTTTATCTCGTCACGACATGTGCATAATCCCTTGAAGTCGTTTGGATCTTGTTCACAGAACATATTGAAAAAATTAGATGTCTAATAGATCGTGCCTCGACAGCAGAGGTGAACGTCAAAATCATGTATTGTCAAACCTAGCAGAGTTCATTAAGTTCTATGCAACTAAATCATAAATGATATCGGTGTGATGAGTGGGCTTCGTCGAGGTTCGGTCGTTTGACACTTTATCTCGACAATCGGTGCCTAAATACTGCCAGTCAGCATTTCCGACAGTCTACTTTTCAAAATTTTCCGAGGGAGGGGAAGGTCCCCAGTACACTCCATAAGGATTCCTTACATTGGCGCTCGTGATAAGTGGGCTTCGTCGGGGTTCGGTCGTTTGACACTTTATCTCAACGATCAGTGCCTAAAATACTGTTAGGCTGCATTTCCGGCAGCTTGTTTTTCTAAAAGTCCCTAGTTGAACCTCGTGCCTTTGCCCCCTTAACCTTGGACTTTGCCCCTCTGACCACCGGCGGCTGTCACCGCCACTGTCTCTCCGTCATTAAAAGCTCCTTGCTTTCTCCGTCATTAAAGCTCCTTGCTTTCTCTACACATTCTCAAGTGAAGCGAAATGGCTACAACAAACAAGATGTTTAATTCTATTGAGGATGCTGAGCATAATATAAAACAGGAAGAAATACGCACGCATTATGTATGCGCAAGAATCGCAATTTCAATGCACCAGGTTAGGTAGGAACCGACTTAAAGCTGCATGGGCGATATCCCTGGAAACAGATAATTATTGCGATGTTCTAAAATTCTGCAGATCGGCGTTCACAGAAGGTTTTTCAATAGATCATCATTAACTTCAGTGGGGGCTAATTTGAATAATAATCCATTGTGTGTGGCGTGTGTGGGGATAAAATATAAAAAAATCTTGGTGTGGGGATCAATCTAAACAAATCATGATGTTATAGGGTGCAATACTTTATAGTTTTTGCGTTTGCATTACATTAATTTATTTATTCATCTGCGCATCTCAGAAACCATTCAAAATAAATTTAGGTTATGTTATTATAATTTCATGATAGTAAGTTGTGCGAAATTGCAGTAAAATTCGTACTGACATATTTCATTTTTAAAGAAAAATATTTACTATTCTTTCAGTTTCTGGGATTAAATAAACAGGCTCTGTGTGTGTAAAACTGCTGCAACGAAAATTCAAATAATGTTCAAAATATGCGATTCCAGAGGAAGTTTGTAGATTTACAATTTCATCAGAAATTAAACTGAGAATAGGTAATCCACGAGAATTCATATTCAACAATTTAGACAAAGAAGCAACAATATTTATCCATGAATATTAAGAACATTTGCTATAAAGAGGCCAATTTGGTCGTAACCAGATATGAAAAAAAAGTTCATGTATGAATTAAATTAATCAGCCTTTTTTGTTGTGACCCATATTATAAAGGCCAGTTTTATCCGTCTGTATAATATTGCTAAGCTAACAAATAATTCTGCTGTGGGAGTTTTAGGAGCCGATCTGAGACGAAAACCTGCCGTACTGGACCTTCTGAGACGTTTCCTTGGAAAAATATAAGAATTATACCCCTTGTGGGAGGTCAGTCTGAGATGTTACCTGCTGTATGGGGATATCTCAAGTGGTGTACGTGACAATAGGAGACATTACTTGTTGCGGTAAGCCAATGTGAGCCGTTACCTGATGTGAGCCGTTACTGTTAGGGCCAATCTGATTAAAACACAGACCCTATTTCGTTTCGATTTTATAGTTCAAAATTTCGTTTTACTTGTCTTTTACTACACTAGGATCTGGATTAGTTGTTATTTAACTGTGTTCTGCTTGAAATCAGGGGCTAGCCAATAAAATGGTTTGTCGAGACGAGTGCTGACTTTTTTGCGCGTAACTATGGATAGACATAAGCAGCGATAGAAATCAAAGCATAGCTACTTGCAACATCGATTGTGATTAGTTAATCGAATGACTGACGTTATAGGGTCATATGTCGCTTACTTGACACCTGACGCGAACTCCCACTATAACTTGTTAGATCTAGACTACATGATACGCCATCGAAAGTATAACAAACGAAACGAATCTGTATTTTAATTAGATTGCTGTTAGGGCCTATCTGAGTTGTTACCTGCTAGGACTATCTGAGCAGCAAGGAACAATGCTGCCCTTGGGGCCAATCTGAAGAATTTTGCACATACGGAGCGGAGGTAATGAAGACGGACATACACCCATGCTCCTGAAGCCACGGCCGTGAGTTTTACAACATCTAGACGTTGCTCAACTCGCCTGCAATTCCCAAAGTTATAGTTGCGTTATCTCCCTTTAACACAGACACATGAACGATACTGTCCAATCATGTGTTGTGACACAAACACACTCAAAATACTAATATATACTTAATTTATAGCAATACTTTAAAAGGGAACTACTGCAACTCTACTGAAAACAACTGCTATTAATAACTACACAATATGAAATTGAAGAAGATTCAGCCATACAAAAACCTATCAAACTAAATAAAGATTAAACTTAGGAATGACAGTGAATGAAAATATCCTCTGACCTTCATGAAATCATTAGTAAGAATGACCAGAATAATGGCGTTACAAAACAAAGAAAACCTCAGGTCAAAGTTGAAATAAAACTACCAATGGGCTGGGTGAATTGTAACTCACTTGAAACCTTTAGAAAGAGTCTAGAACAGGAAAGACAATAACACTCTGGCTGGCTTGACAGGTCAAGAAATTTTTCTTAGCCTTATTCTAACTACTAGATGTTTAAGTGTCCTACCTGTTGTGTAAATTATCCATTACATCATATTTTACTTGTCCAGAGGGTTCGAAAATATTTATTAATCTATGTTACATGTACGTTTAAAAGTGTTTACGTGAGGCCTTTCAAATCATACAGTTGAATTTTTGCCAATTTTCTTTTAACTTCGGTGTGTTAAGATGAAATTTGTACCACTAAGTAATTGGAATCTTGTAAGATAGTACAATTTGTTGACCAGAATAATGATTGGGACATATTATTCAGTTACAACAAGAGTGTTATTGGGCCTTTAAAGAAGCAGTGATGTGTAACATATCTAAGATTAAATTAACATTGTGTAACCATACCCATAAAATAAATAAAACCACTCTACCACAGTGTGCTATGCGGGGAATTTTGCCAGTACAGTACAGTGGCAATACGGTCTACGGTCTATATCGACGAATACCAACTGTCAATGGATATTTTACCTGCACGTCAATGTGTACAAGGGACCTCGCGGTTTTTCGTCCCATCAATTTTTTTTTAGATAGCTGTCATTGTCAGGACCTCCATCCTGCATCACAGACAAAGGTGGAACCACGCCACAAAATCAGGATAAACTCTCTTGGCTAATATTTAATATAGGATTCGAACACCCGACCTCCAGCTAGCGTAGCAAGCCAGCGTCTTATCCGATCCCGATGGTAGCGGGTGGGCAATCTATATATATAAAATCCTTGGCTTGGGACCCATAAATATACTGGTCCAATCATTAGAAAATTTTGTTGGAAATAATCTAAATAAACCTTCCGCTATATGGTGGGGGTGGGGACCAATCTTTTTATTATAATATATTCATTTGTGGTCTGTATCCAGTTATTCATATTTATTTCTAGTTCTATTATAATTACCAAGGTGAAGGCTGACAGCTGTCAATCATACAACTCTGGTGGCTAAAATCCTCCCCTTATTTGACATAAACGGAAGTGTTCATTAATGATAATAATATAATATGTCTCAATATACGATTGGTAGTTATTTTAGGATTCACTGACCAGAATGGCCACGAATGGTGGTTGTCTCTAGTTTTAATTTAGCAAAGAAAGATTGTCAGTAGTTCATTTAGGTTGTCATGTGATTCTGTAATTTTGTTAAAACGCAATTATTCAAAATGTGCTCTTGATGAGCAAAATAGTCTTTGCCGTGCCCAATGGAAATACCTGTTATTTCTTCGCTGCAGAAGTTAATACTGTATGAATCAAAAGCAGTAAGTAATATGCTTAGTAAATACTTAAAGGACCTAAGTCCGTAACTCAAAATCCTCCAAAATCGTCGACATCGAAAACACGAATTATTGGTCAATTTAAATCAACATTGCTGATGTAAACTTACCGGGAAAAGATGAGCTTCTGATATCCGATATTTAAGATAAAATATTTTTTTAACATTGGTACACGAATCGTGTACCATAATACGCTTCAGCTCCAGTTGTATTGAGAGACTCGAGGGACGAGGCTAGACACATTGCAGTAAGTCAGACGGAGTTAGTAGACTGGAATAACTAGACGCTCGACTTTTGCACATGATTGACATTGTTGGCTTATTTCGCCAAACATAACTGATTTGAAATTGGAGTAAACACGGAAACCATTGAATGTAAATCAGTTTATATACATTCATATTACAGTATTATATGCGTTGCGAATCACTTTTATGAATTTCTAGGCCCAAAATGTTAGCGATTTAGCTCCTTTAATATAGGGCTGTGTATCATGTATGGATTGTAATTTATGTCCTAATATATTATTTACTATAGTCTATAAACATTGAAAACACAAATTATTTGTCAATTTAAATCAACAATGATGTTGTGATCTTACGCGGGTAGGGAAAAGATGGGCTTCTGATATATTATCCAAAGGTTTGATCCGATTTCTATTTCCACCACTTCTGTCACAATCTGTGTACACTAGCCCTACATGACTTCCTACTTTCTATTTGGGTTTGGTTCAGGTATTAGTAAGAAGATGCTGGCTCGCTAGCCTGGAGGTCAGGTGTTCGATCCCTGCATCGGCCGAGAAAGTTCATCCAGATTTTCCAGTGTGGTTGCCTCTTGTCAGTGATGCAGAACGGAGGGCCTGACAAGAACAGCTGTCTAGTCGTTCAGATGTAACAGAAAACTGAGGTCCCATGTACACATTGGCACACACACAAAAGATCCCTTAGCAGTAGGAATTTGATTAAAAGTAGGCCGTAGCACCGCTGCCCGGGCAAAATTTCCCTCATAGCACACTGTATCGTATGTAGGACGTAGGCTATGCTTGTCTTCATTAACCCAGTTTAGGAGCAAAACAGTAGGATGTTAATAAACCCCATTGCATTTGCATTTATAACACACAACATAGGAGTCGCATCAAACATGAATGCCAACATTTTACCATTTGTACACAAATTTTGTACCATAATGCATTTCATTGCCATATTACTAGGGAATCAAAGTACAAGGCAAGACATATTCCACAAGTCATGACAAACGGTAACCCCATATTCTTATCTGGAGGGCATGCACAATAAATACTGTCAATTTAGAATACAATAACCAGACACTAGAGATTTCCATTGGATTGAGACTTCTGGCATATTTCCCTGAATATAACTAATTCGAAATTAGAGTAAGAAAACAGTAATGATAGAATTTAAATCAGTTTACATACATGTACATTCATATTACCAGTATGATAGTATAGATGTTGCTAGCTGTTTGTGTCAATTTCTATCTGGAGGGCATGCACAAAAAATACTGTCAATTTAGAATACAATAACCAGACACTAGAGATTTCCATTCGATTGAGACTTCTGGCATATTTCCCTGAACATAACTAATTCGAAATTAGAGTAAGAAACAGTAATGATAGAATGTAAATCAGTTTACATACATGTACATTCATATTACCAGTATGATAGTATAGATGTTGCTAGCTGTTTGTGTCAATTTCTAGGTCCCTTTAAAAATACATCCTAGGAGAATAGAAAACGAGCTGGCACCTCTCACTATAATAGTTAAAAACTAGATAATGTAAAGACAATTTGCTGAAAATTTTAGTCAAATTGATCTACTCCTGAACCGAGAATTTAGCAATTGAAATTTTGGCCTAGCTTACTAAAGTCAGTACCGTTTTATAAAGAATATAGTTTCGATTATCTATTTCATGATAAAATCATGAATAAAAGTTGAGCAGCAAATCGGATCTTAGTCCAGTAAATATTGCAGGCTAGCGATTACATCGAGATTTGATTATGGCCTGGATAAGTTAATTAATAATTTAGATAATATTTTTCACCTAAAAAAAGACCTGCAATAGGCAGATTTAGCTCTTGCATAATATATGTTTAAACATTAAAACCATTTACATCTCTTCTGTCACTAAAATAACCCATTCAATTTTTTCGATTGACTTTTTTCAGTCTTCATTATCCCAGTTTAGGAGCTGAACAGTAGGACGTTTAACCCTATTTCATTTCATTTGATTGACTTATTGATAAAATAGTTATCTCTTTTACAATTGGATATTTACTGACGAAAAATATCTATATTGCCGAAATGTAGGGCCATTTTACTGCTTCAAAAGGGACATATTTTTTTCCTTTTACACAGCAATGTTATTTTATTGATATACATGTATGTATTTCAGAGATTCTATATTGTGGGATCAAATGTAACAGAAACAAGATTTAGAGTACTGAAGATTGATCGAACAGAACCACGAGATTTAGTTATACAAGATGACAAAGTATGATATTTAGCACAGTATATTTGATGTGAAGTACACACACATTGAAATGTGGTTGTATATTGTTGTCTCCCCTGATCTAAATCTATATGTGTTCTTATCTGTCTGGTCTATTTTCAACAATCAGTGTTCGTTTCACAGTTTTTCGCCTTTAGCCGAAAACTTGTCAATACCCCCAAAAATTGGGTGGGGGTGCATGGTTTAATGGTTTAACATGTGTGACTGAACTCACAAAGTCTGCCATTGAGTTAAGTGGGGTAGTTTCGATTCCCCGCTTGTACATGACAAGGAGTAGGGCTGCCTGTCAAGCTTTTTTGTCACCCGCCTTTCGAAGAAAGCAGGGGACTATTAAAATGGGTTCGTCCGTCTGTCTGTCCGTCTGTCACACTGTTTGGGACGCAATAACTCTCTTTCTAATTGAGCTAGAATATTCAAACTTAGTGTAGGTGTTTATTAGGTCATTACCTTGATGGAGTTCGAAGATGAGCATTTTCTGCTTAGGGTAAGCAGAGATAAGCAATTTGATTGGTTGATGCTTTTGGACACGATAACTTAAGTTGTAATTAAGTGAAAGTGATGAAACTTGGTATATAGTTTTGTTTCATCAATACCTTGACTAAGTTCGATAATGAGCAATTTCTGCTCAGGGTAAGCAGAGCGATAAGCAATTTAATTGGCCAAGACTTTGAAACTTAATAACTATCCTTCTAATTGAGCTAGGATATTCAAGCTTGGTGTAAGTGTTTATTAGGTCAATACCGTGATGAAATTCGAAGATGAGCATTTACCGCTTAGGGTAAGCAGAGATAACCAATTTGATTGGTTGATGCTTTGGGACGCGATAACTTGAGTTGTAATTAAGTTAGAGTGATGAAACTTGGTATATAGTTTCATTTCATTAATACCTTGACTGTGTACAATAATGCGCATTTTCTGCTCAGGGTAAGCAGAGCGATAAGCAATATGATTGGCTGAAACTTTGGAACATAATTACTCTCCTTCTTATTGAGCTAGGGTATTCAAACTTGATGTAGGTGTTTATTAGGTCAATACCTTGATGGAGTTCAAAGATGGGCATTTTCTGCTTAGGGTAAGCAGAGATAAGCAATTTGATTGGTTGATGCTTTGGGACGCAATAACTTTAGTTTTAATTAAGTGTCAGTGAGAGTGATGAAACTTGTTATATAATTTTATTTCATCGATACCTTGACTAAGTTCAACAATGAACATTTTCTGTTGAGGGTAAGCAGAGCGATAAGCAACTGATAGGTCTAGACTTTGAAACACAAAAATTCTCCTTCTAATTACATTAGGTGAATGCCTTGATGGAGTTCGATGATGAACAATGTCTGATTCTATCTGGTAGAGAGGGATGAAACTTAGTGTATAGTTTGATTGCTCAATACTTTTGAATGTGCGATTAATTAATATGTGTCATCTATTTATTTTGGGATTTCGGCGGGGGACATCAGCCTCACTGTTGGCTTGTTTTGTTTTCTCTAGGTTCTAGGGATTCCTACCACTTCTAAAGACCCATACGGGCAAGCAAATTATTGAAACAAAATTTAACCATATGTTAGTCCTAAAATGATCTAGTTTGTGCGGAGTGAACATTAAACCCTGTTTCTCTTTCTCGCTTTAACAAAAGAATTTCAAATTTGGTGCAAAGACAAATTGGGTTCAGAAGATGAATCTTATTGATAATGATCTTCCTCTTTTCAGAAAACCTTGTAAATGCGGGAGAGGCTACCGTTTCTAATGGATTTTTTTCATATTCGATGTGAAGCATTGGGACAGTGAGAGGATAATCCTTTTCGATTTCCTTTTCTCCATCCATATCTTGTAAAATGGGGTCATGCCTTGCATGGCAACCACTTGTTTAATACTTGATGGGTAGAGCTTGTAAAGAATGATACAGGACAGAATGCTCTATTGAGTCTTTAAAAATTGTCAGGAATTATTTGAGAACTGATTCAGAAGGATTTAACGACCGACATTGATGTTAGAGATTGCATGAGGGACTTCTGGTCGGTCAATTATGTTTGTGTACTTTTGTGGCCAAAGTCAAAAGTTAATTCAATGCTGTGTTAACTTGTGTCTTTTTTATCTTCAGGTAGAATATGATCGGGATGAAGTAATTAATGTATTAACAACATTAGATCATGGAAATCGCACCAAAATTAAAGCAACTGGAATACGACAAACTTTGTCTGCATATGGTATTTTTGGTAAGGTCTTTACTAGAGTACTACATATAATGGTGACAATTATAAAATGTGTAGATATGTCAAATATATTCTTTTGAAGCATCTCAAATGATATAATGTTTTTGCTTTGGATGTGCTCCTCAATGATGTTCATCTGTATTTAACATTTTAATTGTCATGGAAATATATCCGGAATAATGTCTTTAGATAATCATTAATTTAGCAGAAAGTTCCTAACATTGCTCGGGAGATTGATGGCTGATTGGTTAGCGTGTGCCAGCATGCATGTGCTGTATCATAAAGCCTGTCATTGAGTCAACTGGGGTGGTTTCAAGTCACTGGTTGTACGTGGCAAGGAATAGGGTCACTTGTCCAACCTTGTGGGTTTTCTCCGGGTCCTTCGGTTTCCTCCCACTGCTAAAGACATCTACGTGCAAGCGAATTATTGAAGTAAAATTAAACCATATGTTAGTTCCAAAATGACCTAGTTTGTGTCGAGTGGACGTTAAACCCCATTTCTCTCTCTCATGTAACATTGCTTCTGTATCATAACTGTAATTTATCTGAGGTCTGATTTTAGAATGAAATGTGAATCATGCAGAATGAAAAATGTAGTTTATGAATGGTTGATATGTATTACTTAATGTGATAATAGGGTTTGTACGGTTCCTGGAAGGCTATTACATAGTACTTATAACAAAGAGAAGTTGTAAACAGTTAATTGGACCACATGCTATATATAAGATAGAAGATACCAGTATGGTGTATATACCTAATGACACAGTTCGCTATTTTCATCCACTTGAAAGTCGTTACGTGAAGATATTTCAGACAATGGATCTCTCAAATGATTTCTATTTTAGGTGAGTTTTGATTTCTGGGTCATTCATTAAAAGGATGGAAAAGTGATCACAAAGGTATTAGAACTATATATATGGATACACCATTTAAATACTAGTGGGTTTAGATTTTATTTCTAAGTTCTTGCAATACCTGTATGTATTATTTTTCATGTGGGATTAAATTGTTTGAATTTTGTCTTTTACAGTTATAGTTATGACCTCACTCGTATGTTGCAGTATAATATGGCACCTAGTCTCATGCCACAATCATTATTAACAGATGACAGTACCGGTATATCACATAATCAGCAGCAAGATGCCAACACGGAACCTGGTAACAAACACCATGGCAACACTGAATCTGGTAACAAAAAACAAGATGGTAACACTCAATCTCATAACCAGGAGAAAAAACCTAAGTCAGGTATGATGATGTAGTAATAATTTGAAGAATATAGACTAATGACCAATACTAAATATAGCATAATAAGACCAATCTGAAAGACAAGAATGTGATGCAACATGAAGATATGCGAAGAAATGAAATGGGGTTTAACGTTCTACTGTTATGCACCTAACCTGGGCTACTGGAAGGCGGGCATACTACATACAGTGTCCTATGAGGGAGATTTTGCCTGGACAGCGGCGCTACGGCCTACTCTAATATAGAATTCCAACTGCCAAGAGATCATTTACCTGCACGCCAATGTGAACACAGGACCTCAGTTTTTCATCCCATTGGAACAACTAGACAGTTGTCTTTGTTAGGCCCTCCGTTCTGTATCACTGACAAGGGGAAACCACGCCGTAAAATTGAAATAAACTTTCTCGGCCAATGCAGGCATCGCACACTCGACCTCCAGGCTAGCGAGCCAGCAGCTTACCAACTTAGCCATGTGATCCCCCGCGACCTAAAGAGGTGCGACATAAATGCCTATTAGAATTAATGTGTTCCTTCACTTCCTATGCTAGTTCAATATACAAGTTATTTAATTCATCATATAACGATATCTCATTGTTATATTATCACTGACATCGATTAGACTACACCCATTGTTGATCTTGTTATGTTTAACAAGGCAACTGATTTACAGGATTCCATAATTAACTTGTATGTTTGTTTAATGTTAGAATAATAAAGTGCATTGGAATTAATGAAACTGGCCACAGTCCATTTAATAATGAATTAATATCCTGCCCACAATTATTCCTTTTTATGTGGACGTATTATGTCGTCGCCTCCGTCCGTCCGTCTGGACATCCGTCCGTCCGTCCGTCCACAATTGTTTGTGGACTCTCTACAGGTCACAATTCTTGTCCGATTTTGACAAAACTTGAAATATAGGTTTATCCCCAAAAGATCTCGGTTGCTTTCAATATTGGCGTGTATCTGATCAAAACTTCATGGATTTTGGCCCCTGTATGAAAAATCACGTTTTTAGCTTGTGGACCCTATAGAGGTCACAATTTTGAACAGATTTTGATGAAACTTTACATGCATATTTATAACCCAAAGATCTTGGTCCCTTTCGATATTTGCGTCTATCTGAACGTAATTTCCTGAATTAAGGCCCCTGATTATCCGAAAAATCCCCTATTTTAGCTTGTGGTACCACTGGAGGTCACAATTATTATCCGACTTGAAAAACCATTCGATTATATCACCGTTACGCCCTAAGGAAGGTTGAGTTCGAATTTCATAAAAATTGGACCAAAATTGCCGCAATTCGTACGCGAATACTGTTAAATAATGGTATATCAAGGTTGTGGACCCTGTAGAGGTCACAATTTTAATTCGATTTTGATGAAACTTGAAATGCATGGTTATAACCCAAAGATCTTGGTGCCTTTCGATATTTGCGCATATCAGATCGTAACTTCCTGCATTATGGCCCCTGATTATACGCAAAATCGTCTTTGTTTAGCTTGTGGTCCCTCTGGAGGTCACAATTATTATCCGATTTAAAAAATCGTTTGATCATATCACCGTTACACCCTAAGGAAGGTTGAGTTTGAATTTCGGAAAAATTCGGAACAAAATTGCCATACAAAATGGCCGCCGCGTGTACGCGAAGACTGTTATAAATGGGTATATCAAGGTTGTGGACCCAGTATAGGTCACAATTTTGATTCAATTTTGATGAAACTTGAAATGCATGGTTATAACCAAAAGATCTTGGTTCCTTATGTTATTTGCACATATCAGATCATAACTTCCTGAATTATGTCCCCTGATTGTCCGAAAAATCGCCTATGGTCCCTCTGGAGGTCACGATTATTATCCGATTTAAAAAAACGCTTGACTCTAACACCGTTACACCATACGGAAGGTTGAGTTTGAATTTCAGGGAAATCGGACCATAATTGCCAGACAAAATGGCCGCCGTTTGTACGCTAATAGTGTTTAAATATGGTATATCAAGGTTGTGGACCCAGTATAGGTCACAATTTTAATTCGATTTTACTATCTTTTGTGGTATTGTAAATTGCAAATGATGGTTACTTTGCACTGAAAAATTGCTTTGACAATAATTTAATATAATCATTATTATTTATCTGATATCATTATTAGTATTTATTCTATATAATCATTATATACTATATATTTCATAGAATCATACACTATTTTGCCTATAACGTTTTTTTAGGACTTTCGAATTCTGTCTTATGGTTTGGATTGTTCGTACTTGGTTTTATTTTATTTGATAGAATCATTAGTATTTATTTGATAGAATCATTAGTATTTATGTTATATAATAATATAACATGTCTCTCTCGACTATTATTCTAGACATATTTAATTGACGGGTATACTATCTCCCTGATTATATATGTGTACTACATCGTTAACACTGTTCATCACGTGCATTTTGCATACCGATAGTTCATTGGTCTATCACGCTATTTTACCGAGATTTCGCCTAATAGATTGGATGCAGCTATGGCGGGTGTGGCGCGCCAGGCAGGGTAAGCTTACTCTTCCTAGGACACCTGTTACCACTGTTCGTCGTGTATTTTGTACACGGTGAACAGTCCATATGCTGATTACACTATTTTGCGTTTTTACACATTTTTGCCTATACCGTTTTTAGGATTTCGAATTTTGTCTAATGGTTTGGATTGTTCGTACTTGGTTTTATTTTATTAATTAATCTTTATTTGATATAAACATGAATATTTATTTAATATAAACATAGTATTTATTTAATATAATTATTACCTTTTCAAGGGTAGAAATTAGGGTAGACTGCCACTTTGGCCAACAACAATTAAGCTTACTAATTCTAAAAGGAGCAAACCAGTTAGGTTAGGGTTAAATATATCTGGAGTCATATCAACAAAGGCCAAAATGTCGCAATTTGAAATCAACCATCCTTTTAAAATTTTAGTGAACGACATGATTGATCAAATTTACAGTACTTCATTTTCAGCTCAAACACATACTGGTGTTCGAAGTCAGCCATCCTGGAAGTTTGTGTGGAATAAACATTTGTTGAAAAGCTTCTGGAATATTGTCCACACTGATTGGGTATTATTTATTACTCATGGTTTTATTGGTCAGTGTAGTATCCTTTAAAATGATCTCAATTAATAAACCTTCAAGGAAATTCTAATGCAGAAAAAAACAAAGCAAGTATGGTAAAAAAAAAAAGAATTAAATAAATGCCGGCAGGATTTTTAAGCCTGGTTTCCCAGTATTATTCAAAATAACCAGTTTAAATCTTCCTATAACAAGAGTCTGCAAACCTGGGCCAAGAATTAGTTTATAGCTTTTAATCAAAATTCCTTTAATTTTGTGGACAAAATGTTTGGCTATATTCTGAGGATTTCTACAGGAAAAGAGGATTTTTTTGGTGTATAATTTTCTAATTTTAACCAACTTATGTAAAAAGCTCTTCTCATCTTCCATTAGCCCAGGTTAGGTGCACAACAGTAGAACGTTAAACCCCATTTCATTTCACTAATTGATAAGAAGATAACTATTCTGAGACAGCCTGTGAGCAATAAGTTCAAGAGTTGACTCCCCTTATTCTGTAAAGGCACTGTACACATGTATTGTATGGCCCTCCTTTGACTGATTTATTAACACTTCTCTATAATATGTGTTTATGATGTGTTTAGGAATGTTTTACTTTCTTAATAATTAAACAGAAATGTCTGTTTATGGAAAACCAATCTACATAACCCTTATAGGTCGTAGGTCAAATCAGTTTGCAGGAACTAGATTCTTAAAGAGAGGATCTAATTGTGAGGTAAATGATATATTTATGTAAATGTACATCATCAATATTTCTTGTATTTTAATATCTACTTGATGTTTTTGTAAACAATACTTAAAATAAAATATTATTTAAGACTAAAATATTGTTTAAGATTAAAATATAGTTTAAGAATAAAATACAATACTGACAACATAATGATATATAATTTAATCAATGTCATGGTAAAAACAATTTATCGTTTAATTTTATCATAGGACACATTGTACCGGTAGTATTTTTAACGGTTTTCTTGACTCAGATATTTGTCTGTCTTAGCTACCTTAAAGGACAATATTGGTGCCAGTCATTATCACATATGTGATAGAGCGTGTTAATCACATTCAAAATATACTTTTGACGCAGAGGTCATTGCTACGATAGCTGAGTATTACACGCTACCCGAATCAGCAGTGACGTAACGAAAAGGAAAACACGGGCAACTGCTCTATTTAACTTACTGAAGCGACGAGTGATAACAGACACACAGCTATATTTCTAATCACTAATAATTCCTTCGAAGACCAACAGTTGTTATATGGGATTGTATAACATATATCTGACAATTCAATAAAGTAATCGAATGTCATTAGATAAAAGAACATGAGAAAAATAGAAATAGTCCGTACATTCCCTTGTTTATAGTCACTCTTTACCTTATAAAACATGTAAATGCACAGACTTTTTCTGTTTTTCTTTCATGTTCTCTCATCTAATGACATTTAGTTACTTTATTGAATTGTCAGATATTCTCTTACAGTCCCATATAACAACTGTTGGTCTTCGAAGGATTTATTAGTGAGCAGAAATGTAGCCGTGTGTCTGTTATCACTCATCGCTTCAGTTTGTTTAATAGAGCAGTTGCCCGTGTTTTCCTTTTCATTACGTCACTGCTAATTCGGCTAGCGTGTAATACTCAGCTATCGTAGCAATGACCTCTGCGTTAAAAGTATATTTAGAATGTGTTTAACCAGCTCTATCACACATGTGATAATGACTGGCACCAATATTGTCCTTTAAAGATACATTATGCAATAGCTAAATCTGATTATTGCAAGTCTTAATTTAGGCTTCAGATGTTATAGAAATTATTAATTAAATCATAAATGGCAACCCATGCGGAAATTATTAATATATTCTTCTTTTATCATCTACTTTTGAACTGTTATATCAAGAATGGCCAACTCTCTATAAATATCTCCCATAATGTATCTTTAAGGCTTGGGAATTAATGAGCTGATGATCTGAATGTGCTATGATTTTTCTCATTTTTATTTTTTAAAAACAACAAGTGCCTGACATGATAGATTGGATCTAATCTATTTATTTATTACAGGGTTGTGCTGCTAATGAAATAGAAACAGAACAGATAGTACATGATGGTTCTAGAACATTTTTAGATAGAGGATGTATTACATCATTTACTCAGTTACGAGGATCTGTACCATTATCCTGGTCACAAGATGTTGTAAAGATGGTTCCTAAACCAGCCATTTTATGTAATCTAATATTTTTTTTTTTTTTAAATTAAAGTTTAAAACTTTAATCGAGAAAAAAACATTTCAATTTAGAGTAATGTAATATAGATGAGTCTAAAAACCAACAATATTGCAAACATATTAATTTATATAACACATGACACCATTGTATGCAATACAAGTTACTTAGAATTTTTTTCTGGTGACCTTTCAATGAGGTAATCTCATCTTTATCAAACATAGTACAGTGAAGATATATATCATACATATACAATGAAAACAGTTTTCTACAAAGAGAGATACTTAGGAGATAAACACTTCATGGTTTGCATTTAGAGGGGTGTTATTGTCCAATAGACATGTCCTGAGATCATTAGGACCCAAGACGCGTAGCGTCGCGGGTTCTAATGTAAAATCTCAGGACATGTCTATTGGACAATAACACCCCTCTAAATGCAAAACATGAAGTGTTTATCGACATTGTAACATGCTATTTACGATTTTAAAAGAAAATACTAAAACAGAGGGGTGTTATTGTCCAATAGATGGTGTCTAATTGACCAATCAAAATGCGAGGTTCACTCTTAGCATGTTACAATTAATTATAAACCATCAAAAGGACTAATTATACTTTAACTTTTACAGTGGACAAGAAAGATCCCTATGCTGATATTGCTGGTTTGCATTTTAATCAGATATTAAAAAGATATGGGGCTCCTATAATAGTATTAAATCTAGTCAAGGTAAAGTAGGGTGTACCTATTATAGTAATAAATCTTGTCAAGGTAAAGTGGGGTGCTCCTATAATAGTATTAAATCTAGTCACGGTAAAGTGGGGTGCTCCTGTAATAGTATTAAATCTAGTCAAGGTAAAGTGGAATGCTCCTATCAAGTAATAAATCTAGTCAAGTTAAAGTTGGGTGCTCCTAACATAGTATTAAATCTAGTCAAGGTAAAGTGGGGTGCTCCTATTAGAGTATGAAATCTATTCAAGGTAAAGTGGGGTGTACCTATTATAGTATTGAATCTAGCCAAGTTAAAGTTGAGTGCTTCTATAACATTATTTTATCTAGTTAATGTAAAGCTGGGTGCTCCTATAATAGTATTAAATCTAGTCGAGGTAAAGTGGGGTGCTCCTGTTATTGTATTAAATCTAGTCAAGGTAAAGTGGGGTGTACCTATTATAGTCATAAATCTAGTCAAGGTAAATTAGGGTGCTCCTATTATAGTCATAAATCTTAGTTAAGTTAAAGTGGGGTGCTCCTATTAAAGTATTAAATCTATTCAAGGTAAAGTGGGGTGTACCTATTATAGTAATAAATCTAACCAAGTTAAAGTTGAGTGCTCCTATGACATTATTTTATCTAGTCAATGTAAAGTTGGGTGCTCCTACGATAGTATTAAGTCTAGTCAAGGTAAAGTTGGGTGTACCTATTATAGTAATAAATCTATTCAAGGTAAAGTGGGGTGCTCCTATAATAGAATTAAATCTAGTAAAGTAAAAGTTAGGTGCTCCTATTATAGTATTAAATCTAGTCGGGGTAAAGCATGGTGCCTCTATAATAGTATTAAATCTAGAAGTGGGAAAGTAGGGTGCCTCTATAATAGTATTAAATCTCTAGTCATGGTAAAGAAGGGTGCTCCTAAAGTAGTATTAAATGTAGCCAAGCCTTGACTGGCATAGTAAAGTAGAGAGCTCTTTTTATGATATTACTATAGTGCTAATGTTAGAAATATCAAATAAAGGTGAACTAGAACTTCGAAAAGCAATACTGACATATTTCGGTACGTCAACAAACAAAGTTACACCATGAACTATTGAGTATAGTAACATCCAATACCTATTTAAGTGAAAAAAACTGTAATTTTGGACTCTTGATAAAACTGCAAGTTATGCTTCAAGACTGAACTTTTTGATAGGAGTTGTCAGTAGATGTCGGCTTGATCATAATATATGGGTAATCTGAGATTATTTTCTGTCCCATCCGTAAAACACTGCCTGTTTGTCCATAAAGACCCTATTTATATTTAACCAAAAGATCGATTTCAGAATCTTGCACCATGCAGTTGTTTTGGCTGCAACTTCTGACTAAAATCAAATAAAAATAATAAGAAAAACACCTTAGTACATACATTTGTAAGTTCAGTTAGAATAAAAAAAAACATATGAAGTAGAGGAAGAAACATCATGATATGTCATTTGATATCTATTTGTAGAGAAGAGAGAAAAAACGTCATGAAAGTATACTGAAAGAAGAATTAATGGAGACTATAAAATACCTGAATCAATTTCTCCCCCCACAGCATGTCATACAATATATAGGATTTGATATGGCTCATGTTAGTAAAAGGTTAGTTGATCATACATTAAAATCTTAATGGAAAAGGTATGTTGGAATGATTTATGTGTAGTTTAATGATCGGGGGCGAGACATTAAGACAATACGTCACATGCGTCCAAAATTTCATCTAGTATAAATAATGTACGCTTGGCACATTGCCTGTACCATTATTTTAAATAATGGTACGCCAACATCAAAGGATGACGTCACATCTGTATTTTAAACAGACATATTTTGTGACAAGTCATGCATGAAGTAATTATATATGTGCACATTTAATAAGGACGTATATTGTCGTCACCTAGGTTCGTCCAAATGTGTTGGAATTCGAAAAAAGACTAGGCTGTACTGTTGCAGTTAGGGCAAAATTTCCCACAAAGTACACTGCATGGTCGGGGTATATGCCCGTCTTCATTATTTCTGTTGGTGCAGAATAGTAGGACGACAAGGATGTTAAACTCAATTTATTTCTTCCAAAGTTTCTTGAATTGGTAGTAAGGAAGACCTTGAGAACATGATACAGGACAAAATCATCTTGGAATATTTGAAAACTTGGAGCTAAAGAGGTACTCTATAAAATTTAGAATGTTTCGATTGTGAATTACCGAGTTATTCGGTTGTTTACGGTACTTGTATACGGTACTTGAGATTACTAACTGTTTTGATGGTATATTTTTGAAGTTTCACCCCATGGCAAAGTTAGCTTTTCTTTCACATTTTTGCTGTTTAAGCTTGTTAAGATGATATATATTATAGTTTGTAATGGATATAAAAAAATTGTAGAATTGTTATTAGGGGCATATTGAAACCCTACTGAAAGTCAGAACAATTCGATAGTATATTTCAAAACATTTGGTAATAGAGGTCAATGTTTGGAATTGAAAAATTTATTGTTTATTATGGCATGAAGGAAAACCCTCTTGAATTTCAAAATTTCAGAATGTAAATGTAAAAGGTATTTCATGAAGTTACTTTTCCGTGTTTGATAGTGCATGATTCATCTTCATGTTTTATGGCCTTTGTTGAAAATTAATTAAGATTGAGCACAGACAACTTTTCCGCTGGTGGGTGTATAACAGCTTGACACAAGCCATGTCTGTGTTTATTTGTACGTGCGTGCGGTATCATCAAGTCCGTGGTATTGAATCCATGGTTGTACGTGGCAAGGAGTAGGGTCACTGTCCAACCTCGTGTTTTTTTTTTTACCGGGTCCTTCGTTTTCCTCCAACAGCTAAAGACCCCTATGCGCAAGCGAGTTATTGAAATAAAATTAAACAATATGTTCGTTCCGAAATGACCTACTTTGTGTCGAGTGGTCATTAAACCTCAATTCTCTCACTCTCTGTTTATTTGTAGGAAAACAGCTGATGTCTTGGTCAGATTGGAAAAAATAGCAAAATATTGTCTTCGGCAGACTGGTTTTTATCTTCAACTACCCTCCGATCATCAGGGTAGTATTCAAAATGACAAAATGTAAGCTTTACTTTTCAATTCTATTTTTATTATTTGCTTTTCCATGTAATCAAAGGCAAAACTGTTTAAAAAAATGTATTGGATTCTTGATTTTGTATATTTGTCTATATTTGTGGTTTTCTCAAGAACTACTCAACATGAGACTTTTAATTCCACAATTTCCATGTTAATGCCAAGTTTGTTTATTATGTTGTTCGGTCTCTTCCAGACGTCCCATCAGCTTATTGTAATTAGAAATTATCTACATTTTGTAAATAGATAATCCCTCCATTGTCAAATTGCTAATTAATATTCTATGGTTATCAATCTTTAATAATTATTTTGTTAAATTGATGTTATTATATTAGGCTAAAAGGTATAAATGGAACCTGGTCTAAAAACGGATGTCGTCAAAATGGTGTAGTTAGAACAAATTGTGTTGATTGTTTAGATAGAACTAATACAGCACAATTTGCTGTTGGAAAATGTGCTCTAGCATATCAGGTATATCACAAATTTATCATTAATAGGAAATACCAGTCTGTGAACATACATTCATATGAAATAAAAACATAAATAGAAATAATGGCAATAACCTTTATTGTATAGGAATATATTTAGATTCCTTTAATGTAAAGAAATTCCTATTTAATGTAAAAGAATTCCCATTAATAATATTAATATGTTTTCCATTTTAGTTATATGTATTAGGAGTTCTGGAAGATCCAGAATTAGATTTTGATAGTGATTGTGTCAGGTAAAGTTCAATAAACTAGACTCAAAAAAAAGAGAGAAATAAGGTTTAATGTCCTCTGGACACAATCTAGGTCATTTTGGGACTAACATGGTTCAATTTTATTTCAATGATACGCTTGCACATATGGGTCTTTAGCAGTGGAAGGAAACGGGAGGACCCACTACGACCCAGAGAAAACCCACGAGATTGGAAGGTCGACATTACTACTTGTCACTTAGACTAAAAAAAAGAAAATGAGAAGTAGTAATCTTGACATTAAAACTCCTTTGTTACTTTTATGTTGTCATTGTTTTGTCACATTTATATGGATGAGGGGGATCATGTGGCTTAGCGGGTAAAGCGCTGGCTCGCTAGTCCGGAGATCGAGTGTTCGATCCCTGCATTGGCCGAGTAAGTTTATCTTGATTTTCTGGCTTGGTGTCCCCTTGTAAGTGATGCAGAATGGAGGGCATGACAAGGACAGCTGTCTAGTGATTCAGATGGGATGAAAAACTGAGGTACCGTGTACACATTGGCATGTACATCCGTTGGCAGTTGGAATTCGATATAAGAGTAGGCCGTAGCGCACCTGCTCAAGGCAAAATTTCCCTCATAGCACACTGTATGGCGTATGCCCGTCTTTCATTAGCCCAGGTTTTGAAAAAAATAAATGTGTCATTCGATGGCTGAAATCAGCCTAACTGTTGGCTTGTTTCATTTAATACAGAATGCTAGAGATGTTATATGAAGATCATGGTGATACAGTAGCTCTACAATATGGTGGATCACAGTTAGTACATCGTATTAAAGGTTATCGTAAAATAGCTCCATGGACGGAACATTCCAGAGATATAATGCAGACCTTGTCTAGATATTATAGTAATGCTTTTTCTGGTAGGTACCTGTTCCAATTATTAGTTTAACTAAGATTTTTCTTATCAAAGATCTTAATCTGTTACTTGTTACCAGTGGTGTTGCAAGGGTTCTCGCTACTCAGGGGCAAAGGCATTTCATAGGCATCCACACAAGGAGTCATACTTTTGGTCTGTTTTACTTAATTTGTATCTGAAAAATGGGGAGGGTAATATTATTAATGAATGGGTTTTACAAAGTTTAACAAAAAAGTTGTGATTCTTCACATCTGCATCCAGGTATCGGTTTTGAAATGGTCAATGTGCTTATTTAGTTGTGTACATTGTATAGTTTTAATAGAATTTTCAGTTATTGTTCGAAATATATTTTCTGTTTACCAATACGAGATATTTTTGATCAGTAATTTTTAAGTGATTTATTAGCATTGCAATTGTATACACAGAACCACTCACAGGGAGCTTGTCACTACTGACTCTATCATAAAAATAACATTCATTCATGATGAAATAAAAAGAAATGTTAAAGGAATTATTTTGGTTTAAAAAACATGTACTATGTGAAGTATTATATCCCTGATTTTGAGATCAATATTCTCCTGTCTCGTACATGGTTCTTATGATAATACAATACACTGGTCTTAAAGGGCACATATTTACATTAGTGTCATTAGTTACAAGCACCTGTGAAGGATCGATACTTACTTTTATAAGACCCAATTTTCATGTGGGCGTATATTGTTGTCGCCCCTGTCCGTCCGACCTTCCACAATGTGTTTGTGGACACTCTACAGGTCAAAAGTTTAATTTGATTTTGACTAAACTTAAAATGTATGTCATTCTCCCAAAGATCTCAGTTCATTTTGATATTGGTGTATATCGGACTATAACTTCATGAATTATGTCCCCTAATTGTACAAAAAATCACGTTTTTAGCTTGCGGATACTCTAGAGGTCACAATTTTCATCAGATTTTGATTAAACTTGAAAAGCATGTTTGCGACCCAAAGGTGTTGGTTCCTTTTAATATTTGCTCATATCCGATTGTCACTTCCTAAATTATGGCCCCTGATTGTATGAAAAATCTTATTTTTAGCTTGTGATTTTTAGCTTGAGGTCACAATTATAATTTATCTGATTGAAAAGAATGTTTGAATATATCACTGTTACACTGTAGGGATGCTTGATGCTTGAAAATCTGGCCAAAACTGCCAGACATAATGGTCCCTGATTGTACGAAAATTTACGTTTTTAGCTTGTGGTCCCTCTAGAGTTCACAGTTATTATCCGATTTAAAAAAACTTTCTAAAATATCCCTGTTACACTGTAATGACACTGGATATGGTATATCAAGATTGTGGAACCCTCTAGAGCCCACAATTCTCATCTGATTTTGATGAAAACTTAAAGTACATGTACTTTTTATACGCCCACATTGCCATACCAAAATGGCCGCCATCTGTACGCGAATACTGTTAAAAAATGGTATATCAAGGTTGTGGACCCTGTACAGGTCCCAATTTTAATTTGATTTTGATGAAACTTGAAATGCATGGTTATAACCCAAAGATCATAGTTCCTTTTGATATTTGCGCATATCTGATCGTAACTTCCGGATTTATGGCCACTGTTTAACTTGTGGTCCCTCTGGAGGACACAATTATTATCTGATTTAAAAAATCGTTTGATTATATCACGGTTGAGTTTAAATCAGACGAAAATTGACATACAAAAATTATGGTCTTTGATTGTAGGAAAATCACTTTCGGTATTGCATGTTCTCTATCTATCTCTCAAAAATGTGGGTGTATCCTGCCTGGCAGTGCCAGCTTACTATCTTTTTTTAATGGTTGAGAGTGAGACATTAAGTAATATATTGTAACAACAGGAGGGCCGCAATGTTAACCATTAAACAACTTAAATTACAGACACTTTCACGTGCTTTGCAATGAAATACGTCACTTTGGCTCAATATTTTAACTAGTTCAGCTTGGTACATTGCCCGTATGATTATTTAAAATAATGATGCCCCAACATCAAAGGATGAAGTCACATCTGTATTTTAAATGTTTATAATCCAAAGATCTTGGTTCTCGTCAATATATTCACGCATATTGGATTGATTGTAACTTCCTGAATTATGGCCCTTGTTTGTAAGAAAAAACGCTTTAGTTTAGCTTGTTCTTTATCCATCCCCTGCATCTTTATCCATCTCATATTTTTGGCCTGTTTTACAAAATTTGTATCTGAAAATAGGGGAGGGTAATATTATTAATGAAATATCTTGCCTAGCAGCCGCTGGTTGTATATTTTAATAATAATTTTTTAAATTAACAGATTTAGAGAAACAGCAGTCAATGAATCTATTTTTGGGTGTGTTTATACCACAAGAAGATAAACAGAATATCTGGGAATTATCTACTGATTATTATTTACATAATAGAAATTGTACAAAACTTGTCCGAAATACAAACAAATTGTAAGTTTTTGTACCCATATTGTTAATATTTTGTCTAAAATATCTGAAAAAACATGAGATGAAAACTATGAAATACGTAAATATAAAGGGCCACATTTGAAATAATCAAGAATTGCTTCTCTTGCCAGACAGGAACATACTTTTATTTGAGTAATACTATTGGAGTTATTTTAGTTCTATCAAAGGCCCAATGTTTAGTATATTGAAGTGGTTAAACAAATGGGTGACAACGAGAAATGGGTTAAGTAGGTATTTTGCAAGATTCAACTTCCTCATACAACTCATTCCACGGACAGATTAGTCCAATTAACGTATCTAAACGTTTGATGTAAATTAAACATCACCATCAAATTTAATTAGCAATTAAAAGTCTGATATCAACAATTGGTTCTTTGCCCATTGCACTGATAGAGTTAATTACACAATATTTACTGGTTGCAGAAAAACATTGGTGCTAATCAATTGTTTCCGTTTTTATACGCCCACATTGAAATGTAGTTGTATATTGCTGTTGCCCCTGTCCGTCTTCGGTCCGTCCGGCGTCCACAATTGCTTGTGGATGCTCTAGAGGCTTAAGTTAATATCCAATTAACTTTAAATTTATACACAGTGTTTAAGGTCATTAGATGAAGAAGCCTATTGATTTTCAGTGATTTCCGATAATTGCTGTCAGAGTAATGGCCCTTGATCACGTCAAAAAATCTTGTCGACGCTCTAGAGGCTAAAGTTAATAACCGATTGACTTTAAATTTGTACATAGTGTTTAAGGTCATGAAACAAAAAAGCATATTGTTTTTCAGCAATTTCTGATAATTACTGTCAGAGTTATGGCCCTTGATCACTTCAAAAAATCTTGTTGACACACGAGAGGCTAAAGTTAATATCCGATTCTGGCACACAATGTCTTAATCATGCTGTCTTAAATATTGGATATCAGAAGCCCATCTTTCACCGTAAGATAACAACATCACGGTTGTTCCAATTGGCCAGTTTGCGATGTAGAAGATTCTAGATGATATTGAGTGAAAGACTTGCCTCCTTTAAGTAACGGGGGTTGGATGGCCGAATGGTTTGCACATGCATGCTGTATCATAAAGCCTGTCATTGAGACAACTGGTGTGGTTTTAAATCCTGGTTGTGCGTAACGAGGAATAGAGTTGCCTGTTCAACCTTGTGGGTTTTCTGTTGGTCCTCCGGTTTCCTTTCACTGCTAAAGACCCCTACGTGCAAGCAAATTATTGAAATAAAGTTAAACAATATGTTAGTCCCGAAATGACCTAGTTTGTGTCGAGTGTACATTAAACCCCATTTCTCTCTCCTCTCTCCCTTTAACTAACATGTTTTAAGATTCCAGTAGGTGTACTTAAAATTTTACAAAGATAGATAATACCACTCTATGGAATACAATCAATATTGATTTCTGAGTGAGATTTTGACTATGGTTATTTAGTCTTTATTCTATGACTATATGCAAATACATGCAAATATCATTGTATACAGCCATTGAATACAGCCATTGAATAACCCTAGCTGTATTCAATGGCCATTAAATAACCCTAGCTGTATTCAATGGCCATTGAAAAGGGACTCCTTTTTCCAGAATGACGTCAATTCCAGAATGACGTCAAACTTTAATGACGTCGCAACTAGGCAACCACAATTTTTGTAAAAAAGAAAGAAAAAAGGGCCGATCTTATGATGAATTTTAACGTTAGTGGTTATGATTTTTCATGATAATCTGAATAGTACGATGATTTTGAGATTTGCATGTAGTCATAAAATAAAAACAGAACTCAATGACCATTGAATACCGCTCGGGTTATTCAGTGGTTCACTCAAGCGTATCCCTGCCGCAGGGATACACTCTCTTTAACCATTGAATAACCCGAGCGGTATTCAATGGTCGTTGAGTTCTATCTATTTATCAAAACAAATGATACAATAAAAAAATTATAAGGTATATTATACGTGTAACAGAACTTAGTGATTAATGAACATGTGCCGCTAATTGGATCTGATCATTGTTTGGTACCAGTAACCCCAGACAGTTTAGAGTACATTAATTATTAGGGCACTAGGTAATTAATTAGAGCTTATCTCTCTTTCACATGAATAACGTTTTTGGACTGGCATGTTGAATTATATGTTTAAAGAATAAAGACATTTAATCGTGTTTGAATAGATAATAATGCTACTGCTTTGATAAAATAATTTCATCTTTTGATACTGTCTGTTATATTAAGACATCCTTAAATAACTATGAACATAATGATGGTTATATATTTTTTCCGCAGATATTCTCAATGGTGGGATACATGTATCATACAACATCTTCCTTTATCATGTGAAGAAGGTAATTTGGTATTGATATTTCAGCAAAAGTGGGTCCGGAAATATTTAAATGTAATTGAATAGAATAAACAAGGGAAAACTTAACATTTAAATAAAATTGTTGCCAGAGTAACACATTTTTGGGGGAAAAGTATGAAAAAGGATGGTTCACCATATCTCGGGTACTAATAAATATAAATGTCTCATTTTGGACTGCTTATTGTCCCCAGCCTTTTAAAGAAAGCAGGGGACTATTTAATTAGATCCGTCTGTCCGTCACACTTTTTGGGACACAATAACTCCCTTCCTAATTGAGCTAGAATGTTCAAACTTGGTGTAGGTGTTTATTAGGTCAAGGCCTTGATGGAGTGCGAAGATGAGCATTTTCGGCTTATGGTAAACAGAGATAAGCAATTTGATTGGTTGATGCTTTGGGACACAATAACTTTAGTTCTAAATATATGAGAGTGATGAAACTTGGTGTATAGTTTCATTACAGCAATACCTTGACTAAGTTCGATAATGATCCCTTTCTGCTCTGGGTAAGCAAATCGATAAGCAATTTGATTGGCCGAGAATTTGGAACACAATAACTCCCCTTCTATTTGAGCTAGAATGTTCAAACTTACCGCAGGTGTTTATTAGGTGAATGCCTTGATGGAGTTCGAAGATGAGCATTTTCTGCTTAGGGTAAGCAGAGATAATCAATTTGATTGGTTGATGATTTGGGACACAAAAACTTTAGTTCTAATTAAGTGAGAGTGTTTAAACTTGGTGTATAGTTTCATAACATCAATACCTTGATAATGAGCATGTTCTGCTCAGGTTAAGCAAAGCGATAAGCAATTTAATTGGTCGAGACTTTGGAACACAATAACTCTCATTCTAATCAAACTGATAAAGAGTGATGAAACTTTGTGTATAGTTTGATTGCTCGATGCTTTTGAAAAAAATAAATGAGCGATTAATAATATGTGTCATCTAATTATTTTGGGACTTTGGCTCGGGACTTCAGTCTCACTGTTGGCTTGTTCTTTAATGGTCACCCTTAAACCAGGCAGACAATTTTTCTCTATATAAATTTTATAGTTTCTTGGAAAATTGTGTTTAGAATATTTGCCTCACCTCAATATTTTGTCTTTGGAGAAATATTTGGATAACTTTTGAAATATTATTGATAATTCAAATTGCTTTCTATCTGATTTTGGGGTGGGTATTTGTTTGTATATCCTGAAAATTTGGTGACACTATCTTAATTTGTTAGAGATGTGGGGTTCCTTCTTTTTTTATACTTTTTCCCCCAAAAATATGGTACCTTGGCAACAAATTTTTTTTTTTTTTAGTAGTTTTCCCTTGTTTATTACATTTCCTAGCTACTTGTACCATTTTCAATTCAAACTACTTCTGATATAATATACAGCTGTATTTACTGAAGGTCTTGTTTCTAAGCAACACATTTGTTAAATAGATTTATCGCGTATATTTAAGTAATGCCTCCATGTTGTTGTGATCAAGTGATCTATAAAAAAATAGGGTTGAAATCGATGAGTAAAGTGACAAAAAACATGTTAAATACACAGGAGCATTAATTGATTGTTCTATTTTAAGCTTGACATTTTATTTATAAAAAAATACTGGTATGTTAATTTAAACTGTTATCAGGTAAAATTTTCTCTTCTTTTAGAAATGAAAACAACAGAAGAATTGTTTTTAATGGTAGAAAGTACTGACAGTGATGAAAGATTGAATGAATTTGCTGAATATTATAAACCATGGACATTTACAGTATTAGAAGAATTAACTTGTTATAAACATTCTAGCTCTATTAGGCATGTTATTATAAAACTTAATAAAGTAATATTGAAAAGAAAAACAAGCTAAACAATACATGTCTAGATATCTAATTGTGCAGTTTTTATAAGCTATAAAGAAACCACTTATCAGGACAGTCTAGAAAAATAGAAATAATTACATGTGTTATGATATGGGAATTTTGTTGGCTAGGTCTGTTCATCTGTGTTTTCTACAATTGCTTGTGGACTCTCTTAGCTATTATACAAATAATATAAAATTTATACATAATGTTTACATTCACAAATGATCCTATTTAATTTCAAAGATTTCCAATAATTACAATCCAAGTTATATTCCTTGACCAATTTTTAAAATTGTGTGGTTGCTCTACAGGCTATAGTTATTTTTAGATTGACTTAATTCACCTAGTTAAACTACAGAAGACCAACAATTCTATTGATTTTCAATGATTTCTGATGAGCACTCTCAGAATAAATGCCCTTGATAATTTTTTTAAGAACATGTGTCCACGTTAGAGGTTAAATTTTTTATCCAATTGATACACAATGTTTCTGTTCATTAAAGTTGGGTTCCCAGAAAAGTTTTTATCGGGTGGTTTCTTCCAATTTTGGTAGTTTGTACACGGGAATGCATCTTTAAATGAAGAAGTCTATTGATTTTCCAATGATAAGATGAACAGTTATATATTATCTGATAACTGATACATGATTTGTTTAATAAATGTAGATACAATGAAGAACTCGAAGCCAATAAAATTTTAATTAATTCCCATAATTACTTCGTGGGTTGTTACTCCTGATCAGTTTTTAGTGTCTTGTTAATGTGCCTATTCATTACTTGCAAAAGAATAAAATATGTAACACTGTGACAACCTCCATGGACTGTGTGTACAACTTAGCTGCTGTGGTGGCTCAGTTTCAATTTTTGACCTGTGCAATTCTAGAGTATGTTCTCTTGGCCCTTTGTTCATCGTGATACATAAGGAACTGATCCGAACCAGGTACCTAGCAACCGTTGACACTGTTGCACAATATTTAATTTCATTGAAGGTTGACCAGAAATAACACTCAAATTTATTTTTTGTTGAACTTTTAATCAGAAGCATATGTTAAATATTATGACTCACCTTTCTGGTTTTTACCACAACTTTACTTTTAATGAATTTAAAATATTTGTGCGTGATATTATGATTATATTAGGAAGGCTTCATGTACTGGAACAAAGTCTTACAACTTCAGTGTTGATGAAATCTCCAAAGTGTCAAGACTTGAAAGAAGGAATTATTTTTTTGGTATCTTAGATATCTTTTTTTAGAATCATTGTATATTTTCTTTTTTAAGTAGACATTTTCAAAAATACAACTGCTTTAGTAGAAAAAAGATGATTGCGTTTGCAAAGAAATGTAATAATCCTCTTTTATATCTGCTTATGTTCTTTTAGAAACATCATGCCGAAGGGAGCAAGAGACATCAGTCCATTTTCTGTTCGGGTAATTTCAAACCAAACAAGTGAAACAACTGGTTTAAAGTGAGTTTGATAGAATTATAGCAAATTATCCTTTATGTGGTTTAGTATTATGAAGTAGTGCAAAATCACATATATCATTTAGGAAATTTTTTTTATGTAATGTGTCAATAGATAAGATAGGCAAACTTCTACACTGTAAAGTAAATTATTTATTTCACTATTAAAGAGATCTTAATGCCAGTCTAAAGAAGAGAATTGATATTACTTTTTTTATTGGTAGTGCACATTTAATTCCTCCAAATCAATTTTTTAAGTTATTTAATAATCAATGCTCTAATCCATTAATCCATTCAGTTGATTAAGCAGGTTTTTGATTATTTTCTGCTTGAAATGCTGTGTGTATGTGTGCGTGTGATTTGGGTTTCTAATTAGCCTTCAACACTAAAACATTATTATTAGGTAAGATTAAGAAGTGTATCAATTGTGAAGTATTTCTGATATTTATGTGCAAAGTTATAACCCCTGGATTTGACATATGAACCTTTTTTCTTTTTTTTTTAACAGTGCTGATTCTAGATCAAATAATAAGAACCCTAATGTGAGTGGTAAAGATTCGACTACATCAGTAGGATCAGAAGGTAGTACTAGTAGTAGTGAGGACTCTGATGTAGAAGGAGAAGTATGTTTATCTGAAACATCTAATTCTGATGACAGTGATATAGATTTAAGCTACACATCATTTTCGGTATGTTATTATTCATAAGGTGTATAATTAAAGTCTTGATGCATGGTTTGAGTGCTATATGAATCCGGGTGGGGGGTGTGTGTAATGGCCTTGTGGTCTAGAGTTCCGCGCTTCGACCTCTAGCTGGCCAGCCACCTCTGGCTTGCGGCTGTGGTTTCGAGCCCTTGTGTGAGCGTATGTGGCATGGTGATAGGGGCGCCTTCTCAACCTCGTGGGTTTCCTCCGAGCACTCAGGTTTCCTCCCACTGCTAAAGACCCCTACGAGCAAGCAAATTATTGTAATAAAATTAAACCATATGTTAGTCCTAAAATGACCTAGTTGTGTTGAGTGGACATTAAAGCCCATTTCTCTCTCTCTCTCTCTAGCTATATGAATCCATTGTAAACTATAATTAATAATCAGCGACTTCACCCCAAACCATGTGACCATTGAAGATTGGAATCATTCTCCATTTTAAAAAAAGGTTTTTATTTCTGACGTTTCGGCCTCAGTAGGCCTTCTTCAGTCGCTGATTATCTGTTTATGTATACCCTGTTTATCTATCTGTGCAACCTGTGGATCCTGTAACTGTCTTAAGAGTACAGTAGTGTACTCCACCTACCAAGAAAGAAACAAGCTGGGGTTTGTCCCAAGGCTTCCATTTCGGCCGTATATGCCGGTCGGGAGCTACGGCTCTGGAAAATGACCTACACCCGATTCTACAATCACTGTAAACTATAATATTGTGAAAGATGAATCTCAAATAGGAATATCAGTCCGAAAATGGTCCAATATACAAAGACATGTCTAATTGAAATTACATCAACTTATGCTGCTAGCTATGTAATAAGCACACCACCATTTTTTTGGACAGAAGATTTATTGGCAGGCCAGCTTTAAATCTGATTGAATTCAAGATGGGATATGCTCTAGGTTTGGTGTTTGGAATTTGTTTTCTGAAATAAATGATAAATAATTAATCTGACTACATTAGTGGTGGATAAAGCTGTAAAATAACAAATTTAGTGGCTAAAAAATGAAAATAATAAATATAGCCCATGGATGTATTTTACATGGACAGGGGTTGGGGGCAACCACAGTGTAGTATACATTCATCCAAATGTTTCCTTAAAATTTTTATGGTGGAATGGGTATAAGAGAACAAATATTTTCATGGTAGTGGCCAGCCAGTGGGCTCAGCTAAATTGTTATTCTCTTACCACAAATCAGGAACCAAAAAATGAACAACCACAACCAACTTGTTTTTAACTGTGTTGAATGGCAAATATCAATGCATATTTTTTTTGAATTTTCACTGATAATAGGATCTTTTTCCATCAATGAAGCAAGTATATAGAACTGATATTACTGAACCTACAAAACGTAACCAGAAGTTATATGAAAGGTCAGTTAAATATTTTAAGATAAAGATCTCAGTATATTCCTTCAAGCATAATAATTTGAGTATCTAAAGTGATTTATATCAGAAAATATGATGCTGCTAATGGCCAGGATAAAGCACAGTTGGTTGTATTTCCTGCTAAACACATCTATCTATTTCTTGTTCAAAATTTACTACAGAATGGTGGTTACATTAAAAATTGCACATTAGCTACCTGTGAAGTATCTGGAAAGATATAATCATTTTTCAAATGATGGTTGGTTATGCATTAAGTAAGAGCTAAATCTGTCTATTGCAGGTCTTTTGTCTGGCTTCTAATGTTATATAAATCATTATTACAGATTTATTTACATGACATAATCAATACCATAATCAACTCTCTAAACCATCGGATAGACAATACACACCATATAATGTTAAAATAGACATCACTAAATAATGAATGAATGAATGAAATGGGGTTTAACGTCCTACTGCACTAAATAAAAAGATGGACATTCATGACTTTGCTTTATTATATGGCAATGGTACTTTACAATCAGCTGTTTCTTGTCAAAATTTCAAACACTCATAACATTGCTAAGAATAAAATAATTTGACTGAAATTATAGCAAGAATGATCAGCTTATTTATTTTGAAATAATGAATATTTGTCTTTTTGGTCCAATTTCAATATTTGTAATTATAAAGGTACGTTGAATTAGGAAGTGTAAATGACCAATTAGAAGAGACAAAAGAACAGACTCCATGTTCTCAACTTTTACCATCTATTGAATTGTAAGTTGTAATATTTCTTCCATTTTGATTTTCCAAAAAAAGCTCTGATATTTTCAGTCACTTTAAGTTTAATACAACTGGGGTGAGGTGTCAGTAATTTAAAAGTGAAAGTATATAAACATTATGAATATTTATTCGTTGTAAAAAAAAATCTGATTAAAACACAGATTCTATTTTGTTTCTTTTTTATTGTTTAAAATTTGGTTTTACCTGTATTTTACTACAGTAGGATCTTGAAGAGTTGTTATCATTGACGTGTTCTGGATGATGTGATGGATTAGCCAATGAAACGGTCTGTTACGGCAAGCTTTGGTTAATCAAATGTCTGACATCATAGGGTCAAAAGCCGCCCGTAAGACCTCTGACCCGACCTATCACGTCAACTGGTCAGATCTTCATGTATTGTAGGCCATCAAAAGTATAAGAAAAACGAAACGAAATTAGATCTTTTTTTTAATCTGATTGTTGTAAAGAATTAAGTACAGAGAAAACAAGTACATTTTGTACTCCTGATTAAACAAGCCACAGGTTTTCATTTTGTTATAATTGGATGTTTATGTACAAATTGTAAATTTGTCTGGCTAATTAATCAGTTTATATAGTATATAGTATAGTTGGTGAATCTGCTTCTTTTGTTACAGATTTCCTATTAGTGCTTACAAACTTGACAGTTCATTCCATGTTGAAATTCCACCAATTAGTCGACATTCTAAAGATATTTACCATTCCTATATACAGAGAGGAAAATATGGTGCTGGTCCACCAACAGACAAAGACTATGCTATGTATCAGAAATATGTTGGATCTAAATACTCGTAATGTCAGAGGCACTACATAACTTATCTTGTACATTAAAGGAATAAACTGTTATTTTTACATTTTTTAAATCCCCATAAGCAAAAAATAAATATAAAATCCAACCCAACAAAGTATATACTCAACCAAATGGGGTTAGAGAAACCGTTATAGTCTATGGCATTGGTGGCATGTTTCTTGTTATATTGTTTCCACCTTGGTGGTTGGGGGGCCAAATGGTAAAGCATGTAAGCCCTGTATCATTAAACCCATCATTGAGTCAACTGGCGTGGTTTCGAATCACTGGTTGTAAGTGACAAGGAGTAGGGTCACCTGTCCAACCTCGTGGGTTTTCTCCGGGTCCTCAGGTTTCCTCCCACTGCCAAAGAACCCTATGCGAAAGGGAATTACTGAAATAAAAATTAAAACCATACGTTAGTCCCAAAATGACCTAGTTTGTGTCAAGTAGATGTTAAACCCCATTTCTCTCTCTCTCTCTCGCTCTCTCTTAGTTTCCACCTACTAGTTGACATATTAATGTTTGATGGATTAAGGTTGTACTACTAACACATGCCAAGATGATTCTAACTGTCACTACTTGAAGTTCTTTATTTCAACAATGTCTTTTCATCCCAATTTAACCAGAAAATCAGCAGTGAATCTACATGATAAAAAGCCTTCCCTGGGGCATTTTGTAAAAAAGGCAAAAAATAATCTGTCAGCCAGCAACATGTAATAAGTGAGGCCTACCATGCTTAAAAGTTAAAAATTTCAGATGACCATATTGATCACTGTCATTAATCCTTGCCCAATTTAGATAGAAACCTTGGGTGATTGCTTTCATTGGTCTACTTAGTTGAAATCTGAAGACTTCTTATTGAGTCATATAATCAGGCCCGAAGCCAGAAACCAAAATTTAGCCGACATACGGGGCGAGGAAAATAAATTTCCGACAACAAAAAAAATCAATGAACGAAGGTCATCGCCGACTACCGTAAGCAGGAGTGGGGGAGAGCACGAAAATTAGAAGCTGTGAGAGTGAATTTTGGCCTCTATGACATGCAGGTGGCGAATGTGTCGGAAAATTAAGAGTTTCTAGCCGACTATCACTATCTCTCGGCCGAATTTGAGACGCTGTGAGAGTGAATTTTGGCCTCTATGACATGCAGGTGGCGAATGTGTCGGAAAATTAAGAGTTTACAGCCGACATTAACTATATCTCGGCCGAATTAGAGAGGATATGTCGTTCTAAATGTGGACGTATTATGTCGTCGCCCCTGTCCGCCCGTCCGTGCCTCCGTCCACAATTGTTTGTGGACCCTCTACATGTCACAATTCTTGTCCGATTTTGACGAAACTTGAAATATAGCTTTATCACCAAAAGATCTCTGCTGCTTTCGATATTGGCATGTATCGGATCTAAACTTCATGGATTATGGCCCCTGATTGTACGAAAAATCACGTTTTTAGCTTTTGGACCCTTTAGAGGTCACAATTTTGAGCCGATTTTGATGAAACTTGACGTGCATGATTATAACCAAATGATCTTGGTCCCTTTCGATATTTGAGCATATCGGATCGTAACTTCCTGAATTATGGCCCCTGATTATACTCAAAATCGCCCTTGTTTAGCATGTGGTCCCTGTGGAGGTCACAATTATTATCCGATTTTAAAAAAAAAGTTTGATTATGTCACCGGAAAGTTGAGTTCGAATTTCGGGAAAATCGGACCAAAATTGCCATACAAAATGGCCGCCGTTTGTACGCGAATACTGTTAAAATATGGTATATCAAGGTTGTGGACCCTGTAAAGGTCACAATTTTAATTCGATTTTGATGCAACTTGAAATGCATGGTTATAACCCAAAGATCTTGGTTCCTTTCGATATTTGCGCATATCGGATCATAACTAAATTATGGCCCCTGATTGTCCGAAAAATCCCCTATGGTCCCTCTGGAGGTCATATCACGATTAATATCCAATTTAAAAAAACGTTTGACTCTATCACCATTACACCCTACGGAAGGTTGAGTTCGAATTTGTAGAATATCGACCACAACTGCCAGACAAAATGGCCTCCACAGTGTAAAAATATGGCATTTTAAAGTTGTGGGCCCTGTAGAGGTCACAATTGTAATTCGATTTTAATGAAACTTGAAATGCATGTTTATAACCTAAAGATCTTGATTCTTTTCGATATTTGCGCATACCAAATTGCAGCTTAATGAATTATGGCCTTTGATTGTAGGAAAAATCACTTTCGGTATTGCTTGTCCTCTATCCATCTCTCGAAAATGTGGGCGTATCCTGCCTGGCAGTGCCAGCTTACTATCTTTAATTATAAGGGTCACCGGGATTATGGTTAATCATGTTTACCGGCAAAGAACTTGGATACACTACAATACATAAGAATAAAGAATATAGATAAACATAAAGCCAATTAGCTTTAATCAGTGTTATAATCTATTCAAGGGGAAGAATATGATTACAATTTCCAGTGCACAGTTTCAAAGTGCATATAGCCAACACAACATAGTCATAACCCAGTGATAACATTAACCAGTTTAATGGACAAATTCGGCTTACTAAATAATGACAGAAAATTTGAAGATGTGTGAGGTGTTCATACTATTTTTATTTGGGGGGCGGGATAAGCATGTTCTGGTCAAAAATGTAAAGGATTCTTTTTTAATAGATGTACCAGGGCCTATTTTAAGGATTATTTGACGAAGAACAGTCTCCGTGTCCAGTGCCAATGCTTTTTTTTTTGGGAGGGGGGCTCCGAGAAAAGTTTCCAAATTCGACCGCCAGAGAACACCATTTCCGAGTATAAAGTGATCAGTTAAATGTAGCTCCTCAGCTTTGATAAATTGTGACCAAACTGATCATGAACTTTGAACAAAACAATCGGATAAACTAATAACTCCCAGAATTATTATCACACTACTTATTACACTTTTAATACCAAAGAATTGATTAACAGATTTATGTTTATCCGACCGCTTGTCAGGGCATCGGATGTTCAAAGAAAAGTCCAAAGTCGATTCAAAGAATCAGCCTTGGGCCCGTATTTTGATGCGATTTTCGAGAAATGAATGGTCTGTAACTTAACTTCTCTTCTGATAGGGATAAAAACACACGGACAGTAACATCCACACGCGCACAGTATTCATCCACACTCGCACAGCCAGTCTAACATCCACATTTGCAAGAACTGGCATGTTTACACGTACATTCAAATATGAATGTATATACACTGATTTGAATTCAATGTTTTCAGCTTTTACTCAAATTTCTAATCGGTTATGTTCGGCGAACAAAGCCAGCAACCTCAATTGAGTGCAGATTAATAGCGTCTAGTTATTCCAATCTACATAACTCCGTTTGATTTGAGGCAATGAGTCTAGCCTCGTTCCTCTAGTCTCTCAATATAACTGGGGATGAATCGCATTCAGGGGCGGCGCCAAGGGGGGGGGGAGGCATTTGCCCCCCCCCCCAAAATAATCTGGTATGCCCTCTGTTTGCCCCCCCCCCAAATAATTTTTATACGCCCACATAGAAATGTCCGTCCGTCGGTCCGTCCATCCGTTCGTCCGTCCGTCCATCGTACTGTCAGAGTTATGGCCCTTGATCACTTTGAAAAATCTTGTGAACACTCTAGAGGCTAAAGGTAATATCCGATTGAATTTAAATTTATACACAGTGTTTATGGTCATGAGACGAAGAAGCCTAGGGATTATCAGCGATATCCGATGATTACTGCCAGAGTTATGGCCCTTGATCACTTTGAAAAAAAAATCTTGTGAACGCTCTAGAGGTTTAAAGTAATATTTCATTGACTTTAAATTTATACACAGTGTTTAGGGTCATGAGACGAAGAAGCCTATTGATTTTCAGCGATTTCCGATAATTTCTGTCAGAGTTATGGCCCTTGATCACTTCATGAGACGAAGAAACCTAGGGATTATCAGCGATCATATCCGATAATTACTGCTAGAGTTATGGCCCTTGGTCACTTTGAAAAATCTTGTGAACGCTCTAGAGGTTAAAAGTAATATTTGATTGACTTTAAATTTATACACAGTGTTTAGGGTCATGAGACGAAGAAGCCTATTTCAGCGATTTCCGATAATTTCTGTCAGAGTTATGGCCCTTGATCACTTCAAAAAATCTTGTGGACGCTCCAGATGCTAAAGTTAATAACCGATTGACTTAAAATTTATATACAGTGTTGAGGGTCATGAAACGAAGAAGAAATCACTCTCTGACAGAGTAGGGATGTGAGATTTAATCACCGTAGAAGGTATTGATTACCGAAACGTAGCACAAACTCTAAACAATAACATGTGAATCACTTAAAAGGTGCTTTTTACGATCCTCAAAGTTTTTTGGGTATTGGTTCAACGCGGCGTGAATATGCATTCACTTGATACACTCAATCCGCTCGTTTGACACCTCCCTCTTTTTTTTCGGATATGCTGGTGATTTGGCGACGAACAGTATCTGGTCAGCTCTATTTATCTCGAAGACCAGTATCTAAAATACTGCCAGACTGCATTTCCGGCAGTTAATTTAATAAAATATTGTGGCGAAAATATTCATTCAATTTAATTCACTCACTCCGTCGGTTTGCCAGTTTCCTCTTTGGTCGGATAAACTAGTGATTTGGCGACAGGCGGTATCTGGTAAGCTTGTTTTATCTCGACGACCAGTGCCTGAAATACTGCCGGATACTGCATTTCGGGCAGTCTACTTTTCAAATTTTCGGGGGCTTTGTTGAGGTTCGCATCGCAAGTCCATTCCTTTGACACTTTCCTCTCTGGGGTCGGATAGTTGTCAGGCGACAGACGGTATCTGATCAGCTCTATATATCTCTACAATCGGTGCCTGAATACTCCCAGACAGCATTTACGACAGTCTATTTTTCAAAAATTTCTTGGGGAGGTCCCAATATCCCCCACAATGACTCCCTACTCTGGCACATGTGAGTGGATTTCGTTGAGGTTCCCAAGTCCGTTCGTTTGACACTTTATCTCAACGATCAGTGCCTGAAATACTGCCAGGCTGCATTTACGGCAGCCTGTTTTTCCAAAAAATTCTGGGGGAGACCCCCCTACCCCTATTTGAAGCTCGTGCCTTTGCCCCCTTAACCTTGGACTTTGCCCCAGCCTTGCCCCTCCAACCACCGGCTAGCGCCGCCACTGAGCGCATTATGGTACACGATTCGTGTACCAATGTTGAAAAAAGATTTTTATCTCAAATATTGGATATCAGAAGCTCATCTTTTCCCGGTAAGTTTACATCATCAATGTTGATTTAAATTGACCAATAATTCGTGTTTTCGATGTCGAAGATTTTGGAGGATTTTTAGTTAGAGACTTAGGTCCTTTAAGATAATCTACAACATCGTCATAGGCATTGAAGAACTCTGTCTTGTCTAATGCCCCATTGACACTTTCACGCAATCGTAGTACGCTTGGGTACCGAGACGGAAACTATGCGTACCATCGCGGGAAACAGTCGTAAACTATGTATACCATTGCGTACCATTGCGTGGACTGCGTGACAATGCTGACCCAAAACCTTGGATTTGTCCAAGCTCATGCCACGCACTCCAGGGCGTACCAGTGCGTACCATTTTCGTAAGCTATGCGCAAAATTTGCGCAAACTATGCGTACCCGGTGGGTAAAAGTGTCAATGGAAATTATGTCACGCACTGAGGGGTACTTAATGGGTACTCAATGTCAATGCCCCATTGGCACTTTCACGCAATCGTTGTACGCTTTGGTACGCTAAAGTTCGTACCAAGCAGTACCAAGACGGAAACTATGCGTACCATCGTAAGTCGTAAACTATGCGGCACGAACTATTTGATTGACAGGTGAAATATACTTGTTATCCACCCGCATTGGTACGCATTAATGATTACCATTGCGAATTCAAAATGCGTGAAAGTGTCAATGGGGCATTAGTCTCGAGCTATGTAATTGTGCGCTTTACTCCGTGCATCAAACAACATATTTTTTTATTTGTAAGGCTAGAGCCCATTCGGCAAACCTCGACAGATTCCGGTGCCCTACATCTAGGCTCGGCTGTATGATGAAGTCCGCCATTTTGGAACTATTTTAAAGGACCCGGATAAACAATGGCTGCCCCCATGGCCATGGAGATTATATCAACAAACTTAAAAATGGCTGCCCCCATAGGGATTATATCTAGAAAAGACGCCATTTTGGGACTATTTTGTGAAAGCGGAACGTTTTCCTGTTGAAGTAAATCGGTAGTTGACTAGCCGAATCGCAAATGTATGGTCGTAGGTACATATCAATTACTATCATACATCCGAGTCTAGATGTAGGTTACGGAGAGTACCGGAATCTGTCGAGGTTTGCCGAATGGGCTAGAGCCGTCTAAACGCGGGGAAATTTACAGTAGCTATTGGCTAACAGCACGCATAAACAATCTTATTTGCACGTTGCATACACAGGCACTTGAAGGGATTAAAATAAAATTTCTTACTATAGTCAAGCAGTAGTAAGAAATTTTATTTTAATCCCTTCAAGTGTCCGTGGTTGCATACTATTTATGAAATTATTAACGGGAATTATTTTTTTGAGTCGATAGCCTCAAGGACCAACATAGTACCACCGTGTTTTGTGTAAGAGTTTAGCATGCAACGCTAGCAGACGATATATCAAGTAAACCGCGCACGTATACACTGTACAACGTCCAGTCGGCAGTTGAATGTAAATAGGATAGACCACTTAAATCTATTGTGTTAATTAATAGTCCTGTTTGGTCGTAAAATGCATAATAAACTTGACGAAATACTAGTTTGGGCAAGAAGCACGGTTCAGCCATCCACTGTTTTCCCCAGTTGCATACGGCCATTGCGGGTCAGGTAAACTTGCCGTATCTTTTCTAAATCGAAGTTATTCTAAATATTGGTTTCTGGCACGGTCGGTAAACCTTACATGTATATAGAAATGCCGATTGATTCCATGACGGTATTTTCACAAAAAAACACACAATAGCCTATGGGTTTCAGTCTAGGAATAAGGCAAGTGTCTGCGCATGACGGAAAATGACGTCAAAACGGAAACCCGTAAAAGCTCCTATATCTGCATCATTTGCAGAACCATTGCGTAACGCATCCGGGGAAAAGGCACTTAACGCCATAGCTAGAGGTTCGTCACTAGTGCCCTTTTTTCAGTTGATAGTATACACACTCAGATTCACCAAGATATATACACCTCGTTTCAGAGCACGGATTTTAGATTTTCGAAGCACGGATTTTTCATTCCGAGGTAGGCCTACTGTAGGCCAGGCCCGTAGCCAGAAAGTTGTTTTAGGGGGGGCAAAGATGTTTTCGGGAGGGCCAACTAGCATGGGCATCTGCATGAATGTTGCGGCAAAGGCCAATTTTGACAGGGTTTGGCATGCCGGGCTCTGTCACAAGCTAGATGCTGCGGGGATTCGAGGAGATCTGGTTCGTATAATTTAAATAATAGACAACAATGTGTAACCATCAGTGGCACCTCTTCGGACACCAGGGGCCGTATTTATAAAAATTCTTAGAGTTTTCTTAACTTTTACTCTAAGACTTCCTAAAACAACATTTAGTTAAAAGTTACTCTTTAGAAATATTTATAAAGGGTCTTAGAGTTACGTTTAACTAAATGAAAGACTTGGGTACTAACCAAACTAAATCTGTCACAAAAAGAATCCCACCCATGTCCATTCGATATCTCCTTATCAACTCGTCATTGTTGTACTCCACTAAGAAATCTCTGCTTGCTTGATTTAAACTCTCTTAGGCGGCGTACACGGACGGCCATGTTAACCAAGATAAAAGTACTTTTAACAAGTTAGGAGTAATTCTTAAAGTAAAATGTTTTATAAATAGGTCTAAGGGAAATCTACAAAGTTAGGAGTAATTCTTGACAGTTAAGAGTTGATTTCAACTCTTAGAATGTTTATAAATACCGCCCCAGAAGCATCCCTGCTGGTGTTCCACAGGGATCTGTACTAGGCCCTCTCTTATTCTTAATATACATTAATGATATTGTGAACAATATAAATTCAAACATTAGATTATTTGCTGACGATACAGCTTTATACTTAAAAATTGAAGACCCAGAGGCAAATGCGGCTACCATTAACGATGACTTAAACCGAATCAAAACTTTGGCTGAGACATGGCTGATAACGTTTAACCCCCTAAAAACAGATACACTGGCTATTTATTACTACTAAACCCCACATAGTTAACCCACCATTATTTATGAACCAGGTAGGCTACAAATCAAAGAAGTAAGTGAACACAAGCATCTAGGCCTAATCTTCCAAACAAATGAAATGGAATAAACATATAGATAGCATTAAGCAGAGTATCCAAACTATTAAATTGCCTTCGATCTCTAAAATATAGACTGAATAGAAAATCTTTAAATACAATATATTGTTATTTTATCCTTCCACACTTTGATTCTGCCGATATTATCTGGGATGGGTGCAGTGATTATTTAGCTAACAAACTAGAAACCCTACAATTAGATGCACTGCGCACTATCTGTGGGGCAGTAAGAGGTACCAGCCATGCCTTACTCTATAAAGAAACTGGGTTTGTTTCACTCTCGGAAGGACGTCGACGTCATAAATTAAAACTAATGTATAAAATTATAAACAACCTCGTGCCATCATATCTTTCTGACCTATTAGAATTGTCCCCTATCCCTATCAATTATAACCTTAGAAACAAAGATGAACTAAAGGAAACAAGATGCAGAACCGAAATTTTCCCCGAGTCCTTCATCCTTTTCGGTATACGAGAATGGAACAAACTTAAATTTGAAATTCTCGATCCGTTGCTATCTTTCGAAACTCACTTAATAAATTAAATACCATCGTCCCATCATACTACTACTAAGGGATACGAAAAATACAAATAATCCACATAAACTAAGATTATGCTGCTCGAACTTACAAGGCCACAAATGTCTCAGACACGTCGATGACAGCCCTGTTTACCTCTGTGGTCACTAATTCGAAGATACCGAACACTATTCACTTATATGCCCCTTACATTCAGATGCAAGAAAACAGACAATCGACAACCTCCAACACAATCATAAAACAACCAGTTGTCTTCTGTACGGGTCAACAAAATTCAGTCCTGAGATAAACATACTCATTTTCAAAGAGGTCCGACAATTTATTTTCCTATCAAAAAGATTTAAATCCCCATAAATATCTATTAAGTTATTCCAAGCCCTGCACTCTGTATAATTACCTAAGTCTCTATTTTATTCATGATGTATCATAATATATTTATGTAAATATGTATGTATGTATGTAAATATTTATAATGTGTACATGTATATATCAGAGAAAGGGGTTACACATAGGCATAGCCTGTTCCCCAATCCGAATTCAGATTTAATGAATAAAAATATTGTTTACAAAAAAAAAAAAATTCTTGTGATATTGGGGGGGGGGGGCAAGACTCAGTATTGGGAGGACAGTTGCCCCCCCCCCCGTGCCACCCCCTGGCTACGGGCCTACTGTAGGCACGTTAAAATAGGCCCTGGCCACTACCAACACAAACAGGAATGAAAAAATTGTAGGACCATAGACCCTATAATTATAGGGTCCGTGGTAGGACTAAATGGTCGATGAAATTAAACATCAGTGTTAAAACAATCTGAACGACACACTCACCCTTACTGGCTACCATAAATTTTGGCACGTTAGTTACGTACGGTGTTTCAAGGGGCTAAATCGCTAACGTTTGGGACCTAGAAATTGTCAAAAGTGGGTCGCAACGCATATATTACTGTAATATGAATGTATATAAACTGATTTACACGCAATGGTTTCCGTGTTTCCCCAATTTCAAATCAATTGCGTTCGGCGAAATAAGCCATGCAGTCTCAATCTAGTGCAAATTTCTATAGCGTCTGGTTATTCCAGTCAACATACGCCGTATGGTAGGCTATGTTGCAATATGTCTAGCCTCGCTCCTTAAGTTTCTTATTTAAACTGGGGCTGAAGCACACTATGGTACACGCCTCGTGTACCAATGTTAAAAAAATATTTTATCTAAAACATCGGATATCAGAAGCTTATCTTTTCCCGGTAAGTTTACATCATCAATGTTGATTTAAAATGGCCAAAAATTCGTGTTTTCGATGTTAAAAATTTAAGAGGATTTTGAGTTACGGACTTAGGTCCTTTAAACAGCAAGTCACAACATACATATAGATTAGCTTGGACACTTCCCAAAGGCCTATGTGTTAAAGGACCTTAGTCTGTAACGCAAATTCTCCAAAATCTCCGACATCAAAATCACGAATTATTGGTCAATTTAAATCAACATTGATGATGTAAACTTACCGGGAAAAATTGAGCTTCTGATATCCGATATTTAAGATAAAATATATTTTTTTAACATTGGTACATGAATCGTGTATTATAATGCGCTTCAGCCCCAGTTGTTTTGAGAGACTCGAGGGACGAGGTTTGACACATTGCATTAAACCAAACGATGTTATGTAGACTGGAATAACTAGACGCTAGAAATGTGCACTTGATTGAAATTGCTGGCTTATTTCGACGAATATAACTGATTTCAAATCGGAGTAAAAACGGAAACCATTGAATGTAAATAAGTTCATATACATTCATATTACAGTATTATATGCGTTGCGACCCACTTTTTTTTAACACAACCCCACCTTTAAACACAACCCCGAAATAATAAAAGCAACCCGACGTTTATCTTTCATGAAATTGTTTAGTACTCTACACAGAGTAAAAATACTCTGTGTACTCTACATAAACTAAGCAGAAACGCTCATTGTCATTAATATGGAACTGGATCAAGACATTAAGCTAACCCCAATGAACAGTTACACAAGGTGTAAACTTATGTAGCTCAGTTTGAAACAAGGTTGAAATACAGATCTATATTTCGTTTCGTTTTTTCTAAGGCGTCAGACATTCGATTAACCAATCAGCGTTGTTTCTAGTGGGTTACCCACAGTTCCGTGCACCTCTTGCCAAAAACTCGCCGTAACAGACCGTTTCATCCAAAAAGCGGGTTTATAACAACTCTTCCAGATCATAGGGTAGAAAAGACAAGTAAAATGAAATTTTGAATTATACAAATTGGAAGCGAAATAGAATCTGTGTTTTAATCAGATAGTGTTGTGGGCCCTCTAGAGGTCACAATTATTTTCCAATTTTGATGAAACTCAAAATATATGTTAATATTCAAAGGATCTCGGTTTCTTTCTATATTGGCGCATACTGCCCCTGATTGTAAAATCACGGTTTTTAGATTGCGAAATTGACAATATATGGTTACTCTTCACATGAAAATAGTGTAAAGGTATAATATTATAATACCAAGGTTGAGGACACTCTAGAGTATATCCGATTTTGATGAAAATTAATATATATGTTTATATTTCAAAGATATTGGTTCCATTAACTATACGGACATATCGGCTTTTTGTAGCCTGTGGACCCCCAAGAGAGTAATTCGACATCCGTTTTCGTTAAAATCGATATTATCTGTGCTTTCATGTTGTCTGGTCGAAGGGTAATGCTACCACGCACTTAAAATATATTGATCATTTTATTTACATTAAAAATGTGAAAATAACTACCGATTGACACGGTTCTTCTTCTATTAGTGTTTAACACCGACTTCCACCGAGGGTGATATCACAGACGATTTGTCTCATCTTTATTATCTTAGGGTCATTCCTGTGGTAGCAGACCGCAGTACCAGGACTAAACCCACGAGGTTGAGAAGGCACCCCTATCTCCAAGCCACATACGCCAACAGCCAGTGGCGGTTTAAGCTCGACCAAGGCCTGAGGCGGCCACTGCTTGAGTGCCTATTTAAAATGGCGTGGGCCTAATTAATTTCGGGTCAGGGCCTATGTCGATTACCGTTGGGCCTAAACCCCACCCCTAACATTTATTGTCTATGCGTTTTTAATCGTATCAGACAATTCTAAAAAAAAAAATTTGACAAACTATTTGGGCTGCAGCCTCATCAGCCTCACTGATAGTCCGCTACTGCCAACAGCAGGGATCGAAACCACGACCGCAAGCCGGATGTCACCCACCAGCTACAGCTGGGAGCACGACACTCTGCAGCACTAGCCCCCAACTCACTCACCAACCAGTTCCATGGAAAGGATATGTATAGCTTAGCGGTGGCCATCTAAACATAGACGGTTTATAAGCAAGATAAACTCCTCGACTTTGGTTATGTTGGGGAAGAAAGACTTCAGAACAAAAACGGCGAAGAAAAACCTCGGCCTACCGGCCTCGGTTTTTCTTTTTTCTCGGGTTATTTTCTTCAGTCTTTCTTTCCCTAGCATAACCTCAGTCTCGTGCTTTATCCTACAATTATAAACCGCCCATGTTTAGATGTAGGTACGTAAAATGAGAATATCCCAGAATTCCCGTAAGAAAAACCTTATATCATGTTTCTTATGGAAAAAACCTACTCTGGAAGAATAACCCGATACAGGTTTAAAGAAAAACTTTTAGAAGAATAACCCCCAATTCCTCTATATATTCAGACAGCAGGTTATTCCGGGTATAGAATATATCCCAAAGATCAAAGAGATTTGCCGTTACAAGTTAATGATTAATAATAAAATATTTCACATTTTAATCTGTTTGTGACATTCTTATGTCCGCATCATACATTCATATTATCCGTAGCGTAGTTCTAATTTCGTACTGTCATTAGTTATCGCCTGTCCTACTTTGTTGGTCTTCTCTGTCTATTCCTGTTTCCTTCCACTACTAAAGACCCATATCCACAAGCGAATTATTAAAATAAAATTGACCCAAATGTTTGTCCCGATATGAGCTATATATAGTGAATACGACCTAACCCTAGCTCGTTAGCCGGGAAAGTTATTCTGGATTGTCCGACGTGGTTTCACCTTGTCAGTGATGGAGGACGAAGGTCTTGTTGAGGACAGCTGTCTAGTCCTTTGGGTGGTAACAATGATGATTCCAGAAAAATGTCACTGATTTTTAATAAAGGTTGCCGAAAAACTGATGAAACAAATAATGATAGATGTCCTATGAATGACAATTAAAAGGGGGTTTGAGGTCTGTATGTCCAATAAAAGCACACACAATCTACGAGCCTGCAAATAAGTTCTTCCGCTTTAGCAAGGGAAACACCAAAAGTTAAAAAAATAAATGTTGAAAGTGAGCGTTAAAGTAAGCTCCCGGCCAATGTTTTAATGCTAGTTCCGTTTTCAAGACAGTTTATTGATTGTTTAGTGAGATACGTGGGTAGGAATCGTAAATTATCTTATTAAACACCTTTACTCTTCCTTGTCTGTAATATGTGAAGAGATATCCTCATAACACGATATAAAAAAATCCGGTCTTTGCGATTTTCTCATTCGAAATATTGTCGATTATGGTTAACAACCAGAAGGTTCATTGCTGGAACTTCCTTGATGATCACAGAGAGCGCAGAATTTGTTTCAAAAACAAATGACCAACTTCCTCTTCTGACATTTCGCAATCATTATGGTAAGCAGCAAAGAGACTTTTTAGTTCACTTTAGTAGAAGCAGCTGATTAACATTCTCCCAAGAGCGGCTCTTATTAAGAAATTTGACGTGATGATTTATGATCGACATCTTGAGCTATTCAGATTATCTTCTAGGATATACATGTATTAGAATAGAAATGTATAAAATAAGTTCAGATGTATTTATCTGTCAGCCTGTAAAGGAAACAATGAATCATTCTATGGTACGTTAAACCATTGCCCCCGTCCAGCTGTGGACCTCAAGATCAATCGTTTCCAGACCGAAAGAGACATTTTATATAGCACCATTTCCACAAAGAGTGCGTAAAACAAACATGGATGTAAGTAATCAGTGGAAGTAAAAAAAATCACAAATATTACAAATTGACATTGAAAAAAAAATGTTGTTATAGATACGACACAGTTAAAAAATGACAGATTTATTGATCACATTTTAAAACAGATAAGTTTTAAGAATTATTTCAAAACTTACTAATTTAATGCTGCTGCGAATAGTCTTAGGTCTCCCAACGTAGTTACACGAAAGTCTACAAAATAGGTGATATTAGTCAAAAACACTAAACATACTTCATGAATTTTAAGAAGTATTTATTCTAACATTTAATAAAATTAAAAATGTTTTTTTTAGTCATAGTGTATAAATATAAAAGTTACCGATAAAACGGCGAAAATGAAACATAAAGTCAATTTTTTGTTCAAAATGTTGATTTTGTGCATGAAGTGTTGACATAAAAATGTAGAAACAAGAATCATTAGTTTAGAATGTTGTGTTCGTGTCTAAAATGTTCAAACTGGAATGTAGATACACGAATCATAAATATTGTCCCATTTGGTCTTCCATAAATATTGACGTCCTATGACGTCGACTTCGACTGAACCCGCCCCCCCCCCCCGGAGAAATTTTGATGGTTGAAAATACAATGGTGAAATTCTCGTAGGCCTACTTTGAATTTGCAAATGCGAAAAGTAGAAAGGGAAAAAACACAAGTAGATTTTTACGAAGTTAATTTTTGGCGAGCAACTTTTGTTTTGATACTAATATGGTGATTATGTGTTATGTAATATCTATAACTACTACAAGTGAAAAATCGCGCAAGTTTTTTTTAATGGCCATTTTTACCATTTTGACTATGATAATTTTTCTATTTTAACTGTGATATTTTCTCTTAATATGGCAACGATTCGACTCAATAGCCTTCATTAGCATAGTCGGGAGTAGAACGTTAAACCCCATTTCACTTCATTTCATTTCTTCTTCATTAGCCCCAATTGTTTTAATTGTATTTATTTGTCGAACTGGAATATACAGACCACAATTCCATGGAAAACAATTACCGTTTATTACTGAGCGACACACCCTTCTAATTACATCAACCTTGACAACTTCTATAATTACTTTATCCTTTAATTAGTTTAGGTTTCCTTCAAGGTCGTGGGGATTCGTGTAAATTATACGCTCTCATTTACAACAAATGTTTTATTGACAGTATATTTTATTTTGGTTTGCGGGAAAGAGAGATGTTTTAGACATTGGTTTCCCAGGGTCTGTCGTGTGTTTTAATGATTTGTCTCGCGGAAATTCAAGCACATGTTGTGCCTAGCGTATCGTGCCGGAAATGAGACGTTTTGTATCAAAAACGTCCCGAGAAGACAAAAGTATACCGAACGCACCCATAAGCAGTAACCAAGTGTTGTAAATATTTATCGTTGCTTATTAACGGAGCAAAGTCGCTAACATTTTGGCGCTAGAAATGGACACAAATGGGTAGCAACTCATAAAATAATGTAATATGAATGTGTATACCTGATTTGCATTCAATTGTTTCAGTTTTTACTCTTATTTCAAAAATGTTATGTTTGGAGAATTACGCGAGGTATCGCAATCAATGGGCGATTATAGCATCTGGTTATGCCAGTCTACTAAGGGGGTATTTTTTGCGCATGCTCCTCAGTTAAGATAATGGTGTCGTGTTTGGCCATGGACCATGGTTTGGCAATCATCGTAATACTAGGAGTCCCGCACTATTATTTCACTTATAGACCCGTATGTGTCATATTCCTTTATTCTTCTTTTTCGTCGGGGTGCTCATGATCTTCTTTGCCTTTTCTTAGTTTGTTCGTCAGCGTGAACTACAAAACTTTGTAGAATCCGCGTTCAAGATATAAACAACTGCATTGACTTGTAGGATATTATCCTTCGTTCTCTCAGTGCCTATTTACAATTGATGCTAAGACGCACTATGGTACACGATTCGTGTAACAATGTTAAAAAAATATGTTATCTTAAATATCGGATATCAGAAGCTCATCTTTTCCCGGTAGGTTTACATCATCAATGTTGATTTAAATTGACCAAGAATTCCTGTTTTCGACGTCGAAGATTTTTGAGGTTTTTGAGTTACGGACTTAGGTCCTTTAATGACTAGAATCCTAGTCAAAACGTCGCTCAGTAATTGTACCTGTATATCCCCATCCCCTTCGGAGCTATAAAGTAAGACTTAAACTCTATTTTTGGGGATCACGGTGGCTAAGTGGATAAGGCGCTGGTTCGCTAGCCTGGAGGTTGAGTGTTCGATCCCTGCATTGGCCGAGAAAGTTCATCTCGATTTTCCGGCGTGATTTCCCCTTGTCAGTGATGCAGAAGGAGGGCCTGACAAGGACAGCTGCCTAGTCGTTCGGATGGGACGAAAAACCGAGGTCCCGTGTACAAATTGGAGTGCACGTAAAAGATCCCTTGGCAGTTGGAATTCGATATAAGAGTAGGTCGTAGCGCCGCTGCCCGGGCAAAATTTCCCTCATAGCACACTGTTGGCGTATGCCCGTCTTCAATTGGCCCAGGTTAGGTGCTTAAGCGTAGGACGTTAAACCCCATTTCATTCATTCATTCTATTTCATTTAATTTCAATTGTTTGTGTTTCTCAACTCCAACATCACGACCTATCTGAACGACAGACTCGACCTACCTACAGAGATGTGACTCTGACACAGTGAACAGCCATGATATCTACATGCCGTTATCTAATCGTCAAAGGTCGCGAGGTCAACGCACAGAAGTCAGTTTGTAAACAAAAAAAACGAAATTACAATGACTTCGACGAACAGAAAACCTGCGTCGTATCAGGGTAGTCTGTACAATGACACGGACACAACTCGAGATTGAATAATAATCCCCGGACGAAAATGGGTTTTTAACAGAATAAGCAAGTTTAAACGAACATTTGACGGGGGCCGCACTATTGGCACTATTTTGTGCTTCAGTCGGGTCTATTTCACATATACACAATGATTTCTTGTAATGTTTTTAGCGTGGGGATTGACTAATAGTTAATTTATTTCAGTTCTAAACGAAAATTTAAAACTTTAACGCAATATTAAAAAAATAGCCAAATCCTGGCTGGGATTACTGAGCAAAATGGCCATTCACTGGATACGTGCGAGAAAAAAAAGCCAGGTACTATAAATTTCGTCACGTTAGTTACGTACGCATCACGACATGGGTAAGTTCAGTACAGAAAACTGCTCATAATAATAATGCATAGTTTGGTTTAAAACTGAACATTAATATAAATAAGTATCCATAAAAATTAAGTGTTCTCACTACTTGGTAAAGGCTTAGTCCGAAAGAAGGTTCAAAACAACAAGCCTAACTTACAAACACGTACAAATAAATGATATTGTTTTCTAATACATGTATTTTATGGTACTAGAGGCGGACAAGTCATAAAATATAATTATCCATGGATGTTTCAAAATTATTGAACAATAAAACGATAATACTGTAAAAAAGAAAAAAGAAAAAAAGTGATGTTGCTATTATATAGTGAAGACATACCCCCACCCCCACCCCACACTTAAAAAACAACAACAATAGAATAGTGGTGGGGTATGGCATTGGTTTTATCAGCGGTTGCATACTAAACCTTTAAATTATAAAAAACTAAACTGAACCTAAATACATGTATTAAAGGATCTAAAGCTCTGACTTACTAATTTTCAATAATATTCTAAATTTAAACTTCAATAATTGCTCCATTTCAATCGATATTGATGCTGCTGTCTTGCCGTGAAAATATAGGTTTCGTGTGTCGTGTGTAATTAACAAAGAAAATACGACAAGACAATGTGGGACTAATTAGTAATGTCTGATTTACAAACGACAAATAATAATAAAACATCGTTAAAGTGAAAATTTTATCTTTTCTAAGAAAATCAAAACATAATTATTTGGATGTCTTTTACTAAATAGGTTGTCAACATCATTCTAACATTTAAAAACCATTCACATACAAATTCAAATTATTTTCTAGAAGTAATATCTTTTTCATTTCACTGGAAAACAACGTTTACGCGCTAAGTGGGTGTTGTCTTGATCGTCAAGGTCTGTTAATGATAATCATACCTGGTTGACCGAGACGTGACACCGAAAAAAAACCACTCGGAAAATCTCGACAGATTCCGGTACCCTACACCTAGACTCGGATGTATGAAAATTCAGCCATTTTGGAACTATTTTAAAGGACCCGGATAAAAATTGGGTGCCCCAATGGAGATTATATCAACAAACTAAAAAATTGCTGCCATTTAGGGTCATTTTGTAAAAGCGGCACGTTTTTTTGTTAAAGTAAATTGGTAGTCCACTAGCCGCATCACAAATATATGGTCGTAGGTACACTTACTGTCATACATTCGAGGTTTGCCGAATGCGAAAATAATAACTCAATTACTTCCCTTGTATTTTTCCTGTGTTTGATCACTGATTTTCTCAACGTTTGAAAATGAAGTTGAAAATGATATTTTTTTCCAATTTCTCAGCTGGCAATAGGATTATTCTTTAACAAGGTAAGGCTGTTTATATATACCATCTATTGTGGGGCTTTATTTTAATACATTTTAAAAATATAAAATTGCCTATTGGAACTTTAAGCAAGCGTAAATAAACGCTGTTAAATTTGGACTTGTTTTGGGACATAATTAATTAGACACTACAACACAAATCCAAAAATACAATATACATCATTGTATATATATATTGCATGCTAGCATCGTGACCCATATCGTCTGTTTTAGGGTAGAAATGAAATGGAATGGAGTTTAACGTCCCACGGTTCTTCTCCTAAACTGGGCTAATGAAGACATGTACATGAGGGCAATTTCTAACTGCCAAGAGATCATTTTCGTGCACACCATGTGTACATGAGAGCTCGGTTTTTCGTCAAGCATCACTGAGACACCACGCCGGAATCTGAATGAACTTTCTCGGCAAATGCAGGGAAGGATCAACTGATCTCCAGGCGTAGAAATGCGCCCACACATCAGCTATGTCTCTACATACTCCTCGCAGTGTTTCGTTTGATTAGAACTAATCGCAGGGATTTATCGCACCATTGCTACAGGAATATGTGTCTCTATGGCAGATTATCTGAAAGGAAACTGAGATGTTGACAACTGGAGTTATCTCCGCAAATAGTGTTTGACCCCAATGCTTCACGCCAAATTTTAAAAAAAAATCCGTTAAAAACTGTAGCTTTTATCGCGTTCACTATCTTTTAGGCAAACGGGGGGTCACTCCAGAATGAGAAGTCTCTGAATGCTGATTACCGCAACGGCCCCCATCAAATTTAAAAAAAGATCAACAAGAATTTCAAATAAGGGGGTATAACTCCTGACCTGAAAGTCCTGGAACTCCGAATATCGATAAAGTTAACCATCTCATGACCACAATGCCGCGCACTAAATTTGAAAAGAATCCATCAAAAACTGTTGCGTTCACAAGCCTATTCTTGACGGACGGTCGGACAGGTTGACACAAATCCCTCCATCTGAATGGAAAACAGACAATTTACTTAATGTAGACGCTTTGTTGTCACTGTCGTGAAAAATGGGGTACCTTGCTGCACCGACTGGGCTAATGGAGATTCAACTGCCGTGGTTTTGAATCCCCGGTTGTACGTCCAACCTCGTGGGTTTTCTCCAGGACCTCCGGTTTCCCCCAACTGCTGAAGACCCGTACGCGCAAACGAATTATTGAAATAAAATTAAAAATCACAAGTTAGTCCCGAAATGACCTAGTTTGTGACAGTGGACGTTACCCTCCCCCATCTCCAACGCCGGATTAACGATGTTGGGGGCCCCTGATCACCGAGCGCCGAAGACGCGAAGCCCCGCAACGGGGGTCTGGGACAGGGGCAGGGCCGTATGTAGGATTGTAAAAGTGGGGGTGCAGCAGAGTGTGATCAGGGACGCCAATATAATGTCCGAGTTACTAAGTGCGGAACGTTGCGTGTGTGTACGTGGGGGTGGGTTCTGGAAGCCCCTTGGAGCTGCAATCAACGTCGCTCCCGTGTGTCAATTTCGTCAGCGCTATTTCTCATTTTGAAGATAAGCACACCAAAATGAGAAACTCTTTATACTCTAAACTAGAACTAGTCCGAAACACCAAAAGGAGCTGTGGATAGGGCGACCAAAACGAAAATCTGTAATCAATGAATGAATGAATGAATGAAATGGGGTTTAGCGTCCTACTGTTATGCACTTAACCTGAGCTAATTGAAGGCGGGCATACGCCATATAGTGTCCTATGAGGAAAATTTTGCCCGGGCAGCGGCGCTACGGCCTACTCTTATATCGAATTCCAACTGCCAAGGGATCTTTTACGTGCACTCCAATGTGTACACGGGACCTCGGTTTTTCGTCCTTTCCGAACGACTAGGCAGCTCTCCTTGTCAGGCCCTCCTTCTGCATCACTGACAAGGGACATGTCATTTGGTTGCGGCGGCCCCAAAACCAACAAGGTCCTGTCAAATGTGAATAAGGCCGACCAAAAAGAACCCTTTAATGTCATGTGGTGGGCCAGGCGCCGACCCAGAAAGGTGTGATAGGAGAGGCCCTTACATCAATACCTCCTTCAAACCACGTGCCTTTCCTTCAGTCAGACTTTTTTTCGAAGTTTTTTCAGGCAGTAGGTTACCGATCTGTTCCTGGTGATTTTGGAGACAAAATCACTGAAAATAGGGTGGGAATTGTGTTTAATATTTGAAGATCAGATGCCAGGAAATCGCATATATGGAGTCTTATCTTTTAAAAAATTCCGAGGGGAGGACCCCCCAGACCCTCTGCAGTTACTTAAATACGTAGGCTAAACGGTTTCTGACCAAATTTGACCGATCATGAATTTTACCCGTCATCTAGCTGTCCCTTGGAAAGCAAGCCCTGAGAATATATATGTATTTTACGGGCTCACTTACCAAGGAGGTAAAGTTCTGTGACCAGCATGATTTCTGCATCAGCATGACCAGATTCTAAAAAAACACGCTCATCTTTGAAAATAAATTTTCAACCTGGTTTCATAATTCACTACCTCCTTCAAACCACATGCCTTTCCTTTAGTCAGACTTTTTTTTTCAAAAATTCTTCAGGCAGTAGGCTACCGATCTTTTCTGATGATTTTGCAGACAAAAAACACTGAAATTAGGGTGGGAGTTGTGTTTAATATTTGAAGAATAGATGCCAGGAAATCGCATGTATGGAGTCTTGTCTTAAAATTTTTTTGGGGGGAGGACCCCCAGACCCCCCGCAGTTGCTTCGCACCTGCGGTGCTCATAAATCGGGCTTGGCCCTCAAAGTACGCCCCCCCTTTCGTAATATCCTGGATCCGCCCCTGTAGTTCTTTTAGTTCCAGTATTATGTATTGCTGTTGACAATGTATTCGTGTTGAATGTATGTAACCGAAGCTGTTTAGATACCTGATGTAAATAAATCCTTTATCTACAAAACTCTTATCTGTTATCACTACGATTGTGTTACAATGGCGGCAGATGTTTGGGGAGAAGCATTTGCTCCTGGTGACCTCACTTTGGGTCCGCGCCTGTGGTGGCGCCCGATAGCATCCACATATTAAGTGATAAAAGAAAGTTTCGATCAGGTGTAGGCGCCATTAAAACCGACCGACTCATCAATGCCGTAGAGCATCACTATGTGATCATGGTCAAGTGTATTATTTAATAATTGAAAGGTTGTCAATTTTTCGGGAGGGAGCGCCTTATTTTTCTAAAAATTTTCAGAAATTGGAGGCCGGAAACATGATTTCCTGGCATTTCGGGCACTTGTGCTGACCCATTTACGAGTACCTCCCCCAGTAAAAATAAAATTATGCCACAAAATTAGAGCATTCCGGCGTTTTTTCAGTGGACCAATCCATGCGCGTGCTATGAAATGATGACATTTTTAGAGGAGGGGGCTGGACGCAACTGAGATTTTTTGTGGGGGGGGGGCCTGGGGCCTGTGCCCCATGGTTAATCCGGCCCTGCCCATCTCTCTCTCACGCGCGCGCGCTACTGAACGTCTGAAGATGGTATTTGTTCTCCAAACTTCACAGCAATTGTTAATTGGGCGAGAAGCCGGCCAAGTTGAAATTCGGAAACTTCGATCGCATTTAATGATAGTAAAAGTTTTTTTTATAAAATGTGTAGATTTCTCTCAATTTTATAATATAGCCTTTTCATCCAGAATATTTATCCGACATAAAAAGAAAATTACATAATGGAAGTGATATCTGCTAATGGTTATCTTTTACGATTTTTATTCGTTAAATAATTTCATGTACCATATAATGATGTAAGGTATATATAAAAGGGTTGGATGACGTGTGATACCACCTATGGTTACAAGCGTGTCTAAACCCACGCTCACGAGTTGATTCCAATTCCGTAATGTGCAATATACATTATACAGTCTGGAGACCAGTATTACTATTAGTCTTCAACACACAAATAACAGTGATAAAACTGTCGTAGAATATTTCGCATGGACAATTGTAATTAAAGATGTGCTATACCATCCTATAGAAAACTCCAGTACAAGTATAATAATAAGTCAATAGTCGTGGGAAATTACTCTCCCATCATGTTCTTCCTAGGTTGTGCGACAAACTATTAATTTGTTTTCTAGCAATGGAGCTGCAAGGTAAGGCATATTATCAATTATTATATTTTTGCAGAAAAAACATTTCTGCATATGCAATCTATATGATATCTATTAATTTGTATCCATAATATACTGTTTATTATTTTGTTCAAGTCAAATGATTGCAACGCTATTAAAGTTGTATTGCGATAAAAACTGTAAAGAACTGATTAGTCAAAGATAATTATATTTGTTAGTTTTTTGTTTGTATATTTAATTACGAAATTATTTTGTAAAGAAATTAACATACCAAGAAATGTGCTTCTTTCTCGCCGAAAGTATAATGCCATGTTTGCTAAGATAACCAGAAAAGTGTTGTATTTTGTTTCACTATCACAAGTATCTTACACGTAAGTTTAATTTGAAATGCATAATTTGTGAAATGAAATGGAGTTTAATGTCCCACTATCCTGCATCGATTATGCTAATGAAGACGGGCATACGCCATGTAATGTGGGCTATGAAAGCAATTCAGCCCGGACAACGAACCATGTCAAGCATTATTTTACACACATGCCAATGTGTACACAGAACCTCGGGGTTTCCGTCCCATCCGGACGACTAGACATATGTTCCATAAATTCCTCGGCCCCACATTATTGGCATAGTGAAACCACACTGGGAGATCCCGAGGAAATTTTTTAGGAGTACACCCTCTAGAACATCTGATGGTCGCGATTTAATAGTTTGATTTAAAAATTGTTTATTATCGTAACAATACTAGCAATGAAAATCGAGACTACCAATAACTTTGCTAAAAAATAATGTAATTTGACTGGAATTCCAAGATAATATTCCTTTTTCACAATCTATTTTTAAACTATTATAGCAAGACTTGGCAGCTATGTATCTTAATCTTACATAATGCTAATATAAATCATATGAGTGTAATGCGTTGGACTCCAAAAGACTAATGGATTTGACTTCACAGGATTGTCATGTGTTTGATACAACGTAGAGCTACAGATTAAAGATACACTATGTAAGATTTAGATAAAGAGTTGCCCGTCCTTGCTATAATAGTACAAATATAGATACTGCAAAATTATTGTATTGAACGTTTTATTATTCCAAGCCAAGTTATCAATGTTTGTAGTTTTGTGCATTGATTGTATATTATCGTAACCGCGGTACTGGTATTTTTTGAGACCTAGACTTGGTACTCTATTGCTTGGACCAGAAACTGGTCCGTACCGCTACTCATTATTTTCTTCTTTCTTTTTATTATTCTTGGTCTTCGCCCTTTGAAAAAGCCCAAGGCTCCGTCAGTTCAAGTTCAATCGACATGAACATTGGCATGCCTCTTCTATGAACAATTCTGCATCGATTTGGTGAATTACATGTCTGACTTTCATCCAATACATGGTCAGTTCCTGGGCAATAGTACGATCGTACTTGTTGAATAAAATTCCATTATTGTTAAAATCTCCGAGTAATTGATGTCATCGAGTTGATTGTGATCTTATGGTGTTAACAAATATCTAATTAAACATGCATTATTCAAGAGCTAAATCTGCCTAGTGCAGGTCTTTATTTGGGCATGAAATGTTTTCTAAAGTATTAATTAGACATTAATTAACTGATCCAGGCCTTAATCAACTTTGGATGGCATCAGATTGTTCCGATATTAAACTGATTAAAACGTTTCAGTGATAAATCAAATATGGCGCGCCCAGACGCTTCGAGTCTTAGCTTTGATCAACCAGGACCGTGGTTGAAATTATTGCACAGGTCGGCCAAATCTTCAATGCCAATATCTTCGCTTGCAATAAAGTAATTTGATTGAAATTTTCAAATTATTCATTTTACATCATCTACTTTCGAACTAGTATAGCAAGAATTGCTAGTTCTTATCTATATCTTGAATAATGTAACTTTAATAATTTATATAACATTAAGGCAATAGAAAGATTTAGCTCTCGAATAGTGTACCTTTAAAAGAGATGAACCTTTACATATAGCCACAGGTGATCTATAGTGTTTTAAGCGTTAATGAAAACACTGCTTTAAATTTCAGCAATGAATCTCTAAACTTCGTTGAGAGATCACAGAAAGATGTCTAAAAATATAACATTGCTTTCTATATAACGTATGGTTTTCAATTTTTATTTCAATAATTTGCTTGCGCGTAGGGTTCTTAAGCAGTGGTAGGAAACCGGGGTGCCCGGAGGAAACCCACGAGGTTGAGAAGGCGCCCCTATCTCCATGACACATACGTTCACACTAGGGCTCTAAACCACAGCCGCAAGCCTGGGGTGACCAGCCAGCTAGAGGTCGAAGCGCGGCACTCTAGACCACTAGGCCTTCCAAACCCCCCACAACTTGGTTCAATTAAACACATTCCTGGATATATTTTTTGTAGTAACTAGTTCAATTTGAGGCTAAGAAAAATAATTAAATCGATGAACGTTCAAAGAAGAATAGTCATAATGATGGCTTTCGTAGGATAACCTAATAAAAGCTTGGCATGACAATCTCATTTCTTTCATGTCTAGTTGGCTGACATTCGGTCTAATAATAGCATCGCGGACCTTTCATTCGATAATGATTGAAAGCTCTCGAACACGAAGAAGCCACCAGTTTCCATTGTTAAGTACATCGAGAATAGATAAAATGACAAATCTTATTTATATATTAATTATTTCACTGATATTTAGACACTACAAACTAGACAATCTGCATTAATCACCAATTTATTAGTTACGGGGCAAGCTTAATTCGAGCGTATATCTTAACTGCGTCAAGTAAAACCCCCAAATTACGTACTATTGCTTCATGCCAACAAAACAATTATCTATTATTTAGTTATAGAAGTGTTACGCATCTTCTATTTTAACTAGAACCTACGACTAAAGTTCACGCTAAACTCTTGAATGTGATTATAGGGATTGAAATAATAATAAGATCAAAGGGCATTAAGCGCAGGTATACATTATATTAACTGTCTTTAAAAGGCCAAGAACTGGTATCATAAAAGAACCCCCTGGTTTAAATATTAACAAAACTATTACAAACCTGTTAACATACATTTCTAATATTCTTACACTTAAAATCTACAAATATATCAAAGAAGGTAACTTATATTTAAGGAAATCTTCATTTGAAAAGTTAATTAATAAGATTAGAGACATGGCCCTGAGGTTTACATAAAATGTGAAAAGAAACCATTAAAACATGAATATGATTCGCCAAGTCATAGGCATATCGAACATAATGATAGGACCAGAAAATAACTGAAACTTGTGATTATGAAAACCCTGCGCAGGATAGAGTACCCCCTTTTCACCCCACATCCCGCTAAATGGAAATCAAGCCTCGTCCCTGACTTCAGTCGAGGCCGTGTGCCTTAAAGGTAGGGTGGTCAACAAGATTTCTATGATGATGGAAATGGCATTGTGAATAATGAATGTCTCCAACTCTTATTGTCAATCGGGGTTCGTGTCTAGATAAATTAATCAACCTAAAAGAATTAGATAAACGGGACAACACGTTTTCAAAAAATAGAATTAGTAAGCACGAAACAAATATATAAAAAACCTTGATCTTTACAGCGTTTGTATTAGTGTGATAAAATTGCAGTTTACAATATTCGTGTTTTCTACACAAATTGACGTGTCTCTTTCGACCTTTTAATTTAGTCCTTGTTTGGAGTTGGAATTCAATATTAAAATATTATCTGTACATAATTAAAACTGATTGACATTAGATGAACAATACACAAAGGTTTAATATTAAACAATATAATAAATGAACATTAATTATCTTAGCGATTGTCAGATTATCACATAATTAAAAGTTCTTATGTTTTAGAAAATGTATAAAAATGATAACAAATAATAATTTGCACTTAATTATCTACGGGTGAAAGTGGAGTAAAACCCCAGAAGCGAACAAGCGATCTTAATAAACTATACGAAAGAAATGATACAAGAACAAGAGTTGGAAAGAGAACAAGCTAAAAAGAATGTGATTTTTCCTACAATCATAATTCAGGAAGTTAAAAATCGATATGCGCAAATATTGAATGGAAACAAGGTCTTTGGGTTATAAACATGAATTTCAAATTACATCAAAATCGAATTGAAATTGTGGCCTCTACTGGGTCCACAAACTTGATATACCATATTTTTTTTTACACAATTCGCGTACAAGCGGCGGCAATTTTGTCTGGCAATTTTGTTCCGATTTTCACCAAATTTGAACCCAACCTTTATTACGCTCAAACGTTTTTTTTTTTATATCGGATAATAACTTCAGAGGGACCACAAGCTAAATATGGTGATTTTTCGTATTATCAGGGGCCATAATTCAGGAGGTTACGCAAATATCGAAAGGAAACAAGATCATTGGGTTATAAACATGCATTTCAAGTTTAATCAAAATTGATTCCAAATTGTGACCTCTATAGTGTCCACAAGCTTAAAACGTGATTTTTTCGTATAATCAGGGGCCATAATCCCGATCAGCGCTTTTTTATGAATCTGGTTGTAACAGGCTTTCTGAAAGCTGGGAGTATAAGACGTCTTACCACCCTAGAAAATATCCAAACTTTAAAAAAAAAACCCACATTGTCTGAGGGATTCGAGACAATAAAGGCTCCAAATTATTATGCGAGCTTTAATAGAAAATTAAGTATTTTACACACAATCCTTAGTCATGGATGCGTTTCCCTCAACTCAGATCTGTTTCAGATAAATTTAATTGAAAATCCCAATTAATGTTCTTGTGGCGCGTCATCCGAAAACGCAAAGCACTATCTCATGGAATGTAATTTGTTTGATATTAAAAGAAATGAACTTTTCGATTCTTTACGGAGCTTCAGCACCATAACCTTAAACATACTTCTTTGGGGTCATTCTGATTTAAATACTGACATTAACATTTATATCTTTAATCAAGCACAAAATATATTAAATCAAATAAAAGGTTCAATTGATGAGTATGTGTAATGTAGTTTCATTTTTGGTTTTTGTTGTTTTTTTTCTATTCGCACAACTGTGAAAATGATGTTATCGTATAATTTCCCCATCTTATTTTAATTTTGTGATTGATGTTCGAGAGGCTTATGAAGAATACGCTATTAGGATTTCATTGGGTAGTATTTCCTGCTACGATTGAAAAACATGTGTCTCGACACGGGAAGTTTTTTGAGAGGATTAGACTGGCTGGTTTAAAATTAAAATCTACGAAGCATCAGCTATTCAAATCTCAAATTTTGTATTTGGATTACAAAATTACCGGTGATGGTGTCAGTACAGATCAATCCCAGGTGTTTGCAGTCTCAGAATGACCAACACCACAACGTGTTAACAAAAAAGAAAGCATTTACCAAAATTCAGTGTCCACTACACGGTTCAATTCATGGATATTGTGTTGTTGTAAGTATGTGGTTCTATTTGAAAAAAAAAGCATGTGAGTACGAGATAATTCTGTCGTAATTAAGTGATGCTCGGAATTGCCTTCTCCGTATCTCGTAATTACGAGATAATTATGTCGTAATTACTAGTTAATCATAATATTATATATTTTTTTCATTTGATGCAGTCAAGGTTTTGCAACAGAAGTCAAAGTCGACGAAATAATTGAAATGTAACTATTCCTGATTGACAACATTTATATGTGTAGTTTGTTGGTAAAATATTTCAGCAAGTAATTGGTATCATTAGGAGTACAATCTACTTTCTGGTTTATTTCTAAACTTTTTTAAATTCGATTTCTAATCGTGAATTATACTTTCGTGTGCCACATTATTCGGGTTAAGGGGTTTTACATTTTGCATCTAGGTTATGTCCAGGGGCGGATTGGTTTTATTAATGACCGCTCTCCCCCAGGAAAATTTTAAAAAATGAACCCAAAATATGCGATTTGGTGGCATATCTGACTTATGGGGACGGGACTGAGATAACGTTCTTTCGCTGGGTCAAGGCTGTATAACAGATGGCCTCGACAGACATAGGCGTGCCGGCGTGATAACAGTTAGGGGGGGGGGGGCAGAACCCGAAATGCCTGAAAAACAATTCGGGTTTACAGACACCGGCACCGGTCTTCCTTGTATAGAGACCCCCCTCCCCAGTGAACAAAACAACTTCTTAGTGGTGTAATATATAGTCTAATTAAGACGGATGGCTCGAAATCCAATAAATCGTTTACAGTCCACGAAGATGGGACCGTTGAGAGAAAATTTTAAAAATTTAACTGCCGCAAACGCATTTTCCACTGTAAGCTGCCTGGCTAAACCGAATTCCAAACAAACAATCAATCGACGCGCGGTATGGGGGCCCAACCCTTCCGGAGCAAATTTTGAAAATTTAACCACTGCAAGCGCCCGTGTAAGCAACTCAAAAAGTATCCAATGTTTTTGTAACCGAAATAAAATAAAACAAAGTACGAACAATCCAAACCATTATGCACACTGTATGGTGTATGCCTGTCTTCATTACTAATTAGCCCAGTCGGAACAGAACAGTAGGGCGTTAAACTCCATTGCATTTCGCTCACTCTGGAACATCTACATAATTGAAAGGGGAATGGATAGCTTTAGAGTCGAACATATAATTGCTATTGTAATCTATACGTGGTATTATATTTTACCTTTATAAATATACCTATTTATGTCTATTTATGATAGCACAAAATTCATCTGTCTCGCGGGTACTACGATTTGTAGTCAGTGTGTCGGAGACGGTTGTATCTCAAAACCAAATTTTTTAATTAAATATACAACTGATTGAATGCGGTTCTAGCTGTATTTTGTCATACTTTTACCATGTGTTCTAAATAATATTCTCCATTTTTGTGTATGTCTTTTTACGGATTAATGCTTAGTGATTGTTGTAATTTTATATTAGTTGTACGCAAAGCGCCCGAGAGCAGCTCGCAAAGTTGAATTATTGGCGTTATATAAACCGATTATTATTATTTAATAATAACAGCATGGCTTAAATTTATTTATAGGGTAGTCGAAATAAACTATAATTATCACTTAAAATGTAAACAAATAATTAATTAAAACAATGTAAATCACGAACTTTTTCAATTTATCTTGCTTTCTCTGTCTGATCACATGACAAGTAACTTTTTTTATGAATAATGAATAGTTGCTTTAGAACAGATATCCTCTCAAAGTCCCATATAACAACTCATCGTCTTCAAAGAATTACCAGTCAGCTGAAAACCGTCTGTTAACTATGTTTCTGAAGCAACCGTTGCTTTAATACTGGGCAATTCTCGAACTTTTGCGCTCGTTGTGTTTAGCATTGTCCAATCAGAGGTCGTGGCACATAACCAATTTTTAACAAATACGGCAGCCTCCACAGGAAAAAAATTAGATAAGTTTACAGCCGTTGAAAGTGTTTTTCTGTCAATTGAGAAACTCACGGAAAACCCCAAAATGGCAATTGAAGCAAAAGGAAACTCTTTGTTGATCAGCCATGATTTCTAAAAACCTTGACTTCTCGATTGTCACATGTAGACATTTTAACTAGAAGTTCGAGACTTGATAATCATAACGATATTTTTGGATCACCAGTTGGGCTGATACCCAATCAAACTGAGTGCCGAAATATACAGAGTATAACGTAGTTAAGGCGAGATCAAGCCTTCTATTGAGGATGTCTGTTAACCTGCTATCACCATCTACTTCATTCAGTAACCATAAAATACTGCTTTAATTTATTTCCCAAACCTTTGTTACGTACCAATCGTATGATCTATGTGGAAATACTATATACATTTTAGATTTTGGAACGTATTTAACCGGTTTTATCACATAAATGTAAAATTATTGTAAACCAACACTGTCCTTTAAATATTTAATTTACATTACAGTCGGGAGCGGATTTATTTTGTCCAATTCGTCTAAAAAAATATTTTACTGCTGAACATAATATGGGGAGGGGGTGGTATTGGACCGGACATGGTGCGATGATGATCATGTTGTATGTGGCCGGTGGCCTTAAAATGGGCCGAAAAGTCATCACTCGAGTCTAGAATGGGCTGGTATAATATACTTTCTTGGCCGGTTGTGCTGGGTGTGATCCGGAATTCGAAATCCCACAATGGGGATTCCGAATTTGATCATAGCTTGTCTGCAGGCTGAATATGAGTGCGCTTTCTTGAGTTTCCCTGAGGCTTGTGTTAAACATTACTTGACATTTTTATTAAAGATACATTATGGGATATTTTTATAGAGAGTTTGTCATTCGTTCTATAACAGTTCAAAAGTAGATGATAAAAAAAGAATATATTGAAATTTCAGTCAAATTACTTTATTCGGTACAAAGTTATTAGCGTTGTTATATTTGACTAGAAAAGGGGGGAAATGTGTCTTCACCTTGGCGGATAGTTTGTTTGACAGGCGTTAACTCTACCTACATAATCTCGATTATCAAGTAAAGTTTTAAATGGCATGCAGAATATCGCTTAACAGCGGCCTCTATAAGTACACTCTATCATTTAGCCTCGATCTAACTGATGACGTAAACATAACAGTTAATAATCTCATCATCACGGTGCGCCATATTTGATTTAATCAATGAGTGAAATCCTATTTAAATCCAAGCTGTAGCCGAGCCATCCGTGAGTTTATTTTGGGCTTGTTGTTTAAATAAAGATCTAATTTATAATTTCTATAACATCTAAGGCCTAAATAAAGACTTGCAATAATCAGATTTAGCGCTTGCATAATGTATCTTTAACTCGTTATTTTTAGAGATGAAATTACAGAATTGGGATGTCGGGAATGGTCTCAAAAATGAATTGTGTCCCGTACAATTATGTCCCACTACGTCAACGTACGAGCCAGGGGGCAGCCGCGCCCCCCTAATTTTCGGGCAAGCTTACTTTTCGGACAGACGGGTAAAATTTTCTTGAGGGGTCCGTACAAGGTCAGCTCCGCTTCTTCGCCTCTCGAAGAAAACCGGTGCCGATGTCTGTAAACCTGAAATTCTTTCGGGAATTTCTAGCTTTGCTTCTCTAACTGGCTAAAAAAAAACTAATTTTCTTTTAATTGAATACCACTAATTTATACTGAGCATCGATTTTTATTTGTGAATGTAGCTGATTGGATGGTTGGAATTTAGAGTGGTGAACAGTCCATTTGCTGATTACACTTTTTTGCCTAATTACTCTATTTTGTCTTTACAGTTACTTAGGACTTCGAATTTTGTCTAATGGTTTGGATTGTTCGTACCTGGTTTTATTTTATTTCGGTTACAAAACCATTGGATACTTTTGGAGTTGCTTTTACGGGCGTTTACGGTGGTTAAATTTTAAAAACTTTCTCCTGGAGGGTTAGGCCCCCAATTCCCGCGCCAACTGATGGGTTGTTTGGAATTCGAGTCAGCTAGGTATAGGCTGGAATAGCAGGAAAACGCGTTTGCGGCAGTTAAATTTTCAAATTCCCCCCCCCCCCCCAACGGTTTCATCTTCTTGGACTGTAAAAAATTTATTGGATTTCTAGTCGTCCGCTCAATTAGACTATATTAGACCACTTAGAATTTGCTTTGTTCACCATCTGAAATAGCAGGAAAACGTGTTTAAAGCCGTCAAATATTCTCATTTCTTTGGGGGGGGGGGAGTCTCCATATAATGGATTTTAAAGTTCAGTCTTGTGCTGGATGGACAAACTGTTATAAATTAATAACAATTTTATTTAAAGAAACATACCCAAACTAATCAATCTATCATAAATTTGGTTCAATTCCCTCTCAAAACTGATGTCATCGTTAGTTTCAAAAGCCACGGTGGCTAAGTAAGACGCTGGCTCACTCGCCTGAGGGTCACGGGCACGCTCTCGGTATTTACCGGCATGGCTTCCCCTTACCAATGCTGCGGGACGGGGAGCCTGACAAAGACAGCTGTCTAGTCGTTTGGATGGAACGGAAAACCAAAACCCATGTACACCCTGACGTGCACGTAAAATACCCTCTGGCAGTTGGAATTCAATATAAGAGAAGGCAACATTTCCCTCACAACACAATGTATGGTGTATGCCCTTCTTAATTAGCAGAACCTTAAACCCCGTTCCATTTCATTTTAAAATGGAGTTCCAATTGTTTTTTGTAAAACTGTATTATGAAACTGATAAGTCTCCAACATTGTTGAATCAAGAACTGTCAAAGATATATACACAGGGCCGGCGGAAGCAATTCTTGATTGGGGGAGGGGGTGCTTCCATCCTAGTTGAGGGCCCAGGGGCCGCAATAGCCCGGAAAAAAGAATACTTGTGGGTCTGCAATATGAACTCACTTTCAAGGATCAGAAGAATCATAAGTAAATTTGAACAATTTGGCATAAGGCCAGTTAATGAAAACATAAGGACGATTAACCGAGGTCATCGAAAAAACGCCACACAATTGTATAAGAAGACTGCTGAAAGATGTTACACATAACACAAGCAAATCGACAGTACAAAGAATTTTGACATTTTTGGGACTTGTTTCTGTATAAATTTCAGTATCGCAGCATTGTAAAGTAAAGACGCTGACATCAAATCCAGAACTGCTTTCGCTAAATGGACGATTGTTCATGACAACTTTTGTGAATTAATGTGATTTTCAAATAAAGCTCATTTTACCCGGTGGTACTACCACCGCCGACTACCGCCGACCAAATGCTTTTTTACCGCCGACCAAATATTTTTTTACCGCCGACCGTCGTGTAATTACCGCCGACAAAATACTTTTTACCGCCGACCGCATTGTAATAACATTCGACCGTAATATAATTACCGCCGACCAGTGCCGGATCTAAAAGGGGGGGGGGCAAAGTGGGGCATAAGAGAAAGAGTCTGTTTTAAATTCAGAAATTGTCAACGAATTCTAAACGTCAATGAAATCACTGCCTAAATGGTCCCTAGCCCCCCCCCCCCCACAGGGTTGATCCGGTACTGCCGCCGATCAAATACTTGTTACCGCTGACCAAATGTTTAATGATTCCTTGTTACCGCCTACCATTTTACATTTGGTGTTTTTATAAAGAAAGAATACAACAAGTTGAACAAGAATGTTTTTTTTCGTTTGAGGTGTAATCCCGTACAACTGTCGAAAAACAATCATAATAGTACAATTTTAGATATTGAAGGGCAAATATATCAGCTACTGGTTATTAGGCCCATCTTCTATTAGTGGGAACACTTCTACGCCTTTTGGTTTAATTGTTGTTTTGTCTGTTAATTTTGCTTTTTTTATTACACAATTTTATTTATTTGTTGAACAAATAATTTCTTCTTCGTCGCGCTTCCTTTCACAAAACATTTTTCTTTTTGCTCTTTGCTGAATCAGCGCCACTTTTGTTCGGGAATAGAATATTATGCTTTATAGCGACCACCAAGTTCATAATCTCCAGAAAAATACAGGGTAGATCTTAAATATATAATTGAAAATTCACACACATATAGAGCTTATCGATTTATTCTGGAGTCTTTTGGGGTTTCCAGTCAATGGCACATTTAAAAATATGGTTTGTGGATTCCGCGTTGTTGTTTGTCCATAATATGACTTCGTCACCTTTTCTCTTTGGTATATAAACAAACTTTGTTATACTGTCTTTCACGGTTTCAAAGTACTTATTTTTAGGTCTTGGTATTTTTAGTAGACGGTTGATATGTCATTCTATCTTCTTTCAAAGTCTATTGTGTCATTTGCACACGCAAGTCCATTAGTTCCTAATTCGGGACCGCTCACTGACATTAAGTCCCATATTAAATTGTCTTTAACACCAACCTGAATTCACACCTTAATCACGAACGTATAGAGATGTCCATGTATATTGCAGATGGTCATTAATCTGTATATCTGGCCCCAAGTTCACAAAGCATTCTCAGACTTAAGACGAGATTTACTCAATTTTCAATCACTGTTTATGAGAAATATCTTTGATCCAGAAACACAAAACTTTGCACATAGCATCTTGTTGGTGAATTTAATAGATTAAAACAACTTCGCTTGTCACGGTTTACACTGTAAGTGGGTGGGGCCTGCCTGCTGTGTGTATGTCCGCCCAAAGCAACGGCCATTGTTCAAGAACTTACAACAAGTATGACGGTTGTTTTGGGCGTGACATTTTTTTTATTTAATTATTTCTGTAGTTTTATAACCGGAGTTCAGCTTTAAATCCAAGTTGCATTTGAACGTAAGGCTTTTCAAACCACACGGCATGTAGTTGAATTTTTCCAATTTTTAAAATTAGGTGTGTTAAGATGAAATTTGTATCATTTTTTAATTGAAATATTGTAAAATAGTACAAATTGTTGATCAGAATAAAGATTGGAACATATTATTCAGTTACAACAAGAGTGTTATTGGGGCTTTAAGTCGGCGGGCATCACTAAACATATGTGTTGCTTAATAGTGATTAAGCTCCGTTAAAGTTCTGTACAAAATGTCGACATGACAGTTTCTATGTAACATAACATGTTTTTACTTATCTGTGAAAATAACAGTTTAAATTTTATATAATGCCGATAAAAACGAGGGTTTCGTCAATTTATCCAGTCCATCTTTTAAATGAGAACCCCACGTTATCCGAAAAACCATATTACACGCTGTTACCTGCAACTTTGACAAAATAAGCATACGGGAATACAAGTTTTATCGCTCATTATCGCCTTCATTAGCCGTAGGAGCAAAAACGGTAGGACGTTAAACCCCATTCATTCTTCATTTTTATCGCTCATTAATATTCTGTCGAGTTTTCAAAAATGAATCTCCGTGCACTGGGAACTCTCCCAGCCGAACCTTTACAGCTACGCTTGAAATACAAAACCAAGAGTATAAATATTAACATAAGACATCAACGTACCGTTTACATTTGACATTTTGATATAACGTTTCTATACGACATTTTGATTATTTACCTCCAGGCGATTTTTTGCTCTCCTGGACAATTTCGGAAAACTCAAGATAATTATAACCTTTTGACTCCCCATCGATAATAAATAAAAATTACATTTACATACTATTTTAATTTCACTAAATATGATGTACTCCTAGAGTGCGAATTCCTCGTTTATGTATTGTCGCTAATTAGTGGTGTTGTTTATTAATCCTTGATTGCCACCCTTCTAAGTTGTTATTAGTTAGGTTAAACAATATTTTATTTTATTAGTGAATCAGATATATAAAACATACTATATGTGGATACAATAACAAGCATTGCTGCTTATGTAAAATCGCTTCTTAGTTTTGTGACCTTCAGTAGTAGAGTGGTTCCATTGACTGGGAGAGTAATCGCCTTCTATATTCCATTGTAGGTCATCTACTGATGTTGGGAGTCTGCTGTCATATCTGCAATCATTTCTTATTATATGTATATCTTCAGTTAATTCTGGTCGAACATCGTTTATCGATTACGATTGTCTTCCAACACCAACATCGCATTCGGCAAATGAATGAAATGGGGTTTAACGTCCTACGCCATTCGGCAAAGGAACTCGAATTGTATAAAAATCGACGCCTTCAAAGTTGAAGGATTAATTAATTAAAGATTCATTGGCAGTTGGAATTCGTCATAAGAGTAGGCTGTAGTGCACTGCCCGGGCAAATTTCCCCTATTAGCACACCGTATACAGTATGGCGTATGCGCGTCTTCATTAGCAGTTTAGCACAGTTCGCAACAGAACAGTAGGACGTCGAACCCATTTCAGTTCACTTATTCAGTTTAGCGAATACACCTCACAATCGAGAGACGAGAAATAACATTAAGATTGACAACTGGGACCGGCAATAGAATTTTATTTGTGGATCTTAAGTGTCGAGTTGGACTGCGCATAACGAGTAGATCTTTTAAGTATTCTGGTACTTTGCTGCTGGTTCTGAGTAGGTTTTTGAATTTCATTCCTTTAGTTACTGAAAGCAAATGAAGATGTTTCAATATCGGGGTTATTTGATCGTTTTGTTTTCTGGTTTTTAATAAGAGGCGCGCAGCAGAATTCTGGACGCGTTACAGTATTGCGTTATGTGAGTCTTTCTTCGAAGGTCAGGTATTTTTTGATTCTACCTATTCTGTTTAGTTGGAAAAAGATGTGGAACAGACAGAATTAATATGTGCAGAGAGTGACATATTTAAGTCCAAGATGGCGCCGATGTTTTTTTCTTGTAGCAGCACATACGGTATTTACTTGTTGAAAAGTTTTATTTGCAGAATCAAATTTTAGTGGTATTAATATGTCAGAGTCTGTCTATTAACCAGTCTCTGTACTATGCGGGGCTTGGGTGACAGTAGCAATGCATGTGTGGTGTAAGTTATCAGCACAACTCTGACATCCAATTTAATCAACTAGTCATGAAATGTGGCTTATTAACGTCCTATTTTTTTGCACCGGCTGTGCTAAGGGGGTGGGTGTATGGCCGAATGGTTAGCACGAGCATGCTGTAACATAAAGCCTGTCATTGAGTCAACTGACTTGGTTTCGAATCCCCCGTTGTACGTGACAAGAAGTAGGGTTGCCTGTCCAACCTTGTGGGTTTTCTTCGGATCCTCCGGTTTCCTCCCACTGCTAAGGACCACAACGCACAAGCGAATTATTTAAATAAAATTAAACCGTATGCTAGTCCCAAAATGACCTAGTTTGTGTCGAGTGGACGTTAAACCCCATTTCTCTCTCTCTACCGACTGTTCTAATAACGGCGGGTAACTAGCCATACTGTAGCCCTAAACAACGCAATAGTCGCGTTTACACTTGGCCCAGATAAGCGCGCCGTACCTGGTACCGTACCAGGCCGCGATAGATTTCAAGAATTGACCCGTTTACATTACCGGTCTTGGAACTGTGCCAAGCGAGCCAACAGTGGAGCTCTTCACAGAAAAGTCCCTAAGCAAGTTACCCGGATGAAAACAATTCTTCTTTCTCAGAGTCAATATCGTCATCTATTGACTGCAAAAGAACTAGTGGTCGTGAAGTTGGCCTTTGTCCTAGGATTCGATCAAGCCTGTCGAAATACTCCCAGGTTTTTCTCCCCTTTCCTGACCGATTGTTGTTGTCCAACACTTCACGATATTTTGCTTTTAGCTTCTTTATTTTGTCCTGGCACTGCTTGTGATTTCTGAGTTCGTAGCCCAATTCCCCAAGAGATTCTGCAAGGCGTGCGTACACTTTGTTGTTGTGTTTAGCACCCTCGAGCTGAACTTGCACGTTTTCATCCCCCCAAAGCGAAATTAAATCAACAGTTTCTTCGGACGTCCACACAGTTCCACGCGCAGCCATTTTGACAGAAGTGATGACAGAGCTGTCACATTTCGCGGGAGAAAAAGGTCAAGGTGCGCAGTAATCCGTACTGAGACCAGTTACCGTTTACACTACGGAAATTTAAAGAGAGCCGTTTCTGGTACGGTACTCAGACCACATCACTTCAGTGGGCCAGATTGGAACCGTACCAGGCACGGCGCGCTTACGTTTGTACCGTTTACACTACAAAAAAAAGAAGAGAGCCGTACCTGGTACCGTTCCTGGCACGCTTAAAATTTGTAATGTAAACGGGGTTAATGTCACATACTTGGGGATTGAATTTTCCATAAGTTACAACAATCCGAAGCCTCAGATACCAAAATTGATCTGAACATCATCAAAGACACTACGTCAGGTGTACGTGTAAGTAAAGCATAAAAATGGACTAAGCGTAATCGAAATATGATTTCAAACATAGTATTGCCAGGAATGATTATTATATACACCCACAAGGTGCAATGTTGGGCAACTATGAATTTCGAAAAGAATCAGATTTTCGATGTCAAAAATCCCAAAAGCTTGGGTGACAGTAGAAATGCATTTGTGGTGGAAATTATCAGCACAACTCTGGCATTTGAAGGCTCTCTTGTGGTATCCTACTAATGCAGCCTTAGTAAAAAGATAGTCAATCTATTAAACGTCTTAAATCAGTTTTAGATCTCGTCCATTTTATGTTTGCGCGTGCTAATTTTTTTTTTCCGTTTACAGTATTTACAATATGTATTTTAATATTAATTTCATTTTTTTTTTTACCGTCAGCGAAAATATAAAGTTAATATTGACGCCTCATTTACTTAGCTCCATTTTATCCCTTTAAATGATGATAACGACCGAGCGAAAATTTACTGGCAGCACATTTGGTGGACCAATTTGACTTCGTTTTTTTTTTAAAGAAAAGTCTATATATTGACAGATTAAACCGCAGCCGATTTTCACAGCATCAATGTAGAACAGTAAGAATCTAGTAAAATAACTCAACAATGAAGTGAAGTTTTATATTTTTGTTAAATCCCTTATCACGAAAGCACTGCGGTCGATGATAGTTTCCTGTGATGATGAATTGGACATATGCATAATAATACCAAGGTATCCGATTTTGATGAAACTTACAATATATGCTTATAACCCAAAGATATCTTGGTTACTTTCGATATTGGCGCATATTGGACCGTAACTTCTTGGGTTATGGTCCCTGTTTGTACGACACATCACATTCTTAGCTTCTGGGCCATGTAGAGGTCACATTTTTGTTATTGATTGATATATCACCGACTGAGTTCAAATTTAAAATTCGTTACGCAATTAGTATAAACGCATAACACCATGCACAAAGCGGCCTTTGGGCGTGAACTATGAACAAGCAATCGAAAGCAAAGGCCCGGGCTATTGACTTTTCAAAAGACGACTTTAGTATTACTTCTGTGAAACAGATTGCCTTCGCAGAAGAAACGCAATAGATCTCTTTTTGACCTCTTGTAGAGCTTACCCGAGTCAGTATACAGACATATAAATCGGTCCCAGCCCGGCACTGGTTACACAAACTATATATAACATTGTACAAATGTATTTTTTATTTACTTTGAGCCGACTAACCGACTAAGTTCATTCGGCATAATATTTCTTGTCGTTAATTTTCTAATTCAATGTATAATATGAAATATCAACCTTTATAATAATTTCTAACGCGCGCCTAGGGATAGAATCTCATTTACTAGGTCAGTAGCCCGATAATACAATTAGGTTCAGTCAGCAATCGTCTGTAATACGCAGCAAAGTTATAACATGACTGATTAACTTTATGTTTACAATGATATCCTGGAAAGACTAAACACACCCTGCCTATGTACAGCTTATTGGAACAATATATTGGATCTAGGGACAATGACGTTATAGCTGTCTGCTCTATTTAATATATTTATTGTTTAATAAATTTCGTTCTCAGTTATTACAGAAACACAAACCATTAAAGTCAATGAAATACTGAACTGAACGGAATTGGAACCATTTTTGGTCCGATATTCTGTTTAGGAATTAAAGTTTTACAATATTGATAATTTCGATCAACATTTTTTGATAAATAAACAATTACTCCATAATTTTGAAATCAAGCAAAAACCATTGTATGAACCCCACTGTCCATTTTAGATACGCAAGGTTAAAAACTCTTTAAGAATTCCGATGATTGATGTGCGTTATCGTTCTTTATTATTTTTCTGTAGAATGGCGGCTACTGCCCTTACTATTAACACTTTTAACACAGCGTATTAAGGGGGGTGGCTCCAATTAAATGAGAAAATATTTGTTTTTTTTAAATTGCACTGTCAACTGTCAACTTGATAAAATATAGATTGTTATATATCCTACTAAAGCTAAAACACCAAGGAACATAATTATCTATATCTGAGTGTCATAAGCTGTAGTAGTAACAAGTAATTAAAATAAATGTCAAATTTATTAAATATTTTCTCATTTAATTGGAGCCACCCCCCTTAAACTACCAAACGTGTCCTGGGGCCGGTTGCTCAAAGCCCTGTTAACTTTTAACGATAAGTTAACGAATCGTTAACTGTAACGGACAGAGATTCATACTGCTGGAAGCCCCGTTAACTTTAAGGTGTCGTTAACCTGCCGTTATAGTTAACGGAGGTGTTGGGCTCCATTATTTGATTAACGGTGGCATTAGTGGGCTGTATCATAAATTAATACATGTAGATTACCAGTGTAATTTTCTATAGAACAATCTAGAGGGATGGGGGGGGGCTATTCGATTTTCTATAGGATTAAATTCTATAGAATTCTGCAGAATTTAGTGGGTCTGTAGAAAATAATGGCCCTCAAATACTCTGTAGTGCAAATCCCAACATTTTTCCAACGTATTTATGCTAAAATTTCGAAAGGAAAAGGTAAAGTATTCTACTATAGTGTTTTATCTTTTTGTCTATTAATCAAGTTTGTTGAACAGACTGCACAGTTAGGAAGTTGGCTGTCCAGCCTGTCTTCAGTTTTCTGTTAATACTAACTTCTATGAATTTGTTATACATATACATTGAATTTAAAATAATTCAGCCAAGTTGTCCTACATGTACATTGAATTTAAAAATAATCAATCTGTTAGCTAACGGGTAATGAAATTGACTTTCCAGCAACAGAAGTTTAACGGACCGTTAACATTAACAAACGACACGTTAGCAAGATAATAACCCATAAGAGTTTAACGGATCGTTAAAAAAACTTAGATTGGAGCAACCGGGCTCGGATGTACAAATAGGCACAATAAAAAATAATGCAAAATATCATGTACAGGAGAATAACCATTAAAAGCTGATAAATTATAAACGTTTCTTTAAATGTGATTTCTAATAAAAGTGGTAGCTTATTCAATAAAAGAGCCATTATCTTAAATGAGCTGTAGGCGTATGAACTGGGAGTTTCTTTAGGTTGACGAAGCAGTTATCAGTATGTTAAAGGCCGTTGTTGTGTAGATGGGATGCTTAATAATACAATCAATCCTAAATGAACAGGCAGCCAGTGAAGATAAAAAATGTATTCTTGCTGAAGAGTATCGCTTATAACTAAAGCAGCTGTTATTCACATGAAATTAATTAGGCAACACCGGATTCATAGACATATAATTTTGTAAATGTTTTCAGTTTTGCTGTAAGGCGTGATGTTTTTTGTGGAAACATTCAATGCACCTGCATATATGGAAGAATACTTTTGATATTTACTATTATTTTATGGTTCACGGTCCAAAATGCATATATTATATTTACATATATTTTTTCATTTGGGGATCCACAGTTGCAATGACTTATATTTCCTATCTATCTGAAATAATAATAACCCGATTGACAAGCACTCCCTAACGCTTAGAGATCAGACAATCTTTGCGTGCCGTGCAACCCTTGACGCAACTCGAGCAGACAACCCTGATCGGTTCGCGAAACTCTTACAGTTATTAGTCAAAATCGGATAAAAATTGTGACCTTTGAGTGTCAAGAAATAAAATGTGAACAGATGGATAGGGGCGACAACAATTTCCATCCACTTGATTTAAAAGAGAGAATTTCATATTTTGTAAGAAAATCAAAACATAATTATTTCTATGTCTTTAGCTCAATAGGTTATCAACTCACTATTATACGATCATAGGTATCATTCCCACACTTAAAAATCATTCCCACAGGAAATAATAAGTCAATTACCTCCCTTGTTTTTCTATTGCCCACCATGGAAAAGCTTGAATTTGAAGTTGAGAATGATATTTTTTCCAATTTCACACTTGGCAATAGTGATTTATAGGATTATTTTTTTAACAGGATAGGACTGTTTATAGACAGCATCTATTTTAAGACTTTATTTTAAAACATTTTAAAAATATAACTTAAAAATATAAAAATCTCGCGTTAACAAATAGTAAAAGGAATAGATTATAACATTGCCCTGGAAGACAAAGACGCCTGAACAATTTAATATACTTGTGCTTTACAGTTAGTCCCCCCCCTCCAAATAAGCTGTCGGTCGGTCGGGATTTGTTATGTTTTTTGTTGTTGTTCTATTATCGTTTTCGTGTATTATCTATTTGCTAGGACTTCAAGCTTAATTACTGGATAAGGCTTTTCAATATTACCGAAATTTAAGCGTTGGAATTTGTTTAAAGAAGTTCACATCATGACCTAGTTATCGGGGCTAGGGAAAGAGAGAGAAGAAAAATTAGTTTCGGCGATTTCGGCTAAAAATAACAACACTAAAAACACAAATAGGCGGAAACAAAGGGGCTTGGTGACCAATGATTTTGTATCAAGAACAAGATACCGCCAGGGCCCCTAAAAACAATATTATGTGTGTGTGTGGGGGGGGGGGTGCAGACCACCCAGTACCACCTGGTAATATTGAGCTGCGTGGAACATGCTATAGATTTGATTTGTAGCATATCTGACTCCCGGTATGTTTGACAATGATTGATATTGTGATTATGATTATAATTCAAATCGCGTTAGGTTTTGGATGGGGCGAACGAAAAAACTCAAGGGCCACGAAAACTATGACGCAAAGCTTGTCATTGCGCCCCTTTCACTTAGCCCATGTCGAAAACGACGTGGCCAATATAAAAAAAAATGCCTATAGTGCTCTGAATATGCTCTGTATAATAAGTACAGAATAAGCAGAATATTACACCCCATTTCAATTCCTTTTCATAACTTACTTTAATACCTCCGCTATAAAACCGCAAGTTATTTGAATGAATCCAGACAATATTAACATTTCTAATCGGTAATATGTCTGTATCACCAGCAAATCACACACATTATTAATAGTATTATATTTGGAATTGACATACTTAAAAATCTCGTGTGAAATGTATTATTGCTAATTAGAGTTTCTGATTTATGTTTGTCGGTAAATATCTTACTGTTCATTACATAGTTTACAATACATCTCAAGGCTCGATGTATTATTTAGCGCTATAACTAGAATATTGTGAAAGTTTAATATCCATCAATGGTTCAATTCCGTTCAATATATTTTATATCGCCCATCTTTTTTTGGTAGCGGTGAAAAAGAATGGGTCTGTTTTAAATCCGGCTGTATTCAACACAGGAGATTATCCAGTAGACATGGTACAAGGGTTAATCAGCGAAATGGATGCATGAGATGTGTTGTTGACGTTTGGGAAAGTAGACGAGGGGAAATGTGTAGGGAGTGATAGTTAGATGTATTATGAATGGTTAGAGTGGCTGTGGTGTTACGGTGAAATACTATGCCGCCACCGTAACACCACAGCTTTATGATTTGTTAGACAGGAGTGATGTAATAAGTCCGACAATAATAAATAACATATTTCTGATTTTATTGTCGTCTTTTCCCACTTGCACTGGTTGTACGCCATTTTGAAACTAGCTGACGAAGACAGCTCGGGCGGCGATTGTTCGACTCCGGGCTGCTCTGTCAGTCGTATCATGTCACTCGATATTCACGCGGTAATTCACGGAATTCCACGATAAAAAACATCAAACCACCGCGATGCGCGTACTGTATGTTTTAACCTTGACCTATTACTCACTGATAAGCCTCCGCTGCAAAAGGAGTTCTTGCCTTTTTATTATTAATATAATGACTTCGTCATGTGCGGAAGGTTAGTTTGCTTCTAAAAACACTGTTTACCGTTCCAAAAAATACAAAAGTAATTTTCTATCAGACAACCATGGTTCTATTCACCGAGACTGGATACTTTCTCTCGGTGTAAGGATATTATCGCTATGAAATGAGTTCATACACTGAGAAAATAATCCCGTTGGTTTGCTTAGTAACAATTTGAGCATGAATCAACACTGTACTGAAAATTCTGTGCGTAATAAATATGAACGGTCTTCAAACATTCGGTTTATAATTAGCGATACACAGGTACAGTGGCAAGTGTTATGCTAAACAGACCTAATACCTCAAAAGTACCTACGCGCGAAATCCCAGATTTTGGTACATGTAAAACAAAAAAAATAGTGCCCGTGCACGTGCCAGTAATAGAAAAACTAAGAGTTCGCGCATAAAAAATGCACGAACGTACCAGGCTCGATGTCATCTAGCATTGGTATTTTGAATTTGTTTTGGAAATTAGTCTGAGTGTATATTAGCATAGATTAAGCCGTAAGATATTGGATATCTTAGCGAAAATGCAAAGACGCTTTAATCCTTCGTAGATGCGTTATATAAGAGCTTAATCTGCCTATTGTATTTTTTTTTCGGGCTTTAAATTTTATACAAATTATTTTGTAGACATTTTATTACCGGGGAAGCTCATAACCAATTCTCGAGGCTATCGGATTGATAGACATAGAATGAATTTGACCACCCGCGCCACAAAATCGGATAAGGTTAAAATGGACATCGCTCAATAAAGTGACAGACAATCGAGGCTTCATTTTTTTAATCATGGCAATGGTCCATTGGTACTTGGCAATCGGCTATTTCTTGTCAACACTTCAAACAGAATAGTGATTCGACTGAAATTTTCAATATACTTTTTTTTTAGTATCTTTTTTAAAAATATTACAACAAGAACTGCCAGCTCTTTATCTTATTACATAATTCATCTTTAATGAAAAAATATATATCAACGGTGTCGGTAGATAATCTCCCGGCTAGGAATTCAAGAGATTAAAAAGAGGGCCTGCCAGAAATTTTTAACGAAGATTATAGGTTACGCTGGCTTGTTTTGACCATATCCCGTTTATATCGTCTGCACAAGATGTTTCTAAATGTTCAATTGTAAATAATTCAGGGATGATCTTCCTTTTAGATATTCTACTTTTACAACAGTCTGATTAAAAACACAGATCCAATTTCGCTTCGTTTTTATAATTCAAAATTTCGTTTTATTTGTCTTTATTACACTAGGATCTCTTGAGATTTGTTTTGAAGGGTAAATGCACTAGCCTAGGATTTCTTGACAGGAACAGATTTCACTAATTTACGGTAGGCGGCCTTTCTTTCCAATGCCTAAAATCCTTGAAGTTGAATCACAGCCCGAGTTTACATGTACAAAGAGCAGCTCGTTACACCCATCGTCTCCTAATGTTTCTTTCAACAGATTAATGTTATACACTTTATGTTCTTTTGACTGCCTGTTTGAACGGAAGAAGTAGGTGATCTCATTGTCTGTTCTTGAGTAATGAAGAAGCAATGTCAACAAATCTGTGACAATTCAAACATCACTCAAGGGGTCGATACTGAGGCGGAGAATGACACGCAAAACCGAACGCTCTTAAACTTATTCTATGATAATAATGATTCAACAGCTCAGTGATATCGAAAGTTCTTTTAATGTGTTCCCCGCCCCCCCCCCCCCAGAACCTGGGGAGTGGGGAAAGACATCGAAATCATCAAATTTAATTCAATAATTGTGAACTTGCGATCATTTGGAGGTGTTGTCGGCCATTTTTGACATAATAGGCCAACATCATTTTTAATGATCTTAATGTGATCTTTACCCCCCCCCCTCCCCCAACACCTAGGGAAAGACACCAATATCGTCAAATTCGAGTTTTGATAGTTCCATAGTTTTGATCATTTTAAGACGTTTCGTTGGCCATTTTTGACGCCGTCTAAAAAAACCCACACTTTTCCGGGGTCCTACTTTCGTAAACTTTTAGTATGCGTATGTTATATTGACCTGACTATTATCATTGATGTGTTCTGAATGGTGTGAGGTATTAGCCAATGAAACGGTCTATTACGGAACTGTGGGTAATCCACTAGTAATATCAATGCTGATTGGCTAATCAATGTCTGACGTCACAGGGTCAAAAGCCGTTAGTATGACTTCTGACGTGACCTATCGCAACAACCGGCCAGATCTCAATGGCGTTTAGGCCATCGAAAGTATAAAAAACAAAACGAAATATAGATCTGGATCCGGTTGCTAAAAACTAAGTTATTTTAACGACCTGTTAAACTAGAACGGATCGTTATCTTGGTAACATGTCGTTTGTTAACGGTCCGTTAAATTTCTGTTGCTGGGAAGTCAATTTTATTATCCGTTAGCTAGTGGACTGATTTAAAATAATCCATGAATAACAACTTCATATAAGTTAGTATGAACAAGAAACAGAATACAGTGAGACAACTGTGCAGTCTGCTCACAACTACAATAATGCCCGAACATCGACATCAAATTTTAACATTACTATAATTCCCTGATGTTGCTAGATTAGTCTGCAATTCCCGATGTTTTAGTTACGTTATCTCCCTTAATCACAGACACGTTAACAATAACGTTATCCAATCAGAGGTCAAGATAAAGGAATAGTCAGTAAAAAAACACACGAAAAAACAACAGTTGTAAGCTTTTTTTAAGTTAAAAAAAAACACAAAAAAGAGCAAACTTCCTAGTATAATGGAACAGAAAGTTAATTATAAAGGGTTATAATAAGAAAAGTTAAGTGGTTCATAACATCCATCATAGCGAACAGCTGGGGTTGAATTGAAAAGTTCTAGCAACATTTACATTGGACGAACCTTGATCTTTGCAAATCAGTTATCAGTTAAAAAGCGCGAGAAATTTTATACAATATGATATTTTCTATCGAGACACTTGAGAAGTCTTGAGCTGGTATCTAGGCCAATCACAATTAATGATGAAATATTTGAGTATTGCACGAATGAAGGTCTTAATAAGATGCAAGGAGTTAATGCAAGATGAAGTTCCCCATGGCCAAGGTCTTGCCTGTAATTCATTATTTGTTTAAATGCCATGAAAGCCCAGACCTGAATGTATACAAATTGGAAGCACGGGTTATACTGTAACCTTTAGTGGAATTGAATCTCAATATTCATGTCGTCTTATGTCGATATTTTCATTAAACCGTACACGTTTTGAGAAACACATGAAAATGAAGACGCCCTGTCAGAACCGTGGTAAATTATAAACGGATTTCTTCGTTAAGTTTAAGTTGATAAAGTTTGGGTTCGATCTGGGTTTCACGGAGCTTTACAAAACACATAAGTATAAAAAGAACATAATAACCATTAAAATATAGTACACAATATAGGACAGTGTGTGAGAAAGTGATCTATATCTCTCACCAAATTGAACAATATAATTTAGGTTCATAGAAAGAGACAATTACATGTATGACCATGTGTGCAAGGGTATATATTGAGGAGTTCATTGACAGTTAGTGAGAGAGGAGCCGGGCGGATGAGTGTATGGACTCACCCGAGTTCAGCCGCTGCCTTGGCAGAGGGGCTGAATGGTAGATTTAATATTGTTATATGTGTTCCTGTAGAAGTCTAGTTCCTAGATTAGTTCATGTTGAATGCGTGTAACTGAAGCTGTTTTAGATACCTGATGTAAATAAACCATAGATTTACTACAGCGATCTTCTGTTATATACTAAATAGTGTTACAAGTGGCAGTTACATCACTTTGAGTTTAGCAGGGTTTGAATAATTCTGGGAATGTACGCTGATAGAGATGGGTTTTTAATGATAGTTTAAATTTGTCTAATGTTAAAGATGAATTTACAGAATCGGGGAGATAATTCCATAGTTTAGGACCAGCCACACTGAAGGCCCTGTCTGCGAAATTACGCATTTTAGTAAATGGAATATGAAGGAGATCAGCAGTAGCTAAACGTGTTGAACGTCCATGGGTTAGGGTTATATTAGGGGCAAGACTGTTCAGGCACTTGTAGACCATGAAAAGGAGCTTGAATTCAATTCGTAGTTTTTATTGGCAGGACGTGGGGTACTTTGCTTGCAGCAGTTGAGCTTGAGTAGCTATATACACCAAGTATCATTTTGGGGTCCACGTCTTGGACTCTTTGAAGGGGAAGTAAGGTAGAGGTTGTGAGATTGACATAGAGACAGTTACATTAGTCAATAAGCGAAAACACGAAAGCATTTACTAGTTTGAGGCAGGTTGACTTGTCAAGAAACGATCTCAATTTCCTGAGATGAAATAATGGAGTGCTGCATGCCGTGATTTGAAGGAGATGTGAGATTTAAGGGTTATATTTCGATCAAAAGTAACCCCTAGCACTTTGACGCTATTCAAACGGGGCTCATCATGATACCACCGACTTTCACGACGGTTGCGAGGTAATTCGGTAGTAGGCGAGGGCTTCCAAACACGATCAATTCCGATTTGTTGTCGTTCATCTTCAAGCGATTTTCGTACATCCAACTCTTGCATCGTCCATAGTCGAAGTAAGACTAGACAGAGTTGCTAGTTCAGCGGATGAGTCGGAAGCGTTCCAACCGTCATATCCTATTATGTTAATGACGTCACCAATATCGTATTGAACTGTACTAGCATAGCATGTAAACAGAACTGGACAGTTTATACTACCCTGTGGTACAGAGAAATTGATGTTAATTTCATCGGAGCAGGAGTGATGAACATTGACTTCAAAGTTACTGTCAGTGAGAAATAAAGTTATCCATTCTTTGGCCTTACTACAAAAACCAAAGGATGTTTCAAGAACGTCAAGGAGAAGCTGCTCATGAACCGTTTCGAATGCGGTGCTTAAATCGACTGCGATAAACGCCGTTAACTGTTGTTTTTCCATACGCCACAGCACAGCTTTAACGTTTCAGTGCTGAAGTGTTTTCTGTAAGCGCTTTGATATGCTCGTACGAGTGATTGTGAGATGATGTGCTGTGAGAAACTAATTAAAGACGCCCTTTCCACCAGTTTTGAGAGAAAAGAAAGGTTACTTATATAACACTCCTGTCTCCAAAGATAGATTAATAATATGACAGATTATGGCGGCAAATATGTCCACATGCTACTTAATTAAGCTAGAGGGCAATGGGTCGAGACTGCAAGTCGTGGCCTTTGCATTAACAATGCGTTTTATAACCTCACCTATTGACAGAGAGGTAAAAGTGTGGAAATGTTTGAGTTATCCAGTGTAGGAGGTTTGTATAGTGACTGGTCCTCTAAGACTTTGCATATTTTATCCACTTTACAGTGAAAAAATAGTACAAAATCCGTAGTGAGAGCATATCAGTAACACCCTCGGTTAGTGGATGGATTAGACTTGCGTGATCCTGTTAGGTTTGCGATAGTGTCGAATTGTTTCCACATGTTTCAATTGTATTTCGTATAAATTGTTGTTTTGCTTTTATTATGTGGTAGGAGTAGATGTTTCGTTTCTGTTTGAATCCATTCCAGTTTTCAGGTGTTTTAAGTTTCATCCAAATTCGATCGGCTTTGGTAGTAGTTGCGCTGAAGAGTCAAATCATGTTTTTATTGGTGGTGCTTGTCTAGAATAGCTTTAAGTGATGTGTTGTAGCAATATACAATGTCATCGATGGCTTTAAGACAACTGAGATGGTTGGTAACTTTAAAGAGAATCGTGGACGATAGATTATATTTTTCGAAGTAGAATCCGTTTTCATAGCAAGACTGGTCGACACGTTGAGAGATGGCCAGTAATACATGCATGATTAGATAGGTAATCTTCTATCGTTGATGGTGAGGTCACTACTTTAGCGGATAAGTATTAGGTCTAGGGTATTAACTATATAATGTGTCGGACCGTCAACTAATTGGTTTAGAGAGGATGTGTCGAGAACTTCATAACATAAAACGCGATTACTTCGGGATCGGACTGCTTATTAACATGAATATTGAAATCTCCAGCCATTAAACAACGATTGCGGGTTAAAAGTGTATCACACTGAGGACATCAGGGAGTTCAGTGAGAAATGTCGAGAAGGGCATAGGATGATCAGCCGAAGGAGAGGGTCTGAAAACAACAATTACATTTATACAAAGTAAACTTATCAACAATTCAATAATTGCGTATTAAAACGAAATTTCGTGACCCAATAATCTTGTATCTGATAGAAGATTTGAGAAATATACTAATACCACCCCCATTCCGTCTAGTCCTTTCAAAGTTTATGAAATTATGTCCAGGTGGTCTCAAGGATACCGTTTCAACGACATCGCGATCCTCAACCAAGTCTCGATAAGAATACAGAAATCAATTCTTTCCGATTGTATGTGATGACGTACTGGACCAACTTTATTCTTGGTTGCTCGGAAATTTGCAGTCGTCATAAGTGTTTTTTTTCGGGATAGCTAGTAACAAATTGTGATTTATACCATGATAAAAGTTCCAATTAGATTTTCATTTTGCAGTTCTGGGGTGGGTTGTTGGTCTCCCTTATTTCCCCTATATCTCTTATTTATTATGAGTTCAGAACCTGTGTAGTGAAGACGTTCCACTTGATCGACAACAATATCTGCCAGTTTTGAAGAATGACCAGTTGAATGTATCATGAATGAAAAAAGTTCCAATACCAATCTACAATTTATACGAGTGATCGTAACTACCACAAAACATATATTAGATCTCGCCTATGAACAAACTACTCCACTTTGGTTATTATATAAACTTAATTGGGCGTTTGAAATTACATCCGGTTATGTAAAATCCATTGTACAACTATATATCCCAGCGAAAAAAAATTTATCTGTTGTAACATTGAACCCTTCACAAACTTTGACACCGAGAAATACAAAAAGGGAAGCTAATTACGCCACTTATCGGGATAGATCATTTCGTAATAGGTGGTCAAAACAAGGCGTGTCTATCGTAACGGTGTTTGGCTCTTTTACGACAATTCAGATTTTGTGTATAAATAAGCTATGGCTCTCAGACCCAGTATGTGTTTGGACGTTTACAAACATAAATACCCCCGTAGTCTCGTATTTTGTTTCCGTTGAAAATACAAGCAAACACATTGACTTTTCGAGAGATAATTATTTTGTTTTTTGTCGGGATATTTAATTTTGCAATGGACTGTATTTAACCGGAAGTTATTTCAAACAATTCTTCAGTAGTTTGTTCACAATCTAAGAAATCCGTTTATAATATCAAGGATCACTGTCGAAAGTTCTCTCATGAATAATTGAAACGCCACAAACTTTGACACAGAAAAAACTACCAATATGGAAGCTGGTTACGTCCCTGTTCGGGAGATATCATTTCGTATTAGGGGTGACAGCATAGGAATCGAAACGGTTTTCGGTACCTTTACGACAATTCGAGTTTTGTTTAAACATCGAGTTTGAGCGTTCAAACACATAACTACCCGCATTCCTCTATTTTGTTATTGTTTTTTTACACAAATCTCTGCAAATTTTATAACTTTACATTAACAGAGACTTCGGAGGTGAGCTTCATGATACTTGTTAAATTATTTATAACATAAAGAAATATAGGATATTTGTAGTTTATATATGACTTTATTCGTGCAATCAGTTATGTTGACATTGTGAATAAGACTGGCGATCAGGGGTCTCAATATAAATGTCCTATGTAATTGCCTTCAATTGATATTTTCCGTCACCCAACCTCAAACGATCGTAATGATCGCGCTTTGTTTTTATTATACCAAGTGGTTGCTAAACTATCTGTCAAAATTGAATCAGCCCCGCAACAGCTGTATTGGTTTCACCCAACACGCGTCGAAAGCATTGTTGTCTTCCACTCTGTCAAAATTACAGGTAAGAACTTTTATTTCGTTGGGATAATTAGTTGTGCAATGGATTTTATTTAACGGTTTTGATTTCAAACAAACGGGTAAGTTTATAATAACAAAAGTTAAGTAGTTTTTTCCTTTAAATTTACGATGGTTCAGACAGTAGGTAGTTTTTGCTGTTCGCTTTCAAAAAACAGCGAAACACACTCGACGTAGCTGAGATTCAGATAAACGATCTTGGCGGTTTAAACTACACGATTGCCTAATTAAGAAAAAATGACCACAAAATGCAACAGAAGTGCTGGCATTATCATATTTTAGGTGCAGAAATCACGCAATTCTGACTTTTGAGAATTGCGACACATCGTTAGACAATCGCTCAAATCTACTTTCACACATCAGAATCTACCAACTATTAACACATGCTACGGTCGATTTGTAGCATATCTACGATACGTTATATATTTGAGCAATATAATTATGAAGATATGAATATCAGAATCTGAACATGAAAGTTGCTGTTCAAAACCCCAGAAGGGGCGCAGTAACTCAGAACAAATGACGTAAAGCCCGCCATTGCTTCCCGGATGTTTAATATGTAGAACAATGTTAAGAATTATTTTTTTTTCTTCGGATCCTGCTAGACAACAGTATATAATATTGAAATATAAACCCTGAATTTTGAAAATTTAGAGACGGTACTGTGAAGCAACTTACTGTAGACATTACTATACCACGCAGCAATAATTCTATCATTAGAAACATCGGTCGATTTTATTTACTGAAAACGTGCTGCTGCGATACTATAATACCTAACGTATCTTGATGTATATTGTCTAAAATAAATGGCGAGTATGTAGCTGACGTTACAGACAAATCGGCAAATTCATCTGCTTTGAGTGAATATGTTCAATAAACATTGTTTTCTGCAATACCCAAAATAATCACTGCGGGAAGAAATGTCTAGTGAATAACCTTTTATCGGATAAGTAGCCAAAAAGTTATTCGTCATATCTACCACTTTCCTGCTGAGAAGACACATTCTAAAATAAACCTTCTAAACATTGATCAGACTCAAAATATTTTATTGAACACATCATTGTTTAGAATCTATAAATTTATTGCAGTGGGAATGAAATAAAACCAAGTATGTTGCTGCCATCACACCAAATGACAAACGGAAATGAAATAAAATAGGATTTAACGTCCCACTTTTCTAGACCATACTGGCTAATGGGATCGTGACCCGTTTAGGAAGTTCTAATTCATAGATGAACTGTTTAATGATGACCCAAGTTACATTCAAGATGGCGTTTTCTGTGGCGTAGAAAGAGTTCTGAATTGTGACTTTTCCCAACTCATTGCTATTGACAGATTGTGGTCACCATTACTTCATGACCATATTGTTCATCCAATGTCAACATTTGGCGTGTGTGCTCAGACATGGTCTTGTGCTTCATAAATACTGTTATCAATTTGACAAAAAGGGAGGCCTTGTAGCGGAATTATGTTTCTAAGCAAGCTAGAAATTTTGGCTGCAGGCCTAATAAAACATGCATTATTCAAGAGCTAAATCTGCCTAGTGCAGGTCTTTATTTGGGCATGAAATGTTTTCTAAAGTATTAATTAGACATTAATTAACTGATCCAGGCCTTAATCAACTTTTGATGGCATCAGATTGCTCCGATATTAAACAGATTAAAACGTTTCAGTGATAAATCAAATATGGCGCGCCTAGACGCTTCGAGTCTAAGCTTTGATCAACCAGGACCGTGGTTGAAATTATTGCACACGTCGGCCAAATCTTGAAATGCCAATATCTTCGCTTGCAATAGAGTAATTTGAATTAAATTTTCAAATTATTCATTTACATCAACTACTTTCGAACTAGTATAGCAAGAATGGCTACTTCTTATCTATATCTTAAATAATGTAACTTTAAGTTGCATACTGTCTAAATACATTAAAAACCGAGCTGACAAATTAATCTGCTGCAGTTTTGTCATGTGCAGCGACGGGGACACCACTTATATGATGTGTCTCGCCACTTATGCCTAGTCCACAATATATTGAACATTCAGAGCATACACGGTTCACGACCAAAAAAGAAAGCATATCCAGCACGAGATAAGCGTTGTATTTTAACAAGCATACCAGCATTCGGCAAACTTCGACAGATTCCGGTACCCCCCGTAACCCTACATCTGGACTCGGATGTATGACGGATTCCGCCATTTTGGAACTATTTTAAAGGACCCGGATAAAAAATGGCTGCCCCCATGGAGATTATATTAACAAACTAAAAAAATGGCTGCCATTTTGGGACTTTTTTTGTAAAAGCGGCACGTTTTCCTATTAAAGTAAATCGGTAGTCGACAAGCCGCATAGCAAATGTATGTTCGTGGGTACTGTCATACATCCGATTATAGAAGTAGGGTACCGGAATCTGTCGAGATTTGCCGAGTGGCATACCAGCTATCTACAACACTGCAAACACTGGATTGGATCTCTAAGGTAGGCAAGGTCAGTTTGTTGAGCAAATTTTTTGAATCTGCCCGATATGTCAAACAAAAAATCAGCAACTTTATGTGTAATTAATTAAGGGCAAGTACTACCTACTATCATTATTTAGTTGATATTTATTCCTGGAATTTCTCATAAATCAGCATATCAGCGATCAACATTTTTTGGAAAAATATAATCGTCTACTGTTTCACGCCAGTGTTTTAATAAATACATGTAACTAGAACTGTTTTTTTATTATTTTTATCAAGATAATAATTGTTATAAAGCTATTATTATCTGCTGTCTGTTCCAGGCGATACTACGACTCGAAAATTGCTTACTATTTCTTTCCAGTTTTGATTAAAATAGTTAAAACTTAACGACCTACTTGGAATTGTCACCCCATTAAGTTCGATAAAATTCTTTATTCTCTTGTAAATTTCACATTTTTCGACACTATAGTCAATTTCACAGACAATAAAAATGTATTTGGCACTGCGTCGGCGGAAGTTAAGTCACTCTATATCATGTAGGGGTATAGGGTATTCTACAAATCGGTTGCATTCGGTTAACAATGCTTTGTGCAGGAGGATTCGCCCGCTTGATTTGCGGCGGTGCGTGTGTGTGTGTCTGTCTGCACGAGCGGGTGTCGGTGTGTGCGTGCGGCATGCGTGTGTGTGCTTAGGTTTATTTGGCACAGTCAATAAAATGGTCTTATATATTACTAGTTCAAATGAAAATAAAAAATATATGACACAATAGCTTACCAATTCATAACACTAGTTATCGTGGTTACCACGAAACGTGTTGAGATCGATTAACTGGTGGTTTAAAATCCTATTCAAGAAAATTGCAAATGCATGTGGCCAGGTTGCCCCGCCGGTGGATACAGACATTTGGTCATTTTTACACCGTCAATCACAGTCACAAGATGCGGCTATTCAGGATGTACAGTAAGATAATTGGTTTGGGTGTTTCAAAACATCTGGATCAAGACACCAAAAATTCTATTGCTGATTCAAAAGTGATCCTCATGGGTAAAACCCACTTGGGATTGTCTTTTAAAACGTAGACATTCCCTTAAACGCCATTGAGTTGTTGATATCACCCGCCCTGTTCTTCCTATTGGCCAGTCGATATGACTTTATTACGGGCAGATATGCTCAAGAAATAGATTAGTCAAGTCAATTAAATGACATTATATTATTATGTATCATTTGGTAATCATGTTGTGTCGAGCACTAATCAGCGATCCATACAGGCGTCCTTTTTTAGGGCAACATCATTACAGCTACAGTATCATCTGAGTTATACTTTTGTTACCAGTCCGATTTCAAATATTTTGTCTATCATTTTATCAGACCGGATTCCTAAAATCAGCAAACAAATTTGGTACTGGCGTGCTTCTATAAATATTTTTTATCTGCTAAATATAGATCAATTATGTCTCGTAGCATAGCCGATGTATTATCTAGACATATTTCTGATTTAACAGAATTCAAGTTGAATAAGCACATTTTCAGAGTTTTTTTTTAACCTTTTATTTGTACCGGACATAGCTTTATTTACATTACATCTTATTTTTCAAGTTAAGTATGTGTCTTATCAGTCTGGTCCATTTTGTTTGGCTCATGATGTATTTAAGATTTGTTATTTAATTTCCACCCATACATTTCCCCCCTCTCACTGAAAGTTTCAGTGTAGATGCATAGTACATGTATCTCAACAAAATATTTAGAGACCGTGCTATAATAAAGTGCCAGGATGGCCAACACTGCTATGGTATTCTCAACTCTTAGCAATGTTAGTTTCAAACCCCATTCATTTACTCCTACGGAAGAATCTCTTTCGTGTGGCACATCATAGTTTTATACATGAACGCTTGTCTCACAATCCTCATTAATAAAGGACTACCAGAACACGCTACCGACACTATTATCGGGCCCTGGATACCAGGAATTAATAATCTGGCTGTGAGACGATGGAATTTTTAAGCATATCCAAAACAAAGTGATCCTTTGGATCCCATTGTAGAAAGAATTGCAAATTATTTGAGTGATTTGTTGTCTAGTTTGTTTATCTTGATCTTCCAAAATTTTGTTTTGTTGCAACTTGGAGTGTTTCAATTTTATCGCGAGTTTTATTAACTTTAACCCTTCCTTAGCGTCTGCCGACATTTGTCGGCAACGTTTTTGACCGCTGGTAGCGTCTGCCGACAAATGTCGGGAAATTAGAATGCATGGTTCAGTGACCGTGTATCACGTGAAATCTAACTCGGGAGTGTTTAACTAGTGTTAGTATTACTAGCGACCGAATATAGCCAACATCCGGGTCAAACACAACCAAAACATCCGACTAAAATATCAACAAATACTACGCATTTCAACACGGCCTAGATTTCATTTTCAACGGCTCAGATGACGAAGATGGAGGTCCCGATAGCTTTGGCACTGAATACGATATACCGACAAACGACATATCTCCTGAAAGCTCAGATAATGAGGCGTTTGATGACATAGCTGACAATGTTCCTGGACCGATGCAAGTTGATCAGCCGACCTTCGCTTTACCGCCTACCTTCGCTGCCCCCCCCCCCCAAGATGAGGTTAGTTTTGGCGATGATCCAACATGTCCCATAACATATTATTTATATTTCTCTTTGTTCACAATGAGATAGTAATATATTTTGTTCAAAAAACAATTTAAAAGTTTATTGATGACAAAATAAATGTTTTTTGTAAGTCTTTGTGCGAAAAAAAAAATTCTCGAAAAATCTGTCTTTAATTAGTTATCACACAATTATTTTTTAAATTTTAGATGTTATCTTCCTTTTTCGGTGGTAAAATATTGGAAACATGTTAGGCCCCATATTCTATACAATTGGCACTATTTTTATATATATTTTATAGCCTACAACACTTGATTATCTTGAAAATAAGTGGCGGCCATCTTGGATTACCTGGTTACCATGGCAACTTGATAGAAGTAGGTCAAAACTTGCCAAGTACAACCTGAGATAGTGATAAGTAGTCCTTGAAAATTTGAAAGCTCAATATTTATTAGTTACTTAGCTGGACTAATTTTAATAATGCATACAGTATTTGGCACATTTTGCCTAAAAATATTGCGCTACCTCAGTGAATATTTATGCGCTAAGGAAGGGTTAAAAGATATATTTTTTGAAGTTTCTCGCTTATAAAACAGTAAACTTATTGGCTCTAGCTACAGCCCAAAGGTGCCAGACATCAGTAGCTGACCTTGTGTGGCTATTACCCCATTTTCTGTCATATTATCACTTGCTTAGGGGCATTCCACAAAATAAAAAAAAACTAAATCAAACGAGAAATAGACTGGCTATCTAAAGGTCTCTTAGATGCTTCCATTACCTACAAAGGAATGAATATTCGACAATCTTTGTCGACTAACTGGATGATTTAGCTGCTGGGGGTGTATGTTTTATATGCGTGACAACCTATCTTTAAAATATTAGCGTAAATAATTTCGGCCAATTCTGTTCTTTACAGTTTGTATAACCATATACAGTTTTCAAGCAACGCACGTGTTATCGACTACTGAACAATATACTGAACGTGACCTTAAAGTTCCAATTTCAAATTTTTAAGTTATTTTTTTTAAATGTATTAAAATAAAGCCTTAAAATAGATGGTATCTACCTTGTTAAAATAATAATCCTATTAATCCTATAATTCACTATTGCCAGCTGAGCAATTGTCAAAAATTTAATTTTCAAATTCAAATTCCAACGTTTGGAGATGACTAATGTATGGACCCAATGGGGAAACAAGGGAGGTAATTATGTTATTATTCCCTGTGTCAATGATTTTAGGGTGGGAAATGATGCCCATGGTCGTATAATAGTGAGTTGATAAATGAAATTGCACATAGTTAAAACAAGACTTTCGCTTTACCACTGTGGAACAGGTAGCCAATTACCATTAATATACCGAGGACATCTTCTGATCGGAGACAATGTGGTTTGTTTAACCAATTACAGCCTAGTTCTCATGGGTGGTTTATCTTAAAGAAGCTAAATCGCTAATACTTTGGACCTAGAAACTGGCACAAATAGGTCGCAATACAGATAATAATGTAATATGAATTTCTATAAACTGTTTTACATTCAATCGTTTCCGTTTGACTGTAAATTGTCATCAGTTTTGTTCGGCAAAGCACGCCAGAAGTCAACACCGATAGTATTTATTGCGCATGCTCTCCAAATAAGAATATACCATCACCGTTTGACACGACTTGTTGAATATGTCTAGCCCCATTCTTTTGGGAACCTTGTTACAAATGGCGCTGAAACGTATTATGGTACACGGTTGGTGTACCGATGGTAAAATGTTTATTTTGTCTTAAATATTGGATATCAGAAGCCCATCTTTTCCAGGTAAGACCACAACACAAATGCTGATTTAAATTGCAACCAAAATCGTGTTTTCAATGTCGAAGATTTGGGATTATATTGAGTTACGGACATAGCTACTTTAAATCAGCGAGTTGCGAAGGTGTAAATTAGATAGCCCCAAATTTCGCTATAATTTCATTAGATAATAAAGTAGAAGACAGCAGCATATACCGTATTTCCTCTAATAAGCGCCCGGGCGCTTATTTTTTCAGCACCCCTTGACCCCCCGGCTATTATTAGAGGCCCGGCGCTCTTTGGAGGCCCGGCGCTTATTTCTTTAATAGCAAAATGAATTTAGGGTAAAGCCGTCATTTATCATGGACATTGGGCCGGAGAATCTTATTAGAGACCCGGCGCTTATTAGAGACCCGGCGCTTATTGGAGGCCCGGCGCTTATTTTTTCAGCACCCATTGACCCCCCGGCGCTTATTAGGGGCCCGGCGCTTATTGGAGACCCGGCGCTTATTAGAGGAAATACGGTAGTTGACACCATGAAGGCGTGTCTGAACTACATTTTATCAGCAAAAGACACTCTTTGATCAGGCTAATTCACGCCTTGAGAAATAATATCTTTCTTAAATCCATCCGAACGACACCGCTTGCTTTTGAAACCATCTCAACAAATTACTGGCCACGCCCCCGAAAACCAGGAAAGGCGACATACCTTATGGTTTCATGTTGATGAATGCAGCTTATTTCAGTTTACAGAAGAAACTAACATGTCCATATGGGTTTCCAACGGCTAGACATATTTTAATCGTTGATCCGTCCAGATCTGTGGAAAAGGCGTCAGGGAAGTTGTTGAATCTTTCCACGATTGCCCGTGATTCATTTTTTGGGACGAATTACGGGAACTAATATGCATCACTGCATATTTACTTCGGTATCTCAATTTCATAAGCAACCGTACATAGTGTGTTTAATGGGATTTTCTATTTCGCTACTTAACGTAAAAATAATTTGATCGCATTAGGAAAATACCTGCGGCGTGATTTGTACACTTTAATGGCAGTGTATCGCATCGGATGTTGTAATCTTGAACCAGTATTTATATTAATGACTGAATTGAACTAAAACGACCCGAGTCCGTAACTCAAAATCCTCCAAAATCTTCGACATCGAAAACACGAATTATTGGTCAATTGAAATCAACATTGATGATGTAAACTTACCGGGAAAAGATGAGCGTCTGATATCCGATATTTAAGATAAAAATTTTTTTTTTAACATTGGTACACTAATCGTGTACCATAATGCGCTTCAGCGGGACAAGGCAAGACACATTGTACCAAATCAAATGGCTTATGTAAACTGGAATAACCAGACGCTAGAAATGTGCACCCGATTCAGATTGCTGGCTTATTTCGCCGAACATAACTGATTTGAAATTTGAGTAAAAACGGAAACCATTGAATGTAAATCAGTTTCTATACATTCATATTACAGTATTATATGCGTTGTGACCCACTTTTGTGTATTTCTAGGTTCAAAATGTAAGCGATTTATCTCCTTTAACGATAAATATATTATATTCTGTTTAAGACTCAAGATTGATGAATTGTTTACTATATTGGTCAATACCGTTGATATTCATTTATTGACTTGCATATGATAAGATAATCACAGCAAGCACATAAGTCCACCCTACCCAATCCCATTTTCAATCGGCGGAAGGTAATTGGTAATAAATGAATATTGCAGCACTATTAAAGAATATACCTTATTCAAAAAATCAATACAAATTTTCTTCCTGATCCACGTCTGTCCATCCTAATTTATAGATATAGCAATAAAAATAGAATACGTGGCACATTTAGAACAAACCGGATGGTGTAACACTGCTAAGACGTCACCATTGTCTTTATTATCCATTATCTGGGGAATTGTATCAGTAAGTGATTAAAAGGACTGCACTTATGTTTTATTTGTATCCTTATCTTCCTAAAAATTACCAAGAAAACACTATATATGTGAATATTAGGCAATTGATTTGAGGGCAAATACAGCATTTCTCAACCCGATTAAAACAAATATCCTGTTTTGTTTCGTTTTTTATAGTTCAAAATTTCGTTTTACATTTTTTTTATAAGCAATATTTTTATTCAGATTTGTATCTGAATAGGGAGTGGGGAACAGGTATAGCCTATATTACACCCCTCTCCCTACGTTTTACCTGCCTTTACTACACTAGGAACTTGAAGAGTTGTTATCATTGACGTGTTCTGGATGATGTGAGGAATTAGCCAATGTGTAACGGTCTGTTACAAGCTTTTGGCGTGAGGTGGACGGAGCTGTGAGTAATCCAGTAGAAACATCAATGCTGAATGGTTTATCAAATGTCTGACGTCATAGGGCCAAACGCCGCTCAATTGATCTCTGACGCGACCTCCGAAAACAACCGGTCAGATCTGTATGTAGTGTAGGCCATCGAAAGTATAAAAATAAACGAAACTAAATGTAGATCTGTATTTTGATCAGATTGAGGATTTCTGAAAATGGGGTGCAATGGAAAATTCAATTTGTCGAGAAGTAGACCAGTAAGTTCAACTTGTTGCATGCTACATTAAAACAATTTGTGACAATCCTTATTCCGTTTCATATGTTTGCGTTTTGCATGTATTGTCAGAAGCAATCCTTTGATTTCTTAGCGATATATATATACTTATCATTCCTGGCACAGATATGTAAAACAGAAAGAAACCTGAGCGGATCAAGACAAATAAATCTATTCTTGGTTTTGAATCTGTATACAATACTGTAATGGCGATATAATTCGTCCCTTTATTTATTAATTCGTTCATTTAATGTCAAATGTGGTGCTTTAATTACTTATACTAGATTTCTTTTAATGCCAATTATACCCGAAGCCATTAATCTTGTATCTTGGTAATGGCATCTCAGTGAGTTTGAAAATATGACTCCGGTCCCCACCTAATTGGCTATATTCCTCAAAATATGAAACCACTTCAGGAAATGTTAGTGCGTCTGCATTAATTTGGCGACACGTCGTAGTCGAATATCTTTGTTGAGATCTATGTTTGTTATAAAGTGATGTTTAAGATGGTTTAAACATTTTTTTTGTCTTAACAAATTATTCTCTATTGTCTGTATATTAGATATGGTAAGAGTTTATTTAAAACACAAAATAACAGGAAGGGAGGTTTGAGTTCAAGGATAGGTTGTGTTGAAATACACGTGACGGAAAATCACCATTACATCTTCGGCGTGTTTGACCAATCTCTATAGATAATGGAATGTCTAGGTCCACTTGATACAAAATAAGGGTACTTGTAAGAGTTCGGCAGACTTCGATTAAGATTCCAGAGGGGGTAGGTTTTGAGAAGAGTGTAGTTAGTATTGACTATGTTATAATATGTACATTGCTTGTATGTATACCTATATCTGCTACATAAAAGGTAAAACGAACTGTTGCATTGTTATCACTGAAGAAGATGAACGTCTTAAGAAAACAGTAAGAAAATACGGAACGTGAAAGAGGAGAGCAAAGACATCTAATGTCTGAGCCATGGTAAATAATAAACGGATTTCTTCGATTTTGAACAAACTAGTTAACTTTGGATATTATAAACTTACCTGTGTGTTTGTAATCTACTCCCGTTCAATAAAATCCAAAGCACAACTAATTATCATAATGATGAAAGCAAGTTCTCTCTTGAAAATTTGAAATATCACAACTTTTTCCCAGAGAAAAATACCAATATGGAAGATGGTTACGTCACTCTGCGGGAGATTTCATTTCGTATTAGGGGCGACAGCATAGGAAATTCAAGTACATTTACGACCACTCGGACCAAAGACCACTCGATCCACCCCCCCGCAACAAGTATATTGGATTCGTCTAATTCGTGACGTAGACATTGTTTACAGCCTCTCTGTCAAAATTACAAGTAATTTTTCCGATTTTTCAAGAGAGAACTTGTTTCCATGGTTGTAATAATTAGTTGTGCAATGTATTTTATTGAACGGGGGTTGATTACAAACACACAGGTAAGTTTATAATGACCAAACTTAAGAAGTTTGTTCATTATCGAAGAAATCCGTTTATTATTTACCATGGTTCAGACAGTAGAGACAAATTCTAGACGATAACAGGGCTAACAGATATATGGAATAATAACAATATACATGGGTCGTTTGTAGGGTGTGGTGACCGGTTTCCCATAGACGCCTTCCACGTCAGACAGAAAGAACCATGGTGCTACACATTTTATTGCAGCTTCCTGGCTCCCTCCAGTTTGCTGCATTACACAGAACGTAACAACTTTTATGCCATCTAGCTTTATGCTTTACCATGGGTTTTTGTCAATGATATCACCATCATCTAGTCGGGATATGTTTATATGTAAGAACACTTTGTTCCATTTATGACAGGCAGATAGAGTTGAGGCCTGAGACGAGTAACGTGTTGCCGATGGGTATATGAGTGTCTCACCGTGTTCTTGACACAAGAGCAAAAATATCCCAGGTGGTCGGTTTTAACAGATGTAACTGTAGCACAAACCGGATGAGCGAGTTTAAGTCTTTTGGGTATGGTAGGTGATTGTCTAGATGACCAGCACCTGTTTCTGAAAATAGAATGATACTGATACCTTGTTTGATGAATTTCTCTGAATATATCGGATTTATGAAGAATGGTCAGACGTTTATTGAATTTCTTTTACAACCCTATCGTGTGCATATATAACATGGTGATTGATATGAAATGTGGACTGTTTGTGTTTAATCAGTAATAGCTAGTTTCCACTGAAATGGAACATAAAGAATTCTTGATATCCGCTTAACAAAAGTGAAATGGGGTTTAACGTCCTACTGTTATGCACCTAATCTGGGCTAATGGAAAGAAATTGCAAATCATACATCTGTTCGATTAGAATTTAATGACCATTTCTAGAAAACACTATGAAGGATAACCATGTGATTCTTCGTCTGTGTTTCACTGGATTCCTTGACCTCCAAAACAAAGGTATAGACATCAAGATAAGTTAAATAAGTGCACTTACAGACATTTTATGGACGGTACCGTGTTTTATTATGGCCATTTTTAATTTCTAGATTTTTGGCGGGAACGGCTGCATTAACATCGTGGTTGTCGCCATATTTGAAATTAGCCTAGGCCGCATTTTCATGCTTCTTTCCGGAAATGTAAAACTCGACCAAAAAAGATTTTAAACTGACACCCTGAATAGTGAAAAAGGTTTAAAAAGATTATACTGACAAGTTTTAAAACACTTCTTTCCCTTGGTTTGCCTTAAATATAAATGTAGGCGCAGTGTATCTCGTATTTGGCTATGGAAGAATTTCCGAAGTAGGGTAACCTTAGGAAATCTGGCCCTTGGTTCATAAATACACTGACTGCATCATGTTGCCACCAACACGTACACGCATTTAATGAATCATAGACATAATAACTAAAGCTGTAATGTTATTATTGTCTTCGTACCAGCATTGCGCTGTAATTTAGTGCACATGTGATTTCTTTTACATTTAAGTTTCCATTGCAGTTAACTTTTCCCATGGATCCCAGCCATTTTTTTGAAAGTTGTATACAGACATCATTAACGTCATAATAAGACCTGATGACGCCATAGTTTGGGGTTGATTTATGAAAAATTCTGACAGGATATTCTGATTCACATGTATCATTTTATATCTGTAATAATAGTTTACGGCGAAAACGCAATATTAAAAGAGTTATGTGACCCAAAAGGTGCATTTGGCCGCCATTTTGAATTGATGTAAATTAGGCCCTTTTCCAGCTCCGAAATCAGACGATTTTGAATATGTTGTAAAGGATGATACCAACAACACAACGACACCAAGAACCTTCTGTTACAATTTGTTCTAGATTGCCCTAAATTCAACGATGATTGACCGGACTAATACACTGCATCGGCTAATGATGCATTTCTGAAAAACTTATGGGGGTGTAGTCTTTACATCTTAAGATTTTTTTTGCTTTTAAGCATTAAACTCAAGAAGGTGTAAAATTTTATCAGACAAGATGTTTCCTAATTTGTTTCCAGTTTCAAAGTTGACAACTTCTAAGGACTGAAGATTTCAAATCAACTATAAGGCTGGGCTGTATTGTTATTATGTACAAAACGTTATTATGTACTTCGACCCAGATCACATATAATCCGTAAACGAGTTGACTTCATCTCACAAATTCTGTCATGCTTACATAGATTTAACTAATACACAGTATAAATACAGTTGGTGGGCTCAAAAGCCTGGTTAGAGTGAGTCCTTTTGGCGTAATGTAACACTACAGGAACACCACCCCGAAGTATTGACCTATTTTTTCTTTTTTTTTTCTAAACAATATTTTATTGAATATTAAGATTAGGAAACAGGCAAAGCCTAACAATCTCTCTCCCCTCAAATAAATTGTTCAGCAAACGTCTCATTGTTCAATCCCCCCTCCTGCTTTTGCATGTCCATTCTTATTGACGTTTTGGCCCACATTTGAAGAAGAGTGTTTGAATTAACATTTTCTGCCAGGTTCTTTTGGTAAATATTTCTATTTTGTAAGCGGACGGACCAGGAAATAAACAAACGCAAATTGATGATATCGCCTACTAAAATGGCGTAAGTAAAAAGTGAGTTGTTTCATCTCCTCTCAATATTTTTAACAGATAATTCTGACATATTTGGCGCGGAATGTTCATAAAAACTGGATAGGCCAAGAATTGTCACGGGCGTGTCCAAGAGATTTCAACTGTTGATATAGCACAAATATATAAATAAGCGATATTTATGGCTTATTTCAACATATATGATAAGCCTTATCATATAAAATATCATTCATCATTTGACGGGTATGATTTTGTGGGATTATAACAGAGATATAATGATCTAAAATTGCCATTTGAAGTTAGTGTGGTGGGCAGGGTTAAATACAAAATGAAAGATCCATAAAATTCAAAATAAAATGTTAGCATTTACACATATATATTTATCTTCTCGATTTCCTATGGACATTCTATGAGCGCTCTATAATTTCATAAAACACGATTGATAGCGGCCTATGCCCCCATAATCGATATTTCTATACGTCCTCAGTTTTGAAATAAACGTTTGTTCTATATCCAACACATAGAAATGTAGAATTAATTAAAGAATCATCACATGATTCTCAACTACATACATGTATTTTGAATGACAAAAGAAATCCCCACTAACCAATGACTAACACGTGAAAAATGCTATCTAAATTGGTCTACTAAAAAAAGAAAACAAGGGGTTTCCGATACGACTAGCGTTCCTGGAAATAAATTTCAACTTTGCTTTGATTAATTGATGGAAGCAGACGTTAAACACCCAACAGACAGACAGACAAGAGATGGGGTGCCTTGAAATTGTGTTATATGTGAAACTTGTGGGGCTTTTAATCCTGGATAATGCTATATTAGCGAACAGTTTACTTCTTACACCTGATCTCGTTAAAAGCTTTAACCCCAAGAGTATAGTGGAACGACAGATCACATTATGTTGATAGAACCGATCGCATTCTTCGACTTTCAGAGGTAGCTTAGGCTTATTTTTATCCACGAATTCGGACATTTAAAACAAAAAAGCACCGAACAGAAAAAAGCATACATTATTGTCATCGATGCATACTTTAATTTACTTTTTCAGTTGATAATATTGATGCTTGTAAATGTCACTGAAAGGCAACGCAACTATGAGTTATGTTATCACCAAATAAACAAAATACATAAATTGATAAGACTTGTAATAAAACGAATTTAATTGTACAGCCACAAGTGTTTCAGTACAATTATTAACATGTATATCTTACATATTTACACTCATCCTCATCACAACGCAAACAAGTGACTCCAAAAATTACATACTTAAAAACAGGCGCAGTGTCACAGCTTTCTATTTCAGATTGCAGAACTTTGGCGTTTGTTTTGAACATGCTAAAAAAAAAACGCCGTTACTTGAGTAGCTCTGAGACCATTTTATGTCGCCGTAGCAGCGCAATAAGGACGCCACCTCGGTCTTCAGGGGGGGGGGGGCGTATAACATTAATCACTATCGCTTGCTAATAACCATATTTTATTTAAAGCGCTTAGTTAGTTTAAAATACTAGCGAACTTGAAATATATGGACGAGTTACTTTCCTTGGGATCGCCATGAAGAAATGCTTTACTGTGTTTGGGTTTATGTGGGAGGGTATTTAAATGTTGTTGTGATGCGCCGAGACGCATAATTTGGGCCGTGTAGAAAATAGTGATCGCTGTCGTCTGCATGTATGGCCTAGCGTGATTCATAATACCCCCGTCAGACCTGGGTGGCATCCTTACTGCGACGCTACGGAGACGGAAAATGGCCACAGAGACTGTGAAGATCGCGATTGTTTTCAATACCTTATACCTAATATGGGCAGATTGATTGAAATAAGATTTTTTATATATCAGGTAGTTATAAAATATATATGTCCATGTAGCTTAATGACTATTAGCAACTCTAATTTTACTAGTCGAGGCTTTGGAGTATAAAAACGTTATATATTATAGTTCATATTTAAGACATTATACAACATTTTAGTTCTAACTTTAAAAAAATACATGCTAGGTGTTTTAATTCATTTTACACAAGTGTAGATCGTAGATCGTCAAGCTGCCATTTTTATTTTCTTGAAACTCCATACTAATCAAATGTCACAGAATGTGGTAGATATCCAAACATATACCATTTGTGTACCAAAGTAAATTTTAAACTTACATTAAATGTTTATAGGCTTTTGGCACTCTAATAGCCGTTGTGCGTCACAATTTTCTCAATCAAACACGTCCAAAAATAGTTTCTATTTCAGATCTCAATTTTCTGAACTAAGCAAACTACAGTTGGTTATAGTGCAGAAGTACTTTAAACAACAAACAATAACTTAGCATTATTCTTTGTTTTCATTACATTTACTTTAGAAAGGTTTCATAATGATCAAATAAGAATTCTTATATTAATTCTTGAGTAGACCTTGCGCGTTCTAGCGACTATAAATATAACAGTTTCTACAAGAATATCGGCTTTTTTATCGATCGCATACCGGATTTCTGTCCGGGCATATAGAATAATCTCGGCCAACCATTCTACAACTCCAATGTAATTTATTAAAAAGGTATACTAAACTAGAGTTTTAGGGTTAAATATTTTTCGAATTCGGTAACACGCGTTTCACCCAGACAACCAAATTAATATTTTCAACACGAAGATAGATGCATAGATAAATATTTAAACAGTCGCTACTGGCCCGAATAACGTGCTGGAAAAATATTAATTGTTTGCAAACTTCAAATTATCTCTGTTAATAGAAATATTTAAAAGGGTGAATTTCAAATACATTTTATACAACATTACGTTATAATTCCATAAATATTTATAGTCCAATGTTTATTTATGGAGACCATTGATTCTTGTATGTTATTTTAATATATTTATCATCAAGAATAGACCTCATAATTTCTGCTTCTCCATTCGATATTCACTGACTACGAATAACCGGAAATTGTTTAATGGTGGAGCTACAGAAAGGGTCTGCCAATTATTATGGTACGAAACACCCGGCATTACTACACATGACTATCTGTACCATTATTGTTGAATTGAGCTCATTCGCACGGGAGTTGATAATTGAATTAGGAACATCATAATGTCTTCATTAAGAGGAATAGCATAGATTAACCATAATAATTAATGGTTCGGATGTGTGCTATTGATACCTTAGATGGTTGACGCATTTGTTTTATTATAAAATTATCTGGGTTTTTTTGGCCGTAAAGAATCCACTGAACGGTTCTTTAATTGTAACATCAAACTATTAAAATACATTAAATGTACTCACATTGTATTTTCAAAGAAATAAGTGGATCATAAAAACTTTGCAAAACAAAGTATTCAAGTTTTATAAAGTATAATGAATGGTTGACCACTTACATTGAATGTCTGTTAATTTGATATTAAATTGTTTATTTCAATGCTAACTGGTGCAAGTTGTTAAAGACAATACTAGAGAGGAAGTTGGGTGATCTGTTTATTTATTACAATACAAATTAACATACATTCAATGTAAGTGGTCAACCATTCATTATACTTTATAAAACTTGAATACTTTGTTTTAAAAAACGCAAAATCTAATGTTCGAAAGAATCTTAAGCATCTACAATACTCAATGAATAAGTATCACAGGATGCAACTGCGCTATAGAATATGTAATAGTATGTCTCGGAAAAACCAGATTCGGTAGCTGAGCTTCTTTTAAGGACTATGGCTCTTATCAAAGATGAATATCTTGAAATTGACGTCATATAGCATGGATAATACTGCACCGCAAACCAAAGTGCATTAGAAAAAAAATGTTTTCAGAAGTATGCAAGATAAAGAACTTAAAAGGAAATTGATTTAGATATTAATAACTTTGATATTAAACAAGAGCAAATAAGGAAATTGATTTACAAAATTATAAGCAAACAAAACAAATACTGAAAGTCATACCGTAGAAACTAGGGTTATGTTAATTAAAGATATACAACTGGCGGTAGTTTTCTCTTTGATGTGCATAGCAGTTATATCTCATAACAACCTGTCATGACGTCATCATGGGTTGATATTCTGTTCATATCAACCGCTGATGACGTCGTGACAGGTTGATATGAAAAATATCAACCGCTAATGACGTCATCTCAGGTCGATGTATTCGACTCCTATCAACCCGTGATGATCGAAATAATACAAAGAACACAGAAATAAAATTTTATTCTTATAACAATTAAAAAGTATTATGGTACAGTTTGTAACATTCAAGACAGAAATAAACGGCGTACTTATCGGCATATTTAGATCGGTAATCCATACTCGACCATGTCTAAGATATCTTTCAGAATCATTTTTCCGTCCACACACTAATCCTTTTGATCCAAATTTTCTTTAGGTTTGAATAGATCCTCATCGATAGTTGCATCCACATCAATTCCATCATCAATTTGTTTGCTAAAGGGGTTGATTATTTTTTTTCTGACTTCGTATTCCTGTCCATTTTTTTTGTTCTTTTGCTATTCAATTCTTCAAAATGGCGAATTGTAAACAAAACAACTACGTAATTGCACGTGATTAATTCGGTAATATTCGTTATTTGACGGAAAGTACCGAGTAGGTAGCCCAATCGTCGTTGGCCTGTAATAGAAGAGTCCATTTAATTTAAGGGTGGGCGTTGTATATGTCAGATATTAACCAATCATACCTCAGTTGCTATATTTATATCACCCTTGGGCTGCGCCCGCGGGTTATATAATATAGCAACCTCAGGTAGGTTAATATCCTATACATAACTCTATTTTATATCTGATCCTGACGTCATAAAACACATAATGGTCAGTTAGATTTAGATAAAACTTATAACTGTTACTTCTGCAGATTGTATATTGAACTTGATGTTATGAAAGTGAATAGTGCCTTGGGAACTAACTAGCGATAATGGGCAGTGAAAACTATAGAAGACCAAATGGGACAATATTCATCATTCCTGTTTCTACATTCCAGTTTAAACATTTTAGACACGAACGCAAACATTCTAAACTAATGATTCTTGTTTCTTCATTTTTATGTCAACATTTCATGCATATACATTACATATCAAAATGTTTCTAAGCGCTTTAAATGGCTAATCGTAACAGAATAATATGAAGTTGATTGTCTAATGGTCAAAGGAAGATTGTTCCAGAGTTTTGCAGAATTACACGGGTATAAGAATTGGTCAACTCGTTTGTTAAATTTTGGGATCGAAAGGCGGGTTCTGTCATCGGCTGATCTCAGATTAGACCGTTGGTTGGAATAATATGTGTGAAGTTCTGTCAGATAGACTGGATGGAACATGATACATCAGTAAAACTTATCAAATGTTATTAAAGTTTTATCAAATAGAAAATACGAAATGGAAAACGAACTAGACAAACATCTGGTGTAAGTGTAATCTTAGTGTATTGTCTCCATACTCGATCGGTATTATTACTTTGTTTTAATAAAATAAACCATGCCTAAAGAATTTCGCCACTCGCTTGTACCATTCTTGGAATACCATTATACAAATTGATAATATGTTTAATATGCCACAGTATATCCATCCTCCTCGCAGTGTTCCGTTTGATTAGAGCTAATCCTACTACTCCCTGCTGGACTGAGTGGGTGTTATTGTCACTAATTATGACTGGTCAGTGGTCCTATTACTGACCAATCACTGACTTCGTTACAAAGGTATTACCTTTAAAACAGGACGTTTAATTAGGGCAACTGTGTTTACATAACGTTACGTCATGGGTGCACGTTTTTTTATGCTATATTAACCAGCGCATAGCAGGATATTGCAGCAAAACTAATTGCGTGACAAACGAGGCTACGGGTATTGACGTAAAGTAAACACTACTGTATGGTAACGAACAGACTTTCAACGTTTTTAATACCTTAAATCTTTGTCCAAAATAATAAGGAAGACCCAAGATTAAACGACGGACTGTCATGTTACTGTACGTAAGTGGTAGATTCGATTGAACGAGAAGAATAGACACACTTACTTAAAAGATCAAGCCAATCCAGCAATGGCCAGAGAGGGATTTCTCTGGCCGTTGCTTCAGGAATATGCAGTATATCTAGAGAAAGAGAGTCTAGTCAGGTGATATATAAATAAAGTAATAAATATAATGAGATTATCGATTTGTTTTATTATTTCATGTAAATCACTTCGTTATAACATATTATACATAATTCACTCACCAACTGCTATGTGTGCGAATATCGAAAGGAACTTAAATCTTTGGGATATAGACATATATTTTAATTTTCATTAAAAAAGGATAAAACTGTGACCTCTAGAGGCGTCACATCTTGAGATTACATACTTTAACACTATTTGCGTACAGGGAGCAGCCATTTTGTCACACAGTTTCGGTCCGATTTTCACGAAATTTGAACTGAGCTATTATTATCTTGTAACAGTTTGTTTTAAATTGGATACATATTGTGATATCTAGAGAGAGCACAAGCCCAAAAATTTCGCACAATCTGGAATAATAATCCAGGAAGTTAAGGTCTAATGTGCGCGAATATCGACAGGAACCGCGATCTTTGGATTACATCAAAATCGGATAACAATTGTGACCCTCAGAGTGTCCACAAGCTGAAAACGTGAAATTTCTTACAATCTGGGGGCATAATCCACGAAGGTAAGATCCCATGCATGCCAATATCGACACGAATCGAGATAAAAGAGTGTCCTTAAATAAATTGTGGACGGACGGACAGTCGGGCCGGGGCGACGACAATATACGCCCACATGCAAATGAGGATGTAATAAAAGAAAGATGTATAAAAGATATGTGAACCAAGACGCGAAATAATACACTTCTGTAACAAACAAATCATTTTGGGAAAGATAGGCTCATTACTACAGAATGTTTGAGTAAAATGAAATAAAATTGAGTTTAACTTTCTACTGTTGATCTAGCTGGGCTAATGAAGACGGTTGTTGAGTAAAGCTCTCTAGTTCACGTATTATTATTAACATAGTGCCCTTTTCATAAGATGTTCAAGGGCGCTTTACAATAAAATGAATATTATAATAAATACATAAATATATAATTTAAAATGTAATTACATATGTATACATCAATGGTAAATTTATAAACATTTAAAAAAAGAAGATAAGCAAAGGCCTAGAAGAAGTCTAAATAAATATGATATATATATAAAACAAGATACAAAACAATTATTTAAAAGCAATATTAAATAAATAAGTCGTCAAGCGTGTTTTAAAAAAAATGACTATAATTATATATTCTTAATAATCAGCTTTCGAGGAACGGAATAGTAAATGCTCATGTAGAACATTTAAGATTGGCAAACTTATGGATGATAGGCCGATACCAGAAGGCGATCCTAACCAGAGGTGTTATGCGCTGTTCACCCACCTGGTCAGCAGAGGAGGATTTACACTGTTTGCTCCCCACGGTGGGAGGGGGCTGTTTGCTACCCACCTCCTAATAGTTTTTTTTTTAAAATTAAACATAAGTATTTCTGATTTGTTTCAGTAATCGTGCCCTGTATCACGGTGGCTGAGTGGGTAGACGCTGGCTAGCTAGCCTGGTAGTCGGATGTTCGATCCATGCATTTTCTGAAGGGATTTTTTCAGATTGTCAAGCGTGATTCCCTCTTGTCAGTGATACAGGACGGGCTGCCTAGTCATTCGGTTGGGACGCAAAACCGAGGAACCGTGTACACATTCGCGTGTAGTAATGGATCCCTTGGAATTCGATATATATGCCGTAGTGCTGCTGTCCGGGCAAACATTTCCTCAGAGCAACCTGATTGGCATATGCCCGTCTTCAAGAAGTGCTTTTTACGATCCTCAAAGTTTTGGGGTGGAGGTTTAACATGACAAGTACATTCATTCAATTAATCTCACTCACCCCGTTGGTTTTACACCCACCCCCCTCCTCTGTTCGGATAACCTAGTGATTTGGCGACAGTTAGTATCTGGCCAGTGTCTGAATATTACCTTGCTGCATTCATTTCCCGCACTCTATTTCTTAAAATATCGTGGCGAAATTATTCATTCCCTCACTCCATTCGTTTGATACTGTCCTCTATGATCGGATAAACTAGTAATCAGGCGGTATCTGGTCAACTTTATTTATCGCAAGAATCCAAATATTGCTGGTCAGATTTTGATGATCCAGATAATCAATTACATTTGGTTAAGCTTGGACGTGAATGTTCGCCCAGTTTAGAAATGATGTTTAGGGCGGAATTATATCTTAAAGATAAGGTATCTCCCCTTCGTCTTTCAATACATTAATACCCTGGATTAGATCAAACCAACCAGACAACGTAAAATTGCCATATAATCCGATGTAAAATATAAGCCAGTAATATTATAAAACATTACTTATGGTTTATATACCGTCTGCCCAATTAACAAATATATGCCTTTGAATTCACAACTAATGCTACTCATGAAATGATATCAATTAGAAACACACTATTAGTTTTAAGTGTGGATCATCCAAAATACATTTGTAACTAAAATTAAAATCGTTTATGTACAGAAGCTTTATATTTACAGGAATTAAAGATGTATGCCAAGTTAATGTAATTCTCACCAGCATGCTTCCTTGTCTAGGAATCTAACTAACGTATTATGGATAGGTACGACGCGAAATAAGTTCCATTTATCTATGTTTTGTCACGATACAGCCGTTGGACCTGATGTAATTATTTATGACCTACGGAGCGACAAGCGACGAACTAATATTGCCTATGTTTCATGAACATATGGACGACGGATACAGTTTGCGAGATGTAGGGTAAGAGTCGATCGTCGTTCTTGCTATAATAGTTATAAAATAGGAAATATTTGACATTTTGACAATTGTCAAGTTTAATAAATGAAGTCAGTCCCTTTTTGGCTGTCTAAATCTTCGATCATATTGATTGTGGGAATTCAATTCTAAGCATGTAATTCATGTAACATTTGAAGCTAGAAAAAACGCCAGACAATAGGTAAGTTTATCCCTCGCATAATGCCTCTTTGAGAAAACATGCCTTTAACCAAAACTATTCAGTCGCAGACGAGTGACCAAATTGAATACGTTTAAGTCGATTAATGAGGACAAATCCCGATGTTTTTGGTAACTGGTATGATGAGATCAACAAACCATGACCCTTGTTTATAGCGAATAGGAAATACAACAGAACTTACCCTACGCGAAATCAGTGTTAAGGTGGTGGTCGGTTTAGATTGAGTATAAAATTTAAAGTTTTTCTACATATACCGAAATTGAAACAACGCCCCATCCCCCAAGAGTGAGGCAAATGCCTGCAGCACTTCTATTGGATATTAGGTCAGAATTTTCCCAACTAAACTGTACTCTCCCGAAAGTGACCGTAGCTTGAATTAAATACCACGACGTTATGAGTGTAACTTTGAAAGACAACTTAGATAAAACATTTTGTTTTAAGGTGCATTTCGTTTTAAATTGGTAATGTGTTTACTTGGACAAACGCTGTAAAGTCTTTTCGGAATTTTCAAATTAAACAGGGCAGTTAAAGATACATTATGGGAGGGTTTTTTTTATATAGAGAGTTGGCCATTCTTGCTATAACAGTTAAAAAGTAGATGATGAAAGAAGAATATATTGAAAATTTCAGTTAAATTACTTCATTCTGTACAAAGTTATTAGCGTTGTAATATTTGACTAGAAATGGGAGCCAAACGTGTCTTCACCCTGGCCGATCGTTTGATTGACAGGCGTTAACTTCACCTACATAATCTCGATTACCAAGTAAAATTTTCAATGGCATGCGGAATATCGCTCAACATCGGCCTCGCCAAGCACACTCTATCTTTTAGCCTCGATCTAACTGATGACATAAACAGTTAATAATATCATCACGGTGAGCCATATTTGATTTAATCAATCAGTGAAATCCTATTTAAATTCAAGCTGTAGCCGAGCCATCCTTGGGTCTAAAGAGTTGATTTCTGGCTTGTTGTTTAAATAAAAATCTAAAATCTAATTCTATAACATCTGAATCCTAAATTAAGACTTGCAATAATCAGATCTCGCTCTTGCATAATGTATCTTTGATTATTTCCCAGTTCAATATTAAAAGTAAGGTATAGAACTCTGTGATTTGGTCCATAGATAAACAGTTACAGGTCTATAATAAATTTGTATCTGTATAAATAGTATCACTTACACTGATTTAAAAGGGTTTTACAGCTAATTGTCAACATAAATATTCTTCACATTTGGGATAAGCTGTCGGTTTTAAAAAACTTTCAACTAACCTATTTTTAATATTTAATTTGTGATCTTTGTATGCATTCCTCATTAATTTCTCATTAGACGGGAGTGCCTTGGGTAATTAAGAAATCCTCGTATAAATTTCTACTCGGGAATTGTAAAGTGCCGCATTTTTGTTTCATTATACAACTTTTTTTTATGCTTTATCTGTCTATATGCTTGGTTAAGATTGGAAGAATGTTATAATAAGCTGAAAAGCAGAATGTAATTTCTTTTTGCCAGGAACATTTTCCCAAGAAGATTTTATCAATTCAAAACAAAAAGTTACATATAAATATTCATTAATGTCGAATATTTTGAAACCGTACCCTTCACATAGAAAATTGTATAAAACTGTGTTTGTAATTGTAGTAATTTGGCATTTTCAACATAAAAATACAAAAATTGAAAAAATGCCACTTTCTGTTTAAACTTTGATAGATGTTTAAGATGGTAGCAACCTCTAAAACAAATTTAAATGTTTGCTCTCGCCTTTCGAAGAAAGCAGTGAACTATTAAAATGGGTTCGTCTGTCCTTCTGTCTGTCCGTCACACTTTTTGGACACAATAACTCTCTTTCTAATTGAGCTAAAATGATGAAACTGGCGTAGGTGTTATTACGTCAATGGCTTGATGAAGCTCGAAGATGAGCATTGTCTGCTTAGGGTAAGCAGAGATAAACAATTTGATTGGATGATACTTTGGGACACGAAAACTTTGGTTGTAAATGAAGTAAAAATTCATTATACATGTATTTGTTTTATTATATACCGTATTATGCATAAATCCGGCATACAATAGTTAGCCCTTAAATTAATAGGTCACTTGTCAGCCTTGTTCTCCCTATTACCTGTTAGGATGCTTTGTTTCCAGTGACGGATATATTGGTTCCTAGACGGAAAACTACAATCTGATTAAAACACTGATCCAATTCGTTTCATTTTTATAGTTCAAAATTTCGTGTTCCTTGTCTTTACTCCACTAGGATATTGAAGAGGTGTTATCATTGACGTGTTCTGGATGATTTGAGAGATTACCCAATGAAACGGTATGTTACGGCGAGTTCTTGACCTTTTGATGCACGGCACTATGGGTAAACCACACGAAACGTCATCACTGATTGATTAATCAATGTCTGACGTCATAGGGTCAAAAGTCGCTCTTTTAACCCCGGACGCGAACTCCCACTATAATTTGTCAGATCTTCATGTAGTGTAGGCCATCGAAAGTATAAACAAACGAAACGAAATATTTATCTGTATGGCCAAGATAATTTACCCTTATTCTCAGTCAGGTAGCCGACAATAATGGTTTAGTAAAGCCAGGCTGACACTTGCACGACTTTTGGCCACGATTTAGTCGTGGCACGTCGTGCCATTTTTGGTCACGAACTGGGAGGCTCCCGCACTGTTCACGACTAGTTCACGCATAGTTTACGACGAGTTCACGAATGCGTGCCCATCAGTGTCAACATTGACACGGACTGGCCCGACGAATTCACGCATAGTTTGCGCATTGTTCACACACTTCCCGCATTCGTGAACTAGTCGTGTACTATTCGTGGTAGTCGTGGCACGGCGTGCACTGGCACGCACTGGCACGCATCCTCCCGCATCGTCCCGATGAGTTCACGACGAGTTCCCGAACAGTTTGTGCATAGTTCACGAACCGTTTGCTGATTTTGTCGTGACAAAAATTTTGAACATTTCAAAATTCTCGTCCAGACATGGCACGCAGTCACGACGGGTTAACGCACACTTCACGCCAGTTTACGACTAGTTTGCTCACTGGTACGACTCATGTCGTGCCAATGCGTGCCACGGAATCGTGCAAGTGTCAGCCTTGCTTTAGATCTCTGATCAGTTTAAGAATATTTTTAAAACGTCATGGGACCTTGACTGAATATAGTGGTAATTACAAACGTAAATTTATGACAGCCCGCTTAGTCAACTGCTAGGAAAAGCGGTTAGGAGTCTGAAGGGCATAGTTTCGGCTTGCCACCCTGTCGTAGATGAAATGTAATCTAGATCAGTCACATGAGCAACAACTAGTGCCCCGTCACCGTCGTGCACGTAAAAGAACACGTAGCCGTTTGTATTCGAAACTATAGTATGCTGCATCTGGGCAAAATATGCATCATATAACATTGCATTGCGTATGCGCTGTTTTGATTAACCCTGTTGGTTCAGAAAGTAGAATATTAAGCCCCATTTCAGTACGTCAATCTCATTGGCCTTTCTCTTTATGCTTACCACAAATCTATTATCCGCAATTGAAAATCCATTCAACCAAGGTAAAATTTGTGGTAGAAAGGATATCATATGGCAACTAAATATAGATGCATTGAAACTTTCACATGTTTGATTGAGGTAACTAATAAATTCGAAGTTTAATATTCAAAAGAGACGGACCATTCCTCATGGCGCCATCGTCGACATTTAAGTTTCCCCAAGGATGCCAGGGTGGTTTAGTTTAAACATATTTTATTGCAAAAAATTTACAAAGGGATTGGGACAATTTATAAAAATTATAAACCTTCTCCCAGGGTGGTTTCATTTAGATTATGAATCTACAATATAATCCAAATCTAATCCAATTAATTTAAGCTTAGGTGGACTCCATTTCCACCTCAAGGCTTAAGATGGGATTCCCCGACTAATAATATCCCTGAAAAGTCTTAAGAGGTTAGTATCCAATATAAAGATCATGGAGATGAATGGGATAATTGCACCGTGGTTTGTATCTTGTAGATATCAAGCAAGATTATCTTCCTGTTGCTCACAGAAGGAATATATAGTCAAAATGCGTTAATGTACAGAACAATATGTAAATTTGTTTATTCATTATGGAAAATATACGCCCATGGTAAATAATATAACTATTATTCTATGACAGAAGGGATCGAAATATTTTGCCAATCAATTGAGTAGTTATTCCTTGTTAAAATAAGCAGCCTTTTGGTTGGATTACAGCGCCATATAAGATTATTGTTATTATTATTTAAAATCTATTAAACAATATTGTTGCAAGGTCGCACCTTAAAACAGCGAACAGTGACCTTGGGGTGGCAGAGGATTTCACACCACTCATACGTAAAATTAGAAAGGCCCTTATACCAAATCTTATCAAAGCAAAAGCTAAAAACTACACGGTCAAAACCTATCTTAAATATGACAAACTGATTATCGGGCAAGATGTTTTCACGTACGATGTCGTGAATGAACAAATAGTTAAACTCGGGCCAAATAAAACAAGCACCAACACAAAATAGCAGCAGACACAAGAAGTCGTTTCTAACGAGTCTAAGGAAAGGTCACAAAATGTCTTATTAAAAATTTCAAGTTCATCTCATGGATTGTGAATGGTTTTAAATATAAGCTTATTCTTCCTGGCTTTGTTCTCTACCTGAAGACTTCGATATTATATGTGTATTCGAAATATGGTGTAACAGTGGTATTAACCTACACCGCTGCCCGGGCAAAATTTCCCTCATAGCACTCTGTATACCGTATGCCCGTCTGTCATTAGTACGGGTTAGGTGCATAATAGTAGGACGTTAAACCCCATTTCATCCATTCATTCATTCACCGTTACTTTCCCGAGTTTTACAAGGTATTCTGTATACCGAGTAACGGTAAAGGCGAAGTTTTCGGTTGGTCTCAAGACATTGTGTTGTGCGTTGCATATATTGCATCAGAAGGTTAAAAAATACACGGGTTAGGCTGTGGGTTCAACAAGTTTGAAGACAATCTATTCAATATTGTGGCAGACCATTCGAACGCGAATTTAATACTACTTGGCAATTTTAATGCGCGAACAGGTGCCAAGCGAGATTATATAATCTGCGATTCGATGAAACACATTCCGGGTTTGGATAAACAGACTATGTTGTCGACAACTTTAATAAACTACGTTCATCAAAGGACACAGAGACGAATAGTTTTGAATTAAAACTATTAACGTTGTGTTCAGTGTTCAATATCCACATAGTGAATGGCCGCGTTGATCGAGATATGGATGGTGAATTCACATGCATCAAACACAACGGTGCCAGTGTAGTTGAGTACCTCGCTGTATAATATCGAACACTTTGCGGTTGAAAATCGAACGGAATCGGACCACCAGCCACTCAGTTTTAAGCTTAAATGTGACGTTTCAAAAACTGCGATGGTGCATGAAAACGATCTAGAATACAATCAAGTATTATGCGAGAAAGTTCTGGAAGACAATCAAGAGTTTCCGACCTAAATCCCAAATCGCCCAATCCATTAAACCCCACGATTGGGTGAATCACTTTAAATCAATACTCAATCCTATAAAGTTGCAGCAGATACCTGATTGTTCTCTAGTTGACACAGTCGATACCAACTCTACCTGAAGATATTGGGGTGTTAGATGAAATTGACACGTTGAATTGTCCTATTACTGAATCAGAGATACGAAACTGTGTTGCTCGCATGTAACCATTAAGATGGAATTGGTATCGACTTCTACAAAATTGGCACAGAGTTTTTAGCACCTTTATTACAAAAAGTATTTAATAATGTGTTTGTTCATGGTTGCTTTCCTGAAAGTTGGTCTAAGGCCCTTATAACACATTTACATAAGAAAAATTCTCTGGAAGATTGTAATAACTACAGAGGAATTTCCTTACTTGTTGTATAGGTAAAATATACAGCTCAGTTCTAAACAAGATTACAAAAATGGGCCGAAGATGAAAACAAATTATGTGAAGCACAGGCGGATTATAGAACAGAGTACCGGTACTCTACAGCTGATCAAATTTTCACTCTTCAGGGTATTGTCCAAAAATATCTTTCTAAATAGAAAGGTCGCCTATATGTGCTTTTCGTAGACTTTTCTAAAGCCTTTGATTCTATTAACCGGTCGAAATTAATGGCCTTGGTATCCAAACAAGGTAAAAAATGTATGATGCGTTAAAAACCATGCACAAATCAGTCTCCTCCTGTGTCAAGATAGACTCAAAAATGACGTCTTATTTTAATTGTACTTCGGGGGTTAGACAGGGATGCATACTGAGTCCGATATTATTTTGCTTTTACATAAATCAATTAGTAGAGTATATGGAGACAGGGGGTGTTAGTGGTATTTTCACGATTCAAGACGTGGAGGATATATTTATGCTTCTCTATGCGGACGACCGTGGATTCGCCTCAGTGTATGGGACCTACAGCAAAAACTTAATATTCTGCAGAAGTTCTGTCATGAATTTGATCTTGATGTAAATATTTCTAAAACAAAAGTTGTTGTATTAAGAAATGGAGGTGTATTAAGAAAAAATGAGATATTTATTTAAAGTAGAATGTGTTACATAATATAGCTATCTTGGACTCGTATTCTCCTCCAGGCTATGTTGGGGTAAGACAATGAATAATCTGTCGCACTAAAAGCTAGAAAAGCACTGGTTCCAATTCAATGCCTACTTCGAAAAGCATGTAATCCACCTATTCATATTTCATTTTAAATTCTATTATCAAGCCTATATTGTTGTATGGTTCAGCCATTTGGGGCTTTGAATATAGAAAAGACATATAATCTGTTCAATCGTATTATTGTAAATATGTTCTACAAATTCACAAAAGCAGCTCGACAGCCGGTGCATCGGGCAAGTGTGGCCGACATGACCTTGAAGTATTTTATATGACGTTAGACGTCATGTGTTAAATACTGGATCAAGTTAAACATGCATTATTCAAGAGCTAAATCTGCCTAGTGCAGGTCTTTATTTGGGCATGAAATGTTTTCTAAAGTATTAATTAGACATTAATTAACTGATACAGGCCTTAATCAACTTTGGATGGCATCAGATTGCTCCGATACTAAACAGATATAAACGTTTCAGCGGTTAATCAAATATGGCGCACGTTAACGCTTCGAGGTGTAGCTTTGATCAACCAGGTCCGTGGTTGAAATTATTGCACAGGTCGGTCAAATCTTTAAATGCCTATATCTTCGCTTGCAATAGAGTAATTTGAATGAAATTTTCAAATTATTCATTTTACATCATCTACTTTCGAACTAGTATAGCAAGAATGGCTAGTTCTTATCTATATCTTGAATAATGTAACTTTAATTCAAATGCCGATTTCCAGATATCCGAAACAAGTTTATAATATGCTAAAAAAAAACTTAATTCTGTGAATAGAATAACATTGGCAACAAAAATCAAATTGCTTTTAACTCTCGGTTTTAGTTATGTTTGGGAATCAGAATGTGTTGGTAACACTTCCCATTTTATAAATTCTTTTAAACTCCGACTCGTTGATACTAGTTCACCCATTATCAATGCGCACGTGATAGTGTGCGTTCAACTGAAGACGGCGAAGAAGATAAATTAACGGCAGACTTGACCTATTCAAAATGTCTGTTATGTTAAATGCAATAGAAATTAACGTAATAAAATTTTGAAAGTACAGAAAGTTTTATAATTTTTAAAGGAAATAGCATTCTGGTGATTCGAAGCTACAATATAAAAATACTTCTGGTTTTCGAAGTTACAGTATTTCCCGTTTTGGAGAAAACTCGGTATACTGACAAGCTGTGCGATCCGACATATTGTAACGATCCCCTACGATGTCGTAGAACGTTCTGAATTAGAGTATAAATCACAAATCTTCTCCACAGGGAAATATATTTATTTGTTTCTTTTTCAGAAAACGTCACAAGAACAAGTAACTTCGACACATCACGAAGTAATCAATGGATGAAAACAGCGTCACATCATCAAACCTACTTGAAGCTTTTACCATGCAGAACAAAACTTTGATTTTACCGCCACAGGATGCGAGTTTGGCGCAGTTAAGTATCGTGGTTAAAAATCTTCAGGCGTACTTCGTTCCCACTGTAATAGGATTAGGAATGAGTGGTAGTATTTTAGCAAGTGTAGTGTATTTAAAATCGGTTATAAAGAATACGTTTTTCGCACAATTTCTTGTAGCCGTATCCATCTCTAATATTGGATTTTTGAGCACTGTGATATTAGGCTGGTTATTTGAGCATGGATTTGATGTATACGCTGCTCCTGGATTGTGTCAAATGGCTGTGTTTTCTAGCCATTTCTTTCCCTTCTTGACATTCTGGTCCAGTATTTTGGGTGCTTATTTAATTTTATGGGATACTTTAAAACCCAAAAGCCTTACATGGATTCACAATTCGTCGGTGTCGAAAACTATAATCATCGGGGTGGCTTTGTTGAGTTTTACCTGTTATTCCTACAAATCTTGGACGAATGGAACTCGTCTGATAATGGGTTATAGTGTGTGCACCGTGTTACCAGAAAATGAAAATGCCATGGAATTTCTTAACATTTTAGATGTATTGGTTCTTCTTATTCTGCCTTCCATTCTGTTTGTTTTGTTCGATATTGTTCTCATTGCTTCGCGTGTTTGCGATGCTTTCCGAAAAATCAAGAAGAAAAAGTGCAGACGTAATCAGGAAGTGTTGCGAATAGCGCTTTCTCATTCTATTTGTTACCATGTACTGGCAACTCCCCGTGCCATATCTATGATGATCTTGATTGTTGAGCGAGTGAGTGAAAAGAGATACCCGGATATTAGTGACATCATGTTTCATAAAATATTCCAGTTTGTTTTTTATATGTATTTTGCTGTGTTACCTGTACTTCCATTGTTTGTTTCTACAAGATTCCGACGGGGATTATTTGGGATGATTGGGCTGAGGAAACGCAGGAGTCGTACAAAATATGTGAGATCCTCTAGTATCCACCACCAAACAGTGCTTTAGTACAATCACTTAAATTCAAGGCATTATATTATAATATTATGTTCCCTGATGTCTACTAAAATGGCCGTAATATAAAGTATGACAAAGTCTTCGTGTAATTTAAGGATGTGCCGAATTAATTTACTGTTTAATTTTAATTATTAATTTAAATCTAGCAAATGTATTTATCATTATATTTGTGAATATTGTTTCTAATTTTGTGTAGAATTTATTGGATTTTATAAAACACCCAGAATGTAAGTAATCGGTAGATTACTTACAGAACTATGACACTACGTTTGTAACGATAGATGAGGTACTTACATTTCAGAAAGTTCGCGCCCCTGTTCGTCGAGCACTATTTTTAAAACTGAGCCTTTGTCAGCATGTGTTTGACATATTAAATTATTTAACTATTTCGTTTTTCAAATTGAAAGTGAAGCATTGTGACAGTGAGAGGATGACCCATAATGATTTTACTCGTTCCCCATTCATCTCTTGCAAACTGCCGGCGTATCTGCATGGCAACTGCTTGATATACATTTGTAATGATTGAACCACCTCTTTTTTTTAGTTTGAAAATTTAATTAATGAATTATTTTAAAGATATATGTCACATGAAAGTCTTGATATTCTTAATAATATACATAACGCGAGTTCATGGAAGCGTGATGTAGGGTATTGGAATCTTCTGGGGTTAGCCGAGTGACCAACCATTGTGATCGTTTACCACCGAGAATGGCAATGTCAAGCTGCTGTTCTTCTAGTTGCAAGTGAATGTATGAGTGGCCAATGTCCCAGAGGTTATGTAAGGTGTATGGGGTCTTATTATCGATCTTACAACTGAGAGCAATTGGCGTATCGGCAACTAAGAGAAAATGGCTTCAACTGAATGCAACTGAAAAGGTAGACCTTTTCGGTGTCCTGTAGATTTTGTCTTTCAAGATAAAACTCCAAATTGACATCATAAACGATATCACATTAGGTAGGATCGGATTAAAACTATTCAGAGAGAGGGAAGAGGCGTTAAGAGTATCTCGTTTGAGACAATATTGTGAATGTCAACCTTAATACAATTCAATTCCATTCACTATTTACCGGAAACTATCGGAAACCAAAATGGTCAGAACTCAAATTGCTAAAACCCCAAAAAAATCATTTGAATCTTAATGAACATGAAATATATAATTGGTCGATTTAGTTATTATATTGTGGGCTGTAAATATAAATTTAATGCAAATTATTATCTGTATAGTGCCCTTAACAAATCTAATAGAGATTGCTTCATAAAATGAAGACTGTGAATGAAATGCTACATTATTATGCTAAAACACTATGTTTAAAAATAAAGCCTGTACCAATGACTTATTTCCCTAAATCCAACAGTCCAATAGCGGCTAAACAGGTGATAATGAAAAGTAGAAACCTACAAGCATGTCACATGTCTTGATATTCGGTGTTCTGGCAGGGGATTATTCACTAATCATTCAAAAATAACAGCTGATCAGTGAAAATGATTCCAGTTGATGGTTTATTGTTTCCCTCTGATTCGTAGCGTTGAAGATTCGTTATCATCCGTGGGTGGCTGGGTTACTTCACCTTTTGCATTATGTTTCATTAAAGATGCATCATGTAAGAGATAAAGCTGCCTATTGCAGATCTTTATTTTGTCTCTTAAATAAAATAATCTATTATTTAGATATTTAGCAACACAAGCCTATTATCAACTAGCTAGATTATTAGATGTCAAATGCTGTGTTCACACTAGTCTTTTAATGCGCATCGAATGCGCATTAAAGCCTTAAGTCGCTAAAACGCGTCACACTCAATGCGCATTAAACCAAAACTAAGCCGCTTTAGCGAAACCGCATTTCTAATGCGCATTGGCTGAAGCGATATAACTGACGCGCATTACAGCGTTGAGATCGAACAGCGCTTGCGCAGTGCAGTACTTCCGTTTTATCGCATGGGGAAAGCTGTTAATGCGCATTGAGTGTGACGTGTTTTAATGCGAATCGAAAGCGGTTTAATTTGTAGTGTGACGCCACCCGTGGTAACGAAAGCGCCTTCCGTAGGGCGTTTTACGGAAAGCGCTTTGAAAGCGCATTAGGTGTGAACATAGCATAAGATTTAAATGGATTAAAATAACCATGAACAGCAACCCCCAAAACAGCAATGATATATTGAATAATCCAGACTCAGAGTTTATTCTCAATAACCATTGCTACAACAGTAAACAATATTATGCTGTGTTCACACTAGCCTTTTAATGCGCATCGAATGCGCATTAAAGCCTTAAGTCGCTAAAACGCGTCACACTCAATGCGCATTAAACCAAAACTAAGCCGCTTTAGCGAAACCGCATTTCTAATGCTCATTGGCTTAAGCGTTATAACTGACGCGCATTACAGCGTTGAGATCGAACAGCGCTTGCGCAGTGCAGTACTTCCGTTTTATCGCATGGGGAAAGCTGTTAATGCGCATTGAGTGTGACGTGTTTTAAAGCGAATCGAAAGCGGTTTAATTTGTAGTGTGACGCCACCCGTGGTAACGAAAGCGCCTTCCGTAGGGCGTTTTACGGAAAGCGCTTTGAAAGCGCATTAGGTGTGAACATAGCATACGCCTCGTCTTCAAACCGTCATGACTTGAACAGTAAGAATAAAGTTACTTGAATGGAATTTTCATATATTCATTTTTTGCATTATGTATTTGAGAACTCTACATCAAAATCTTACATAATGGATGTTTAACCAAACCGTTTATTATTAGTAGGTCTGTAAATCGGGTGTTGTATTTCTTATTTATTTACGTATTTTCTCATATTATCTTATTAGTATTCTTATTGTTTTAACTTTTGTTGTTATGTTTATTATTAGTTGTTTTTCCGCTTTTATGTTGAGCATTGCATAATATATCATCTGTAGCAGTTTATTCGCAGAAACCTGTAAAATTTCTACAATTCGAGGGTATGATAATCAAATGTTTTTTTTTTAATTAATTGGTAACATAATCTACGTCGAATTACAGCTATAGTTTATTAGCGCTTCAAACTATATACACCATTAGAAAAAAATTAATCACTTAATAATAAAGATTGATACCGGTTCTTTGTTGTTTGCGCTTGACCCGTGTGAAGTAAACAGGCTATAATCCGCATCATACACGACAGGATCTACAGAAGATTTATTTGATGAACTAGCCATAACATAAAGCAACGGTGACAAATTTCTCACATCAAAACTAGATATTTTCCAGGCTTATATTGACAATAAACAAGCTGATAATTTGATATCAGCTTCTTGTCACTTCTCGGTTAGATCACTTTAATTTACCTTTAAAGCTTATAGATATCACAAAAAGTACAAAATACTGCAGCTAGACTTGTTACTTTAACTAAGAAATGTGACCACATAACTCCTGTTTTATATAATTTACAGTTTCAAATGCTTGCCTGTTAAATATCGAATTGATTTTAAGATTTTACTTTTAAATAATTTAGCTCCTGTTTATTTCTCAGATCTTTTATAACTTTATACACATTACATACATCAGAAAAAGCACTTTTAAAGCCCCAAACCTTTCAACTAGTCTCTTATGGTTAGCGCTCTTTTAGTTATCAAGCACCTGTTTTATGGAATAATCCACCATTTAGTTAAAGATGGTGTACAACTTAAAACACATTTAATTAAACAGGCTTTTAACTGACTCTTACATTCGTTAACATGTCCATAATCTTGTTTATCTATAATTGCATTGTCACTTTGTAAAGTGTCCCTGAAAATGTTATATGAAAGGGCGCACTATAAATATGCTGTAATACTATTAATAATAATACCCTAGATTTAAAAATATCGCTAAGTCCAAAAGATGCTGTCAAAACAAATAAGCGAGAAGAGAGAACACAGAAAAAGTAAAATGTACTTGGAAGTATGGATCGATTGAATGTCGGTTCATCGTTTCTTTTTTGGCGGGACTGATTTTTTTTTAGAATTGGAACTTTTAAAATATTGTAGTTGGACGGATCGTTCATACATCGAGCAAATCACATTCATATATAATATGCAATATAAGTAATGACGTATTGTCGAGGTAACAGTGACGACGTTACTAACTCTTCATTTTCTTGTATGTTAGGTTACTTTTGACATTGCCTCCATTGTCGAAACACTGTACATGAAAAATTCAAATGTGCCTGATGCGGTCATCATATCATCCTGTCACGATGTAGTCTGACCCCAATCCACACGCACCCATACCTAGTCCATTGACATTACGGGAGGCAAGGCTTTCGCAATTTTAAACGAAAGTAAAACACGATTATCACTGTTACTTTGCAACATATACAGAAAGGGAAGATATTAAGTTTCTACATTTCCAAAAAACAGAAACCCCAAAAACAAATCAATGTTATTCACCAAATTTTGTTAATTGGATCCTTCGTTCGTTCGTATCTGGAGTTTAACGTCCACTTCCACCTAGAGTGATATCGAAGACAATTTTGGATCCTCTCCCTACACTTAATAAAACAGAATCTTCCGTTATTACTGCCCTTTCTGTTGAAAACAGTGAACGCAATCCTACGCGATGATGTTTTCCCAGGTGTTCTTAGTGTAGCCCACTACTTATAAAACCTAACCTTGATGCAGATATCACGAAGAACTGTAGACCTGAAAACGACTTGAATCGTATGTCTAAATTGATTGAAAATAAATTGTCCCCACTATCAACCGAAGCAATCTAGATAATATATTCCAATCAGCTTATAAACAGTTCCACAGCACGGACACGGCTTCATTAAAGATAACTAGATATGTATTTATACAAGTCGATAGGCAATCAACACCAAAGGAACAAAATACACTTGCTTACTTTCAATGCTCTTGATGGTTCCGTACTAAAATATCTTACAACAAGCCAACAGCGAGGCTGATGTCCCACGCCGAAATCCCCAAAATTAATAGATGACACATAGTAATTAATAGCACATTTATTTTTTTTTCAAAAGTATCTAGCAATCAAACTATACACTAAGTTTCATATCTCTCTATCAGATAGAATCAAGATTATCTTGTCCGAAAAAATCGCCGATGAAATTGATTAGTTCTGCTCCACTTTAGCTCAAAATGTTAATCGTTGAACCACAGGAATTTGACCTTCTATCCGTATATATAAGCATACACCATGTCATACAGTATAAAAAACGGTATGACATGTATAACATGGTGTATGCTTATATATACGGATAGAAGGTCAAATTCCTGTGATTGAACTCAGTTAAAACTTACGCCTAATGAACACCTATATCAAGTTGAAACAATATACCTCAATTAAAAGCAGAGTTGTTATGTTCCAAAGTATTGACCAATCAATTTGCTTATCGCTCCTTAGCCTAAGTAGAAAATTCGCACCATCGAACTTAGTCAAGATAATAATCGGAGTTTCATTACATCGCTCTTACTTAATACAACCAAAGTTATCGTGTCCCAAAGCATTAACCAACAGATTGCTTATCTATGCTTACCGTAAGCAGACAATGTATATCATCGAACTCCATCCAGGCATTAACATAATGAACGCCTACACCAAGTTTGAACATTCTACACCAATTAGAGGGAGAGTTATCGTGTTCCAGCGTCTCGAACAATCAAACTGCATATTTGTCTGCTTACCCTCAGCAGAACATGCTCATACTCGTTTTATCACTCTGACTTAATTAGAACTAAAGTAATCATTACCCAAAGCATCAACCAATCCAATTGATTATCTCTGCTTACCCTAAACAGAAATTGGTTTTCGGACTACATCAAGGCATCGACAAAATAAACACCTACAACAAGTTTGAACGTTCTAGCTCAATTAGAAAGATAGTTGTTGTGTCCCAAAAAATGTGAAGACAGACAGATAGACAGACGGACGAACCCATTTTAATAGTCCCCTGCTTTCTTTGAAATGCGGGGGGAAAATATATTGATACCATTTGCATGTAACATAACATAAGGTCGTGACAATACCGCCGATATATTTGGAAACAACAAAACGATTATTTTGGTTTATAGCACCCTACTCCCCCCTCTACCCACAATATTCGAAAAATATCACCACTTCGTGTGTTTAAACATCAGATAAGGACACCTGCTTTCCAAGACCATGTATTGAAAAATGTGCCTAGCGTAATGGAGACTTTAATTAGTATTGTTGTGCGAACATAAATTTAGATGTATTATTATTATTATTATTATTAAAGCCAAGGAAGACTACGGAAGTAAGAATATAATTAGACGAGTAGTTTTAGCCATGTTAATCAAATGCTTTTTTTATATTAATTGGTAACATAATCTACGTCGATATATATAGTTTATTAGCGAGTAACTGGACAATATGCTGAGAATAACACATTCCCACAGTTAAAACATCTTATTCCAAAAAAAAAAACCATGTCGACTAGATAAGGGGTTCAGTGTATATTAAAAGATAGTAAGCTGGCACTGCAAGGCAGGATACGCCCACATTTTCGAGAGATGGATAGAGAACAAGCAATACCGAAAATGATTGTTCCTACAATCAAAGGCCATAATTCATTAAGTTACAATTTGATCTTTAGATTACAAACATGCATATCAAGTTTCGTCAAAATCGAATTAAAATTGTGACCTCTACAGGGTCCACAACTTTGATATACCATTTTGTTTTTACATCATTCGCGTACAAACGGCGGCAATCTTTTTTCTGGCAATTATAGTCCGATTTGCTATAATGTCGAACTCAACCTTCCGTAGGTTGTAACGGTTTTTTTAAAAATCGGAAAATAACCGTGACCTCAAGAGGGTCCATAGGGGATTTTTCGGACAATCAGAGGCCAAAGTTCAGGAATTTATGATCCGATATGTGCAAATAACGGAAAGGAACCAACATTATTCGCGTACAAGCGGCGGCCATTTCGTGGGGCAATTTTGGTCCGATTGTCCCAAAATTCAAAACCCAACCTTCCATACGGTGAAACGGTCATATAATCAAACGTTTGATAAATAGGATAATAATTGTCACCTCCAGAGGGTCCACAAACTAAAATAGGTGATTTTATGGACAATCAGAGGCAATAATTCAGGAAATTACGTTCCGATAGGCGCAAATATCGCAAGGAACCAAGATCTTTGGGTTATAAACATGCATGTCAAGTTTCACCAAAATCGTCTCAAAATTGTGACCTCTATAAGGTCCACAAGCTAATGGTGTGATTTTTCGTACAATCAGGGGCCATAATCCATGAAGTTTCGATTCGATACATGCCAATATCGAAAGCAGCTGAGATCTTTTAGGGATAAAGCTATATTTTAAGTTTCGTCGAAATCGGACAAGAATTGTGACCCGTAGAGAGCCAAATTGTGGACGGACGGGGGCGACGACATAAGTGGCCGTATAAAAACCCATAAACGATACCCTATATAAGAAAATCGATAACCGCAATTTGTTTTCAATTTGAGGTCCACGGCAAATTTCACACTGTATCGCTTTTTTTACTCAATAAATTAGGCGGTAAGACGTATAGAAATTAGCTATCAGTTCAGTGTAAAGCAACATCCCGGTAGAATAAAATGTTCCGGCTACCTAGTCGTTCAAAATACGACCCTGAAACTTGATTGGACAAAAGCCATCAATGTTACACTAATTTTCGCATTTGAAACTCATTTCCGGTGGCCCTTTCGAAAAGTGTTAAAATTTGTGTTAAACTTTCGGCGGTATTTTTCTTTTTGGCTATATTCGTACATCAACATCAAGTAGTAATTACAGTGTGTGAAATTGAAATTGAGATCCCGCATCTTACCGACCATTTCGGCTTTTCTGTTACGTAAACGGCAACAGGAAAGTTAATATTAAAGAAATTTCAGTGTGCAAAATATGCCATACCCAATTGCGGCGTCTAGATTGTATTCATGTATGTGTACCTGACCTTTTTTGAATTGACTGTTACTGTGATTGCATTATACTTAATTTTGTGTCAGGGAAAGGGTCGTATCTAGCGGGTATATTGCACCCCTAGAAAAATAAGGCGCCCCACGAAACCGTGCCCCCCCCCCCCCCAATCACAAAATAAAAAAAATCGACAACCTTTCAGTTATAAAATAAATTGGCGGTCCTGGTTCGTTTGCCCTGGCCCAAACCTTCTTATATCACTTATGTTGGGGCTGTGGGGCGCCAGGAGCAAATGCCCCTCCTAAAAATCTGCCGCCCTTGAAATATGGCGCCCCTGATAAAAATCGACCATATGAAATACAAAATCGACCCACTAGAGTGGTCGAAAAACGTGTTTTCAGCAGCGTTTTTCCCCAAAAAATTTAGGAGGCTTATAAAGGCTGTCAAAACATAACATGACACCCAGAGCCACATGCAGAATATTCATTCTCAGGCTGTTTTTGGTTTATACTTGTTTGTAAAAAGAGAAACCAGTCAACTCAAAGAATGTTTATTGAAAAATGTTATAGGCATATTTAATATCTTTAGTTATTTTGTAAAAAAATGAAATCCTACATTAATTAAGAGAACAAACAGTGGTCAACGCTGGAGCCTAAGGTTTATTTTATCTTTGGAAACAACTGACGGCTCAAATCTGTTTTATTTGAAAAACGTAGTAGTGGCCTATTTGAAATTTTAATATTCTTAAATTATTATGATATGAAATAAGGTTTAACGCCAAACTGTTCTCCTCCTAAACTTGGCTTATGAAGACTGGCATACGCCATACATTGAGGAAAATTTTGCCCGGGTAGCGGCGCTACGGCCTTCTCTTATATCGAATTCCAACTGCCAAGGGATCTTTAACGTGCACGCCAATGCGTACTCGGGACCTCAAGTTTCTTCCCATCCGAACGACTACACAGCTGTCCTTCTCAGACCCCCCGTCCTGCATCCCCGACAAGGGGAAAATACACAGGAAAATCTGAATGAACTGTCCCGGACAATGCAGGGAACAAACACCCGACCTACCCGTTTAGCCACGTGATCCCCTATATTTGAATGCATATTTTGATGAAAGCTTACTTTATTAACATAACATAATAAAGAGAAGCACACGACAATAAATCATGTTGAGTGAGGTGAGCCGTATTCGCAAAAAGGGCGTGGTACTTTGACATTTTCAAAAGGCCTATTTTAAGGCGTATGTAATTTACATTTCAAATCAAGGACCCGAAACAACAAGTATCTGGTGGATTAGTTTTAAAATTAAAAATCGACAAAAAATTAGGCCTTAAGTTATAGACCAATTATTGTGAACCATCACAATTGCCGTCTTCCTGGCCGTACCATCCATGCTTTATATGAATGTTTTAAAAATATGAATCATGTTTTATAAATTCCACAAACACAGGCACAACTTACATGTTTGTGATATTTCTTAGTAGTTTTGTTAGTTAAAACTACGAAATTAAAGAGATCTAAATCATTAGACAATTCCAAAGATGCATTGCGCGTCGCTGTGTTTCTACTCTGTGTTGTAGGTCAGGGGTCGGTTGCTCAAAACTAAGTTATTTTAACGATTCGTTAAACTCTAACGGACATATCTTGGTAACGTGTTGTTTGTGTTAAATTTACTACAGAAAACATGATAGAATTCTTTATTTTTTCCTAAACAAATATTAGCATATATCTGTAGGAAAAATTTGCACCACAGGATGTTCGGGGCCTTTATTTCCAGCAACAATTTTTCTCTCCGTTAAAGTTAACGGATCGCTAAAAGATAACGGAGCTTTGAGTAACCGGCCCCTGCTCAGTTATATTATGTCGTTGGGTCTCTGTCCTCCACTTGCTCTCTTGTGGTAGTTTTCTCTGCCATAGTTGCCATCCCGGCTCAAACTTGCAATTTAGGCCTTAGTGTTTGTGTCGAAAAAAATTTTCTCTTACTCTCTTATTCGTATTCGAGGTTTCGTTTTAGTCGCCGCAGCAACATTTCCTTATTGGTATGAGAGTAATCTGAGATTCAAAGGGTTAACTTGAGACTGATAGCTTAATAAGACGAAGGGTTATCAAGGGAAATGTAAACAGATCAATTCTACATCATAAAATACTCCGATTCAACAAGGTTTCAAATCAACGGTACAACGACTTATTGGCTGCCCACCTGCCACTAGATTAATGAACACAAAGAAAAAAAATTGGTCACAGACAAGGGCATCATAGAATTTATGTAATATTATCACTTATACGATTAATTTTCAAGTAATGTGGAACAGTTTATAGTCTGGACAAGTCCAACAGTTCACAGATATGGCGGTACACAAGTTCAGGATAATCACGTGGTTTTCAGCGAAAGTTTCTAATTACCTTAATATGCTGGATACTTTGATAATTACAGTCGTGAGATACACTAAAATATTTATTAAAAATGTTTCATTGACACTTTAACCTAGTTTGTTTGCTGCCATGTGTCTAATAACACAACAAAACTTCAAAAATCTTCAAAGTAGTTTCTTCCATGTTAGGCCAGGCATTATAACATAAGTGCGGGCAGTTGCTGCAATAGAAATGCCAACCACGGTTTATGGTAGGTCTAGACGTATATTATCACCAAAAAAAAGTCCCAGTCCGAAATACGTGCCCAAATGGGTCAAATTGGCCAAAATCCAAAATGGCCGCCAGTTTTGGAGGTAAAAATCAAATTTTCACCAATTATCATAATGGGATCGAGTTCGGTATCAAAATATATGTTTTCGGGGTTGCTGGATCCATTTCCATAACAAATTTCGTGATAAGTGATACCCATTAGTCTATATGACAAAAAATTCAAGATGGCGGCCAGTTTGAGTGGGAAGCTGAATCCACTACATCACATATTCATGGATTGGGACTACCCACACTGTTATACGAACAAAACAAACTCTATAACATTCATTAAAAGGGTTACAAATACAGCACCAGTTTAAGTCCGGTAGCCAAACCCAATTTTTCGAGTGAACCTGGAAATTATATACAAAGATTTTTGTGTGATTGATTTTAGTAGCCTAGGTTGTCCTCTTTCAGAATCTGTTGGGTGAACCTCGGTCACCCTTGAGCGTTTTGAGAAATTCAAGATGGCGTCCAATGTGGCCACTACAGCCAATAATCCCATATAGCTTCCATAGTATTTATTCTAGGATGATAATATGGCCCTTTCACTTATTAGTGGCTGTTGGGGGCATCTATTTCACCATACCAAACTATATCTAGAGACAAATTATATATTTCTGGATAAAGAAGCGTATGAGTGATAGGATAACAACACATACATCCCTATCAGGGGCTTCAGGTCCACATGGGTCGGTCCTGAAAAGGAGGCACAAACTGATTGTTGATAACTTAAAAGAGCAAATTCTACCCGCAAAACAGGAACATAACCTTAACAAAACTAGGTAATATCCATGTTTAATCCTTTAGTCATGTTTCTTGCCACAACATGTGACAGCACAAGCGCAAAATACCGTATATTCTAATAGTTAATGCAGGGGGGGGGGGGCTGCCCCACATATGATTTACATAAAGGACAAATAAAACAAAACATCATTCTCCGAAACAACAAATAAACAATTCAAAAAAGAGAAAAGAGAGTTCACCTAGTGCAGCTAAAAGCACAAGTACCACATAGGTTGTCACTATTGGATCCACGTCTGATGAGCCACATGACAGACCCCGGAGAAAGTTGGCCGGTTGTAATGTTCTCAATTTGATATCCTTCTCCCAGCAATACTATTCCAGTTCAAGTTCCGATGGATTATGTTCTTCCAATGAACGCAAATCGATGATTGAAACATGCTGGAAGGTATATATAGGCATCCAAAACTGGAAATGTATCGACATCATCCCCACATATATAGTTTGTCTCTAGATTTAGTTTGGTTTGGTGAAACAGTAAAATTAAACATGCCAGACAATGTGGCCCTTTACTCGTTAGCGGCGGTTGGAGAATTATTTCACCTAACCAAACTAAATCTAGAGACAACTCATATATTTCTGGACAAATGAGCGTATGAGTAATAGGATAACACCACATACATCGCTATCAGTGGCTTCGGGCCACATGGGTCGGTCCTGAAAAGGGAGGCACAAACCGATTGTTGATAATTTAAAAGAACAAATTCTACCCGCAAAACAGGAACATAGCCTTCACAAAACTAGGTAATATCCAGTTTAATCCTTTATTCGTGTTTCTGGCCACAACCTCTGCCATCACAAGCGCAGAATACCGTATATTCTAAGTCATCCCTAGTGCTGCTACAAGCACAAGTACCACATGAGCTGTCACTATTGCATCCACGTCTGATGAACCACATGACAGACTCCGGAGCAAGTTGGCCGGTTGTAATATTCTCAATTTGGTATCCTTATCCCAGCATTATTATTCCAGTTTCAAGTTCCGAGTGAAAGGACCATATTGTCTGGCATGATTAATTTTACTATTTCACAGAATCAAACTAAATCTAGAGACAAACTATATAGGTGGGTATGATGTCAATATAATTCCAGTTTTGGATGCCTATACCTTCCAGGCGGTTGGGGCGATTATTTCACCGAACCAAACTAAATCTAGAGATGAAGTCGATACATTTCCAGTTTTGGATGCCTTTACCTTCCAGTGTGTTTCAGTCATCGATTTGCGAGAGCTCTTTCCAAAACAAGCTTACAATCAAACACAGATCACTGTATTTGTGGTAGCTTGTTATGGACAGTGTTTTAAAAATCTATGTCTTAAACACGCTGGAGGGCGTGGACATCTAAAACTGGAAATGTATCGCCATTATTACCCACCCGAACCATGTAATCTTGCTCAACCAATGATACATTTGCAAAGAATATAAAAAGAGCTCACCACCAAGCTATTGTGTGGCGTTCACTGGAAGATTGGAATCTATCTGAACTTGAACTGGAATAGTATTGCTGAGAGAAGGATACCAAATTGAAAATATTACAACCAGCAAAATTGTTCCGGAGTCGGTCATGTGGCTCATCAGACGTGGATGCAATAGTGGCAGCTCATATGTGGTAACTGTGCTTGTAGCAGCACTAGGGCAGACTTAGAATATACGGTACTTTGCGCTTGTGATGTCACAGGTTGCGGCCAGAAACACGACTAAAGGATTAAACTGGATATTACCTAGTTTTGTGGAGGTTATGTTCCTGTTTTGCGGGTAGAATTTGTTTTTGTAAATTATCAACAATCAGTTTGTGCCTCCTTTTTCAGGACCGATCCATGTGGCCCTGAAGCACGTGATAGGGATGTATGTGGTGCTATCCTATCACTCATACGCTCCCTCGTCCAGAAATATATAGTTTGTCTCTAGATATAGTTTAGTTCGGTGAAATAGATGCCCCCAACAGTCACTAATTAGTTAAAGGGCCATATTGTCTGGCATGTTTGATTTTACTATCATCTAATCATCTCACAATCATCTATCATACGATAAATGAGTTCAGTGTATTCCTTGTCCCCACAAACATACGGTTAGATATCCAAATTATCATCCTAGAATAAATACTATAGAAGCTATATGAGATTTTTTGATGTGGCAACCATCTTGTACGCCATCTTGAATTTCTCAAAACGCTTAAGAGTGACCAAGGTTCACCCGGCAGATTCTGAACGAGGAGACACCCTAGGCTACTAAAATCAATCACAAAAAAAACTTTATATATTATGTTTTCCAGGTCCACTCGAAAAATTTGGTTTGGCTACCGCACTTAAAGTGGTGCTGTATTTGTGACCCTTTTGATGAATGTTAAATAGTTTATTTTGTTCGTATAACGGTGTGGGTCGTCCCAATCCATGAATATGTGATGTAGTGGATTCAGCTTCCCCGAAAACGTATATATCGACACCAAACTTGATCCTTTTATAAAATTTAAATTTTCCCACTCAAACTGACCGCCATCTTGAATTTTTTTGTCATAAAAACTCATGGGTATCACCAATCACCAATTTGGTTATGGAAATGGATTTAGCAACCCTGAAAACATATATTTTGATACCAAACTCGATCATATTATGATAATTGGGGAAAATTAGACTTTTACCTCCAAAACTGGCGGCCATTTTGGATTTTGGCCAATTTGACCCATTTGGGCACGGATTTCGGACTGGGACTTTTTTTTGGTGGTAATATACTTCTTGACGAGCAATAAACCGTGGTCGACATTTCTATTGCAGCAACTGCCCGATATGGTGCAAAATTGAGCTAAAATGCCTGGCCTATGTCTCGTCAGCCCCGTTTCCTCCATCACGAGTAATATCCCCTTTGTTTAATTTGCTGATTTTGACTTAAAATTAATTAATAATTTAAAATGAACTAAATTAAGTTGCACATACTTTGGCACAAGATGAAATACAACAATATTACGTTTTTCGGTAAATTTTAAAATATTTAAGCATTTTGGCCTCAACGGGGGAGTTTCGGCGTCTTGTATGAACGTTCGTTTGTAAAGGAATCTGATTGCAGAAGGCTTATGGGGTGGGGGGAGGTGTGGATGCGTTAATACCCTTAAAATGCTTGGTGTGTCGGACGAGGAGATTATGAAACATCTGAGTTGGAAGTCCAAAGGCATGCTTGAACGTTATATCCGCTTGTGGAAAGTGTCCAGGTCGCGGACGACATCTGAATCACTTTCGAATAAATGTGTGTATGAGAAAGATTATATGCAGATAGCAAAGATAAGTCAATACAGCAAGAAGTAACAGAAGGTTCGATAGATGTCGCGCTTGCGCAGGAAAAAGAATATGGTTGCCGATCATATGACTTTAACCCTGATGTACTTTTACAAAAGCTTTTGATACTGGAGCAACGTGATAGAAAGTCGTCTCACCCGGAAGCAGATTCTTATTCATTCATCATCCAGAGGTTCCATCATTCTAAATAGAGTCCGCATGCTGGAAGTATGGCAGTGACAATGCTTTCCACCGCGAATGGATCAATTTTTTTTAAAAAAAAAGAACAAAGTTTCCTAAAATCCGTTAATCCAACGCAGTATAGTTTCAGAACCCGGGTTACATGCGTCAACAGACCGCTCCATTGCGTTTTAGCATGAATGTAAACCAGTCTCGTTTCCAAGGTAATCTGAAGATAAATGTTTCAATTACCAAGGGTATGGCCATAAAGCGAGGTTTTACCCAAAAGAATGACCACTAGTTTTGTTTTACTTAGGTTAAATCTGGTCGTGGTGCTTGGAAACTTCAGAGAGAGGAAGAGGAAAAAATATAATATTTTGTCGTTTTCTTGATTTTTGGGAGAGTTTTTTCCCTCCCTTGGAAGGAAAAAACACACATTAATGAATATCTACACGCATTCATCACATTTTAAGTTGGCTTGCAATATTAAGTCGGGGGGCGTTACTTAACATTTCGGAGATTACTGGACTGGTGGGGAAATAGGATTACCCATAACCCTGAAGGAAGCGAAGGCGGTTTTCTTATCGCTGAAATCATAAGATACACTTTTTTGGATTCAAGAATTACAGTAAATTCTGATCCTGAATCGTTTATTTTTGCATGGAACAAACAAGGGTCAAGATCGGCTGCGTTAAATAGCAATTTGAAAGATATATTTGTCTTTATCAGAGGGTATTCAGCAAAGAAGATGTTATGCTTCCGAAAACAGCTTGGTTGAGTTTTAAGCATAGTATACTCTCCTCTGAATTACCGCCTTGCCTATAGATGTAAGTATAGTAGGGACAGTGCTTCCACTGTGAAGATTCCTAAAGGCAAAACAAACTTCTTGTGAGGGGTACACTACTGACAAATGACACAGCCCCCCCCCCCCCCTATTTGGCATTATCTTTCCAACTGTCACGTAGGCTACGTAGAGGGGTTATAATAATTCTAAAACAGGACTTTAACCCACTGCATTCTACTTGATAGGCAGACAGGCGACCTCATATGAGTACTCGTGCCCTTCACGTATACTGTCCTCCAGTGTTGCAGACAAAGTGACAGGTGGGACACTTCCCTCTTACGGCAAGGGCCGGTAACTCAGTGAATAGTATAGGACTAAGACTAGTAATTATTTGCCTAGTTTTCATGATGGACGAATGTAGTGCGAGTTATTAATAGACAATTTTTCCCTTAATTTTTTTCTCCCCTCTTCCTGCATTTTTGGGTTGACTTTTTGGTCTAGAATAGGAGAAAAGGGATCAAATTTGCAATTTTATAGCAGTTTTGGGTAATACTGGTGATATTACAGCGGAGGGATGGGGTTGTAAAATGTCTTTCTGCGGAGTAATCAAATGTATAGGAAGTGAGATTTTCACCCCAGGCAACTTCAAATCCCTGTAGCAAAAAATCCAAACCATAGAGCCCCTACAAGTTTATGATGAGGTGATTGCCAAATGTGGTCCCCATTGTGCCTAAAAAGATTGGAACCAACGGAATGTTGAGCAAAAAGTTACAGCCTGTGATGTTACACCCATTTAACATTGAAGTCAATGGGCAAATAATTACTAGTCTGAGTCCTTATGATACTAAATATGGCCGAAAGAGATTTGTTCTCCACCACTTATTTCATGAATTTTTCAATAAGAAGTGTCAGAAAAGGTAAGAATACTGTTTTTTTATTGCTCACAAGGCATTTTTCTGACTGTCTGATATCAAAATAGCCATTATTTGGGGTTTCCGTTGATAGAGTGTGAATTCAGGGACCGTAGGCCTTAATGTTTACATTTTGTTGCATGTACGTCATCAAAACACTGAATTGTATTACAATGTTTCTAGTTTAGTACTAGTTAACTAGTGGCACGTGTTTTTTTTTCAAAAAGGCATATTTCTACTGTCGCATTTATGATTTAATCGAATATTCTCGTCAAAAAGCATTTGGCGTAGGCCTATGCCAAGACAGCTAGTCCTGACAGCTAGTCCTGACCCTAGCCCCAACCCACAATCTTGCCAAAAAATCATGTGGCCACAACCCTATTTACATGTGACCTTGAACCAAGTCTGCAGTTGGCCTTAATATTTAGACATGACATGTTTTGACATCATACAATGAAATGTTAACATGTACACTCCAAAATTCACTCCCATGTGACTTTTGACCATACCTGCAGCTGGCCTTAATATTTAGACTGAACCTCAAAAACATGGTATCTGCCTTTGAGATTGGCTTAGACTTGTGTGACACTCATTTTTTTTTCATTTTTTTACTGACTTTTCTGACTGTTTACTGGTTTCTTGTTGGAGAGCCAGTGATTGGATGTTCCCTAGAAATAAAGAGGTTTATTTTTATTTCCAGTTGCAACCATTTTTTTTTCTTTCGTATTTTCTCACTGTTTTTTTATTGCATATTTATCCCCAGCTATCTATCATTTCAGGTGCCATGGGTAATATTTCATAGAGTGGATTGATTGACCTCAGCAAACACAAGTATTTAAAAAAAAGAAGCAAAACAGGTGAGATAAATGTGGATTTCATACACCACTTTTCGAAGTGCAGCCAACCTGATCCCCACTTCTGCTCACTAACGGGGGGGGGGGGGATTTGGTACTGCACAGGCCTTTCTACTCCCCTTGGCATGTAACTGAATGACAGAATTGCACATTTTGACCATTTTCTGGGTGTCAAAGGTCCATTTCCCTGGATAGTATTCTCCCCAGAATTCTCACTCTCTTCCAAATTTAACATTTCAGGTCTACATCGCAAACCCTGATGACTTCCTGGACTGGCTTCAGTAGAACGATGATCTCAATGCATATTAATTTCATCCCGGATCTCTATGACACCTGTGGTGGAAGTGGAGGGCAAATCGAATTCAGTTTGGGCTCCAACCGAGGACCTCTGTAAACTTTGCTTTTTGGTGATGACTTCATTTCCGAGCCCGATAAAGGACACCCATGTGTTTATCATGGCCTCTCATATTAGAAGATAACATAAATGGCTTGTGTGTTGACGGTTGTGCATATGTCTTGGTCAGGAAAGTTGTAGGCACCATTGCCCTTGTAAACCATTTGACAGGCCAGAGTGAACAGGGAGACCCATGATTGGTCAACAATGTACCAGATTCCATACTGGGGGGTGGGGATGAAGAAACTCTTGTAGTGTTACATTATCAGATTATTTCAACTTACTTATCCCATGGAAATACAGCTATATAGGAGATATTTTAAAATTGATAAGCACTGCTTGTTTCAACATCTTAAATTTGGCCACAATTTAACATTTGCAGCTACGTTAACAGAGAAAAAACTGTGGTTTTCGATGAAAGTGATAAAAAGTCTAATATTGCATCATGATTACTGTTTTAAAGTATTTCCGTGATGGAATTATATTGAATTTATCTCATCTTTTTACATAATGCATTTATGTTCAAAAATAAAGATGTTGTGTGGAATTCAAAATTTACGTGCTTTCAAATTTCTATCTGAATTTCCGCAGTTTTCTGATGCACTATAGTGATTGTAGAATGCTGCACTGCGCATCTGCAAATGCATGGATTTTCATACTCTTTGGCCAGGGCATTGCATATATGTTTGTTTATTAGATAACCACAGATTTGTTCAAACAGCAAGAACATGTGAGGTATATAGGACTAAGACTAGTAATTATTTGCCTAGTTTTCATGATGGACGAATGTAGTGCGAGTTATTAATAGACAATTTTTCCCTTAATTTTTTTCTCCCCTCTTCCTGCATTTTTGGGTTGACTTTTTGGTCTAGAATAGGAGAAAAGGGATCAAATTTGCAATTTTATAGCAGTTTTGGGTAATACTGGTGATATTACAGCGGAGGGATGGGGTTGTAAAATGTCTTTCTGCGGAGTAATCAAATGTATAGGAAGTGAGATTTTCACCCCAGGCAACTTCAAATCCCTGTAGCAAAAAATCCAAACCATAGAGCCCCTACAAGTTTATGATGAGGTGATTGCCAAATGTGGTCCCCATTGTGCCTAAAAAGATTGGAACCAACGGAATGTTGAGCAAAAAGTTACAGCCTGTGATGTTACACCCATTTAACATTGAAGTCAATGGGCAAATAATTACTAGTCTGAGTCCGTATACTTTCCTCTGAATTACCGCCTTGCCTATAGATGTAAGTATTGTAGGCACAGTTCTTCCGCTCCGGAATCCGTTTATCAAAACTAAGACAATAACAACAATACTAACTTCATTAACATTCAATACTAAATCGCGCCACAACACACTTCGCCCCATAACACACTTCACTTCCCCATAACACAATTCACTCCAACGCATAACACACTTCATCCCACCACATATTTTATTAACCCATTTTTGGCAATCCCGGTCAATGATTCCGTACGTAAAGGCTTTGAACATTTCTACATTCTGTTTCCATTTTGGAGTATCTTCGTTCAGGCCCGATAAATTAACCCGATGATTCTAGCTAAATTTTAATGTTGCAGATAAAAAAAGAGAGAAAAGGACATATGGCTATTATAGATGACAACCCAAAACGCTTTGCCCCCTTTGATTTCACATCGGTAATCCCCTATGTAAGTCATCTAAACTTTGCTTCCATACAGGTAAGTCTCTTATTGTGCTTCCCCCAGGTAAGCTCTTCTAATTTGCTTCCACACAGGTAGGCCAAAAAAACAATGCATCCACAGAGGCAAGCCTCCTAATTTGCTTCACCACAGCTAAGCACATTGATTAGCTTCCACACAGGCAAGCCCACTTACTTTGCTTCCATCACTGGCAAGCCTCTTAATTTGCTTCCACGGAGGTAAGCCTCTTTATTTGCTTCAACGCACGTAATTACCTTCACTTGCTTCCACACAGTTAAGCCCCCTTTAATTTGCTCCCATCTAAGCTATGCTTCGGCCAAATTAAGCTCCCCACCTTTGCTTTCACACAGGTAAGCCCCCTTTAATTTTCTTCCACACAGGTAAGCCCCTTAATTTGCTTCCAGACAGATAAAACCCTTTAACTTTGATTGCGGAGGGGTAAAGATTGTGGAATAACAAATCTAAACCGTCTTACTTAAAATTATTTCACTTTACTACTTGCCGACACAGGAGAAATAAATTTAAACAACCTTAGTGTATGTCCCATGTAAGATTGTGGAACAACGAGGCTGAACAGGTTCGCCCAAATTTATTTAAAAAAAACATTCGCTTTACTATTTGCTTCCACACAGGTAAGCCCGTTAACTTTGCTTGCGCGGTAAAGCCCTCCTATATACTCAAATATAGGTAAACCTTAGCGTAGGATCCTTGATAAGGCGGTTACAGATCGACCTTGCGACGCGACTCAACTGTTGGCGACTATCGTAGATTAGACTCAGATCGAATTCAGCAATGATCGCCGACCAGTTGCTTTCGGTCGTACGATTGAACGCGAGCGCACTCACATCGACACCGATACACCGACTTGTGGCATCCTCACGAATAGATCATGTGACTCGTTCAAAATGGCGCCACACAAAATATGCCTAATTATTCCAAAATCTCTCCATCTAATTAGCGAAACTATTTTGAGAAAGTAATTTAAATTAACTCGAGGGATTCAAATTTTTGTTTATGATTCTATTTGATATGATTTATATTCCTAAATTTTCGATTTATCAACAAAGGCTTTATGGCAACACATTACAAAAACGTCGTAGACAGGCAGCTACAGCAGTCGCGTTAGCTGTTTATCTAGGCTTAGAAGACAAGCAAAAACAAAAACGAATTTGGAAGAAGGATTGGCAATCAGGGGTTTTCTTCTTCGGTCGTCCACGAGGTCGCCATTTTGATTTTTCATTCGCCGCTCTGATTGGCTAAAATTTATAGCGCAGTCGGCAACCGATCGTAGAAACGCACGCATCGACGATGACGAGTCGGCGACTGGTCCCGTCGCGTCGTAGAAGTAGAACATGTTCAACTCCTGCGACTCGGTCGCCGATCGTGAAAAACTGTCACACGACGGTCGTAGCTAGACTCAGATCGACTAGATTCGGCGACTGAAATCGTGCGACGATCGGCGGCAGTCGCCGGAAAACCAGTCGGCGACCAGTTGAGTCGCGTCGTAAGGTCACACAAGTTATTAATGAAAACACTCACTTTGTCGACACAGTGGACGCTCCGTGCAATAATTACATTGCAGAACAATAATGCCGAACAGGCTCCCCCAAAATTATTAATGAAGACAAACAGACATTTATTACCGTGTTAAGAGTTGGCAAAATATCCCAATCAGTCAACCACGGCTAATCAAAAGTCACGCGTGACACACGTGCGTGACCCATAACAACATCTTCGTTCAAATACCGGCATACTAATTTAACATGTATGCTATACCCTCTAGATTCAGATCCAGATACTTTAATCTCCAACACTTTAAAAATAGCGAGAACTAATGTTAGATAATCTTCCATTCTAGATTATATATCAAAGATTTTCTCTGACCTGTTCATTACCAAAATTTATGTCGGTCGCATACTGTTTTCGATCTACATGAATTACATTCAAAGTTTCGATATTTACGCCAGGTACAATATTGGTCAAATTCTTCGCCTCCAGAAATTAATTTGGGAAGGGTTTACTTACCCGTTCAAAGCTGTTTGTGAACTTTTAACGCAGATCGTGAAGTTGACTTGACGACTCGAAGTGTTTCAGACAAAGTGACAGGTGGGACACTTCACTCTTACGGCAAGGGCCGGTAATTCAGTGAATAGTAGGCAAACTCCTTTGTAACACTTCAGGCTTCAGGTGTTGACATGTTTTCGAAAAATATATCTCGAGATGAAGTCTTGTACACCCCCAGTGTTCTCTCCAAATCCGTTTTGGGGACCAAAACTTATCGCTTTGTGTATAAGTATATTCTTATTGGGGGTTCATCCGTCAAAAAAGGGTTTCTGCGTGACAAAAAGGTTGTGACGCAGGGCTTCGCAGTATGTCATATACTATTAAAAAAAAGTAAGGGATATTTGATTTTGGGGGCATAATACTAAAATATGAAAATGACTACGAAAAAAGTCACTATAGAACCTAACAGAAGAAACATTTCCAGTTACATGTGACGCCCAAACGCACCAATACCTACCGCATGGAATGCAGGTGATGCTTGGGATCATCATGGTGGTCCAACCCGAGATTTGCACGACTCTGACTTTTAATGTTACAGTCATTGTGGCATTGAATTCCAGGGTGGAACTATCAGTTTAATTATTTTAGTGACCAGAAAACAAATTTTGATATGCGTCGCTTTACCCAAAATAAAAGGTTACGTGCCCTTGGCATGCTACAGATCGGCACAACACAGGCGGTTGTGGCGCTTAAGAGATGAATGTTTCCCAGTCTGTCATAAGCAGGCTATGGTCCAGATACCGTGATACACAATCTGTACAGAACAGACCACGCTCAGGTCGACCAAGGGCGACAACTCATGCCCAGGATCGATTTATCCGTACCTTGGCCTTCAGAAATCGTGTCATCACAGCAAATCAGATCAGCGCTCGTCTTCAAACAGACACTGGTGTGAGAGTGAGTGGCCAGACCATTCTGAATCGACTGCATAAGGGTCACCTTCGCGCCCGACGTTTGAGAGATCATCACATTCAGGCAAGACGTCGTTGGTGTAGGGATCGTCAACACTGGGATAATCGACGCTGGAGCAATGTGATGTTTTCAGATGAGTCAAGGTTTACTGTTGATTTTTTGGACAAGACGTTAACGTCATCAGACATGATCGATTTAGGGGTGGTTCTGTTATGGTGTGGGGAGGCATCACTGTTGCTGGAAGAATGGCTTTACATGTTGTTGCAGGGCGTGTTACAGGCCAGTACTACCGGGACAACATCCTGGGCGACCTTCGGATGTAGACTATTTTCGCGACTATAGTCTGAACCAGCACCCGAACGCAAATAGCACGGACCATTGACTATTCAATATGGCGGCGCCCATGTCAATTGTTTCGCCTGCTATACTTTCTGCTGTTTACACATTTTTAGAACTATATTTTGACGATGGGGATGAAGAAATGCTTTTAAAACATTTTCTTACAACGCTGGCTCCATTAGGGTTAATTGGTAACACGAATCAATTCCCTACAACTCTTCCAAAGGTTCTCCGGTATGCTGAATCAGTTGTACAAGAGTACACAAATAAAGATTTTAGGTAAGTTTTAGGCCCGTATACCTCCCTAGCTTTTAAACTTGAATATGTTTCTTTTTAACTGAATTATAATAAATCTCATCTTCGTAAAAAATTTGAATTTTCTGGTGCAATCAAAGTATGGACATCAAAATTTATTGCATTGTGTTATATAATTTCAGGTATCATTATCGGCTATCGCTGGATTCGTTTAACATGCTTTTCGACAAGATTCAGCCATATATTATATCGGGGAATATTGGAGGTTGCACTGCAGTAGAACCCAGAAAAATGATTTTGATATTCGTTTGGTATATGGCTACCCAGGAGTCGATGAGAGAGATTGCTCATTTATTTGGTATCTCAATATCAACCACACACTTGATAATTATGAAGCTACATTTACACATAATAAATTCTGTAGTATGACCCCTATATTGAAGTTGACTATAACACTGTTTATTACACTGATCCAAAATTGGATAATATATTGACTACCTAATAAAATATGGTTTTTATTTCTTTCTCAGATGCAATAAAAGGCCCCTTGTAATCGTATACATTTTTTTAACTTTTTATCCAGTTCATCATATGGCCATCATTTGAATCACAAGACATTATATCACAAGAGTTACAGATATCTGCAGACAGTCCATTAGATGGTGTTATAGGCTTCATAGATAGTACTCATATCAGATTAAACCATCGGTTTAACAAAGACCAGGACTATATTTGCAGGAAGAAATTTCCTTCAATTCAACTACAGGTAACTATATGAATACTTATTAGGTATGCCTACTTACCCAAATTATGGAAATAGGCTTTAACGTCCTAAAGTATAGAAAAATCGAATTATATGTTAATTTTTGACGTGGAATCTACTAAAATGGTTCTATTATATTAGTAGGCTAGACAAACAATCCAAAAAGGTGTAGTTTTTACTTAAAATCAGTTGCTTGTCTTGATCTCTCGGAATGGGACCTAATGCGTACTATTTCTTTTCCAGTTGGTTGTTGATCCCAATATGAGAATCATAAATGTGAACACAGGATGGCCCGGTTGTGTAAATGATGGCAGAGTGCTTGTCAACAGTGGTATTTATCATAAGGCCGAACAGGGTGAATTATTTGGACACGAGAAATACATCATAGGTGATTCCGCGTATCCTGTCAAACACTGGCTTATACCAGTTATCAAGGATAATGGTAGATTAAGCGAAAGACAAAAACGATTTAATAAGTGTGTAGCTTCTATGAGGCAGCTGGTGGAACGTACTATTGGACATTTAAAGGGGCGCTTCAGGCGTCTAAGATGCCTTCATGTTTACAACAATGAAACTGCAGTACAGATAATTGCTGCAGCTTGTGTCCTGCATAATATTTGTATTTCTACAAATGACCAACTGGAAGATTTTATTGAAAATTGCAATGAACAAAGACCACAGAATCAAGTTGTTCCAAATGATGAATATGGTGTTGCATTCCGGAATAGACTTGTTGAACTGTTTAATTGATATATTGTAAATAAATAAATTTTGTTATTAACACATGTAAATAAAATCATTTTGAATGAAGTTCTCATTTACCGACTTGCCAGAGAAAATATCAACAACACAGTAATATTGTTTTGTTTTTTTAAAAATAATTTAATCGCTTTTTATAAAACTGTCATATAAAAACGGGACAAAAAACAATAATTTAACAATCGATATTTTTTGGCTAATAAATATCAAGATAACAACTTTTCTGGTTGAAAAGTAATTTAAACTCTTTGTTTAAATGACGACTAGTGAACTCTTACTGCCTAAAGTTATTTTAAAAACACACCGTTAGGCGTTAACCAACGATATTCTCATTTGTTCATGCCTTTCTCTAATATGTCCAAGAATCTATCAAACCTGTCCATCTTTTCCTTGTGCATTTTATTAGTATCTTCCAACATTTTTTGACCAACATCTTGGATGGATTGCATTATATTAATTTGTCTATTTTGGACGGAACGCGAGGTTGACGGTTGTGTTTTTCCACCAGAATCTGAGTCCGGACCTGCAGTGCATGTAGCTGAACTTTTCCTACATACTCTTTTCTTAGGTGGAGATGTTGCATCCGGTGTTGATGTAGAATCGAACAATTTTTGGGGAATAGTTGCAGCCCGATTATTAAAAATTTGATCGAATTCTTCCTGGTATTTAAATTCCTGCGTCTCATTCCCTGTCTGATTATTATTGTCTGACACTTTGCGGTATTTTTTTTCAAGGAGTTCCATTTATTAATCATTTGATTTACACTTACTACAAATTTCAATTTAATAATTTCTACTTTTATTCTACCCCAAAGTGTAGAATGGGCTTTTTCTCCCTTATTGAAATCTTTTTCCATGGGTAGCCGATAATGAACCAGAGCCCTCTCCTCTGCATTCCAAAAATGAGTCCAAAAATGAGGTATAGCTTTTTCACAATATGTATTTTCAGTTCTTTGTCGCGCATCAACTGCAACACTTGTAGATGGAATTGTAGATGGAATATTGATGGGAAGATCAGTTGATGTGGAAGGAAGATCAGTTGATGTGGATTTAATCTTTTTTGACACTTTGGATAATCTCCTCAGCATATTTAATTTCTGCTCCTCTCCTGGAAAATTAAGAAAATATATAGGGAATTTTATTGTAGAACTGACAGAGGTAAACTCTACACAATATAGTCGCCTTTTCAACCTCGTGGGTTTTCTCCGGGTCCTCCGGTTTCATCCCACGGCTAAAGACCCTTACTGCAAGCGAATAAATTGAAATAAAATTAAACTATATGTTAGTCCTGAAATGACCTAGTTGTGTCCAGTGGACGTTAAAGGACCCAAGTCCGTAACTCACTAACTTCCGAAATCTTCGACATTGAAAACACGAATTATTTGTCAATTTAAATCAACATTGATGCTGTGGTCTTGCCGGGAAAAGATGGGCTTCTTATATCTAATATTTAAGACACCATAAATATTTTACCGTTCGTGTACCATAATGGTTCAGCCTTAGTTCTAGCAAGGGATTCGATGAACGAGGCAAGACATATTGCACCAAACCAACGGCGGTAATGTAGACTGGAATAACCAGGCGCTAGAAATTGAAATTCAGTTGAAACTCATACCTTATATCGCTGGACATAACCGATTTGAAAATGGAGTAAAAACAGAAACGATTGAATGTAAATCCGTTTATATACAATCCGATTACATTATTATATGCGTTGCGACCCATTTTATTTCACCACCACACAAAGCTTACACAGCCAGACTATTTTTTTTAAAAAAAACTTTAAAAGCAAGTAAGCATTTTCATGCCGATTACAGTTGCATCCCAAAACGTTCCACTAGCCCTGTTGGGGGGGGGGGGGGGGGTAAATGATAGAATAACTTACTAAATACGGGACTTGTAACGAAATCAGATATTTTTTTATCAACATTTGCTTCATACACATTTCCGTCAACGGTAAATTGTATACACACGCTGAAATTAAAAATAAATGAATTAAGGTATGTCACAAAATTGAAATTCAAACTGTCAAGGATTATGTTACGTGCACGTCCAATGTGCTCACTGTACCTCGTTTTGGGTACCATCCAAATGGGTACGCACTGTTCCCTGACATGCCCTGTGTCCTTAACTATCGACAATGTACGTCACAGTTAGCAATGTATTTTTAAAATTTTACACACATCGAATTGTAACGTATGCTAATTTTGGATTCGGCTTCCCTAAAACAATTATAAACTGCCCTACACTGTTAAGACTTAATAGAACTACAAAATATAAACTTCTTGGTCAATTACTGGTGCCAAAATATGTTTATCGTGATTTTCAGAAAAGTGACTAATTTCTAGATAATAATTATATGGTGAAATGTATATGTTGCGAAAGCATGTGTTTGAAGTAGGTTACAAATAGGATTAGGCAATATCATTATATCTTTCAGTGGCATTAGGATGTCACCCAAAAACTTTTCACATTTTTTTTTGTCTTGACTTGGGCCTATATTCGAATAATTCATCAAGAAAACAAAATTGTTAACATCTACACCCCAACGTCCATTCTCTTACTTAAGGGTGTAAATATGGACCTATTATAGTCTATATTGTGTAAATAACGCAACGGCAATCGACAATTTTATCATATTTTTCAGAGACATCTACTTACTTGTCAGTCTTGGCGGCCATCTTGCAACTATCTCGACCGTGCTCTATCGCATGGTATGGCTGGTCACGACCACGGGTTGAACTAAACGTCATTCGCATGCAGATAGCTCGACTATAGTACGAAAATCCGTGCAGTCCATGTTGTGCCGTTCGCACGACGTCATGGCCGCCGTTTCATCTTCCAGGATGACAACGCAAGATGACCCCCAACAACAGAACATCACCACATTACCTTGGCCAGCACTGAGTCCCGACCTCTCCCCAATCGAGCATGTCTAGGACATGGATCGACAGAGGTTACGTCAACGTCAACAACATCCTGCCAATGTCCAAGAACTTGCTGCTGCGTTGCAACAGGAATGCGACAATCTGGACAAAAATGACTTTAGACGTCTCATTAGGAGTATGCCACGTCGGACCAATGCTTGTTTGGCAAACAGAGGAGGATTTACCCGTTACTGACTTTGTTGTGATGCTGTGGTAACTTTGCTGTTTGACCCCGGGTATCATTTTACCCTTATAATGGTCAGTCTGTGCCTTACTTAGTCTAACGATCATTTTGAATAAATCGATGAATGTGAACTTCATTTCATTTTGTCATTTGTTTCTTCGTCAGTTTCATAAGGTGACTTTAATTACACTTAAAAATCAAATATCCCCTACTTTTTTTGAATAGTATATTTGGCCTAAATGTTTAAAGTCTATAATTATGAAAACCCCGTGACAATATTCAGAGACTCCATTGTTCGTGGCTTAGATGAGGTAGTGTTAGACAAAATTAAAGTGCTCTATTACAGTGGTACACAGATTTCAGTTTTAGCTGGCAAATTGCTGGAAAACCAATTTTCCTTTTTGTCCGCATCGGTATTACGATTTTAGAGGGTTTAAAAGTCTGTTTTATTGTAAGAGGGAGGTAGATAATTTGTTGGCTTTATTAAAATTGTATCCTGCAACGGTTAATATCACGATCATAATTCGAGCATAATTATGAAGTCTTATATCAGATTTAGTTTTTTATTTGGAATGCCCATGTAAACATTTGGGATTTAAGTTTGTAAGTCATAAAATTTATTATATGGCGCCATTTGGTAGACGGACTACATTTGACTACAAAAGAAAAACTGTTAATGCCTAGCAATTTAGGTTTAATGTAGTCATCCGTAATAGACTTAAATTATTGGTATAAACAAGTTTGCGATTGTTATATATATGGTAGATAACCATCAGATATCAGTAATTAAAGGGGAAAATATGTAGTGGGGGAAAGTGGGTTGCGGGTTGAGGTTTTTCAGATCATAATAAAGTTCATATTTTGGTCATTGTTGTAGATTTTGATATGTGTAATGATTCCGGCGTGGAAGCACTGTGCCTGCAATACTTACATCTATGGGTAATTCAGAGGAAAGTATACTATTCAATGAATAAGGGGGCCCTTGCCGCAGAAGGGAAGTGTCCTAACTACATAACATCACTTGGCCTTAACCACTAGAGCACAGCACACCTAGAAGGGCACGAGCAGTCCATGAAGCCCGCTTACATATAAGATGAGGTCACCTGCTTATCTCTTAAGGTAGAATAAAGCGAATCGTAGCCTTAGTTCAGAATTATCACAACCCCTTTCTTCCGAGTATATTGCATGCAGGCCTTACGCCAATCAATAATTTGATGATCAGAACAAACTCAACGCATCATCATAAGGTCTTTTCCAGACGTCCATAATGTCTCTTGCAGTTCATTTATTAATAATGCCAAATAAGGAGCGAGACTGTTTTAAGTGTTAGTGAAGTACCCTTCTCAAGTTAAAAAAAATTGTGATCTTGCCTATAGGACTCCCAACAGTGGAACCAATGTGCCTGAAATACTTACATCTATAGGTATGACTGTAATTTAGAGGAAAGTATACTATTTCCGCTTGAGTAAGTTTACTTCTCAAAAGCAATTCTGCAAGAAGGAGTACTCATCAGTGAATCCAAACTCCATCAACTTTAAAGATAACCAATTTTATGTTTTTAGTATTAAAATCAATAGATGAACTTTTCCAACACTCCACTCAACATTACTCCCGCGTAATTCCTGGCAAATCGATTTACGATACCGTTCTTTGTTTCCGTTAGAACTTAATTTGACACAAAGTACGCAGTGGGCTGTATCAATGATTGAGCCATGTATAAATAATATTTAAATGCTGCAATGACGTTATGTAATGATTTTCGTCTTGAATGTGGAGATTGATTTGGACCTGTATATTATAACATTAAACATACATTATGCACAGCTTAAACTGCCTATTGTCGGTCTTTCTTTAGGCTTGAAATATTATCTAAATTATTAATTAGACATTTATTAACTAATTCAGAGCATATTCACCTCTCCATGCCAACGCCAGCCTGTGACATTTACTCGATTAGGATCCGATTTGCTGCTCCACGTTCATTCATGATTTAATCATAAAATGGACTGGGTTTTTTATAGTACCGACTTACATTATCTAGTTTTTAATAATTGTAGTAAAAACTGTCTTTATCCAATCTCCCTTAATGTATCTTCAATGCGCCCACATTCTTCAATTAGTGTTAACAGTGTTCGTCGATCTCTGGGGAGTTGGATGGTGGAATGGTTAGCAAGTGCGCGCTGTATCATAAAGCCTGCCATTGAGTCAACTGGCGTGGTTTCGAATCCCCGGTTGTACGATATAAGGGGTAGGTTCGTCTGTCAAACCTCGCGGGTTTTCTCCGGTTTCCTCCCACGCGCAAACGAATTATTGAAATAAAAACAAACCATATGTTAGTCCCAAAATGACTTAGTTTGTGTCGAGTGGACGTTAAACCCCATTTCTCTCTCGCTCCCTCTCTCGTCGATCACTACACCCTGCTGGGCTGCTTGTCGATAGGAATTACACTGTCAATAATGTCGACAATTCGGATAGAACTGTGAGCAAGTGATCGGACAGTGGTCATTTTTTAAAATAGATAATAAAATATGTCCACCTCTGACATTATATAAGATAGGGGTATATTAGAAATCAGGCTAAGTTTTATCTTACAACGGCGGGGGATTATACGTCGGGCAGACTTTTAATTGAAAAAAAATGAATTGATTGTTGATTTGATGTTTATTCCGCCATTCTACAAAATCAATTCCACAACGCGGCTCTCAATATTTGATTATCCAGAGAAAACATTATATAGTTGTGATTAACCAGACTTAAATAGATATTTGAGTGTTAATAAATAGAAAATATATAACATAAGTCTGAAATCTCTCCATGTTCTATAATCTATTGTATGACGCTATTTGGTTGGTGAAAGTACCATACATACCGCCATTAGAAGTGTCATTTCAGACACATAGCTTTAACCTTGATAGTAAATGCAGAAGGACTGCACTACACGCAAAACAAAAATATAAAAGATAAACCTGCGGACAAGACAGAAAATAGACATTGCAAAAAATAAACAATTATCAAATCAAGTGAATGGATTTAACCCAGTGTATATTTTTGATTTCCTGCCATTCACCCCCTGCCAAGACGTATTTCAACATATCCAATCTGAATGTCTATACTTGCAGCTTGGGGTCATATACACTGTTTAAATTATTATGTACTCTTACCCTTTTTAATTTGCAGAAATATTCTCATCGTTATAACTGTATTTTATTTCAGAAATTAATCACATATATGTAATGTAACAAATTGACATGTTATGCTCCCTGCCATCTTGACATGTGAAATTAATTTGAATATCAAATCCACCTGTCCACCCCTGTAGATCTTGTCGGCATGTCTTATATGAATATGTAACTTTAACTCGTTGATGGCATGTCTTTTATTACTTCCTTATCTGATAAACTATACTGAAAGTTAACTGATATGATACATGGTACATCATAGCCACTGTAGAAAGGTTTAAAAACCCGGTATGAAACGGCGTGGTCAGGCGGGTCTGACGAGGAGAGTCGGGGCTATAGGCGACGTCTAGTAGTTAACTCCAGGCCAAGCAGGTCTGGAGTTAAGACCGGACAGCGGCCATGTAATGTAACTTAGTCCTAGGTGTCTTTAACATTACGATGTTTGTACATAAAATGCTAGAAGAGGAATAAAAGTAATAATAGAAGCTGAAACTAGTCTAGTCATCTATCTGAACCTGATTGAAGCAATACTGTAACAGTTAATGAAGTACGTGTAAAATTATCATGATGTTAATTTACATAAATTTATGCAATAACATTTAAAACAAAACATATTGTGTATTTTGCTCATAACTATTGTAGTGTTACATATTACGTAATTTGCACAGGTAACATTATTAAAAATATTTGTTTATCACCGCTTGGCTAATTAGTCGTAGGTGCGATCTGGGCGAACACAGAAAGTTTTGCCGAAGTTTCGGCAGAGCATGTAAACAACATTAGATTATTTATGTAAAGAAATTGTGTGTGAGTTAGTATTGTCTTACGTGAACATCCACGGAGATGATATCGCAGATAAAGAAATTACATGTAATTGTGGAGTTTAATGCGCTACTTCTCTGCTCGTTACAATGGAAATAGTAGATGGCATGACACCGTTCAAGCAAAATGCGACACACAACCCAATACATAACATGTGTCTGTCTTTATTAGCCAGTCCGATGAATTCAGATTTTGAATAACCTATTTCTCTAAAAAAAAAATGGACTAAACTGACCGACAAACAGTAAATATTTGGCAAAAAATTCGATATGTGGTCAAAGGGGGAATAACCGACCGTGACCACTATTTAAAAGTAAATTTACAATTTTCTGTAAAAATAATATTTCAAATGGCATTTCTGTTGATACACAGCTCACATAATGTAAATTGACAAATGTTTGGGGAACAGACATAGTCAATATTGAACCCCTCTCCGTGTCCGACATAAATACATGTATGTGCATTTAAGGAATCAATGTACATGTGTAAATATGGTTACATTGATGGTGTATATAGCTGTCTCTGGGATGGATATACATTTTAGAAATAGGCAAGTAATGTACAAATGCTAATATATTAATGTTGTCCCTTTAACCGTCTGTTGATTTCGAAAAACGAGTGAACAGTTTTAAAATTATTGAGTAGGTTGTTCACGTCGTCAGTTCCCTGCAATAAAACAGTAATGTTTCGATGGATAGTCGATAATTTTTTATTGTATTACTTCGGGCATCTGCATATGTATTGACATATGGCTGTATTTCTACATTAAGTTTGATGTAAGCTTACATAAGCCTTGTATTCATATGCATTTATATCGTTTTAATTCTAAGTTAACAAACAATGTGATTTGACAAATCCGACAATGTATTTTTACTATACTTATAACTGTAAATTTACATATGATTTTAACAGTGTATATGCTTACATTTATTCGGGTAAATATACAACGGGAACATTCTTAGCAAATGAGCCTATCCATCAAATCAGCATGTCTGAACTTGTTTGTAAAGGGACAACAACGACAAGAGTAAAGTTCAACTCCGAATACAACTAAATAATACACACTCAAATATATACACTAAAATACTCCAAAATTATTTATTCAAATCGGCTCATCATACCCTAAGTTATGTTAATTTGAAACTTACATTAGTTTGTAATGCTTTTAAACTTGTTTGAAATATTTTTGGTTTATAGTGATGTCCAGAGATCATCCAGCTTTATATTGTTATATATAATGAAAATATTTCTATCTTTCATGTTACTTCACTTTCCCGGTTCTTCAATTAGGTAAAGTAAGTATTAGTCGGCTGAACACCATGTTTCCAAAGCCGATAACATCAACAGGAAATTAGACCGACAATAGATTTATATATGGATTATAGAGAGAAACGTCTGCAAAAAGATTTTGTTAATTCTCTCCGTATTATATTTAGGTACTTTATTTTTTCTTATTCTCACCTTGTACTTCTATACTTATTGTGATTGTTTATTTACATAATTATATTCTATGACCTCGCTTTTTTCCCTCTTGAACCAGTCTTCAAGTCCAGATATGACCAGGCCCCTTTAAAGTCTCATCTGTCGAAATGTAGCCTTCTAATTATTAAATGTTGTATACAATAACAATGTCAATGCCTAGAATAGTGTATTATTTGCAGCTGTGAATGAGACACTTGTCACGGCTATAAATTGTAGCTATTGTTCACATTGGCGCACATGGAAGTCACTTTCTGATAACCATTGTATTTGTTCCAGTATTGATTTCATATTTTAAAGTCAGACCTTCACTGGCGCCTACACGGAAATAACTTCATAATATCCAATGAATTTAATAAGCTTTTTATTTAGTATTTTTGATCCGGTATTTATTTAACAATTGGTGAATTTATTCTCGGGCTGTCAAAGGGATAAAACTCTATTTTGCAATATTGGGTCGTGGTATTTAACCACCTTGCCCTTGAGACTACAAGAAAGCAAGTTTAAAATAACTTCATAGTTAGTATTTTAAACAAGACATTTAATGGTGCCATTGACTCGTTTGGTTTGGTGATACAAATGTTTCGGTCGTATTTCAATGTTTCGTCGACTTGATTGGTATAAGATATACGCATTTCGCAGGAATTAAGAAAAGCACTTTATTGAATTTTTGCGGTTTCTTGATAATTGGAACGGTCCTCATTCACGGAAGCCACAATATCACTGTACTAAAAATAAATCTGTCATCCGATTATGTACGGGGTGCTGTATTAACTTCCAAAGGGTCAGTTGTCATCCGTGATTATTGGGAATAGTCTTTCTTAGCTGTTCATTATACCGCTGTCAGGGGCGGATCTAGGAATTTCGGAAAGAGGGGGCGGCAAAATGAGGGCACGTCGCTGAGGTGAGTGGCGGAAATAATCTCTTGCGAGCGTAGCGAGCCCAAAAATTTTTGGGAGGGGGGCGTGGTCTTTTATATAAATTCAATCCTTATTGGTGTATTTTTAGAGCATTTGCTGTCTTATTTGCTTCAGAGCAAATCTATTCTTAAAACGGTGTTTGGTTTTTTTTTAGTTCAACGAATTATGACAACAGGTAGATATTGATTATCAAAACACGCTGTTTTGTTTGACTTGTGTCTCACAAATTATATTATTAATACGGGGATTGACAATCAGGTCAAACAGAAGTTGAGAAAGCTCTCATCGTCCCCCTAGCCCTACTACCGGGCCGTAGCAAATCCATGATCAACACAGGTAAGAAATAAAATAAGAAACATTGACATTGTGGATAGGCTAGGATTAACCGTAGATTTAAACAGTACCTTCAAAATTGATCTTAAAACCGAACGTACGACAGGATTAACGACATCTTAACCTTTAACATTGGAGTGCCGTAAATTTGGATGATAGGGTCTACTACGGCACACAAAAATAAATAATGCCGTGGAAGACATGCTTTGTGTAGTCTTTTATCATGGCTTTGTCGTTTGCCGTGGTAAATTTCGAGCGCTGAGTTTGTGTGCAGAGAAGGACGAAGTCGAGGCTCTTTAAATACGGCTGGGCGGCTTTTTTCGATTTTTTCTTTGTGCTTGGCGGCAGAAAATATTGCCGCCTGGCGTGGCTACATCCCTGTTCCTTGCATCTGTAGCAATTCCAAGAGCTATTTGGCTGATATTTTCGGACGTATTTGGGTCTGAGAAAAGGCACTTTCAGAAGTAAAAAAGGGCACTGTCGTAAAGGCCCCTTGCCCCCCCCCCTCCTTAAATCCGCCTCTGGCTGTTAAGGAAACCACGACTTTGTATTTAGATGTTGCTTGTCTGAAAGATAAAGTAAAAAACTGTAGACTCGATGCTTGAGTAAACCAACTATTGCTTTCTTGGTGGAACAATCATATGGTCCGTTCTCTTATAGCGTACTGAAGGAGTTGTTATTTATTATTTTAGAATACAATTTTTACATTAATTTAATGTACGTTTTGTCGGCCTGTCATCCCCTCCCCGTTGTCCGCCCCCATCCAATTAGTACCGATGCATACTTTCAGATTATTAGAAAGTGATCCTCGACTTTATATTCCGGAATATAGGAACACATGCTCTTTGAGTTGCCTCAGTCAATAACAGCCAAAAAATGAGGGTAGAAAATAACTTAAAGATATATTATGGGAGTTTAGATAAAGGACTGGCAGTTCGCACTATATTGGTTAAGAACTAGATAATGTAAATTGATAATCTTGATAACATTTCAGACCTAAAGAAAAACCTGCAATAGGCATTTTTAGCACTTGCGTAATGTATGTTAACTACTGCACAATAAGGTTTTAGCATTTTAATTAAAAATTTTTTTAAAAATATTGCCCCGTCCTTTTTTTATATTTTCACCTTTTTCCTACAGTTACTCCGAAATATTTTCACTTCAGATCCCACATCTGTAGAAGTGGAACAGTGTATTATCTATAGCAAAATAGAGGCTGTTAGTTGATTTTCTATTTAATGTATATTAGAAATAACAGACCATAGAACTGCTGGATTCTCCGGTTTAACATCCGCTTCCATTAAATTGAAAACAAAAACTCACAGAATAGTTATCTTTAACCATTATTTATTTTATTATTGAATCTAATGTTATACAAAAATGCAATTTCAAAAATATACAAAATGCCCATCTCAAAATATCACAAAATAGCGTAACGAACAAAGTAAGTATTAAGCTCAATAAAGAAAGTGAAAGTCGTGGTATTTAAAGATAAATACAGCATCAGATCTCAGAAGACATTTATTCTGGATTTTTATAACAAAAGTATTAAATTTCTTCCATTATACTATATATGTTTAATTTTACAGATCATCTTACTTCAATAATCTGAAGACAATGTCGAAAGGTTTTTTTTTATCAGCATATAAAATTGCGAAAATATCGAAATGAACAGAAGAAATTACTTTTCTCTGAGACTAATAGGGATTGATTAGTCCTTACACAGTACATGAATAACATGAAAGACAATCGTTGTAATTATATTACCCATAAACAGCACAGAGATTATAAATAATCCTTGCATGCCAGAATGTTATTAGTAGCGATTATTGTTCCGTATTTATCTTAACCAAAGCTCTTAAGTCGTGTCTTTAAATACCCAAAATGATGACAGGTTCCATCGCTTTTTATCTACGGATTACGTATATAATGGATACATTTATTTGACTCTTAAAGATGCACACCGTAATAATTAGATAAAAGATGGGGTCGGTTGCTCAAAACTAAGTTATTTTAACGATCCGTTAAACTCTAACGGACATATCTTGGTAACGTGTTGTTTCTTAACTTTCCGTTAAATTTACTACAGAAAACACTATAGAATACTTTAATTTTTGTAATAGCATAAATCTGTAGGAAATATTTGCATCACAGAATGTTCGGGGCCTTTATTCCCAGCAACAATCTTACTCTCCGTTAAAGTTAACGGATCGTTAAAAGATAACGGAGCTTTGAGCAACCGGCCCCTGGTCGTTTTGACCAATGTCTCGATTATCTCTTTTATTGCTTAACTCTTAAATCTCCTCGGTGTTCTCAATCTACTTAAAATCGGAGCCATCCGATGTTCAAGAGATTGATCATGGGCTTGTCATGTCAATTAATGTTTAATAATTATTTATATAACATTTGAAGCCACAATAAATAACTACACTAGGCAGACATAGCTCTTACTTAATAAGTGAATTTAAGAATAAATGTAGTTGTTAACTGTTTAAAGTTTTGAACATACTATCATTGTATCGTATGTCCACAAAAACAAAACAATTATGTATCCAATTGAATACATAAATATTACACATTTCAATTTGATTGACAAGTCTGGTCTACAGCAAAATAATATGGTAGTATGTAATTATCTGGGAGAGGGGCTTTATTTGTTTTTAATCGCTAATGCATAGTATTAACGTGAGCACTACACGACTTCCGTTGTAGTCCGATTTTTAGTCTGTCAATGATTTCGCGAGAACACTGGTGATATGGCAGGGAGAACAACATCTGGGTCGCCTTTAGGATTGTGTGATATTGAGTCCCTAGAGTTTGAAATGTCTGACAATCGATCTGTAACTAAATATGTGTTGAGTTCGAGTCGCTCGTCCTTCACATTTTCAACAGTTCGTGATTTTTTCACGGCTTCATTTTTTGACGTCGATCTTTTAGCAAATGTAACCGGACGCCTGGGATTGTCTACTTTACTCTGACGACTGTCTATTTTGTTGGCAGCTAAATAGTTAATTTGCACTGGTCTTTTATTCATTGGTTTCAGGTCTACACTAATATTATTAGAATTACCGCGATTCACTACAGTTGTGATGACCGGCGTGTCCGATGACGAACAGGTTTTGTCCGATCTGCTGTTTCGTGATTTGGGCGCTTGGCGAGTTTGATTCAAATGTTTTCCCAGACGAACATACACGTTACTCTTTCCGCTAACATTGGAGATGATTTCTGTTTCTGTTGTAGATTTTTGTGGTGAGAGTAGTTTATTTATGTTTGATAACTCATCACTCATTGTCTTTTTCTCCTTTTGACAAGTTTTTCTGAGCCAGGTTGGATTGGCACATAGTACTCGTTGTATATTAGTAGTTTTAAAGACTGAGCGTCTCACTGGAGTATAATCTTCACTTGCATACACAGCAGTTGGTATTTGAATAGGTGTTTTCTTTCCTGAATAGTAAATGAAATGAATGGAAACACATTTATTAATGTAAATATACAGATATCCTAAAAAGTATTGTGGTTTAGCGTTGCTTGCAAGAACTGTTATTCCATTTTGCGCAAGAACTATGATATAGTTTCCTGAATTCAAAATACGAAAAATGAAATTGAGTTGACGTCCTGCTTTTCTGCACCAACTGTGCGTATGAATACGGGCATACATCATGTAGTGTTCTATATATAAAATTATGAAGATCATTTTGCCAGGAGGGAGGCATTTCTGTTAATCGAATGCCAACTACCAGAGGTTATTTTACGTGCACACCAATGTGTCGACAGCACATCAGTTGTTCGTCCCGTCCGATCAAATATATGTATAACCTTGTACAGCATGGGGTTTTAATCATATGAATTAGGGAATAACATAAAGCAAATCACTAGGAACAGGGGGTATAATTAAAGCAAGTCTCCTGCCTACCTTCCAATGCCACTGATGTGTCTTGAGAATCATCCGAGGAATTTTTATCATTGTCTAGTTCCGTAACAGTGATATCTTTTTCTACCCTGGGCGATGTTATTTTGGGTGATCGTTGGCTATTTGCGATGATATCTGGAATATCACTGCCTGGTTCACGGCGTCGTAGAAGTTTCACCCCAGTTGGAACCATACCTGTTTTTCTGTGTGGTAAATCCTGTGAAAACAAGGTGCTAAATATTAACACAATAAGATCGTTGTGGCAAAACAAAAATGATAAGAAAGTTTTTAAATATACATTTCTCGCCAGTTCACAAGTAAGTAATTTTCCATCTTAAGAAATTTTGTAACTAATATTTAATATAATTCTGTTAATATCCAACAGAGGCAATTAAAATAAACGATCAATAACTGCTATGTGCAACTGTTTTTCTTTAGCTAACGAGTTTTAAGTTTAGAATCAAACTAAAAGGAAATACATTAGATATTTATTATTGAATGTCACTCAACAAGAAAGTGTGCTTATTTCGATAGATTATTTAAAATACAATTTTATGCGTTATAATGGTTGCCAGGCAACGAATATATTCCCACCCACAGATTCTTTAAGGCAGATAACAAGGATGCTAAGAAATACATAATTTAAGGTTTATTATTGAATGTCATGTCATCAGGACGTGTGTTATTAAAATAGTTAGATTCTTTAAAGAACGATTTGTGCTGCTAAAATTTCCATTCGCAGATTCTCGAAGACAGACGGCGAGGATGCTAAAGGTTTCTGTTTTGTCCAAGAAGTAGCATCACTCCTAAAATATGTCAGTTATTAAATGTCAACACGGTTTTAATGATCGAAGAAAGCCAATTAAATGTCATTGGTGCGCGACAGGGGCAATAAATCGATATGCAACTCTGAATTTCGATACCATAACTTAACTTCGACAAGCCGAACAATCACAACAATGCAATTAAAGATACATCATGGGAGATGAGATACCGAGTTGGCAGTTCTCACTATAATAGTTAAAAACTACATAATGTAAAGGCAATTTAATGAAAATTTCATTCAATTCGAATGAAAGTTCCGCTTAACCTCGATCATCATTACTGAAGTCGGTAAGGCGAAACTAATAGTCTCGATTATCTATTTATTTGTTTAATCACGAAGAAAAGATTTTTAGCAATTCGGACAACAATACAACAAATATCGCAGTCTAGGCTTACCATCGAGAGCTGATTATGGTCTGAATAAGTTAGTTAATGTCTAATTTATAATTTCTATAACATCTGAAGCCTAATTTAAGACTTGCAGTAATCAGATTTAGCTATTGAATAATGTAACTTTAAAGGATTGACTTGAAGGGCTGTTTTCTATCGTGTTCACAAGTTTTTCCGGAAGCGTAATATATCCATGGAACAGACAGTCCTAGAATGTTGAAAACATGTAGCCTTTTTCGCGTTCACAATAAATATATGGGTGGGTTTAGGGTTCATTCCTAAACAGGTCATCCATGACTACAATTATTCAAAATAAATGATATTTGAAAACAATCGCTGTCCACATCTATAACCCTCTGTCGTTTCCAACACCTTTTCTTTTAGAAAAAGGGGTCGGTGTGTTCCGGTACAGATGGCCGTGGAACGCTATATATGTATATCAATTACACTCGTTCTCTCGGTGACTTAATGCTTTGGACCCAATTTGAAAACAAAGCCATTATATCCTGCGATCACCAGTTTTTGGATTGGGTGGGGTTACTCTGGAACAAAGGGTCGCGGCACGTTGAATATCGATAGAGTTTTTCCTCTCCTGTATCACCAAATTTAAAAACAATTCGCCAAAAACCACAAACACTATCGCGTTTAGGAGGCTTTTGGAAAGGGGACGATTACTCCGGAAAGTGGCGCAAAACTGAACATCAATAAGGATTGTCCTAAACTAAGATAAACGTAGCTCCGATTAAATACAGAACTCTTGTCTATATCTTTATGTGTTCAATTACTAAATGTCATTCAAACAGTATAAAGTGTTCGTTCTCTCATGAACCTAATGCTTCACCCCAAATTTGAAAAATATTATCTTGAAACCTGCTCATTAATCCTAACCAATAGAGAGAGAGAGGGAGAGAGAGAGAGAGAGAGAGAGAGAGAGAGAGAGAGAGAGAGAGAGAGAGAGAGAGAGAGAGGGAGTTTAATGTCCACTCGACACAAACTAGGTCATTTCGAGACTAACGTGCAACTGGGGATACGACCCCACGCCAGTCTTTATGATACAGCGCGCCCACGCTAACCATTCAGCCGTCCCCCCAATAGTCAAGAATATTGGTAAATGATCCATTCAAATTCAATAGAATACATTTTTGAAAGGGGTAACCATACCCTGTCCCAAGTTAAATATAAAACATATCTTACATGGAAGACCAGGGATATTTTCGTTGGTTCCATTAAACGACTGTCAACTGCCGGCATTTTTCCCTTGACTCTTGCGTCGGCGTTATAACGTCGTAATTTCTTCAAAAATAATTGGTATGTGGCGTTAGCTGCACTGGGTACATTTCCGGTACAAAAGCGAATAATTTCATTCATTCTGAAGCCAAGGTTGTGACACATATGTTTTAATAAATTGCTATCTAGTTCGTCTGTTCTCAGTTTATTTGGGCAAGGATGTCGTTCAAAGAACCCACTTTTACCTGCAATTAGAATAAAATTATGGACGTTACATATTATCTAAAAATAGGCTATAAGTCTAAATGAGGAAAATGCTCCGTCGAGGCTTGTCCTGTGTGCACCCCATACAGCACCTCGCTCATAGATGCTGCTCGTGTCACCCCTCCCCTCCTCCAAACAAGAAACACACACTACTAACAAGGGCATAGGATGCTGAAAAACCGAAGGGACTTTTTGAGTTAACACCGAGAACAAACCACGGACTTTCTGGTAAGTTAACTAGTATTATTGAGTCACCGTGGCTTCCTACCGGCGGAGGAACGACCAGGGTTGCGTCTATATTTCACTATCATGACGTCCAAGCGGACGATATTTCTTCAATATTGAATTTTTCTATACCCAGTGTTGTCTATAATTGAGTTTGTTTGTCTGTACCCAGCCTGTTTCAGTGTCCTTTTTATTGATGGTTATCCAAAATAAATGGCAAGTCGATGTAGATATTATAATAGTTGGTGATTAATTAGAAAACAAATTGATGTAGTTATTAATTTTGGTTTCATTAATATAATAATAATATAGAGATAGCCGGCATTTTGTTAATTTAACTATTACCTTATTACCGATATTTCTGTGAAAGCGTGGATATGCGATATCGAAAACACCGATCAAATTGTTTAAGCCTTCAGCATTAGACAAAATGACTCCGATAATGCAATTTGAATACCAATACCATTAATGCTTTATGAGGGTCTGATTGGGTAAAAATCATTAAATGGACAGGAAAATAGATGACAAAATACAAGAAACAGGAAAAAAAGATAATAAACAAGTCGACTGTGAGGCTGACGCTCAGGGTCTCAAACCAAAAAAATATAGATAACACCTGTATCTTTTTAATAAAGAAAACGGCAATAAATCTGCTTATTTTAAGATACATTATGGGACATTAGATAAAGATCTTGTAGTTAAATAGTTAAAAACTAGATAATGGAACCGAGATATCAGCTTTTGATTATTTATTGTTTTGATTTAATCATCAATGAGCATTAATCATCATATATGATTCTAATCCAGTCGATATCGAAGACTAGCCTTGACACAGAGAGTTGATTATGGTCTGGATAGGTTTATTACAGTTACATTAGTTAAGAGCTAAATCTGATTACTGCAAGTCTTAATTTAGGCTTCAGATGTTATAGAAATTATAAATTAGACATTAACTAACTTATTCAGACCATAATCAGCTCTCGATGGTAAGGCTAGACTGCGATATTTGTTGGATTGTTGTCCGATTTGCAAGAAAACTTGCCTTTGTGATTACCCAACCCAAAACTTTCGTCGGGTCCAACCGGGCGTAAATAAGCGCCAACGCCCTATTAACGTGTTGCCCGCTTTGATAACGAACGACCGTGTGCCCTCGCCATTCACTTCCGTCCGCGGACATTTTCGCGCACGGTGGCATATGGAAGGCCTACACGGCAGAGTGTGAGAGTCACATTAGTGGGTACCAATCAAAACATGCAAACAAAACAGAAAAACGGGCGGACAGCCGGACGGTTGGATGTCCGGAAAGGGGCGACAACAATTAGACCGGTAGTCCAGCAGGTTAGCCTAGCTGAAAAGTGTACCAGTTTTCACCAATATTATATCAAAGCATGCATATCTGGAATCATCAGAATGTAAGTCTGCCGAGTTTCTGGCAGTGGGTGTGGCTGTGAGGGCTAGGATTCTGAGCATGCATTTTTGAGCAAGATGAGGTCAAAAGTGTGCCACACGAAAATGGTACAGCAGTGTGCCTTACATCTTCAAGTGTTACAAAAACACCTCGACAGACATTTCTAGTGGTGGGGTACCCCTACGGTGTATATGTAATTGCCAGACCGCAGCTAGGCTAGATTAGCTTAAGTCTGTACCGGATAACACTGCTTGGAAGTTGTTCGGCATAATAATAATAATAATAATAATAATGATAATCGCGTCATTTTACAAGGGTAGCAAATTAGGCCTGAGGCCTTTTTCAAATTTGGCCCTTGGCACAGATCGTGCGAATGATTTCGATCATTACTGCAGGAAGAAACCGAAGAACTCGGGGGAAACCTGCCTGATCGGACGGGAGACCCAATATCCCTCTCATAACCCCTAGGGTCATATATAATCGCTTCCAAACAGTTTGTGGGACGATCTACGCGTTACATACACACATCCCCAAATATGCCAGCTCTCGCCCCAAACACACTACCACACACGACTAGGCTAGATTAGCTGAAACCCGTGCCACCTAAAAATCATTGGAAGATGTTAAGCGGCGCCATAGAATTCATGAATGCTCACTGCCAGGCAGTTTGTGCGATTGGTTACATCTAAGAGACATGCCAAAAATGCCACACCCCTACTAAGCTAGTCTAGCTGAAGCCCATACTACATAAAATGCTTGGAAGTTGTTCAGCGCCACGGGAATCATGAATGATGACTGCAAGACAGTTGGTGTGATGGGTTACCCCTGACAGCCCCCCCACCCCCAGCAACAACCCCCCTCAACTAGACTAGATTTGTTGAGGTCCGTACGAACTACAATAGCTAGGACATTGTTCGGTAAAACCGCAGGGATCATAGATTAACACTAACAGACAGTTTGTACGGTGGGGTGCCCTTGACCGACAGTCCAAAATGCCACGCCTCGCAATAAGCTGAAGTCGGTAGCACCTAAAACTGTTTGGAGGTTGATCAGCGCCTCCTCAGGAATCAAGAATGTTCAGTACAAGACAGTTTATTCGGTGGGGTACCACAAAAACACTACAGAAGATAAAGGGTGGTGCCACCCTGGCCCCTATGGAAATTTTAATATTCAAGGTGGCCGCCATGAGACATTTTCTGGGTACTTAGTGCGGTAAAATGCGGGAAAGATTTTCTAGAACCTTAGTATGCATGTAGTTTCTATAAGAATTTGACCCATTGAAGTGGATATTCCTCCTAAAAGGGACTACTAATTCTACCAAGAAGCCAAATTCAAAATGTGGGTTCATAATGTTCCGCAAAAGGCGTGTAATATATTGAACTAACATAACAAGCGAACATTGGGGCTGATGTCACCGGCAAAACCCCAAAATAAATAGATGAAACATAATTAATCGTACATTTATTTTTTCAAAAGTATCGAGCAATCAAACTATACACCAATCAAACTTTAGTGGTGCTGAACAACTCCAAGCCAGTTTTGAGTGGTGCAGATTTCAGCTTATTTAGACTAGTTGTGGGGCGGCCGGTTGGGCATTTTTGGGCATTTCGTTTAGGGGTACCCCACCGCAATACCTGCCTGTCATGGGTAATTCCTGATTCCTGTGGTGGTGCCGAACAATTTCCAAGCAATTGTAGGTGGCCTGGACTTCATGTAATCTAGCGTAGTTGGGGGGGGGGGGGGGTATTTTCGGCGTGTCTGTCGAGGTTTACCCACCGCACAGATTGTCTTATTTAGCCTAGCTGTGGTCTGACAATTACGTAGCTGTGTCATGGGTACCCCACCACTAGAAATGTCTGTTAGAGTGTTTTTTGTAATACTTGAAAATGTAAAGTACAATGCTGTACCCCTTTCATGTCATTTGGTACGCTTTTAGCTAAGACCCAGAATCTCAGCCCTCACAGCCACACCCACCACCAGATACCCGACAGACTTACAATTTGATGATACCCGATATACATGCATCGATACCATATAGGAGATATTGGTACACTTTTCAGCTAGGTTGACCCCTGGGCTTCTGCTCTAAATATACGTTCACATGAAAACGTGGGCGTATAAAAAGACTATTGACGTTTTTTATTATCCATGAGGACAACAATGGATTTTTTTTTTAAATATAAATCTATCAGCACACATTATAGTATTTTAATTAAAGACCCTTGCCTAGTGTGGTTTCTATTTTAAGTAAATTATTTAATGTTAGTTCATTACGGACACCCTGCTTGCAATCCTTGACATACAACAGAAGCACGACGAAATGAATGGAACCATCATTAATTTTTGTCATCAGGGAAATAAAATCGATACGACACATCCAACGTCATGGTCGGATAGCCGTGGCGATAGAGAGGCGGCTTCTCACCAATGCATCGAGGGTTCAATCCCAGTTAAGGGCAAGAACTTTATCGTTGTAAGTGAGAGGGATATTCGGTCTCCAGTCCGATAAGGCAGGTTTCCCCGAGTTGTAAGTGAGAGGGATATTAGGTCTCCAGTCCGGTAAGGCAGGTTTCCCCGAGTTCTTCGGTTTCTTAATGATCGAAATCATTCGCACGATCTGTGCCAAGGGCCAAATTGAAAACAGGCCTCAGGCCTAATTTGCTACCCTTGTAAAATGACGAGATTATTATATATATTATTATTATATCACGTGTCTTACCTTCTGACAACCAGACGTGTTTCATTGCGTCTGTGATAGTTATTCTCTTGACAGGATCCGGGGTTAACAACTTTCTCAACAAATCTCTACATTCTATACAAAATAGACAAAGATTCACGAATATTATAAAGTGGTCAACAACCTCAAATATGTGTGCTAATAAAAGTTGTACCGACTTGGCTGAATTTTATATCTCTAATGACAAATTCGCCCAAAATAGAACATGCACCTGATATTATTCTATCGTTTATTTATCGATAAAACCCTTAAAGAAAACCTTCTTTAGCGTTAAAAAGTCCTTGACAAATGAAATTCGAAAAAAGTGTAGGTCGTAGTGCGGCTGTGCGGGCAAAATTTTAACCACAGCATACACCATGCATACATGGCGTAGATGACCGTCTTCATTAGCCCAGATAGAGCAGAAAGGTAAGACCGTAGGCCCCATTTTTTTACGCGTCGGACCGAGTGAATTATAGTCTTGGTTGTCTTGATGTTTGTATTTTTCTGGCCATGAACCGCCCTGAATATTAACGATACATTATTCAAGAGCTAAATTGTCATATTTGCAGGTCATGTATTAACATGGCAAGGCCATAATGAACTACCGATGTCATCGCATACTCAAGATTTTGACTAGATAAGAACGGTTGGGTCATTTAATGATTTAATTTAAACATTTGAAAGCGAGTCTAGCCTCGAATGGGCCAGAACCGATTTTACGATAATACACAATGAATTCACACATCTTGTCAAAAATACAGTGCTAACGTGATTCAGAATTAGGTACATGCAATTTGAATGAAATTTTCAATATATTCAATTTGTATTATCTATTTTTGAACTATTATAGCAAGAGCTATCAGCTCTTTATCTTACATAATGTATCTTTAACGATGCTGTGCAGCCTTGTTTGCGCAGTCGGTACACAACTGGAAGGATTTTTAAAAATATTTTTCATCTTAAGAATGTTTACCTGTAATATTTGCAAGTATTAAATCTACAAACTTCGTTACACTTTGGTTGTGCTCTTGCCATTATAAATAATTTATCAAGAACAGAATATTTACATTTGTTCAAATTTCAATATGAGTATAGATTGAACTTACCATGGGTGAGATTATCAGGTGTGGGGTTTATCTGCCCTATGATCATCTTATTATGTAGAGCTTTTATATTGAACGGTTCAACCGTAAATGGTAAACTTCCAGTCAGCATGGCAAACATATTTACACCACTAGAAAATATCAACAGGATTCATTTATTCTAAGCTAAATTTAACCTTAATAATTACCGTCTGAAAATATTTTACGAAACCTATGAGAATAAAAAACGATGAAAAATTCTTTAATTGCGATATCTTGCTTAATTTTAATTGTATTGCACCGAATTAATTACGTTCGTTACCCATGCATTCGTCTACATTTGTTTCGGTGTTGCTCAAGTTCCCTTGATTGTCAAAGCAAACTACATCTGGCTATCATAATATTTCGGTTGACAATCATAATATTTCGGTTGATTAATACTCACGAAAATCGTCTGAATATAATTGCTTCAATTATTAAATATTTCTTAATGCGTTGTATAGTTTATACTGACAGTAACGGTGATTTAGCATCAGACAAAATAATTTGAGTAACAATACTGATGATCTTTGAGCATTTATAATAATATATGAGCAATTAATGAAAGATAGTAAGCTGGCACTGCTAGGCAGGATACGCCAACATTTTCGAGAGATAGATAGAGAACAAGCAAAACCGAAAGTGATTTTTCCTACAATCAAAGGCCATAATACATTAAGTTACAATTTGATAGGCACAAATATCGAAAATAATCAAGATCTTTAGATTATGAACATGCAATTAAAGTTTCATCAAAATCAAAATTAAAATTATGACCTCTACATGGTCCACAACCTTGATATACCATTTTTTTTTTTTTACAGCATTCGCGTACAAACGGCAGCCATTTTGTATGGTAATTTTGGTCCTATTTTCCCGAAATTTGAACTCAACCTTCCTTAGCTTGTAACGGTGATATATTCAAACGAAGTTACGATCCGATATGCGCAAATATCGAAAGGAGCTAAGATCTTTGGGTTATAACCACGCATTTCAAGTTTAATCAAAATCGAATTAAAATTGTGACCTATACAGGGTCCACAACCTTGAAACACCATTTTTAAACAGTATTCGCATACAAAAGGAATTTCGGTCCGATTTTCCCGAAATTTGACCCCAGCCTTCATTAGGGTGTAACGGTGATATAATCAAACGAATTTTTAAATAGCATAATAATTGTGACCTCTAGAGGGACCACAAGCTAAACAAAGGCGATTTTGCGTATAATCAGGGGCCATAATTCAGGAAGTTACGATCCGATATGCGCAAATATTGAAAGGAACCAAGATCTTTGGGTTATATCAATGCATTTCAAAATTCATCAAAATGAAATTAAAATTGTGACCTCTACAGGGTCTACAACCTTGATATACCATTTTTTAACAGTATTTGCGTACGAACGGCGGACATTTTGTATGGCAATTTTGGTCCGATTTTTCCAAATTTCAAACTCAACCTTTCTTAGGGTGTGAAGGTGATATAATCAAACGGTTTTTCAAATCGGATAATAATTGTGACCTCCAGAGGGACCACAAGCTAAAATATGTGATTTTCCGGACAATCAGAGGCCATAATTCAGGAAATTACGTTCCGATAGGCGCTAATATCGAAAGGAAACCAAGATCTTTTGGTTATAAACATGCATGTCAAGTTTCATCAAAATCGGTTCAAAATTGTTACCTCTATAGGGTGCACAAGCTAAAAACGTGATTTTTCGTACAATCAGGGGCCATAATCCATGCAGTTTTGATCCGATACATTCCAATATCGAAAGCAGCCGAGATCTTTTGAGGATAAACCAATATTTCAAGTTTCGTCAAAATCGGACAAGAATTGTGACCTGTAGAGAGTCCACAAACAATTGTGGACGGACGGACGGACAGGGGCGACGACATAATACATCCACATGAAAATGTGGGCGTGTAAAAATGTGTACAACTTATATACAAGAACCATTACTTACCACGTTAAACAGATAATGAATACAAATATAATTTATAAATGACAGAAAAACATCAAAAAATGTAAAAAAATAACCCTGTGAAATACTTAGTTCGGACCGATTAATGAATAATGATACTACAGCACATATTTACAGAATATAAAAAAGACTATACTAACGTTACCTTCAGGCGTATGTATTTTAAACCCCAACAATTTGAAAGATCTATAGCATAATAAAATAAATAACCAAAATATGACAAAATTCAAAGGGATGCAATTTCAATCAGTTACAAACCATGCATAAAGCATTCTTAATCCATCCATTCGAGAAACAGACTTATTATTTCAAGTTATTTGTGAGATGTAAGAAACATCCATGGTGACTAATATACAACTTCGACTGTGGCCAGTCTTTAATAAAATATAGCAAATGGTGCTTTTGCGTGTGGTAGCAAAAATGTGATGTTAGGTTCAAGCAAATCCTTGTTTTGCACAATAGTTAAAATTCCACATATTTGAAAAGTTAGCCATTGGTTAATTTTTAATTTAAAAGAAAGTGGAAATACAATAAGCTATCGAATATTTTCATAAAAAGCGTACTTTCAACTATGAACCAGCAATCGGCTATGGCGTCAACGCCGTCAACGCCGTCAATGTGGATTTTGCGCCCCCTCCCCCTCCCCAACAAAAAACACTTCCTAGCACCATTAAATAACTTTCAAATAATAGATCTAATAAAGGTTTAAAGCAGGAAGTTAATCGAAATTTTAATAACCATTTCAGTTGTTATTTATATATTGAGCAATGTCATCTGTTTGGTAAATAGGCCAATTATTACGGGAGCCGGGGAGAATGACAATAATAATAATCAGCGTATTACCTATAAAGGAAGTTATTTCTTTCTTTCTTGTTGTATTTGGAAAGAGTTCGCAATTTATCCCTTAAAAAAGCCCTTGTTCTTGTTGTTTTTAAAGGAAAATGAAGTACAAGTATTTGTTGCATTCACAAAAAATGTCTTGGTTTATATTTCCTAGTATTTATTCATCAATATGATCAGGTGTGTAACTGTATTGTGTTCTTTAGCTTTGAAGGTAACTATATCATACACCCCAGGAAATCATACAGACAGGATTCAGTGGCACCAATACTCGATTAACGCCAAGAAAAAAACATATGGTATCTGTATTATACACTGACTGCTGACAATAGCAATATATTAACCACCTACTACATAGAGCTTAGTTCAGTGCTAAACTGGGTCCCATTCGAAATATCGTAAATTCCAACTTCTAATAAAATGAATGTGTCTTTTAATTTGCCAAGAAGTATATAAGAAAGATTATCTCTTGAACATGAATAAATAGATAGGTTTAGCGAGATTTCTTGCATGCCAAGGTGGTAGTTAAATCAAAGGCGTTATATGTAGATTATGTAAGTCACTCTGAAAAGGGAAACTAATCCGTTTGATCTTTCAATAACTTTGCTAATCAATTAAATACTTTTCGTAAACTGTCATCAAAATGTATGTTTAAGTTGGTTTCTTTAGTGTTACGCGGATTAAGTAAAATATCCAATGTACGACACATGGACGAATCACAGATGCCGCAGATTAAAATTTTCAAACATGGGCATTGAAAACATTAAGAAAATTTTAATCCATCATAGACACTAGGGAAATTATTGGCAAACGAGCAACCCAAAAATGCTCTTAAGAAAAAGCATGACACTGTTTGCACAAACCTACTGTATTTTAACAGGTATTATAGACAGGCGGGCAGCTGTAGCGGTTTTAAAACCAAAGTTTAAACATACATGGATTTGACAATATCTTACATCATAAAATTGTAGCAAAATCTGTGACAAATGGTTCTGGCATGATCAATATGGAGAGAATATGAAAGTTTTGACAAAATCTCGTTTTTTGATAATTGAGATTTAAGCTTAAATTTAATAATTGTCTTTTTTTAAAAAAAAGGAATTAAATCTATTATCTCTCTATAACATACAAATCACTAGTAGAGTAATTGGCTGTAGTATTTTGCTGTATGTTAATTCACAACGTTGGTAAAAGGCCATTTCAAGCACAATAATTAAACATATTAATTTTTTAATCTACAAGAGATATATACGTATTCAAGTCACGCGTATTATATGACATGATGACTTTAAAACTCTAGGTCGTATATGATGGGCCTGCTTTAGTTCAATGGAGCTGACAGTTCTCGCAATATCAGGTAAGACAAAGATAATGAAAACAGAATATGCTGAACCGTGATATTTGCGATTCAATTTTTGACTAGCCTCGAACGGCCTTACTAACTTTGGTGTAATAATAAACGAATGAATGAATGAAATGGGGTTTAACGTCCTACTGTTATGCACTTAACCTGAGCTAATTGAAGACGGGCATACGCCATACAGTGTGCTATGAGGGAAATTTTGCCCGGGCAGCGGCGCTACGGCCTACTCTTATATCGAATTACAACTGCCAGGGGATCTTTTACGTGCACTCCAATGTGTACACGGGACCTCGGTTTTTCGTCCCATCCGAACGACTAGGCAGCTGTCCTTGTCAGGCCCTTCTTCTGTATCACTGACAAGGGGAAATCACGTCGGAAAATCGAGATGAACTTTCTCGGCAAATGCAAGGATCGAACACTCGACCTCCAGGTTAGCGAACCAGCGCATTATCCACTTAGCCACCGTGATCCCATTTAAAAAAAAAAAATCTCTATTATCCATTTTTACGTTTAATTGTTCATAACAAAGTGTATGCAAATCCACTAAATAAAGCAGGCTAACAATGGCATCGAGAGTTGATTATTGTCTGGATAAGTTAATAAATGTCTTATCAATAAGTTATATAACATTTCAGAACTAAAGTAAGACCTTATAAGTAATTGCTGCATGTCAAATACTTCAATTCCAAAATAGTATTTTTTTGCAATCAATCATGAAACGCTAGTATGTTAAAAAATCAAATTGCTAAAATATCAATTAAAAAAAATCCAAGTTAATATGAATTGCGTTTAAAGGGCTGTCTTACAGTTTAAATGAATTACAATTAAAATGGAATGAAATGTTGTTAACCTATCAAACTGAACATCCGAACGCTGATGGAAAACAGATATTACCTCAATCAAAATGATTAAACATGTAAAAAGCAATTGATAAATACATGTATACTGCTAGTTCGATTCATTACCACTGTAATAATGGCGACAATGATAAAGCAATCTTCTTAATGGCGTCAAGGATGAAACATTAAAGGTATAGTGTTATTTGTGTGTTTTGCTTCACAGCTGACTGAAACAACAAAATGGTTGTGTTCTTAAAGATACATTATTGGAGAGTTTTATAGAGAGTTGGCTATTCTTGTTATAACAGTTCAAAAGTAGATGATGAAAGAAGAATATATTGAACATTTCAGCCAAATTACTTTATTCTGTACAAAGTTTTTAGCGTTGTAATATTTGACTAGAAATGGGGGGGGGGGGGCAAATGTCTTCGTCTTGGCTGATTGTTTGATTGACAGGCGTTAACTCCACCTACATAATCTCGATTTATCAAGTAAAGATTTTTAATGGCATGTGGAAAATCCTAACAGCCTCGACCTAACTGATGACGTAAACATAACAGTTAATAAGTTTATCACGGAGCGCCATGCTTGATTAAATCAATCAGTAAAATCCTATTTAAATCGAAGCTGTGTCCGAGCCATCCATGGGTCTACAGGGTTGATTTTGGGCTTGTTTAAATAAAGATCTAATTTTAAAATTTCTATAACATCTAAAGCCTAAATTAAGACTTGCAATATTCAGATTTAGATCTTGCATAATGTATCTTTAAAGGGAACCCTTTTTATTGGTATGTAGGAGCTATAGATAGGGCACTTGACGATGAATGTTCCTGTTAGACGCTTGGTGAGTGTATATAAACTACAAATCAAGAAGTTATAATGGTTACAGACCAAAAAAAACGAAATAGTAACGAGAAATGATAATCTGAACAACAGACTCACCCTACCTGCAGAGAAGTGACTCTGACACAATGAACAGCCATGGTATTCACATGACGTTATCTAAACGTTACAGGTCGCGAGGTCAACGCACAGAAGTCAGTTTGTAAACAAACAAACGAAAGTACAATGACTTCGACGAACAGAAAACCTGCGTCGTATCAGGGTTGTCTGTGTAATAACACAGAAACAAATGGAGATTGAATAATAATCCCCGGACGAAAATGGGATTTTAACAGAATTAGCAAGTTTAAACGGACATTTGACACACGCAGGGGCCACACTATTGGCACTATTTTGTGCTTCGGTCAGGTCTATTTCACATATACACAATGCATTATGCTAATATTTTTAGTGTGGGGATTGACTTATAGTTAATTTATTTCAGTTCTAAACAAGAATTTTAAATTTTGACGCAATTTAAGAACATTAGCCAAATTCTGGCTGGGATTACTGAGCAAAATGGTCATTCACTGGATACGTGCGGGAAAAAAAGCCAGCTACCATAAATTTTGTCACGTTAGTTACGTACGGAGAAAGGACTGTATATTAAATCAATTCATGGGAAACAACTCTAAATCGTATTCAGACTTATAAATAATAAAGAAAATTGTGTGGTCACATTTGATGTTGAATCAAAAAACTATAAATTATCTCAAGACTGACATAAGTGGTATATCTTTACTATTCATTAAATGCCTTGGTACTGATTCTTATCACCTCTACTCTGTATAACTTACAGTGTGGACTCGAAACCCTGCCCCACCATCACCCCATAGTACGTGTAAGTATTTCTTTCACTGTTACTCAATATTATCAAAATGAGATAGTTGGGGATAAGAAAGGATGTGAAAGTCATAACGGTCTAGCGTGTCTGTAAAACATTTGCTATACATGTCCAACCTTGGCAGGAAATTTATTCACTGTCTAATGAATAACTGAAAATAAATGGCAGTTATTTTATATGGTACAATGTATATATTTTTATTCAGGTATACAAGACACCATTTTGTAGTTTTCTTATGAATTAATTAGTATGTGTTTCAATTGTGGGCTAATTGATTTTAAGATCATCCCTTCTTTTAAGAAATTTAATAGCCCCCACCCCCACCCAATAGATGTGAGTTTTTGAAAATACCAAATAACTGAAAATTATTCCTTTGAAATTGATCTCGGTAAGTAATAATTTTATCTACAAATCTCTGCTGTTGTAGTTTCTAAATGACGATAATGTCGGAAAGTACGTACATTGGTTATCGACTGTACTATCTAATGCTGTAAAGTTTGGATTGCTGTGGAACAAGTTATGTGGTGTGTTTGTAAAAGGGGAACAAATATCCATGATGAAGAGGATACTATGTGATGAATGACGATCAAAGCTGTATTGTCCGAGAATGCGAATAACATGGCTCTCATCCTTTTAAACAAAGATTCACAGAGACAATTTTGTTTCCAATTTAGAACTAAGGGCACGATATCAAAGGTATTGTTCATAATGTAAAGAGATTTATTCAGAATAAAAAAACAACAACAGAGAACAAATTTTAAAAACGATTAACAGGGATTAAAAATATTCCCTATCCTTAGTTTTGTGACGAGTAATAAAATAACAGGCTTTGAAACACACTAAAGCAAGAAATAAGTACACGCAATTATTGAATGCTAAGAGTCAATACACTTCAGCGAGACACTTTTCTCTACAAAAAAAAAAAAAAAAAATGCAGAACGTCAAAAATGTCAGCCCGGCATGTAGTAATTTGTAAATATATAATTATAGCTTCACGATGTGACTTGGTTTTGCATCTTTTTTTTCTGGAGAGAAAATAACTACAAATATATTTCCGGTACAAAAATGGCAGTAAGCCAACGAATAAATATTAAAAGCTCGCAAATTAAACATTAAAAAACAAAACTATACCACTGAGTGAACATTTAGGAAAGGCAAATTTGATGTGCTCCCCTTGTTGAAAAAAGATCAATTCTATGGAAAGCTAAAGAAGCCATGATTATAAATATCGATTTGTTTAGTTTCCGTTATCCATAATTCAAAATCAACCCCTCCTGACCCATACCATGTAAAATCATAAATGTGTGGCATACGACAAGAATTTTGACTGATTGATAAATTTTATGTTTTTTACTGGATATGGCCGCATTTCTGCATTAATTTATTTGCAACAGCTTTTTTGATATAACACATACATGTGACTTATACATAGCGACATAACACACCATGCTGAACTGTGGCTTTATGATTCCTTACTACAGAAAGACGTTTCAGGTAACCTCCGTGAATATTATATAAGCTTCCATCAGTTCATCTTGGCTATCAGAAATATTGATTTGTAAGAAGAAAGTGCGACTAATGTAGGAACATTTTAAAATCAATGCAATAGATAACGTTTCATGTGTGTAATAATACTCTATAATGGTAAATCATGTACTTATTATAGGAAAATCGATCCTCACTCATCTTTATATCAACCAATGAAGGTGTCAGGCAATATATTTCCAATTTCCATTTGTTTTAATGGAATCGGTTTAAGATTTCTTATAGAAATGTAATACACGGAGTCTCATCATACAATGTCTGTCTTTAAAAAGACTTAAGTTAAAGAGTATTACGTCTACTTTAATACATGTTATCTAGAAACGGCCTTGAGCATTATTCCGTTAATAATGATCATCACAACATTGATTACAATTTGCATCGAAGTAGAGTAAATACGCACAGGTATTTTTTCATAAATTTCAATAGCGCCCCTAGACATTAATCGCACTTTTTCTATACATGGTTGTCTACCTACTGATTAATCATAATCTTGTCGATATAATATAACTAAAAAATAATCATTTGTCCTTCAGAAACAGGAAAAAAATGAAAACATACCAGCTCAACTCAAGGTGTTTCAACATCCTATGACTTAAAATACCTTAAAATCTCGAGCTAGAACAACTTGACCAAAACCCACATGGAAGAAGAGAATCAAATAAAGTTAGTTAAAAGATAAAACAACATTAAAATCTGAAGAATATTCATTACATCCGTTATTTTGTGAAAATAATGTGCACAAAATATAAACACATATTTGACAAACTTTCAAACTGAATTGCAGAATTTGATGATGGCGAAATAACATGTCCAAAGTGATGAAAACAATAATTACACAAAGAAGAGATGGATATAGGAAAGGTGAAGATATCATGGAAAATGGGAAATAACTTACATGCTCCAAACGTCGACTTGGGGCCCATACTTTTGATGACTTAATAACTCTGGTGCAGCATATGCTGGACTTCCACATTGGGTAACACAAAATTCTTGAGGATGGATTGTTCCGTCTGTGCCGGTTGAAACTTTGATACAATTGCTCAATCCAAAATCTAAAATTAAGTAATTATATTTATTATTTTACCACATTTATATTTATGATGTCTGGCTATCCAGGCAAAATATCTATCATAGCACATTGTATGGCGTTTTATATCCGCCCACATTAGCTGAAATGGTGCAGAATTCTGAATAGTTCGACGCTAAACCCCATTTCTTTGATGATTTTTGAAAGATGATGGGCGTCTGATTTTTTTTCTGGACAAAAACATTCATTACTAGCGGATGACCCAGCGATGCACGGGTTGTGCCCCGCCGTAGGTCAACGCCACCTAGACTATTTTACTCAGTGACCCTAGTGTAGCCGCCAACGCGGAACAGACAGGCAGACAAACACACAGACAAACGACAGTCACAAATATTAGTAGCCTATATATTTAGGATTACGAACGCCTCATAAACCAATTTGATCATAAATTTATCAATTACATGGCGAATTGTACAGATATGCGTGCAGACGATGAAACATTTGTTTTGTCTAGTTTGGCAATTATGTTTTTATGTTGGAAGATGCCAAAAAGCCAGTGGACAAGTTGTTGTGAAAATGCAATGATTTGTCATATTTAAATGTACCGATCTCATTAATCGATCCTGGCACATATGAATCGATTACTGTTAGCATCATAGTACGGTAATTTCATACTGATCAGCAGTGAATATTCGCTACGCCACTACAATCTATAGTGGTCAATAACAGTTGGAGGAAACCGGAGGACCCGGAGAAAACCCACGAGGTTGAGAAAAATAGTTAAAGGCGTTTAAAGTATTTGTACGTTATGATTATTTCCTATTTAATGTAAATGGGTATTAAAATGTGTAACGTCGAATGTAAACAATGCACGCGCCATTGAGCCAATGCAGTCGTAATTCTCTGTGAAACAGATTGCGGTATTTTGTGCACAGTCGATTACCGTTAGAATCATAGTACGGTATTTTGTACACTGATGATAAGTTGTTAGATATTGGATTGGGTATAACGTGAAACACACTTCCGGTGGCCAAATCAAACAGCAAAACTGAATGAATGAAATGGGGTTTAACGTCCTACCTAACCTGGGCATACGCCTTTCAGTGTGCTGTGAGGAAAATTTTGCCTGGGCAGCGGCGCTACGGCCTACTCTTATATCGAATTCCAAGTGCCAAGGGATCTTTTACGTGCACTCTAATGTGTACACGGGACCTCGGTTTTTCGTCCCATCCGAACGATTAGGCAGCTGTCCTTGTCAGGCCCTCCTTCTGCATCACTGACAAGGGGAAATCACGTAGGAGAATCGAGATGAACTTTCTCGGCCAATGCAGGGATCGAACACCCGACCTCCAGACTAGCGAACCAGCGCCATATCCTTTAAGTGTAATGAAACTATTAATGCATGAAATGCATTCCCAGTCATAAAATGATATTTGTTTATAAATAAGTGTATACATACCGATAATCTTGATATCTTTATTGGAATCTAACAACAAATTTTCAATCTTCAAATCTCTAAAAAAAACAATTATTGTTTATCTTAGTACAAAAAAGTTGATGTAAAAATGGCAAATATTAGTTTAAGATGAGACCGATAAAGTTTCGGAGAAAATGTGTGATATGCAAGCTTCTAATCACAAATAATCTCCATTGTGCGCCGACATAATATGTGTATATCTATAAATAAAATAAAACCAAGTACAAACAATCCAAACCATTAGACAAGTCCTAAAACAACGGTATAGGCAAAATAGTGTTATAAGGCAAAATAGTGTAATCAGCATATTGACTGTTCACCGTTTACAAAATACACGACAAACAGTGGTAACAGGTGTCCGGAAGAGTAAGCTTACCCTGCCTGGCGTGCCACACACTGATTATCATCATTACACATCTTTTTAGCGAACAACTGTCACATAAAAGAGATGACGAAATGGATTGAGGGTTAATGTCCTACTGTTCTGCTCCTACTAGGCTAATGAAAACGGGAATTGTGCTATAAGGGTAATTTTTTCGAATACCAACTGTCAAGGACTCTTGTACACTATATACAATGTCCCTTGCCAGACACTTCATCACTGACAAGGGGGGGGGGGGCAAAATAGAGATGAAAAATCCCAATGAACTTTCTCGGCAACGCAAGGGTCAAACAAGGGACCTCCAGGCCAGCGAGCCAAAGTCCTACCCACTTAGCTATCGTGGCTCGCCATAAAATGATAATAAAGGTATTAAAATAGCTCTTGATAATCTACCTATAAAAGATCCATGGACCCAGTTTATTGACGGCTACAGTGGATATTTCGAAATCAAACGACATCATTACTTAGCAGTTGTTTGTTTTCGTAATTTCACCAAGATAATTCAATCAACACTAATGAAATTGGAGTTATTTTAGACAACTTTGGTACTTTTATAAATATTTAATGATCTACTTCAGTGTGTACTGGGTTTGCTGCTACGCACCGTTAACGGAAAAAAAATGTTTACGTTAACATGCTATTCCGGCCTTTGAGGTTGTATAAGTAATTTATAAGTTAATCGTCGACTTTTATCAATAATAGCTGCACGTGTATATAAATAATAAATATAGATCGGACGTATATATCACGAATCTTACACTGGGCTATGTCAACTGTTCGTGTTTGTAGCCATGTTTGGCTTTAATTGCCGCCATAATTAAATATACAAATAATTAGTACAACAGACTATGCGATCTGCAAATAAAATTGTAGCAGGTAGTGCCAGTTTGACAGATGGGAAAACTGTCAAAAATGTACACATTAAATCCCTGCATACTTGATATTACTTTTTAATTAGAGTCATCGAAATACTTGCATACGATGTGCACACGAGAATTGTGAAGGTATTTTTTATTAGATTTTTTTCGTTATGTGGCTACACTGAGCCAACTTGGCTACAGACAGACGTTACCACAGACATGTGGGAACCGGGTATGTAATCCCCCACAACGGTATTCCTAGACCACAAAGGTCTGTGGGAATGAGTATCTTTGTGTCCGCAAGTGTTAAAATAAAAGTAACTTCGTGTGACTGTGCAAGATTTCAACTTTTCGTTAAAATATCAAATATCCCACGGCTCAATTCGGGCTAATATGTGCTCAGATTGATAGTAGATAATCTCCCAGATTGGATTCAACAGGATTAAACAGGTCCATTAATTACATTTGGCAAAACATAAAGGTAACAGTGTGTTTGTTTTACATAGAGAGCAGCAATGGGAAAATTAATGGAAGTTGTCAACCAGACTAATAACATTAATTATTCTTTGCAACTGCTTGTGTTCCAGGACCAGTGCACACCTTTGCGTATACTGTATACATAAAAAAAATATGTTTGACAGTTGGAATTCTATTGCTGTCCGGGCAAAATTTCCCCCATGGCACACTGCCCGTCTCCATTACCTCGGTTGGAGAAGAAAACTAGGATGTTAAACCCCATTTCATACCGTCATTATACTAGGGGATGTCTTCAATGCTTACCTGTGTAAAATACCTAATCTGTGTAAATAATCAACAGCCGAAACAATTTGGCGAACGTATTTTTTGCCCTCTTTCTCGTCTAGTTTCTTTTTCTTACAAATATAATCCATGAAGTCGCCACCCTGACATAATTCAGTCACCAAATAATAACTGTTCTCTGTTTCCATGATTTCCAACAATTTCACGACATTAGGGTGACGAACCATTTGAAGTAGTTTTCCTTCTCGTCTTAAATTTTTTCTCACGTACGAGTCGGCTTTGGCTCGCTTCTTGTCAATAACTTTGATGGCAACCTGTAAAATATATAAGATTTGGACTTAAATAAGAAAGGAACTGGAAGAAATAGACAGAACAATTGGATAAACTAAACAATTAAAACGTGCCCAGAACATAAATTAACTAACCGTGTAATGTTTTGTTAACCATATTCTCCCTTTTATTTTTTATTGCACCCGCAGTCGCAAGTATTTGGTTGGTATCTTATCTGGAATGATGTCTACCACAACAGCGACATAAAGATTTACAGACAAAACCATGTTGTTTTAAATATTTCATTCTCTTGTTTGTTGTTAAGACAGCTAATCCCTAGCCTTTATGTAGAAATGCTTTTGGTTAGTATTTTATTTGAGGAAAACCACCACACCTCTCTCTCTACCTCCATCTCTCTGTTGGAGTATTTTTGAAGCTGGTCAGTTATGAATAACATGCATAAACTGATGAGTATCTATAATCTGCACGTGCAATAGACGCTCACATTTGCCAGGAATAGCCTGCATGGCTGATTAGGAAAGTGTGTCTATTTGTTCAGATGGTACGAAACGACAAGATGCACATGTATCAAATTGACGTGCACATAAAAGACCACCCGACAGTTAGAGTTCGAAGATGAGTAAAAGGGGACAATATCACTGTGCGGGTAAAATTCCTCGATTTGCATGGCATATATAATTATAGATATGACCAAACAACTGAGTTTTTTTTAGAGATTTTAAACCACTTCTCATTCTATAGGTTAATAGACTACTATTATTATACATAATTAGCCGTTAATTCCTGTATGTTTATTCCTGGTTGCAAATTTTGTGTAATTATGAATGATTTGCGGCTTAATAATTCTAGCAAACAGTGAACATATAAAAACTGGTAGATACTATATTGATTACTGATACGATTATTGATTAACTGAATAATTATCTAGACAATGGTTTGTTATTATCAACACATTTTGAACATATTATAGTTTGTGTATGGATGTCATCGAATGCATAAAAAAAGAAAAGAAATACAGTGGATTGTGGAGGTCATCGTAAGTATGAAAAAAGGAAACAACATGTAGACTATAGATCTTTATTTAATCACATTGGTGTCGACGCAGTAATGAGAGAGAGAGAGAGAGAGAGAGAGGGGGGGGGGGGACGTTCACGCGACACAAAAAGGGAATTTGGGGACTAACACATGGTTCAGTTTTATTTCAATAATTCGCCTGCGCGTAGGGATCTTTAGTAGTGGGACGACACGAAGAAAATCCACGTTGTTTGACAGGCGACCCTACTCTGTGTCACGTACACGGGGAATGAAACCAAGCCAGTTGACTCAATGGCAGTCTTTATGATCCAGCGCGCACGCGCTAACCATTCGACCATCCACACCCCCCCCCCCTTAGACGCAGTAATACACAATTGGTTATTTGAACTTTGTCTTCATCATCTCATAAAACGAATCTCGTGAAACATACAATTTCATATTAAATTTGACCCAGACGAAAGAGATGATGTCATTTTTAAGATCGATGTGAAAGTACAGCGAATATTTAAGTGAGGTTATATACACTCGTTACTTAAATTCTATAAATCGACGAGAAAAAATAATAAGAAATGAAACAAATGTTAGCGAATGAACCATTTCCATACGAAAGTACAACCTACTGGAGCTCCCCAATTTGGAATTCAACGTGATAGGTGCGGCATCGGAATTATTTTTCTGTATACAATATGCCGCAACTGCTAATAAATGACCGATTTACATCAGCGCTGTTGTCGAGGGGTCGGTTGCTCAAAACTAAGTTATTTTAACGATCCGTTAAAGTCTAACGGACTTATATCTTAATAACGTGTTGCTTGTTAAATTTACTACAGAAAACAATATAGAATACTTTATTTTTTCCTTTAGAAATATTAGCATAAATCTGAAGAAAAAATTTGCACCACCGAATGTTTGGGGCCTTTATTTCCAGCAACAATCTTTCTCTCCGTTAAAGTTAACGGCTCGTTAAAAGATAACGGAGCTTTGAGAAACCGGCCCCTAGTGGGCGAGATCCTGAAAGAAATATTTTTAAAAGTGTCTTTTATCTGTAACAGTTTACCAACGCGCTATTCAATTAGCTTTAACTGTGTCTTCCCACGACAAAGCCGAACCAAAAGCCGATATGTATGGCCGTATCTTCTTACAAAAAACAGCAGATGACATTGCATTTGACATGAACTTTTGTAAAATTAATGTCAGTCGCATTAACATGTTTTCAACTCAAATTCGATGTTAAAGCAACGAATCTGTCACGTTCCTTGCAAATGTCAATACTGTAATAAAGTTCACAGTGGCTACACCTGCATTTAGTATGGTACGTGGTTAATTTATCTCACCACACCTAGAAAGGATGTTTAGACTGTGTTTGATGTTGGTGTTGCATCATGAGACGACCCTAACTCTTCCGTTAAAACAATCTCCAATCTAACCAACCGTCTTCTATTATTAGAGTCAAGACAGTAGCGCAGCCTAGTACGAAGACATCTTACAGTAAACTGTTAAATCTGAAATACGGTGGATTTCGTTTAGCAGCACATTTAAAACGTGGCTTATCAAGACGTAAAGATTTAAAGAAGTTGGCAATGTTACGTTCAGCTTTTCAAAATACTCATATGACCCCCAGAAAGGGATGTGCTGCAATGTCTCTTTGCTTGTTTACAACCATTCCGGTTGTTCATAACAACGTCGATGGTAATATTCAGAATGTTTCGAAAACTATTCTAATAAAATGATGTTTTTTGATGGAAATTATTCGTATTATCACAGAAATATCTGTGATTTGAGATAAATAACTCGTATTTTTACCATAAAATCTGTTGTTTTAGTTGCATTTCTGTCTTTGGACAGACACGTCCATATTTTTACATACTTTACCGTATATTAACTGACAGAAACTGTTTATTAACAATATAAATTGCATTATTAATCAAAAGACCTGTAATATTCCAGAATAACTTGCAAATTAACGGCACTTTTCTGTTAATTCACATAGTTATACTGTTGGATTCGGTTAACGCATGCGCTTCACAGAGTTAACTTATGGCGGTGAATGTTTGAATGTGCACTGACGGCGTAGAATAGCGAATAGACATAAATCAAAACTAACATGTGAAGGTAAGCCTTCCTAATGTATGTGTGAAAGCAAATCTATATAAATCCATAATAATAATAAAAAAAAAAAATCTACAGCATAAGTAGATATTGGGTATGTTATTGGATTTAAAGACACAACCTCGGTACTGTCTGTTTAGTTTGCTGTTTTTTTTATATTTCGAATCGGTGATCAATACACATAGTGGCCATGCAAATGCACGTTGTTTGTGAATTTGAAATCGACCATGTAATTTGAAGCACGATTTCTTGCTCTTAATTTCTGTTCATTTTTAATATTATTGTACATTCATGACTGAAAATAAATAAATTGTTACGAATGATACTGTTTTATATTTAACCAAAATAATTCTGTTAAAAAAAGAGGAAAATACGTCTTAGTCACTGTTAAAAATAATTCTGTAAAAAAACAGAAAAATTCTGGCAGCAGATTTACCAGATTTTTTCCGGTAAATTTACAGAAATATGCTTCTGTAAAGAAACAGAAAAATTCTGGCAGCAGAATTTACTAGATTTTTTCCTGTAATTTTACAGAAGCATGTTTCTGTAAAATTACAGGAAAAAATCTGGTAAATTCTAATTTTTCTGTTTCTTTACAAAATTACATAGGCTAATTACCAAAAATCCGATTAAAACACTTTACATACATGACTCGAAAACTGACCATTTTAACTTGACCGTTGTATCTCAAATTTAGAAAAAAACAATCTAATTTGACCCCCACCCGCCAATGTTTTGAACTAAATCACACCCAATCAAGACCGACGCCGAGCTTTTTTCACGTTCTGAAAATAATGATGATTTTATCTGGAATGTAAGAATATCAGACCTTCTTGACCGTGTAAGTTTAATTTACCTTGACACACACAACTTTTATGAGATATTAGAGGCAGCATCCATATACCTTGTCCATCATCAAGGACAACAAACACTTTTCAATGCAGATTTCGTTCCGTTTAGCAATAACTAAAAATTATGGAAATTATGGCGGTGTAAATTGTACACGGGCGATCTAATAAACTATACAAAAAGGTGTTTGCGTACAGAAATTGATAGTCCGCGTAAAAGAATTAAAATCATATTGTTTTTTGCCTAGGGGAAGTAGGTAGGACTATATCCTCGATCTCCTAGTTTCAGTTACATACTGCTGTGTATTTGTCATAAAGTCTCGGGGGGGGGGGGGGCGTGGTTAAGTGGGCAAGACGCTGGCTGCATTGGCCGAGGGAGTTTATCCAGATTTTCCAGCATGGTCCCCCCTTGTCAGTGATGCAGGACGGAGGCCCTGACAAGGACAGCTGTCTAGTCGTTCGGATGGTACGAAAAACCGAGGTCCCGTGTACACATTGGTGTGCACGTAAAAGATCCCCTGACAGTTGTAATTCGATATAAGAGTAGGCCGTAGCGCCGCAGCCCTGGCAAAATTTCCCCATAGCACACTGTATGACGTATGCCCGTCTTCGTTAGCTCAGTTTAGGAGCAAAACAGTAGGACGTTAAACCCCATTTCATTTCATAAAGTCTCGATATCATACGTAAGTAAAAGTTAGAAACTAGAAAAACAAATTATTTATTGGGTCTTTGAATGTGAAATATTTTACCTTTTCTCCTGTAGGTACGTGTAAGGCTTCTTTAACTTTAGCAAATGATCCTTCTCCAAGAGTTTTACCCAAAAGATAATTTCCAACTCGTTTTGTATGTGAAAATGTTTTGATGGCATCTTTTGGTGGCTGGGCTACTTTAGCTGGTAGAAACTGTGTTGTAGGTGGTAACACCTCGGTATATCCAAGCTCTTTCATAATGTTCAAGATTTCAGGAAATTAGATCCTGAAATTAATAACAATAAATGGATGAATAAATGAAGATTTCAAATGACTTTCCCGTATACGTCTTGGTGTCCACAATAGCTGGTATATTGTGATTGAACATCATGGTGCGGAGTTCTACTGGCCAGAAATTTTTAAAGTAATTACTCGAGAAGAAACGTATATTAGTTCTAATTACGGTAATTTTTGTCGACAGCCCCGATAACAACTTCCTAACATTCAAATTTGACAATAATAGCTCAGAAAACCTATCTTACCAGTCGTGACAGACGTACATTGAGCTACAAGATACGGTGTTCCAGGTGATCCAGATGCCCTGCTCTGTCCAGATTAAAGACAACCATCTGTGCCAGATATAGACTGTCCATATAAAGGGCGGTAGTACTGTATGTATGTATATATGATGGTATAATTTAAGCTACTTACTGAGACTATTAGCGCTGTGTTATTATTGTAGCAAATTAATAGGAAAATGTTGGATACTGTTAATAATTAAACACATCGCCTATAAATCATATCAATTATTTATCATAATGAAGAAATCAATTATATTAATCTGCCATAAGTGTCTATTGTTTGACGCATGTTCTTTTGAACATATCCAATTAATTAAGATAACTCTTTTATATTCTCAGCAAAAATAGACATATGTGGGACGTAATGTTCTGTAACTACTAACGTAATGATATAAATTTCTTTTATTTTAGGGATTTAGTCTTCTCCGAATCTATGGCCAAAGGATCTTTTATATACGGCGCCAATTTGTGAACGTATTTTGTATAAATCCCAAGCGGCGAGACAACTTTACTGTGTGGCAAATTGGAGCATGGCTTAAAATGATTTAAAAGAATATTACTAAACTGATTAACAACTGCTCTTAAACTGGTCGATATTACATTTAAATTTAATAATACTAATAAAAGATACTTTCTAAAAAGATTAATTATACCTGTTCAGTCAAAGTTGTAGAATAGAGTAAAATAAAATTGGAAGGGATGGGTGAAAGGGGCGTAATGAAAAGAACAGTGTTTGTAGTTTCCTCAGTCTCCATATGTTGTACAAATAAATACACATTTCTTATGGACGTTCAAATGTTTATCAACCTTATATTTATTTGTTTATAAAAACGCTTGTGACGAAATTGTGTTGAGTCTTTGGCATGCGTCCATTAGCTTTGTTTAAACTGTACACACATACATGATGGAAAATGTCGAACGATTTGAACCGACGGTGAATAATCATCTTTATAAAAAATGGTACAAAATTACAAGAAAAACGATTCTACACATGGCGCCGTTAATACCGTTATTGTTTTATTATTGTATCCTAGAATTGTGTTTTTTTGTATTTCTATTTCAAGTACTAAATGTCACTATAACAAATTTAAAAACTGATTTAATACTTCGGTCATTTTGGGAATAACATATATGGTTAATTATATTTAAGGCTATGGCCAAGTGTGAAATATTACAGAATATAATTTAGCTTGAACAGCGGGATTCCCATACTCCTCGCAGTGTTACGTGTTATTATAAAGCTGATCCCACTTCCCACTGCTGTAAAGAAAGCAAATTCTTGGTCCAGATTATGACTGGCCAATATTCCGATTAACAACCAATCGCTAACTAGAGCTCCGCATCGCACCAAATTATTTACATAACGTTACGTCATGGCTCACGATTTTATTATGCCCAATTAACCAGTGGATAGCAGAATGTTGCAGAAAAACTAATTGTGTGATAAACGAGGCTATCAACACGGATGTAATGTAAACGTTACTGTTTTGAGACGACCAACACTTTTATCGTTTTTAATTCCCCTTAAATCACCGTCCAAAATTTTAGGAAAGACCCAGATTAAACGAAGGGCTGTCATAATGCTGGACTTGGGATAAATTTGAGTGAAAGCGAAGAATAAACACACTCCCTCAAAAGCGCAAGTGTGAGAAGCTAATCCAGCAATGGGCAAAGAGGGATTTCTCGGGCCATTGTTTCAAGAATATGCGAGATTCCAGAATATTAAACTTTAAATTAAGTTTTCAAGGGTCCTTTTAAATGTACGCCATACCGCCTTTGTGTATAGAGGGGGACCTCGTCATACCGCGATAAGCCCTACATCAAGTCACGCATTTTTCTACTGTTCCTAGCGGCTTGACTACCGCGACACAATTCACTTTAGTAATCACCATTATCTATCTATATTACAGAGGTGATAGATATATTTGAGAAAAAACAACAATGAATACATTTTTTCTGGTCCCAGAAGCACTATTTCCGTTTTCTCCCGTGGTAATGCTTCATTTGTACATCTACAAATGTCCGGAATTCAACTTATCAAGTAACCAAATGTTACCAAACAAATAATAAAATAAGGAAATATACCCAATGAAACTAACAAAAGAAAAATGGGCATATTTATTTAGCCTTTATTTGCCAGCTTAAAGACTCAAACTAAATAACCAATGGGCCCTGTTATTGTATCTCTAACACATTCTGTCACGTTCATTACATAAAAGCCAATGTTGGTCATAGATAGTAGTTTGCACCAATTGAGCCGTTGGTATATGACACTATACTATTGAAGTAAACTTTAGATAATAGTCATGTTAACAGAAATTGAATCGGCAATTAACGCTTTGCATCAATTATTTCACAAGGGCATTCTCACCCTGTAAACATTATATATAGTAATATAATAATTGTATACTAATAAACGTGACTTCAAACTAGATCGAAGGAACTTAGAAAGGACTTCTTTAATAAATATACCGAATACTAAACTCTCTGGACATCCAACCTTAACGTTTTACTAATAATTGTTTTAACACTAAAATCAGTTGAAGATGGGTTCCCAGCAAAGTATTTATCGCCTGGTAATTTCTAATAAATATTGGCAAATTTCGTATTTATGAAATGTATAGACACCCAATCTTACTAGAAAAATACTAGATTACGCGAAAATCGCCAATGGGGCAAGGATTGGGCAATATTGTCAGGGAATCACTAACTGTCAACCCGACAGGATTTGATGGCTTATTGTCTGCTAGCTTAGGTCAGGGAGCAGTTGTTATTTCTTACTTAAATGGTTAGGCGGTTGGGGGAACATTGCGAGTTGTCAACGTACAAAATACTCTGCAATTAAAAGGTATAAAAAGAAGTTGACAGAAATAATTAAGAATTTATTTAGGCCTCAATAATATGGTAAATGTAAAGTAAGTAATGATAGATACATTTTGAAATATGGACCCTCCCACAAAGAAGTTAAGTTGGCAGACATTGCGTTTAACAACAGCTTACTTACAGCTATAGGTATCCCCGGCGAAAAACAGAGTTTTGAAAGGGAATTGAAGCAATTTTTTGATAGATTGGTTACTTTAAATATGTGTTTAGTCCAAATTTATCGTCAAATCACAAAGTTTGTACCGGGAATGTATTTTTAACTTAAAATGTAATCCTGTAGATTGCTTACATGGAATTATGTACGGACAACTGGTTAGCGGACAGACAGCGAGCGATGGCGAGACCCGAATGAATTTAGTCCGTTGAGTGGTACTTACGCGTTCATCGAAATTCAAATTCCATGCATTCTAAAGTATACACTTCACTGTCACTTGGGAACCCTTTGAGTTTGGTACCCAGGACACTCGAGTCCAGTACCCTTAAAGTTCTGACTACCGCGATACCCCCGATGGTGAGAACCATGTATGCCTGAACAAGATTATTCAGAGGACGAATGTTTCTAGGGTTTCGAAACGTTGCGCGTTCAAATCATTAGGTCCATCTTATTTATTCGCTTTAATAAAATTCGATATAACCTAAATAAAGAGTTTCACTTTTAAAGACTCATGCCGATTGTGTAGGAATTTATAATCATTGATACTGTGCGAACGATATCAGCATAATAAAGGTCTAAGCGAGATTCACAAACAGGTCGTCAGCGTCTTGTATCCAAGAGAGAATTGCAAATTTCCATATGCGCTGTGATAATATTTATTTAGAACAATACTTTGTCTGTTTTATGCAAACTATTTTTGGGAAAAATTTGGCATAGCAAAACATTTGCTTGATCAAGACGAGAGTATCCTCGTCGAAACGTCGCTTGGTACAACTCAGTAATTGTAATATAAAGAGTTTTAAAAATATAATTATAGCCTGTATTGACATGTGCGAAGAAATAATGAAAATCATCATGTATTCTATTTTTTCAAAAATGTGTCGCCGTCATTGCGATCAGAAAGAATAGGAACTGCCATAAAATCTAATTTGAAATAATCTCTCTGAATTTACACAGGCAAGGCTTTTTTATCTACAATCCGTAGATTGGAAATAAGATTTATTGATTTGGAAGTGATAAAAATTACTACAATAAAATCTCGAAGTCATAATGAATAATTAATAGCATCTTACTACTCCTTTTATCTGTAATATTAAGTCTTCTGATATTTGATGGCGTTATTTTTGTGATCCAGTAAATAGTTTACAATTTGAATTTGTTTATGTCAATACTCCAAGTTGTTCGCAACCTCATTGTTGTGTATAAAGATAATGCTTTATCATATTTTGTTTTATTGATCACGTGACATATTAGGACTTCGAATTGTGTGTAATGGTTTGGATTGTTCGTACTTGGTTTTATTCTTTTTCAAGAATTTTATCGAATGTCAATTTCCAAGGAAATATTTTCATAATTGTGTGATTTATTTATGACTATATGATAATCAATAATACACTCTTCTCGATCAATAAGTTCCTTTTAACTGTTAAATGTGTACTTTGTCACCCATATGTAGCTCTTTAAAGGACAACAAACCGTGGTCGGTCTATAATTAAAGGGCGACCTTGCAATTAGACGGGTTCTTTGGGTTTGAGGAGAACGGAAAGTCCTCTAACCCGAGTTATCGCAAGGGTTAGGGTTCAGTAAAGTTACCAATAGATAAATTTGTATGTATGTAAGTTAGACAATCAAGCAATACTAACATTACTCCGCTATAACAGAAAAACAACGTAACTATTCTAATCGTAGTATCCAGATTAAAACAAACAAAATAAAATTATAAAAAAATTTAAATTCAAGAATAGACGTACCAAAAATGACCCGTAGCTTCTTTATTTTGGGTTAATTAACCGCCATAGTTATCTGTTGTAAAGAAATCCACCTTAATTATATTAGCCAACGAACAGCTATTTATAATCAGAAATAAACTACAAGCTTCACTACGTTGCTATTTGGGCTGATGTTGTGGATATGATTCTAATTTCCCTATTCATTACTAAGTTCCAGTGTTCAAAGGGAAGAACATTGTCATTTCACAATGGAAAAGCGGCAATTTTGTCATTTGTCGAGCTTCTATATGCGCCCCTCTTTCACGCAACAAATTTTTAAAGTCCACATGTGAATATGACTTCGACATGGTAAAATTTAGAAGAAAAGACGAAGGGTGAACAGTATTATCAATATATATGTCCTTAAAGACTTACCAGTTAGTCCTTTCTCAAACTGTTTACGAGATGATGTTCTATGAATCCAATAATACCTGTCTATAATAACTACCGGTCATCTATACAGATCTATAGGACGACAGTATTTAAATTACCTCAATAGCCCATCATTACCTTTATGTTGTCCAGAAGATGATATAACCTTTACTTGATTTTCTCTATAGTAATCCTAACTCTTTGATAACACTGGTTTGTCCATTCATACATAGATTGATGAATTAGGTCTAAACACTTCAAGTCCCTTGTAACACTTGGAGTGACTAAACAATACAATCTTCTGTTCTTCAACTGATAATAATTTTCGAGACTAAAATTCTCCTCTCCTTATAAACTGCATCGTTTAAAATCTAATCGAACTCCTTACTGCTGTGGTGAAGGTGATCTTGACGTCCGACTCCGGTTTAATGATATGACTGACATGAGCGACTGTCTCTATCCAACGGGCTATAAACCCCAAGCTGTGAACACACATTGAGCAAACACAACGCGACAACCGTTCAAATATTTAGATGACGTTACATACACTCGACAGTCTTTCCTTAATTCTGACGTACAAATCAACACGACTTCATTGTGCTGTTTATTTTTCTCATTCCCGCATTTACTTTACATTGTTGACTGTATATTTCCTCTATTCAGTTGTTGCTCAAACAACCTGCAGTTCTTTCATCTGGTGGAAAGGCTTGTAGAGAAATCCCCATTCCTAGCACTAGCAGTATCATCAGAATTTACTAACCTTCACTTGTTTGCTCAGCTATAACTGTGGATAACGGCCAAAACATACGGAAACACCCATATGCCAAAAACAAAAAAAAAAAGATTCTGACCGCCTGGGACTTTTGTTTCTTCTAATCACACCTAAATGACTTCGTCGCTAAAGTTTAATTAGGGTACAGATTTCTTAATTGATTGGAATGTGCATACACTAGACACAAAAATAATTTATAAGCAAATCGCGTTCCCTTCTCACCTTTTTTTTTAAAGGCGCGATTGGATGCTTTCTGAATATCAATATACCATAGAAATGGCAAAATGCTTTCTTGCATATATTTTTTTTTCAACTGCAGTCGAGCTGACGCCTTCAAAGCGTAAACAAATTAAGAGTAACGAGTTGGATGCGTCATCAAGGTTCAAAATTTAACATCTTAGCCAAGCTAAATCTCATCCTTGAAAAGTTGTGTCATTTACGAAACTAAGGTTAGACAATAAATATCTAGCCTACCTTTCTTCGAAAGACGAAGGACTAATAAAACAGTTAGTGCATTATCTTTTACGCTAATACTGATATTTTGAGAGCCGTCAAAAACATGCTAGTTAATAATACAAGTATATGTGATCTAAAACCATACCTGTAACTACATTATTTCTTCACTACATGGATAACAAATCGTAATTCGATTACCATATTCATTTCCCAACCGACATTATATACTGCTTTTACCAAGACTTGGATTTTAGAGGCTACTGTACATGTGAGGCTACTGTACATGTACGTACATCCATAGCATTCTATACTTTTTAAAAAATACAACACCAATTGAATAGGAGACCCATTTATAAAAAGAGCTAAAATTGTGCAGGTTAAGTGCCAGAATGTTTATAGCTTTAGAATATTACTGAGCACAATATTATTGCAATTAGTAGGATATTATGCTGCTTTCATGGGCTGTTTATATGAACTATAGCATTCATGACATCCCCAAATTCACCAAATAACTCCGTATTACTGAACGAATATTATGCCGAAACACGTCTTTTGTCCGGCCCTATTTGTTTGGAACTATTCATATTCTTCATATACACGGTATGCACGAACATGTGGTCTGGGAAATACGTGTTAAAATAGAATCTGGCTAATAAAGATGGTCATGACCTTTTCTATAATATATTAAAAATTGAACCACAATATTGACCCTAAACTTTTTAATGAAGCCTTCGTGATTCCCCGTTGCTATTTTTAAACTTTGTTCCACGCCATTATGAATATTGTAACAGCACCAGAGCAGCTAATCTAGCTGGATGTTGGCGCTTTATAAATGTCCATTATTATTATTATTATAGTATGGTGTCAGATATAGACATGATTGGTCACCACTAATTGATCTGTACTCGATAACGACAAGTGATATTATGATAAAAGTTGTGCAAGTCCGATAATGGTGCTTCGTGATCAGCTCCTATTCTTAAACTATTCATAACAGAAATACCAAAGTAATACTTGTAACAAAACATATCCCTGTGTCACTCCAAGTTGATAGTCTTGTTAATTTAGAATACGAAAACTTCTCGTTGATATATGGACTCTTAACATATCTCTAAAAACAGATTTAAATGCAGAAGACTACCCTTCATTATCTTTAAGTGCATAGTAAATAAATACGCCAGTACTAAAAATAACATCCAACAAATCTAGCAGGAATTTCTGTCAGATAACATCTTTAAGTGCATGGTAAAATAATACGCCAGTACTAAAAATAACAACCAACAAATATAGCAGGAAGTCTTGTAAGATAACATGTCTAGTTCGATTTTATTTGATGGAATTCAACTGTTTTCTGGTCTTAAAAGCATGTGATCTTATTTAATTTGATTTGTCTTATTTGGTCAATTCAAAAAATGACAAACATCGTCATCGATCGGATTTATTTTTCAATTCAGTTTTGAATGGCCAATGAATGTACAAAAATATTGGGAAATCGATTTCAAAAGGTGGTAGTTAAATGTGTCCAAGCCACTTCCGTTATTTTGCCAATCAATTCAAGAACATAATAATGGTTAACACGTAAAAGCTTAAAACATTCTTTTAGTTTTTATATTGTATTGTATTGTGCATATTTGAAACCACAAAAATGCTGTAGATACAACGCTTAGTCCATAAAATATCCTATATTGCAGTTTTTCGGTTCCTTTCCTCTCAAGGTTGCTGAAAGAAAATCCCCCACCCCATTCTAGAACAAGAGACGATCAATGGTATTTTGTTAAAGTGTTGACGCCATTCTGGAAGACGCAGTTGGGCGTTTACTTTTTGACAACTGCCTTCTAATTGCTATTTCTGCGGCGTGGTCAGGCAAACTGATATTTGAGAGACAGGTGGCTCATATTTAATTTACTAATTAAGAGTGTTTCGCTCATATTTAATTTACTAATTAAGAGGATTTCGAAATAACATATGACGACACGCCAATTGTATATTTTTTTAATTATGTTCTGCTTTTTTGCTCAAAGATAATTGTGTTTATGTCAAATATACACATATCGAAACGATCGGAGCAGAACAGTAGGACGCTAAACCTCATTTCATTTTATTTATATTTTGAAACAATGCATTTGTTTGTGCATGTAAGTGTTGTTCGGACTGAATCCGATTCCTTTTTAATGTTCAATGCAGGCGACTGGATATTCAAGCTAAGTACTTTACTACTAACTCTTTCGCCTTTTAAAAAGTACATTTTGTCTGTATTAAGCGTGAAAAAAAAGCCTCTATTATTAGCCAGGCAAAATGACTTGTTGAATACAAACTCGCCACAGTCAAATTGATTATTTCGGAAATAATTGTTAAAGGGGTGATATTTAAAAAAGAATATTACACAGACAAATACGTATTACTGTTATTTGACGGTACTGTAGAGTCTAAAATCAATAGGGAAATATTCCATAATTATGAAATTATTATTAGTTATTTCACGGTACTGTAGGAGTCTGAAATCAGTATGGAAACATTCTATAGGTATCAGAATCGGCAGAGTCCTTAAAAAAGACCAAAAACAGATAAATATGAAAGTAACAAAGCATGATGGTAAATGTTCAATATTTCTACTTAAAATTAAATTTCCATTCGACTTCTACATTTAATATTTAAGCGGGTGGTTATAAAACTGTAATAATGTATATAAACCTGTATTTATTTTACAATTTCTAATGTTTCACAGGATTCCGAAATTCAATATTGGCGTTTACGCTCAATGTACACTGTTATCCTTTAGAGTTAAATTAGTACATCCAAACCAGAGTCACCTCGTTTATATTGTGATCTTAATTGCTAATCAATTCAACTGTCTATATCTTCTATTTGATTAGAGAGATAAATCCGGTTCGTTTCGATCATCAGATATTATTCAAATAATGTATTGTGCTACACCTTAAATTGAGAAAAAACACGTTTTGGAATAATTTCTTTGGAAACAGGATTGGTCACATGAAATGCAATGAGATTTAACTTCCTACTTTGCTGCACCAACCGGACTAATCAAGACGGGCATTCGTCATACAGTGTAATTTCTGCACACGACACTACATCCTACTCGTATTTCGAATTCCAACAGTCGGGTCTCGTTGTTTCGTAAGACAAGGCATCGTTTCTTGCTAAGCTCTCCACCCAGCACTGCAGTGATAAGTGGAAACCACCTTTTTTTTTATTTCTGCACTTTTTACGTTCCTTTGCTTTACATGGCAAGACCTATTTACTGCGATTAACCAAGGAATACTGTATTACAGTGATTGAAGAAGTTAACTTATATTTTATTTTAATTTATAACCGACGACCGCCGTGGTCACTATCTAGTTTTGTTTAAAAACGAAATTCGTATATTCGTTATTTTTCATCCAGATTGGAAATATTGTAATAACAAAGTTGCCCTGACATAAAACAAATGTCTTTGTTGAACCTGCCTGTTTGCTTCACCTGTTGGAGGTCAACAAATACGCCAAATATCTAAGACCTCTGTTTGTTTCAATTGTGTTTAGTCCTCCTGGCTTGTTTTCATTCGGTCAACATTCCAATGGGACATTTTCCTACGTTTGAGATGTGCTGTTCATGTTTAGTAATTACAAAGCAACATTTACAAGAGATTGGAAAAAATCAAATCTACATGTTTTCAAGTTTAAAAAGTAGTTTTTATATAAGTCTTGATTTTTTAAAAAATTTTTTAAAGTGTATGGAGACTGGTAGTATGAGATTCTGCTAGAAAAACGTTTGGTATGTTGGACATATTTGTCCTTCACACATCATTGAAACATGTTATACAACTATTTTATTTAAATTTGAAATACTTTAACTGTGATTTTATCCCAATTGTGAAATTTCTACGAATTTCATGAAACCACTGTTTTTACATTTCTTTGAATCAGATGAACTCTTTGTTGTTATTGGATAAAAGGGCGAGCCGAATCTTGGAATCTGAAACACGTTGTCGTGGTTTGGCTCGGTTTCTTGTGTACATGACTCTAGTAAAAAATACCTGATAAGCATCTATTTGGTGCAATATTTTCATATGTAACTTCCTTTATATCAGCGGGTATATAATTTGCTTTCGTTTTCGTTTCGTTGTCTTTATGTAACACGTTGATAGGGAGATTTCCAACAACCCGACTGTTTATTATTATTGTTGCATTTTTAAATCATTTAGTTACATTATTTATTATAATAGGCTCTTCTGGAGTATTGCATGTGTATATTGTACGTGACCCATACTTGTCTTCAGGGAGTAAGGTTCTGGCTCGCTAACCAGTAGGTCTTAGGTTCGCTCCGGGTGTTGGCCGAGAAAATCCGGGATTTTCTGGCATGGTGTCTCCATGGCAGTTATGCAGGGCGGAGAACTTGGTAAGGGACAGGTAAGAAGTACATTCATTGGCATGGGCGTAAAACAACTCTTAACAAGCGGACAAACATTCTTTCATAGCACAATGTATGTCGCATGTCCGTCTTTTTTATTCCGACGGTGCAAACATTAAGGACGTCAAACTTCCACGCCATTTTTGATTCCTTCACCATATCGGAATTAAAACATCCAATAAAAATCATTTAAAAAATATTAACATTTATACATATTTCCAAGACATCAAATATCATTTACAATTTAATTTACTCAATTAGAACTATCCGCCTATTTCTTTTCACAGATTACGAAAACATATTAAATCGCTCCGTCAATTACGCAAACATCAACGTTATGTTGATCACGGCTTCTATAATCATTGATTTTTAGCCATAATAAACATTAAGAATAATGGAAACAGAACGTTTAAAATAACGACAGTTGTTCATGGGTCACAGTTAATTATTATGACCTATTTATACTCAATATACCGCTTCATCTATTTCCCCGTTATTGAAAAATAAAATACCTACATAACATCGACTAACGCAATAGTTTGATCTATGTACGAGAAAATCAATGACATCGGGTTACAAAAAGAAACGTTTTGTTTAGATATTTCTACAACTTGGATCGATGATGTCCTACAATCCGTGTGTGTCATTCTCGATAAAGACATTTGTTAATATCTGCTAAAATTATGGAAAACCCATAAATAGCTGTGTTTAACAGGTTATATGACCTGTTGTTGTCATAAAGCACCATTAACAATATAATAAACATAAAATTACGTCTCGTTACATCGTCGTATTTATAATTTGCCAGTTAGTAAAACTCTAATCTCCATTCAAATTATTGTATCTTAACACCTACTTTAAAACTCGTAAATGATTCGAGTATCCGTGGTAAATAGAAGTATATATTGCTATAAAATATCTGACCTAAATGACATTACTTAAAATGATGGCCACAGAAAACGTTTATATTAAACTCACCTTTTATCAGCTGTTATAAATCAAATTGACAGCCACATTTACAAGTATCCTCTAACCACTCACATCAAAACACGAAAACATAGATCAGGTTATTTAAAAAAAAAATACCAATCTACAGAGTGAATTAATGCATGACCGCTGCTACATCTATAACCGTTATATCGTGATTGTCATAGATTCTGGGAGTAATTAGTTTCTATCGGTTAATTAATATTTCATTCTCTACATTCAGTGATGGGGTCTTTGTTTATGGGTAACCAATGGATGCAGTGACAGCTATCGGGCTATGTAAACATGGGCACATCCTTTCAAACCAATACGACATTATGATAACCATATTATGATGTATCGTGTTGTAATAACCTAAATAGGATTGATAAACGTTAAGTGATTGGTCAAGTATGCTTAGGTGGCATAAAATATTCAAACATCAATTAAAGTCTTTTTAAACACAGTTAGATCTTAGAATTATATGACGATTAACATTGCCTTGTAGAATATTATTCAAACGATTGGCATCTGTTGTTTTATCAGACTGATCGATAATGTCTTGTGTCTCGTTCTGTTAAATTATTTGTTATTGTGGTGATATAATAGCAAATCCATGAATGCAAAATCGTTTCACGTGTGTAATCTTTCACAACACAGTATTGATTTATAGTATATATATCTGTACTAACCATCAAAACATAGTAGACCAATTTGTATTAGGACACAGTAAAATAACAGGAAAGATGCGCCTTTTCCCGTATGCTCCCAAGCGCACGATTTAGCCAACCTAATCCGGTGCCAAAAATATGTCATTTTGATCGAGATTGAAGGCTTCGTTAATAATCTGAAATGTTCGTCCTGATTTACTGGAACGAATAAGTATCCGATCAACGACAAAATCGATAGGGGTCCTACAAAAATTACTGAAAAGAATCCACGAAGAAATGAGGCCAAAAGAATGGGTGCGAGTCGAAAATCAAACTGATAGGGGCCCTCATCACATATACTACGGACTCGTTTGATAGATTTTACGGTTGTCATGCAAGACACACCCACATTTTGCAAGAGATGGACAGGAAACAAGCTAAAAACATGATCTTTCGTACAATTAGGGGGCACAATCAAGAAAGTTACCGTGCAATATGCGCCAATATCACCAGGAACCGAAATCTGTGGGTTATAAACATATATTTAAAGTTTCATCGATTTGGGATAGTGTAGCCTCTAAAGGTGCCCAAAAGCTAAAGACACGATTTTTTGTACACTCAGGGGCCATAATCCGCGAAGTTACTATCTGATACATGCAAATATCGAAAAGTACAATGATCTTTGTCATATAAACATATACAGCAAATGTCGTAAAAATCGAATTAAAATTGTGACCTCAAGAGAGTCCACATCCTTGGTATTACATGCTTTTACACTATTATCGGGTAGTTTCGATCCGATATCCACGAAAATCGAATTCAACCTTCATTATGGTGTAACGGTTTTGGGGATATAGCGTTATCTTTGGGATATGATTCATTAAAATTGAATAAAAATGGTGAGCCCTTGAGGGTCCAAAACCATTGCAGTACATTCTTTTTCACAATGGGATGGCTGGGACCAACCTATACTCGTTCGGGTGATGCGACACACCCAGGTACTACCGCGTAGGCTACACATTGGTGTGACGGTAAAAAAAACCCTTGAAAGTTGAAATTCGATATAAGAGTAGATTTAGCGTATGTCCGTCGGAGCAGAACAGTAGAAAGTTAAACTCCCATTTCATTTCATTTGCCTCCAATCTCACTTGAAAAGTAGCATATTTTGCATTTGGACGTTTTTGCAAAACGAACCCACCGAATCAAATCTGTTGAATCAATGCCATATCCCCGAGGACTAGTGATTATTCAGAATGGAGATATGCCAGTCTTATAATTATCAAATTTTAACATAACTGGACGTTAAACCCAACATTTTTTTTCCATTCCCAGGCGCCAGATAAGACAATTGAATAAATGAAAATATACAGAACATTTTACCTAGTTTTTTTTTTATAATTCTCTCATCAGAAACATTCCTATGGTGTTGCTAAAACATGGAATGGAATATGGAACGGAACCATTAAGAAAACGTCTGGTTTGTATACATTATTTCTATCATAAATAGTAGTATTGTGTTAGGTTTCAAAGATCCCAATGTCATTCCGGTTGTATACATTGCATACTACAGCGCGACGCCATTAATAAGTCTATTATCAGTCCGCGAAAGATGTTGGTTAGTGTTCTAATTATTTTCGGGGGAGAGAGAGAGAGATTGGGAGAGGGTAATCGAATCATTCGATTGTAAATCGCCGACTTAGCTTTCCCACGGCACCAACTCATTTACGATCATAATTTATGAAATCTTGTAAAGACTGCAGTCTGGAAAACAAAACATACCCCGAGTGTTGCTTGACCTAATAGTAAGCGCAGGAGGACTGCGCTACACGCAAAACAAAAATCTACAAGATAAACCGGCGGACAAGACAGAAAATAGACATTGCAAAAAATAAACAATTATCAAATCAAGTGAATGGATCCGGGGGCCAGCCGTAAGCGTCCACTGCGCTGTATAGTCCCGGGTCTGTTGTGGTACAGGCTTCACTTAAATGATTTACAAAAATGACGTAACAAAAATAATTCGACCAATCTTGACAGTGGTCTTCTCTTCAATGGCGATAGTCTGCCGGTAATTAACGTCAGGTGTTAGAACGCCAAATAATTTTAACAATAAGGGCGATAATCCGGACAGAATCTCGGAAAACGCTAAAATAATACATGTAGCGTGCAAACAGGAGCAAAGCCCGACAACGAGAACATTCTACAGTACGAAGGGCTGATACTCTACTCTAATAGTAAGTGCAGGAGGACTGCACTACACGCAAAACAAAAATATACAAGATAAACCTGCGGACAAGACAGAAAATAGACATTGCAAACGAGACCGCGAGAGATGTTGATTACTGTCCTTATTCTTTCCGGTGAGTTGAAGAGTAGGGTAACGTCCATTCAACAAAAACTAACTAGTCCATTTCGGGACGAGCATGTTTCAATTTTATTTCAAATTTCGTTTGCATGTCGAAGTCTTTAGCAGTGGGGGGAAACCAGAGATGCCTGAGAAAACCAACAAGGTTGGGCAGAAGACCATACTCTTTGTTGCCCACAGACTTAGGATCGATTAAATCGCACAACTCTCAGCGACAGCCTTCGGGGACCATTTGTTATTAATTTGATTAGAGCTAACGTGCATTTTGTGATCATACAACGTATTTGAAACTGGAATAATCCTTCTTTAATTTTCGAGCATCAACTTAATTCGTTCTCTCTGAAAACGCTTCGATCAAGAAAAACGTGGGCGTATTCGATCAGTGACAGCTAACTCTTTCAATTTCTGTTTTAAGGCGTCCAAATCTGCCCGCATATCATCCTGTTCTTGAAAACTTTCAAAAAAAATAAAAGAATAAAATACTAAGTCGAAATGATCCTATGGCCATCATAAATAGATTCGTGATTCATTATATATTTTGGGAAAAATCACAATTGTATTTTCCGAAATCATTTAAAATCGTGTCTATGGAACGTGTCTATGTAACATACAGATCTTGATACGATTGTTTTCAAAAACTAATTTGCAAAGAAAAACACGTCAACTAGCATCGAAAGATGGGTTTTTATCTTGGGCATCCTTGTTGGAAGACACCCCAAATAGAGAATAAGCTATGCAACCCTGGGTGTCGGTCCTCAAAATGATTGTATCCTACAATAGTTGTAACAGCTAAAATCAACTTTACAATTATCGTAAGTAACAGTTTCATTGCGTTCCTCAAAGCTATTGTAAGGGAATTATAAGTCTAGCAATTGTCAATCGTACGATTGTAAACTTATAATCGTGATCTTCCCTGTGAAAGTGAGAAAAATCTATTTGACACTACATCTGGAGGCAGACCACCATTAATTTCCCCATTGACTTCAATGTTAATTCTAGCCTCTTTGCCCACCTCCAACTTTTTCCCAAATTTTCGTTGGGCTGAATGCTTTTCACTATAGACAGAGGAACAAATGACCATGTCTTTGCACTAAAATTTGTATGACGTTGACCACCAAAATCTTGAGATACACCAAGTTGAAGAAGTATACCCAAAACACGTAACTAGTTGCCGTACATATCACCGTAGCCAACCTGATAACTCAGTTATCCTTCCGCCTCAAAATCCAGAATATTTACCAAAACCTGGCAGAAAATATTAATTCAAACCCTCTTCTTCCTTTCTAGACCACAAAATCAACAAAATTGTCCATGCAAAGGGGGAGAAAAGAGAAGGAGAGAGAATTGCTATATATAGACGAACTACAATTTGTTTTCGAGAGTGTGAAATTAAATGGTGGTCTGCCTCCTATAGTTATGTGAGAGTTACCTCCCCTCTCCGGCAGACTGGATAACACAATTATTAACGAAACCGGGATTTCAATACCCCTAACGCTCTCTCGATTGTGTTTCTCGTTTTCAGGTTGGACGTGTTATACCTTTGCTCTCCTCGACACTTTGGGTCAAGAAGTGGTGTCATAAGTCACTTTTTGCATCGAAATATTTGGAACATAAGCATTAAAATCGATTGTAAGCATAGGTTACAGACGGTCATAGTAACTTACAGAATTGATTGTAACTTACAACCATTGTAACTTACAATTGTTTTGAGGAACAATGTAGTGATTGTAAATAAAAGTTACAATTGGATTGTAGTGACTCATAACTATTGTAGGGTAACATTCGTTCTGAGGAACATGGCCCTGGCGTATAATCCAAGCAATAAACAAACATGGAGTACACAGTCAACATTTAGATGGGATAAAATATACATGTGTAATCTTTATTTAATACCTCCAAATAATGGATGGCATATAAACGCTCTCATATCAGCAAAATACAAGTTACATTCTGAGCATGCAAACGTCCAGGGTCTGACATCTTCTTTCGACGCCATCTTAAAAACACGTTCTGCTCCCTCTGCAAATGGAGTAAGCGGGACAGGGTTCGGAAAATACTCTAGACTAGACATTTGATTTACCGTCGAGGGTCTGACATCTTCTTTCGACGCCATCTTGAAAACGCTTTCTGCTCCCTCTGCACAACCTTAGCAACTGGAGTAAGCGGGACAGGGTTCGGAACAATACTCTAGACTAGACACTTGATTTACGTTCCATATAACAGGTGTACGCTGATCATTAAATCAAGTGGCCTCGAAATGAAAATTAATGGGGTTCAGCGTCCTACTGTTCTGCACTAACTAGGTTAATGAAGACGGGCGTATTAGTCTAGTCGCCAAACGCAATATTTTGAGTGACCCTGGAATTGAATACATGTACAAAGGTTTTTTTATGATTGATTTTAGTAGCCTAGGGTGTCCTCTTTCAGAATTTGCCGGGTGAACCTCGGACACTCTTGAGCGTTTTGAAAAATTCAAGATGGCGTTCAAGACGGCCACTACATCAAATAATCCCCTATAGCTTCCATTATTATGTCGTGGGGTAATTAGATGATAGTAAGATCAAACATGCCAGACAATATGGCCCTTCAGCTTGTTAGCGGCGGATGGGGGGATTGGCGTTTACTGGAAGATCGAAATCCGCCAAAACTTGATCAGTAACTGTAGTGTTGGGAGAAGGACACTAAATTGATAACATTACAACCGGAAAACTTGCTCCAGAGTCTGCCATGTTCTCATCAGATGTGGATACAACAGCTCATGTAGTACGTGTGCTTAGAATATACAATATTTTGCGCTTGTGTTGTCATAGGTTGCAGCTAGAAACACGACTAAAGGATTAAACTGGATATTACCTAGTTTGTTGGGGTTGTGTTCTATAGAAGACCAAATGGGACAATATTCATGATTCGTGTTTCTACATTCCAGTTTGAACATTTTAGACACGAACGCAACATTCTAAACTTATGATTCTCGTTTCTACATTCCAGTTTGAACATTTTAGACACGAACGCAACATTCTAAACTAATGATTCTCGTTTCTACATTCTTATGTCAACACTTCATGCACAAAATCAACATTTTAAACAAAAAATTGACTTTATGTTTCATTTTCGCCGTTTTATCGGTAACTTTTATACATCATTAAATATTAAAATTATAACATAATTTCTTAATTTTACACGACAAAGAAATCAATTCAATGGTTTCTGAAAGTGTCTAATAAAAAAAATCTGAAATTTGAACTCTTGTGAAAATATCTTCTACGTTTCAAAAAGTCTTGAAGTTAAAATCTTGAAATGAAAATGTCCAGAAAAATAATGAATTATCAATATTATTACACCAGAGGGCGCTAACCGAAAACAATTTGGCGACCAATTCGGCTAGCGACCTATTCGACAGATCCAGCTGGTAGGTAACCTGTTCGTTGGCAACCTATTCAGAATAAATTCAACAGTCAACCAAACTCATCATTTTTATCAATCAATCAAATTCAACGTTACGTCTATCAAATGAAAGTAGAATATATTATTATTTATCCATCCCTTTAGCTCAGAATAGCGATGTAATTTCGCATTATCTTACAAAATTCTGGACATATTCCGAACGGTATTTAAATAAGCTTTCCCAAATATTATTAATAAAAGTTGGCACAGTCATATTAAAGGGGTGCATTCTCATCCTATACATGGCCAATTTTGAAAATAAAAAGATCTAAAGGCAAAGACTGTTAATGTTAATGTTAATATGCCGTGTCAAAATTCGGACCATCGTACACAATTCTGACGATCCAACTAAATATATTCGAAAAGGTAATTGAATAAGCTTTCCAAATATTATTAGTAAACGTTGGCACAATCATATTAAAGGTGTGCGCCCTCAACCTGGGCATAGCCAATTTTTCAATATTGTAAATGTAAAGATAGGCCTGTGGGTTTTTTTTCGAAGTCCAAATTAGGATTATCCTGATGCCTACAAAATTCTGAGCATCCTGCTATGTATATTCTGAAAGGTACATGTAATTGAATAAGCTTTCTACTTAATATTAGTAAAAGTTGGCACAATCATGTTAATAAAGGGATGCACTCTCATCCTAAACGTCGCAAATTTTTCACAGCACTTTAATAAATCTTGTTTAATCACCTTTCGGGATATATATAGCTGGATGCTCAGAATTTTGTACCGGCCTATATTTACGTTTAGAATATTGAAAAATTGGCTATGTTTGATTGTGTCCACTCTTACTAATAATATTTGGAAACCTTATTCAATTACCTTTCAGAATATATATAGCTGGTTGCTCAGAATTTTGAACGATAATCCGAATTTTGACTTCGAATAAATACCGGCCTATCTTTACATTTAGAATATTGAAAAAATAGCTATATTCAGGTTGAGAGCGCGCCCCTTTAATATTATTTTGTCAACTTTTACTAATAATATTTTGAAAGCTTGTCTAATTACCTTTCATAATGTATATAGCAGGATGCTCAGAATTTTGTACGATGATCCGAATTTTGACTCGGAATATCACTGTTCTTTCACTTTCAAATTGAAAGCGCGCCCCTTTAATAAGATTGTGCCAACTTCTACTTATAATATTTGGAAAGCTTGTTCTACTAATAATATTTGGAAAGCTCGTTCAATTACCCTTTAGAATATATTTAGTTGGATCATTAGAATTTTGTACGATGGTCCGAATTTTGAAAGGGCATATTAACATTAGCAGTCTTTCTCTTTAATTCTTTTTATTTTCAAAATTGGCCATGTTTAGGATGAGAGTGCACCCCTTTAATATGAGTGTGCCAACTTTTACTAATAATATTTGGAAAACGCTTATTTAAATACCGTTCGGAATATATTTAGTTGGATGTCCAGAATTTTGTAAGATAATGCGAAATTACATCGCTATTCTGAGCTAAAGGAATGGATAAATAATAATATATTCTACTTTCATTTGATAGACGTAACGAATTTGATTGATTGATAAAAAAAGATGAGTTTGGTCGACCGTTGAATTTATTCTGAATAGGTTGCCAACGAACAGGTTACCTACCAGCTGGATCTGTCGAATAGGTCGCTAGCCGAATGGGTCGCCAAATTGTTTTCGGTTAGCGCCCTCTGGTGTAATAATGTTGATAATTCATTATTTTTCTGGACATTTTCATTTCAAGATTTTAACTTCAAGACTTTTTGAAACGTAGAAGATATTTTCACAAGAATTCAAATTTCAGATTTTTTTTATTAGACACTTTCAAAAACCATTGAATTGATTTCTTTGTCGTGAAAAATTAAGAAAATTATTTTATAATTTTAATATTTAATGATATATAAAAGTTACCGATAAAACGGCGAAAATGAAACATAAAGTCAATTTTTTGTTTAAAATGTTGATTTTGTGAATGAAGTGTTGACATAAGAATGTAGAAACGAGAATCATTAGTTTAGGATGTTGCGTTCGTGTCTAAAATGTTCAAACTGGAATGTAGAAACGAGAATCATAAGTTTAGAATGTTGCGTTCGTGTCTAAAATGTTCAAACTGGAATGTAGAAACACGAATCATGAATATTGTCCCATTTGGTCTTCCATAGTGTTCCTGTTTCACGGGTTGAATTTTTTTTTTTTTTTTAATTTTTAACAAACAGCTTTTGTCTCAATTTTCAGGCCGATCCATGTGACCCAGGCGTCCCCGACAGGAACGTATATGTTGTTATCCTATCACTCATACGCTCCTATGTCCAGAAATATATAGTTTGTCTCTAAATATAGTTTGAATTTCTCAAAACGCTCAAGGGTGACCGAGGTTCACCGGGCAAATTCTGAAAGTGGACATGCTAAGCTATATAAACAGATCATTAAAAACTGTATACAATTTACAGGTTCAGCCATATTTCTGCCGGACTATATGGCATACAGTGTGCTATAGGGGACATTTTGATCGAACAGTGGCCCTACGACATACTCATATTTCTAATTCCACCTAGCAAGGCTTCTTTTCCTCTTTTTTGGTCCAATCGAAACGAGATCCTGTCCTTGTCAGACTTTCCGCCCTGCTCCACTAAAAAGGTAAAAATCTCAAAATGGAGAAAATCGAATGGATAGTCGTGTTTAAGTATCTTCATTTCAACAAGTTTACGCCAAAGCAAAGTCATGATGGCATGACACAAACATTGGGTGACAATGGTCCTTCGTGTAGAGCAAACAGTACTAGTGGTATGCTGAATTTACCGTGAAGATGTAGCACGCGGTCTGATCGCCCTTGTGAACAACCAAGATGGAGTTGATGCTGTTCTCGACAAAATAATGCAGGAAAGGCGAGTAACTGTTAACCATGTAACCACTGCACACAAAATTAGCATAACATAAATGGAACATTTATATATAAACAAGAATTGAGACTTTGTGGGAGTTATTAGGGTTAAAAGACAACCAGTCGTTTTCTGGTGGGTTAAGCTGGAGAAAGGGTGAAATGAGTGCATTGATGTCAAGGGGGATAGTGTTGAAAATAGAAATATTACTTGGGCAAGCCGGAATCGTTTTGGACACCCCTCGAATATGCAGAACTTGTAACACGAACCTGCGTCAACTTTTATTACACTATGATCGTTAAATTAAGTATAAACTTGATTGATAAGCGAGATATAAAATCGCAGATAGATAAATATGAATACAAAATTAAAATGACAAGCAAGATGTGCAAAATCACAAGGATAAAGCGTCTCACTCGATTGACGTCATACATCTTTGACCCAATGCGTGATTGGATTCTTAATTAGAGAAACAAACACGAAGTTAATGAAGGCGTTCTGATAACATTTTTACAAAAGTTTGCAAGTGTTGTTGTGGGCGAGGGCGAGGGTAAGGGTAACGGGGTAAGAACAAACTTTTTGGAACTCGCAAACGGGAGATCGCGGAACGCCAAATATCGTTAGGGTTAATCCTCGCTTTGGTCCATGCCAAATTTGAAAAGAATCCATCATAATCTCCAGTAAGTATCACAAGGTTTGTGGCAACGGGGGGACAACTCAGGAACGGAAGGTCGCGGAACGCTGTATATCTATTAGGTTCGTCGATACAGGACTCCAATGCTTCACACCAAATGCTGCGATAAAAACTGTTACAAACCACAGTCCTATCGATATTCAGCGTTCTGCGACCTTCCGTTCCAGAGCAATGACTTTTTTACCGTTCGATTATTATGGTAATGTATCTGACAAGTCAACGATACTGTTTGGTCGTTCGTGGGAATTTGGTAGAACCTCGAGATTGTCGGGAGAGGAACTGGTTTTGAAACCTGGTTTATGATATCTGAATACGGAATCAGAATTATAGTCTGTATATAGTATTAGTTGAAGTCTTAGTCCGCCTTCTTCGATTTTTTTTAGGATTTATTAACAAATCAATCACTGTTGCGATAATCTGCAACAATAAAATCAACGTCAGTGGAAGAAAAATCTTTGTTTCTACAACCCACTTTCTGAAGTTACCGGCTTGGCCATCTTATTACATGGGCATTCTGTACTGTTGCGCATTGCGGAGGCCAGATGCATATTCAAGTTTCTATTATTAAAAAGCTGTTGCGTTAATGTGAAATCAAACTTGACCTCCAAAATTAATGTGCAGTCTGGGCTGATCTTTGGACCGAACTCATTCGTTAACGGTTGAATCAGCTTGGTCTCCTGTGCAATGATAGCGAAACCCTCAAATACATAGACTTTCAACCAGGGTCACGATTTGGAAACATCTGGGCATGCATGCCTAGAACAAGAAACCTGTTTCGTCATTGTGATTCCTTGATGTGATGAAAAACCACGCGTAATTCCCAAAGATAAAAACCCATACCGTATGTTTCTGATATTTATATTGATTGTACCCAAGTAAATTTGAGAGATTCAGAGTTTTAAAATACCGTGTGGGGTGACTTTCATGTCGGGGACATTTATTCTAAACGAGATTAAGCAACTTATTCCAAATACAATTTATAAGAAGAGCTGGCCCCGTTACTTACTCTAAAACAGATTTTGTAGAAAGGAAGTATTTTACATATGCATATTTTAGAAGACGTTAAATTACGGAATGAGACCACTTGTGATACCGAGGATGGGATTAGGTTAGAAAAGCTAGATATTTTTATAATGACAGTCAGTGGATTTAGAAAATACAATAACAATATATGTTGACAAAGGTCAATATGTAATTATTCATCTACAGAATAAAACAAATTACAAAATATTAAAATCAGTCACAGGGATCATCAGCTATAATGATAACCCACCAGTGGTAACATGGTTCCTGTTGGGTATACGGCGTAGCTTGTAGCTTCAACACACGTTCGCAATTTAATACCCGAAAAAAAATCTAATCGTGATAAGACTCTTTCTAGACTGGTGGTCAGTCTTCTCCACACACTAAAAATTGGCCAGTCCACCCCCCCCCCCCGTAATCTCTAGAGACTTGGCAAATAGAGCTTTAATCTCATCTAGTGGGTCAATCTGCATTATGTAGGTCGTGTGACGTCGTGCACGTGATCACGACATATCTAAAAACAACGTGACATCAACCATCAGACGATCTCAGCATGACTGCTTTGCACTCCAGTCGAGACCCATGATTCATGCCACGTGACTCGGGGCGTGCTTGATAACTGTCAATCATTCCAAAAAAGGTAGGACGAAAAACATGACAAGAACGCCCATTTTATTGTGAAGTTCGCAAATTGTCCAGTCTCTGGTGCTGGTTACAGGTTTACTCAAAAAATTTTTTATACAAATGGAAACGAAAGTGTTGGTTTACTATAAATCGAAATGTAAAATAAATAGAAGAGACTGGGTCAGTCTAGACTCTTTCCTGTGTCTCAATTAACAACAGCAACAAGTTTTAAACAATTCCAAAGACAACGTTTGTTCTGTACCGCGTCTACAAGTTATTTTGTTTAAAACACACACGGGGAGATAACTCCATGGTTTACAATCAGAAAAACTCCCATTGACAGATTGTATGAATAAACAATTTCTGCAAATTTGAAAATAATAATTTGTTGGCGGACCAGAAGAAATGAATTTAACGTCCTACTTTTCTGCACAACCGGTCTAATAGAGCCCCCCCCCCACACACACACACACTTAAAATTAAATGTGTGATAGAAAGATATGACATTTAACCCCTATTAATTTTTTTAAAAAATCAACTCAATGAAAATTAAGGAAGTTTATTGGTGTCTCAACGAACCATCTTTTTACGGCAAAGAGCATGACACATCACAAACAAGGTTCAAAATACGATATAAATTTATCGACCTGTAGCATTCATTATAAGACAGCTCAATATATATCATTTCTTAAAATAGTTACGTTTAGATAAATATTAATAGAGATATTTCAAAACAAATACTGTTTGCGTTGCACTGTGAAATGTCTTGCGTCGTATTAAATCAATATTACGCCGCTTTGTCAACTTTTCCTTTACCCATAATTTTGACGTTCTTTACATAATACATTTAGTTCAAATATAGATAATAAAAAGTTAATATTTTGAAAAATTTACTCAGGGCGTAGTTATGACTGTTTAAAGATGTAACGTAGATTGTTTATTATCGTAGCGATGGTACTAAGCCCCGATTATCGATTTTATCGTTAAATTTTTAAATCTCGCGGAAGTTTAAATCCAATTAAAGGGACAATAACACTCTTGCTGGCTTGACAAGTCCAGAAAAGAAAATTAGCCTTATTTTAACTACAAGATGTTTAAGTGTCCTACCTGTTGTGTAAATTATCCATTACAACCTATCTTCCTTGTCCAGAGGGTTCGAAAATATGTTTAAATACAAGTTGCATTTGAAAGTGCTTACGTAAGGCTTTTCAAACCATGTTACGGCATGTAGTTGAATTTTTCCAAATTTTAAAATTAGGTGTGTTAAGACGAAATTTGTATCATTTTTTAATTGAAATATTGTAAAAATAGTACAAATTGTTGACCAGTATAAAGATTGGAACATATTATTCAGTTACAACAAGAGTGTTATTGGGGCTTTAAAGGACCTAAGTCCGTAACTCACAATCCTCCAAAATCTTCGACATCGAAATCACGAATTATTGGTCAATTTAAATCAACATTGATGATGTTAACTTACCGGGGAAATATGAACTTCTAATATCCGATATTTAAAATATTTTTTTTTTTTTTGACATTATTGGTACACGAATCGTGTACCATATTGCGTCTATCAGCATCAAATGTAATAAGGCACCGAGAGAACGAGGCTAAAATATCCCACAAGGCAATGCGATTGTTCATGTGGACGCGGATTTTACACAAATGCTGTAGTAAACAAGTGTTGTGTTTGGTCCATGACGAAACATTACACTTTCTGTGTAGACTGGAATAACCAGACCCCATAGCATTCACCCATCAACTGGGATACGTCGAGCATTTCGCCGAACATAACTTTTTTGAAATTAGAGTAAAAACGGAAAAAATTTATTTGAAAATCAGGTATACACATCCATATTTTATTATTATATGCGTTGCTACCCATTGGTGTCCATTTCTAAGTCCAAAATGTTAGCGACTTAGCTCCTTTAAATCTCAGCCATTCGATGGTCTCGGGAGTTGATTTTAGGCTTGTTATGTGATATAATGTCTAAATAATGATTTATATAACATTTAAAAGCAAAAAAAGGAGCTACAATCAGCAGTTTTACCCATTAGTTCATACACATTTCAATGGGGCAATTTAGGATTTTTTGTTATAGACATATACCATCTCAATAAGGTATATAATTTGTTGTGCAAAACATTCATGGCCAGTTACAGTTCCCCCGCGCAAAATTAACCCTGGACGTAGCCCTAATGCTTATCCTCACCCTTACCGACAATCACGTGCACTAACCATATTTACATCTCAGCAACCTTCAAACTATATCTAACCATATATCATATCAAGTGAATGTATCCAGGAGCCACTGTGCTGTTACACAGTGTCGGTCTTAGTTATACTCCCGTCTTCCATTAGCCCAGGTTAGGTGCATAATAGTAGAACATTAAACCCCATTTTTTTCATTCAGTCTTAGTTATACTAGTGTTACCCGGTTGTACGTGACAAAAAGTGTGGTCGCCTGTCCAACCTCGTGGGTTTTGTCCGGATCCTCCGGCTTCCTCCACCTGCAACAGAAGACCCTACGCGCAAGCGAATTATTGGAATAAAATTGAACCATTTGTTGGTCCCGAAATGATCTTGTTTGTGTCGAGTGGACGTTATACTATACCCCATTTCTTTCTCTCCCATTAGATCAGTCGGAACAGAACGTTAAACCTAATTTCGTTTCACAAATTATGTTAGCTAACAGGCATTGGGGAATTTTCTCACCAGGACTGGAAAAGATTAAAAACACTAATACCATAGGCAGACAAAAACCTTTTTGAATTTCCAGAATCATTTGTCATTCAAATCTAACAAGTGAAGTTGGTCGACTGGTGCATACATCATTTGTTCAGAACACAAGAAAAGCCTAATCGTCATTTTCTAGATGGGATCCACGGTGGCTATGAGGGTAAGACGTCGTCTTGCCAACCTGGAGGTCGAGGGTTCGCTCTGAGTGTTGGCCGAGAAAGTGGTTTTCTTTTGTCAGTAGTGCAGGAGAGGGGGGTAACAAGGACAGCTGTCTAGTCGTTCGGATGGGACAAAAGAACAAGGTCCAATGTAACATTGGCGTGCACATTAAAGATCCGTTGACATTTGGAATTCGATATAAGAGCAGACGATAGCTTTCCGAGTAAAATTTCTCTCGTAGCACATTGTATGGCGTATGATCATCCTTATTAGACCAGTCCGCGGATAACACTATGACGTTAAACCCCATTTCTCCCTCTCTCTCTCTCTCTCTCCCTCTCTCTCTATCTCTCTTTCCTGCAAGAGATTTAGCATGGGAGAGACGGCGTCCAATATTGTCCTACATAATATGTGCAATTGTTGAGAGAGCAAGAGACGGCATTGGCAAATGATTTAACTCATAACATCTATGGAGACACCAGTTGTATGTGCATCAGCATTTTCGGGCTGAAATGTGTGCAGATCTTGAAGGCAATAACAAAATCGGTCCAACGTAAGGTAGTCGACATTTTGCTTTTTAAAACAGGATTCAATGTGCACGCGGGCAAAGGAAACGTTGATATAGTTTGCATAACTAAAAACAATCTCTGCGTGTACAATTTTATTCAAAGCCTATTATGGACTAGAAGTAAAACTTTAAAAACTTGCTATTGAATTATTTTGTCATTTTCATTTCTATATAAGAAATAATTTCTATAATTTGGATTTTACATAAATTCATATATTTTTTGTCTTACAATTACATCATGTCATAAGCATACAACGTGTATTGATGGAAATGGCCCATTAAAGTAGCTAAGTCTGAAACTCTATATCATCCCAAGTTGAAAACACGAATTTTTTGTCAATTCAAATCAACATTGATGTTATTATGATACGGGAAATATTTAAGACAAAGTAAACATTTTACAATTGGTAGACGAATCGTTACCATGGTGCGTTTCAGCATCATTTGTAACAAGTGACCAGAAAGAACGAGGCTAGACATATTCCACAATTCATGTCAAACGGCGACGCAATAACGTATTTGGAGAACACGCGCAAAAGGCTGGAATAAACAGACGCTAGAAATTTCTATTTGGTTGAGACCCATGCCGTGTTCGCTGGACATAACTGATTTGAAATTAGAGTCAAAACCGAAACGATTGAATGTAAATCAGTTCATATACAATCAGATCACATTATTATATGGGTTGCGACCCATTTGGGTCAATTTCTAGGTACCAATTATTAGCAATTTAGCTCCTTTAATAGCATTTAAAAAAAAGCCCATGTGCAAGTCACAGAGACAACAACGCATATCGAGCTATGTCTGTCGCGATCAATTTCCAAATATCAAACAGTTTGATAGTCGGCAACAATTAATTAGTCGTCCGACTAAAAGATTGAATCAATCGCTGTGTATGCGACAAGAAACAGTTTCTCGGGGAGAAACCTTAAGTGTTTGACCAATCAGCGCAAGCATAAGATTATAAAGAGATTTGGATAATTGAATACTTTTATATATTAAACAATCACTCAATCTATTGTCCAGAAATAATGTTCAGTTTTTGAAATAATCTGTGACACATTATCGTATACGAATACAAATTGTAATGAAAATGTACACTGTTTCACTATTTGGCACCCACCAAAAAAATTAAAAGAAATAAAAATCATTTAACATGGCACATTAAAATAAATTTAAAAATACTATTCTACTCTAATTTAACCAATTCATCTATATATAGTATATTAACAAAACAACATTTATATTATAATAATTGCACATCAGTACAATAAACAATAAAAATATACAATAAACTTCAAAATAATATATGTGCACAAGTAATGCATACATGTAATAATAATATATATATATAATACTGAAATCTGTAAAAAAAAAACAATTGTTGCATGAATTAAATACAAATGACCAAAAAGGCTTTCACAAAATATCTACTTCCGGAAACAAAATCAAAAGACCTATAAGAATGGCCCTTGTGGCGTCCCCTAGCTCCATGTCTTGGTAAGAATGGGGCTTTTGCAGTAGGAATATTTGACCTATTTGATTTTTGATACTTAAATACCCCATGAGTATTTAGAAAAAATACAGGAAAACTTTGTTTGGGTTCGGTCCCCGACAGCCTATTACGCATGACCACATAGAACGTTAGGGGTCTTTCTTTAGTAGTTAGATATCATTGAATGGACAAATTATGTGTAATATGTATCGAAAATGGCAGCCCAGAGGCTTCAATGACCCAAGAGTTTTTTGACAACCTCCTACAGTCATCCTGTCCATAAATGGACAAGCGGTTTGTATCATATGGTTCATCCAAGGGGAAGGTTCAGATAAAAAAAATCACTGGAAGCTAGTGAGAAAAACAAGTTCCCTATAATACTGATGACTAGATCCATTTCATATTACATTAAATACAATCGCTATTCTACCTTATACGTTACCAAAGCAAACTCACGACTCGTATAACGAAGCCATTATAATTTGGTGAGAACGCATTTGACAATATATATATAATATATATAAAGAAGAAGAAAAAAGTCTACTATATAAAATTTACATACAAGATATAGTTTATAATTATACGAAAAATATAATAAATGCCACAATAAAATAATGCATTAAATCACAACCTCGAAGGGTAGAAATATTATCCCCTTAATATCAATGTGTACACGTTCTATATAATAATATTCATCAGATAAACAATACACAAATTACGTGCATATTATATTATAGTACTATATTCAAATTACAATTCAAATCTTCAAATTCACAACTCCATATTATCGTTTCATAGAAATAATAGTAAATGCCATTCTTTTTACACTAGCCATTCCGTCTTCCTTATGTACAATTTTCACCAGAAACCGGTTTTTGTTTTGTTCCTAGGGTCTTCATTTGCAATTTGGTCTCTCCACGTACCCTTGGTGTTGATTTACGGTTTCTGAAGTTGAACTCCCACTGAACATGTTTCGTTAAAAGAACAGCAAATATGGCCAGCCTGTATAAAAGAAAAGAAGGGTTAATGGGCAACAAGAAAACTCCGTCGTCAATATACGTGGCCTTGGATATGTTTTGAGAGATCCAGGGTTAGACAATCTCAGTGTTATTGGTAATCAACAACCAAATACTGTTGTATATTGTATTACTTATCACAATCTTTTCTCTAGACTACACAACCAATGTACGAGGGGGTCACTTGGCTAAGTGGGTAAGGTGCTGGCTCGTCAGTATGGAGGTAGATTGTTCAATCCCTGCATTGGCCAAGAAAGTTCATCTCGTTTTTCCGGCGTGGTTTCTCCTTGTTAGTGATGCAGACGGAGGGCCTGACAAGGACACATTGGCGTGCACGTAAAATATCCCTTGGCAGTTGGAATTCAGTTGCTGCCCGGGCACAAATTCCCCTCAAAACAGAAGCGTAGGACGTTAAATCTCCATTCATTCATTCATTCCAATGTACGACATGCTCAGTTCCAGATGTACGGATGATACAAGTTTGCTATCTTGAATGGTTTCTGACTTAGAACACATCTAACTAAACTATATAATAATAAGTAATACTTACAATACAATCACAGGTAGTACATGGGTCACTATCTAATAGCCAACTATTACCATGTCTATATGTTCTACCTACATAGATACATGTATCTGAAGAATGATCTAATCCACCAACATCTAGATTCAGATTGGTACATGGACTATCATCAATACATCTTGGACAACAATCACCTGGTTCTTGTATAATATTCTCACAAATTATATTAGGACATTCTAGCGGCCAACAGTCTACCTCACCATGCTGAAAATGTTTTGTTCAGTATAATATAACGACAAAGGAGTACCCCCCCCCCCCAACCTTACCCACATGTTGAAATAGATTAACATTTGAAATATTTTGCTTGAAGATAGTGTCCAGGTCGGTGAACATTCTGATTAATCATATTGTCTGTTTTGGTAAACGGGACTACCCAGTATGATGATGTATGGGGAAAACTTTAAAGGGAAGGGTTTCGGGGTTAAAAACATTAAGAATACAATGGTTTGTTACAAATGTAACTTTTTATTGATCAAATACAGGCGTTATCTGTTATCAAGACATTGTTCACTTTAAGATCAGCCCAACACTTTCATTATAGATATCATAGATTTCTGCAAATAAATACCAAACAGTAGCCATTTTACCAGGAGACAACTGTTAACATACTACCCCAAGCAAATAAAATATTAAGGGTTTGCACTTCCCGTTTACATGTCCAAATTGAATCTATTAGTGTATTAGGGTGAGACAATCGGCAAAAAGAATGTATAATATTGACATAATTACAAAAATTGACAAGATACTCACTAAACATTCACATGTTTGACACTGAAAGGACCATTGTTCTCCATTCTGCATGTAAAGGGGATATTCTTGATGCGAACACTGTGCGGTTAGATCACAATGAGGACAACAATCTAAATCAACATCTGGGTCCATACAATCACAGTTCCGCTTATGACATGTTGTAACACCAGACTATAATAAACAACGTTACAAGGGTTATATGCATTACTTTAAAACCTTTAAATCTAGGAGGTGGGCGGGGGGTAATTATTGTGCTGTAGATCATAAGGTATGTCATTGAGTTAAGTGGCGTTGTTTCGATTCTACACTTGTAGGTGCAAAGGACTATAGTGGCCGGTCTTACCTCGTGCGTATTCTCCGTGTCCTCGGCTCCGGTTTAACTCCACTGCTAAAGACCCTATGGGCAAGCTTATTGAAACAAACCAACAGTCCCCCGCCAAAGTCCCCATATAAATAGATGTCACATTTATTTATCGCAAATTTATTTTTTTAAAAGTATCAAGCAATCAAACAGATTATCAACTATACACTATCTACCTCAATCAGAAGGACAGTAATCGTGTTCCAAAGTCTCTACCAAAATCAAATTGTTTATCGCTTTGCTCACCCTGAGCAGAAAATTATCATTATCGAACTTAGTCAAAGTATTGATGTAATGAAACTACACACCACGTTTCGTCACTCTCGCGTAATTAGAACTAAAATTATCGTACTCTAAAGCATCAATCAATCAAATTGCTTATCTGTGCTTACCCTATGTAGAAAATACCCATCTTCGAACTCCATCGTGGCATTCGCCTAATAAACACCTACACAAAGTTTGAACATTCTAGCCCAAATAGAAGGGGAGTTATTGTGTCCCAAATAGTGTGGCGGACACACAGACAGACAGATGAACAGGCGGGCAGACAGGCAGACGAACCCATTTTGATAGTCCCCTGCTTTGTACCATATGTTAGTTTCAAAATGACCTAGTCTGTGTTGAGTGGACCTTAAACGGTGTATTTCGCTGATACGAGAACGATAATATCAATATCTCCAGAGGCAGTCGAGTATATGCATTGCTTACAAGAGTTACTTCCCCTCAGTAAACACACGGTCTTCAAAGTTTCAAAGATGCACATGATCACAGGGAGTAAAAATTAAAATTAGTGTAGGCCCGAATCCCAGGACCCAAGACACAACATAATCTGAACACTGGCATTTATTGTAGACAGTAAACGAGGGGTGTTTTAGATTTTAGTTCCGCCATGGCTGGGGTCTCAGATGATATTTATAACTGGTTGCTTGATTGGTTTGAAAAAAATAAAAAAGACAAAGGTGGATCTGTTCCAAATGTAGTTCCTATTCATCACCAACACGTTTGTTAATAAAACACCGGAATTTAAATGGGGACGTATAATTTCTTTGTTAAATTAATTGCAATATATGTAGATATTTACCATACAAGAGCACTGTAAACATTTGTCACTTATAGAAAACCATTTCTCAGAATTTCCATATTCCTTTTCCTCAAAGATACAATCTAAAAAATAAAGTTAAAAACAAATCAGATAATGATTATACAAACTGTTAAATACACCTTTCTGTGAGTACGGTCCTGATGAACTATACATATATACTTATGAACGCCCCATACGGGCACCTTTCTGCGACTAGAAATAATTTGCTATTTGCCACCCCGAACAGATTTGTCCCGAATTAAAGCCCCGATACCACTCTTGTTGTAACTGAATAATATGTCCAAATCTTTATTCTGGTCAACAAATTGTACTATTTTACAATATTCATATAAATTGATGATACAAATTTCATCTTAACACAACGAATTTAAAAAATTGGAAAAATTCAACTACATGGTTTTGAAAGCTTTACGTAAACACGTTCAAATGCAACTTGGATTTAAACATATTTTCGAACCCTCTGGACAAGTAAAATAGGATGTAATGGATAATTTACACATCAGGTAGGACACTTCAACATCTAAGTAGTTAGAATAAGGCTAATAACAGCGAGAGTGTTATTGTCCCTTTAACTCATGGGAGAGCCCCTGTTCGCACTTTCGACGCAACGCAACTAGTGGTAACGCCTGGTTTTCAGCAAGTATTTGCAACTAGTGGTAGTTTTTTAAAATCCAGATGAGAGATCTTTGGGATAGTTGGAGACAATTTACACTTGGCTTCATACTGAATTTGTACTTACGGCACATTTGTGTATGTTGTAAGAATGTGGCAAGTATTATCAACGATATTCAGATCCACTTGCGACTGTCTCGCGAATCTCGTTTTGCCAAGTCGCACGACAGTTATGCGTGAGAAATTCAGATCCACTTGCGACTGTCTCGCGAATCTCGTTTTGCCAAGTCGCACGACAGTTATGCGTGAGAATTAGGTGGCAATTTATATTCAAAAAGTGTCTTATTGATTGTCAAATTTGTCTCGCTTCCAGGGTTCACTGGACAGTTCGCCCATATCTCGTGCGCGTGACTTTTTTGAACACGTTCAAAATTCCATTGGCATAATAGCGATTTCCTGCGTCCCAAGTGGCCCAACGACCTTCAGGGGGCACACTTACAAAAATATTTTGAAAATTACATTGCCGAGGATACAATTTAGAACTCTTTCCTTGCGTTATAGAAACAAACTGGAACCATCGAATTCGTCGCCGAAATCTAACAAAAAACAAGATCGACATCTTCTGCCATAAAAATATTATAGAAAGCTTATTCAAACTTATACATTGGAGGATTTTGAAACATGCATACACCCGGCAGGGTCGACACTAAGAACTATCAGACATCAAATTAGGCGTGTCACACGGTCCGTTCCAAACAAGAGACCCACGCAACAAATGACTGTTGTCATCGCCAGATCATGGTCTTCGCGCTTATATTTAACATGAGGTTGCTTTTCCGTCCGTTGTCGCTAGTTGCGTCGCGTTATACATCACTATATAGAATTTTGCGCCTGTAGTATTGTCAGTGACAGAATGAGAGAATGACAAATAAATAATGCTTGGTTCGCTGATCTGCTGGCTTTCGTTCAAATGATTGTATTAGTTATAATATACAAACAATAACAATATAATGATAATAATCTTACGTTGTATACAAGATGTACCAGGTTTACAAGCACATTCATAACCTCCTTCCATATTTATACATTCCATACTAGTATGACATGTATGCCCCGATCCTTCACCAATACATTCATTGATATCTACAAATAATACCAATTATCAATCAAAACAAAAAAAAACAATTTATCGCTTTGAAGAAAAGGGCACGAATAAGTGGAATATATACAAAATCTCCCAGTAAATCATTTTAGGGCAGTTCAATTTAGATAAATTTAGTTTAATTTTAGTTCAAAGTATTACTATATTGTAGCACTAATATATGTACGTACCAAGACAGAGACTACCATAATGGTTGTCAGGCCAGTTACAATGATAACCTTCCAGACAATCACACCTATACCATCCTGGTATATTAACACAAACAGATTGACCATGGCAAGCCGATATACCCAAACCACATTCATCAATATCTACAAAGAACAATAATTTCTTATAAATCATGATTTATTTCATTAAGAGCTTTGCCACGGGCCACGGCAGTAGCAGGTAATAATGTCAACTTTCGTTAGGAACTTTGCCACGGCAGTAGCAAGTAATAATATCAACTTGATTGGCATGCGCCATATAATGGTACATGTTGTCTGTTTGCAATATTTGCATGTCTTGTTAATTTCAACTGCGAAATATTAGTAAAATCAGTAAACATTTGTCATTTGAGACCATCAAAACTGGTGTGAAGCATTAGGGTCTTGAGATTATGTACCCTATCCAATTTTAGCATTCCGAGAGCTTTTCCAAAAACATGTTGAACGTGATAGAGGCAACAGTTTTGAGTGTTGTTTTTTTTTAATTTGATGTGAAGCATATGGACTGTGATAGGGGGAACTCTATGATTTTTAAAATTTGGTGTGAAACAGTGGGATCGGAAAGGATGTAGAGAGATATATTTCGTGTCCGGAAAAGCTTGTGGATACGGCATACATCAGATTTCTTGATTTGTGACAGTCTAGTTTTCAAAATTTTCGGGGGGGGGGGGCTTCCAGACCCCCATCCCCACGTAAATACACGCACCGTTCCGCACTCAGTAACTCAGGCATTATATTGGCGTCCCCAACACTCTGCTGCACCCCTACTTTTACAATCCTACATACGGCCTTGCCCCAAATGCCGTTGCGGGGCTTCGCGCCTTCGGCGCTCGCGGTCGGTGATCAGGGGGCCCCCACATGTTCCAGGCCCCAGGGCCCCCACCATGGTTAATCCGGCGTTGGCTGTTGTCTGTGGTTATTTTTATTTAGAGATGTGGCTGCTGAGTGGGTGTGGCTATCTTTTTTTATTGGTATACCATCTCGTCTGGCTGATAAATTGCAAAACGTTTATAATGTGTCGGCCAGACTCGCTGCTGGAAGTAAATATGGAGATCACCACTGTTTACCTTTTGTTTTAGAATTCCATATACAGTCGTTCTTTTCAGGTTTAAATGGCACTGTTGCATTTATCGTTTCTTTTCGATATCTATATCCGAACGACCATAATGTAATTTCTTCTTAAGGCTTCACCAAGTGTCAACCCCGAAAAGTAGACACCGGTCTCAAAAAGTCTACCAAGGCCATGATAAGAAATGGACAGATACAATAATGCGGTCCCTTGTTTAAGTGTGAGAATTGTATAATTATATTAAAACATGACAATATCTCTCTGACATTTATCAACAAACACTTACCCAGTTCACAGTTAGGGCCAATATAACCATGTCTACATTCACATACGTTTGGTGCCAGACATTTCCCGCCATTTAAACACTGGCCATGGCAGGATGCTGAAAAGTACAGTTTAAAATTTAATGTATTGTTGTTTTTTGTTCATTTCTGTTTGCTTCACTAAAATTATGTTACAGCAATGCCAATGTTGAAGTTCCTTTAAGTTGCCAATGGCAAGTTCTATGACTTCGCTATTAGTTATTGGAGTATCTCTAAGGCATCTCCATTTTCCTTTATCCAAATCTGTCGTTTGCAACTATTGTGTTCCGGCAATCAAATCGAGAATTCGTTGTCTGACTGTGTGAATGTCTCATCACCACAATCATTCGGTTATATTGAGACTAACATAGTGGCGTTTTAATTAGTTATTACCCCATTTACAATGCGGGAGGGGGGCTGTACAGACAAGGGCATTTCCACCTTTCCCACTCGATCAACTCTACACACACTTATTTTCACCCCAATATAGGCGTTGCCCTGACAAGTGGTCTTGAAAATTCCGAAGTCGGGAGAGGGATTTAAGCTCGCATCGTTCTGGTCGCGACATCAATTCCATAACTTCACGACTATTGCGGTGCACGACTCAGAAGTGGGAATTGCAATTTTAAAAAAACCCTGACAATTGTTTTGTGTTCAAAGCCATACTAATAATAAAAACCTCGTGACATTCAGTTAAGATGAAATATAAATTATATATAAATTAATAAACAGGCTGCCCTTTAAAACCAAATTAATCAGATTACCTTCACATTTTGTTACACCGTCTCCTTGGTAACCCTTAGAACATTCGCATTTATAACTTCCTTTAATATTTATACAATCAGCATTAGCATGACAATGGTGGCTTCCTGATGCACACTCATCAATCTCTGTAATAGAAAAAAAAGGCTGTCTTATTCTTCTTTTTTTTCATAATAATTATCAAGAGATTTCGATGGCACGTTATGTATAAATTGAATTTACAAAATGATACGTTATTATTCTGGAAAGATTTTCGCAGCTTTTTAGTATGCAAGCTACATTGCACTTGCACAGATCTGCACCGGTGGCCTGATAAGCCAGATTATTAAACCAAGATACAGGATTCACAGAACATTGGCATTTCACAGACAGTTGGGATTGAAGAATCTGTATAATCTTCTATAGTGACGACAAGATTTAAATTAACGGAGAGACAGTCAGGCGAACTTAATCATATATTCTTTCTTATTTTACAACACTTATCTTTCTAACCACGCCAAACCAATGAAACCATCACTCATTTTATATTTCATTAGACTACAAATTTTATTGTGAAAAAAAAGTAGGCAAAAAAACACAAATATTTTATTGTTGGCGAATAAATTTATACCTTAATTATCAGTAAATATAATTAGGACGGGTTTTTTCTTCAGTATAAGAAATTTAAACCACATGTTGATAAAAAATGTGCACGGAATGAAACTACATGTAATTAAATACATGTATATAACCACCATGAGAGACTGTTCGTACTGATGTAGGTATTTTGTATAAGATATATAATAAGAGCACGAGTCTATCTTGTGAGATATGTTGAAAGATGTGTTACCCACCCAACGTTACCACCTGACTAAAATATCACATCTTAACCAACACTTTCTTGTTTTGTTTGTGATCAGTCTGGATAGAAAAAACTCAGATAAAAAAAATCTTCAATGTGTAAATGGTATCATTTACATAAGGGTAAATTTTTGGCAAGGGGGCAAGCATATTTAATCTCTCTGTCATCTTTTATGATAAATGGTTTTTCTACTTTAATTTTATTTTACAGCAGTTCTTTACCACTTCATAACCAGTTCTTTATTTAATTTCCAAGAATGCCATTATAGTTCTTTATTTTAATTGCTTATACCTTTATGACCTTTAAGAATGTACAATTACAAGATAAGGTTATTATAATCCACAATGAAGGGTTAAAGTAGTATTCTTTTGATGAATTTCCTTTTTAAGTGGTTGCCAATTATTCGAAAATTTTACTTCATTTTCAAATTAGAATACGAAAAACAGCGATGTCAAGCTATAATGATTAATAATATCTCCATACTTTTAAGACGAAAACATGTTTTAAGCGCAAGTAATTCACACACAAAAAGTTTAAATATACTACAAAAACTTTAAATCAACAATGGCAGTTCTTTTTTATGACTTTATTGGTTTGTGTACCGTCTTCACAATTTTGGTTTCAATTGTGCAGCTGTTAAAAGGTACTCGTGCTTTTTAATGAATTAGAGGTACCGTTTCCTCCTATTAATAAGGGTAATTTACAAAGTCAGCCCAAAAAGCAAGTTCCTGTATACTGCATCTTTATATGGGACAAAGGTCAAAGATGGTAAACTTCAAATGATATCCCACCCTCATCGGGTTCTTCTTTCAAAACATAGGCCATATTTAATCAACATTTAAGAAAACAAATATTGCTAGACCCCCTTTTTTTATAAGCATACTAATTTCTATGTTATTGCAATTTTTAGTCTACATTCGCCTTTGTAAAAGATTATGAAAGCCATGACGTCTAAACAGTTCTATATAAATTATTGTCTGTATAAACAATTTGCTTTAGTAAAAAGATTATAGATCTAATAACCTTCAGTGTTTTTCTATTGAGTAATAATAACGTCCTTTTTAACAAGATTGTACAAGGTAAGGAGAGGAGAATAAAAAGCCTTGGCAACGCTTCCAGACAGCTTGACCCGAGGAAAAAATTCTAACCTCTTGTGGAGATTGTTAACCTGTCTGGAGAGGCGATGAAGAGAATTATATTTACTATTCTTTCGCAGATAATTAGCTAATTTATCACTAGAAATTCCCAATCCCGTTAATACTTTCTTTGATGTCTAGGTATACATGTAGTAAGGTATGGCTGACAATCAAGTAGTTTAGGTGTGAACCATGTAAACACTTTAAAGCATTTCATCTACATTCTCTATGAATGTCTACTGTTCTAAAGTAAGAAATTGATGAGATAATTATAAGAGCTTGCATTGATAGGAAAAATATGCTTCTATTGCAGTCCAACACACAAGATGAAATGAAATGAGCCAATTATTGCCGATAACAGACAAATGTGCGTCCATGTTCTTTTTAAATCACATCTACCACTCGCGTCTCCAAACCTACCGCAGAACTGAAGAAAACCCGGGACCTTTGTATATATAATATGTGCATGTACATATCCAACAATATTTTAAAATATGTTTTGTTTGACGTGGGGGTCGTACCTAAATTACCCTTCTGTTTATCTACACATAATAACTTGAATAAAGGTATTTGAATATCACAATATAACCCAATGAACATTGGTGCAAAGTGTCAAGTGTTTGAATTCTTACCTGTTACTTGTGATTCAAAGTAATAGATTAAAATGAACATCTAATATTATTAGTAAGGTAAATGTAAAGCGACAGCCTTCAGATAGAAACTGAACTTTAGTTCCTATTTCGCATGAGATAATCAACGTCTATACTGAATCATGACCCACAATGGTCATTTCTTAGAAAAAGTGTCTTCATCCATTTCAACTCTCTGTAAGTCATTATTTATTACCCATCTGGAACCGAACATGATTTAAAAAACAATTCCTGTGATTAGAAAATATATAGATGGAGAGCTGTGTGATGTGAAGACAATATCCGTTGATTTTATAGCATGGCTGTATTAGATTAGAATAAAGCTATACATACCAAGCAATGGCCCATCACCAAACATCAGTTCACCTATAGGTTGCATTAAAAAATTCAAAAAGAAAACATGCTGTTAATCGTGTAAGAAGGATTGGAATAAAGCACCGAATTATTAAAGCTGCAACTTCAAAATAAAACATGCTCCAAATAAGTACTAGAAGCGTCTACATGATCATATGCAAAGCGACAAGACGTGGCCCTTCATTTCCCGGATTCTTTTTTTTTTAAGTTTGCAGGTTAATCATGTGAACATCCACAAATCCATAATATTTTACCACACTATTAAACATTTAATATGTTATAATAGTTCGTTGGATTACGATGACTACACCCGGATTGGTACCACACATTGGTCAGGGCTAAAAGCTAAGGCCTATTGCAGATTACGCCATAGGTCAGGAGATGTAAATAGGGTTGGGGTTAAGATTGCTCTAAATGTCGTCAACAATCAAATGCCCTAACCATATTTACATATAGTGATCTATGCCGAAATCTGCAATATGTCTCAGCTTTTTGCCTTTACCCGTATAATAACCAACTAATCCATTTTGATTTCCGGTAGGGGGTTGGGGGACGGGTTCTTTATTCAATGTAATGATCATTTTACGGGACTGTGCTCATCTGTTACAAATTGAATACAATATGTGCTTTTGACTGACTATTTTTAACACACCGTGGCCTGAAGTGCAACACTGTAGATGTAGTAACCTGTTTTTTTTAGATTTCTTCTATAATTTATCTAGACTTCGGTAATAATTTGAGTTCATATCACCCCACCAGTAATTTTCAATGGCAATTCTGAAAGGCCCGTCATAATGATTCATTAAATATTTCCCAAAGAGAACTGTTCGACCTAAATGCCAGAATAACTTCTTTTTGAACCACATTTCCAGGTTCGTGCCTACCGGCCGGGTCTTTTTTGACCATAATGGCATTGGAGGGCGGGGCTTACTTAAAACCAGTTATAGGCATTTTTGACAACTTTCAGCGGCGAGTCTAGTGTATTGATTCAATTTCCCAACATGTCCCCATAATTTTGAGAAACCACCAGCCTGTACCCGCCTGTTAGCCTTTCTCCGCGTTTGATATCCATATGTATGTGTGATAAATTTGTTCGCACTCAGCAGGCTGTAATCAAATTACTCAAATCTATATAAAATAAGAAGACACGAATCTTTGTGAATCTAAACAATCTTCGTAGTCGAGTAAAAAATAGAAGTTCCCAAGACTCTGGTTAGCCATATAGTCATGTGTCATCGCATGTTTCTGTTTGACTTCCAGTAGACCGGTTTCCCAATATTGACCTGTCCAGTGGAGACATGGAGTGGTCATGCCTTGTTTGATATTAATTTTTCTTGACCAATTGTTTCAATAATGATGTCCGTTGATCTGCGTGCCTCATTTAATGATTTAGGATGTAAATTGATTGCCTCTATTGAAGCAGTAAACAAGACGTGATATTGTCTTTATAGTCGCCACGCAGTTGGTAATCTGTAATCACGAGGACATGATTAGTCCATTTCAACTGAACCTATCCCTTCACTCAATTACTATTTTTATCCATAAAAGGTGATTTGTAGAATGAGCTGCTTTATTCGGCTAGTTTGTTTCTTTTGATGGGGATTGTATTGATTGACAGTTCATTATTCTTTAATAATCAACAATCGTCTAATAGTGCAGTTAACCATGATATATGTCAGTACTTGATGGCAATATCCACAATTACTTCCAACTTTAGTTTCCATCTTATTGCTTTTCAGTATGGTTGCTGCAAATATGTTTTAGCTAAATCTATATTCTCAGATATAACTTTTCCAGAAACCCTGAGCATTGACTAAAGGCCAAAGACTTCAGAATAAACGGGGAATAAAAATAATTTAGGTCATACAGGAGCAAGTAGTCATGTTGGAAATGTTGGTATTTTTTTTAGAAAAATTGATATAATCATAACGTAAGTAGTGTCCATCTACATGTACTAAAGATCATATGGATTTCACCATCCCATCTTTAATTCTATGTAGCCGAGGAACGATAACTCATCATTATGTATGAACACCTCCCAGTACTATTTTATTATATTAGGGTGTGGGTGGGTGGCTCTCGGTTGGTATAGAACATAACATTGTGTAATAAAACGTATTTCTTAATCTCAGACTGAAATTTTTTGTTCATGGTCGACTTGTAAGCTTATTGGTTCTTGCAATGACCTCTAAGTTCTCCAAAATACAAGATACTTAAACATCTGACTGGTCGGGGGGGGGGGGGGTAATGGTGGCTAAGTGGGTAAGACACTTGGCTCGCTAGCCTTGAGGTCGGGTATTCGATCCCTGCATCTGCCGAGAAAGTTCATCCGGACTTTCCGGCGTGGTTCCCCATTATGGGTGATGCAGGACGGAGGGCCGGACTAGGACAACTTTCTAGTCATTCGAATGGTACGAAAAACCGAGGTCCCGTGTACACTTTGGGGTGCACATAAAGGGTCCCTTGACAGTTTGATATAAGAGTAGGCCGTGGTGCCGCTGTCCGGGCAAATTTCCCGCATAGCACACTGGCGCATGCCCGTCTTCATTAGCCCAGTTCTGAGCACCATTTCATTTCATTTCCGACTGATCGGAAAGTGGTTATCCTGAAAAGCGATGCCATCCGTATACGGTTTATGTCAATTACTATTGAATCTTAACACCACACTTGACACGCAGCAAAAGAATGGGGGTGTAACGGTGCCAAATTGGGGTAGTAGATCGTGAGTAAACCAACTGGAAAGCGCTATAATCTTTTAAGATGCACCCGTAACGTCTTGTCCCTGTCTCTCATTAAAACAATATTTTCGGGGTCTCAGGGGGGGGGGAGAGAAATGAAATTGGGTTTAGCGTCCTACATTTTTTGCAACAACAGTCAGCCTATTTTTTCATTGAATTTAGATTGTCAAGGATTCTCGTACGCGAAGGCCAACGTCTAGCAGGGATCTCAGTTTTTCGACCCATATGACTAACTATATGATGTGCCTTACCAGCCCCCATCTGCACAAGGCTGGAAAATCCCCGTGAACTTTTGAACTCACGATCTGCGAGTTAGTGAGCCACTGACTTACTCACTGAAACACCCTCGGTTCCCTTGCAAAGCTTTCTAAAGAACCGAAAAATGTATCAGTAATCCCCCGACAGAACGGTCCAGAAACAATCTCTACAGCAGGGCTGCCGTAATTCTATTATTTATCCGCCAGGGCACCGATGGTGCCTAAATGTGATTGACCACGAAAACGGGAACTATTATCCTTCAATAGGCATTTGAAAAGCAATTTGTTGAATAAAATGAACTAATTTTCAAGGTCCCTCCTGGTAGATAAAAACAATATAATTATTTCGCCCACTACAAAGGCCCCCGCGCCACTGGCGAACAGAGCAGCATTGTACAAGCTAACTAATTTTAAAGCAGATATAAATTTTCACCAGCAAACTCTATTCGGGACTTGGTGTGTTGTTATTCGGACACCAAGCAGAGAGTGCGTAAGTGGTAAAGTATAACATACTTATTGAGGAACAATTACTAATTAATTTGGGAGTGGTTTCAAAGAGTGTTCTGACAAGTGAAAACACTGAGACTCATCGAAACGTCGCCCATATAAATAAGTAATTGATCGTGTACGAGAATATGTATGTGTTATAGTTTATTGATGTACCCAGTCAGTAAATGACTCAAAAGGACGGTTTATTACGTACATGCAGATTCGTTTGTGGGGCTTAACGTCCGCTTCCAACGCACATGTAAGTGGTGTATGGTAGGATTTGTGGAGTTTTTAAGGAGTATTAATTTTGTCTAATCAACACTTTGAACCGATTTCATTTGTCAATATGACGGTGAAGATATCTACAATCTCTACCAGCTTGTTAATCTTATACCTTTCACCACGAATCTAATCAGACATTGTCTTTCCGTGGGTATTCTAAGGTAGTGCACAAAGACGGTTATTCGGGACCATTAAAAAAGATATTTTGTCAGAGTGACTGTGCCTCATTAAAGTTACATTTCATTGAGAAAAAAATCGAGTGTCTCGTAAAAATGTTTACTTAAAAATAAACTAAGATATATTATTTCTTGCAATCTTTTACAGTCCTAATCTTATAAACTGACTTTTGATTGGCCCAGTTCCCGATTCTCTGGTTGGGTAACATCTTCAGTACTGGTAGTAACAAGCGTTAAATATGGGCACATACTTTACTTGGAATTGCATATAGTACAACCATCTGCTTGTCTTAAAAGTGACATTAAACCCATTCTAATATATCATAATGATCAATAGGAGAGACTTTCAGTTTTTTTCTCAACAGAATGTTACTTTAAGAAAATTAAAAACACCAGTGAATATTATGGAGAAGGGACATTTATTGTAAGCAGGTGTAATTTCTGTGGAAAAAGATTAAATTCTCTGATAAAATAAAGTATCTAGAAAGCTAATTGTGATTTTCTGAGTAAAATCAATGTACAGGAAGAATAAATCACATTTCCGTAATGAAACTACCTTACATAACAAAAATAAATGTCTTTTCTCCATAAAATGATCATTTTGGTGTTCCAGAATGGTGGCTAATCATGGTCATAAAGAAGGTTTTATCTCTAGTGAAAATAATTTGTACAGACAGAATTGAAAATGAAATATCTAATGGGAAATACAAATTCATCATGAAATGTTGCATGTTTTTCCTCTTCCATGTATTATATTTTTATATAATAGAAAAATCTGTGTATATATATGCATTTTATTGCAAAGCATGTTTTCATGTTATGAAGGAGCTACAAAGAATTTGTATACATTTTTACTTCCACTAAAATGTACATCTTGTCTAACTTCGGTAATTTTGACTTCATCATTATAGACCTCTTTTTATCTACTTATCAGAGTAAGCTTGTTGATTTGAATTAAGAGAAAATTTAAATATGGATTACTTCTTATAAAACCTGAATATACATTTTTTTCAAGACACTGGTATGCAGACTAGAGTTGAAAGTGAAGTTTTCATGTCAAGGTATATTTTATTTTACATGTTTTTAGACTGCTATAGATTAAGACACAAAATTGCAGACAAGAGTTAATGATAATGAGGTTTTCATGTTAAGGTATTTTCTATTTTATTTTAGGTAATTTATTTAAAGCATGTGTACCTATGAAATTAAACCCTTGAATGTTAAAGAAACATTCTGAAGTGACTGCTAAATATAGAAACTAATGCTAAAACACTTCAATTCTAAAAAAAATGTATGTGTTTACCTTTTTTGATGGAATTATTTTAAAGCTAAATAAATATTATCTCATAAAAATATGTATTATATCAGAATTTTTAAGAATTCTTTGATGTTTCCTGAATAATCTACTTTTGAGAACATTGGCTGTTTATTCTCTTAACAGTTTTATTTTTATTCTCCCGTTAATGTGTCTAGGAAATACACCCAATTTATGTGCTTATCTTTCAATAGAACAATATTCACCCTACATATTATCTCCTCAAAATACATAATGTTATGCTTATTAGATTTATTTTTTGATGTTTAACAAAATGAACACTTGTAAGAACATTAACCTTATTTTTTTTAAAAAATTAAAAAAATATCTAAATTATTGAAACATATATCCCTTTTACTGCCTCTATTTCCGCAATGGATCATTCTAATAAATGTCTGTATTTCTTTTTGTAACAATAATGCATGTTTAGAATATTTATCTCCTTAATACTTTGATTTGCATCAGGAAGTTTATGATTTTCTGGTAGGTTTTATTAGGTTTTTTTCTATACCATGGTTTATAGTAATCAAGAGATACAGAAATATAAAGTGAGAAGCATGCTGTTTTATTAATCTATGTTTTTATCTCCGTTTCCTCTCGTTACATTCATCTGATGAGTAAGATGGAAACTGTCCAAATTTATTTCAATCAATAGAATAAAGAACGGTGAAATACTTGTAGTGGTCTTTATTAGTTTACTTTATTGATGGTGTTAAACTTAGTCACCTAATCGATGAGAAGGTTAGTCTGACATCATACTACGTCTCTGAGCACGCTCTCTTACAGAAAATGTAATTAATGTTCTATCTAACAGACATCTTGCTACAAATATCCATCAGCTTTATTTAAAACCAAAGTATATCAGCAGCCCAAGCAATCCTCATAAGTACCATTTAGAAATTCAATTTTCTAAATATTTGACATTAACGCCCTATTAGCTTATTTATACTACACAATTTTTGGGATAATGGAAAGAAAGGGGGATGTCAATCATCTGTCAATTATTTTTTAATATCATGTAAATTCGTAATCGTCATTGTATAATGAACAATACATCAGTAATTGACCTCAGACAATTTGAGAGAAGTACGCGTACTCTATTCCACAAAGGATGCAATTCTCTGGAACTGCAATTTTGTTTGAAAAGCATGTATGTTTTGTGAGGCAAAAAATCTGAAGAGCCTATACATGGACATTTAGAATGTATTGATCAATTGCTATGGTTGAAATTAGAAACTTATTTATAGTATTAAGATTGAAGTCATGTGATATGTTGCCTCTCATCTTCATTGACATGTCACTACTAGAGCTTGGCTTTAGCGATTTTACTAAACATGGTCCATGTAGAATTTAATCGTGTCTCTACTAAATCAATTATTGTACCTTTTACATTAACAAATTGACATGGTGATATTGATATTTGTCCTCTTAGCACTTCTACAGGCAATTAGAGAGCATGCCATTGAATGTTTAGATGAACTTTGAAGTGCAATGTACTTCTTTTATGCTATAGTTCATGAAATCAAACTCAGTTCATTCCGATCAATTATTGAAGAATGTGGTTTCTGTTCAGGAGAGATGTTAGGAAGGCTGTGATAGTGATGTTGATTCAATGTTCGCGACACTTGCATGCAACATTACAGCTTGGAATAAAATTCTGATCAAATATTTTCCAAATTCATATGAAAAGAGCTCCCAACCATTTTGTATTTAAGTAACTCTTGAATGTTTGTATTAGATACGAATTTAAGTGAAATGTTTGGTTGATTTTGTTTCATCTTGTCAGAATACACCATTCCATGGTCTTCCCTTGAACTTTTGACGACAGATAAGGATGTTTTCTTTCTTTTTAGGAAATGGGATTTATTCTTTGCATTATCTACAGTTGTTTTGAGAGGTAGTAAAAAAGATATCATATAACTTACCAATACAATGTAGCCATCAATAATAATTTATCTTTAAACAATTTCTTTCTAAAAATAGATGGATACATTCTTTTTCCAACAATATCTCTGGGTTTGTTTTGTTAAATAATATACACAGCCTTATTAGAATATATTACACCTGCTTACAAAGAGCTATTTACAAAATATGATACAAAATAAGGCACAGCCATAACGTGAAAAGTGTCTCCAGTGTATAAGTCTTGCTACCTTCACAACTATACGCGTCCAATCGGTTGTGACCATCTGAACACTGACAGGCATAAGAACCAATCGTATTCACACACACTGTGTTGCTATGGCAATGATGTCCAGTCTTCCCACCGTCCGCTAAGCACTCATTAATATCTGAAACGATAAATAATTATGATATATCAAATAATCAGAATATCCTTAATAGGGGATAATCTATTTGTTTCCATATTCCAACAGACATATATCCACGAGAGTTACCCAAACCACCCATTAAAAATTTGTAAGTTGGCACCGTTCAAGCAATACTTGTTCTAGTCACTTTATATTAAGTCTCTGAGCTGATGAATGGTGACGATTTGAGTGCATCAGTCAAATTCATTCAATTGCACAATTTGTACTTAATTTTGGTATAAGACAGTACGTAATGCGAAATTTAGGCACACTGTGGACAATGGCTGTTTTTTTCTGATTTTAACCTCACAACTTCAACCATTAATTAAAGGTAGCCTAGAATATTTGGAAATTTCTTATTCTTATTATTGTCTCTAATATTAAAAGAATATATTAATAAAAGAATCCTCTCCTTTAATAATTTTACAACTTAGTAATGTATCTCTGGAGTGAAACCTTACTGACTTAACAGGTGGTGTCAAACTGTCAGCTTTCAAGTTCTATACTGACAATAAAAATCACCTTATTTAAGATATTTTGCTTTGGGATATTACATGTATATTAGCAAAAATAAATCATTGATTGGGCGTTTGGGATATTTTTGCATATAACTAATGTCGGGTTTTTGTGCTTACAAAGGTGTCATTCTTTAACCAACACTGTAAGGCATATGGCAATGGGGTCAACAATAAGACTGATGTCCCTCTCCTTAATTACAAAATAAAGAGATAACATTCATTAATAAAGCATTGACTAATCATCATCCAGCTCAGTACAGACATTTACCTAATGAACATCTACACCAAGTTTCAACATTATACCTCAATCAATTAGAAGCAGAGTTCTTGTGTTCCAACATTATCAAAGATTCTTTAGGCATACAGTATTGATATTGTATAGATGTAATATGAACATTTGTCTAATTTCAGCACAGTGTGTGCCTAAATTTCGCATTACATACTGTCTAATACCAAAACTTAGTACAAATTGTGCAATACAAGTAGAAGTATTTCATTCTGATGTTAGTAGAGCCACACTGTAACTATTACTCAGACAACAGATAACTGTTATAACATCATCAGAGGAAATCCTAACCTACAACACTGAATATGGTTTTGATAAAACTGGTACTAGTTCATACAGCAGTGATTCGATGTACACCCTCTCACTGGAACTTGAAGCCCTTTACCGCACACTAAGAAAACACCAGGTGTACTATTGTACGGTTAATAACACCAACAAAGAAATCATCTTCTCATTCATGTAATTCTTGAAATATTCTTTACCTAGCTGAACACCTTGTTGTTTTTCATAAGATATCAGCTTAACAATTATTAGATGTATTATGCCCATATAATCTATGTGATGTATTTACAAATGAAATGAAATGAAATGGAGTTAACTGTCCTACTGTTCTGCTCCTAACCTGGGCTAATGAAGACAGCATGAGCATAATATGCCATACAGTGTGGTATGAGGGAAATTTTGCCAAGGCAGGGGTGCTACCTCCTACTCTTATATCGAATTCCAACTGTCAAGAGATATTTTATGTGCACGCCAATGTGTACACGGGACCGTCCTAACAACTAGACAGCTGTCCTTGTTAGGTCCTCCTTCCTGCATCACTGACAAGGGGAAACCAGGCCAGAAAATCTGGATGAACTTTCTCATCCAATGCAGGGATCAAACACCTGACCTCCAGACTAGCGAACTAGTGTCTTACCCACTTAGCAATGTGATTCACCGATTTCTTTACAAGTTCATTTTGTGCTTTTATATATTCTACATTATATTGGGGCATTATTGCCTGTTTTGGGCTTATACTGTGAACTTGTTTTGGGTATGACGTTGGTTATACTTATTCTTATTTAATACCCAGAGGCGTAACTACCGGGGGGGTATGGGGGGGTATGTACCCCCCCACTATTTTGCATTCAGTCGGTAAATTCTCGTGTTTGTCGGTAAATTGAAAATGTCAGTCGGTAAATTTAAAAAGTTATATAGCAAATGTTTTTATCATGATTTACCGACCAGAATCTTCGGTATTACACTGTTTCGTTACAGAAATTTCGAAACCGTCAGTCGGTAAATTTCAAGAGTTATGTAGCAAATATTTGTATCATGATTCACCGACCAGATTCTTCGGTATTACATACAGTGTTCTATAATTATATTACAGGAATTTCGAAACCGTCAGTCGGAAAATTTCAAGAGTTATATAGAAAATATTTGTATCATGATTTACCGACCAGATTCTTCGATATTACACTGTTTCGTTACAGAAATTTCGAAACCGTCAGTCGGTAAATTTCAAGAGTTATATAGCAAATATTTGTATCATGATTTACCGACCAGATTCTTCGGTATTACAGTGTTCTATAATTTCGAAACCGTCAGTCGGAAAATTTCAAGAGTTATATAGAAAATATTTGTATCATGATTTACCGACCAGATTCTTCGGTATTACACTGTTTCGTTACAGAAATTTTGAAACCATCAGTCGGTAAATTTCAAGAGTTATATAGCAAATATTTGAATCATGATTTACCGACCAGATTCTTCGGTATTACACTGTTTCTTTCATTACCGTACCGAACTTTCGAATGTCTAAATTCACCAAAACACCCCTGTATGGAACTGCTCTGAATTCTAAATAAATCTTATATGAACTAGAATCCTTGAAAGCAGCCGCGGATTCACGGCGGGGGGGGGGGGGGGGGCAAGCTGTAAAATGTAAAAAAAAATTGTATCGACAAAAAACACTGAAAATAGGGTGGGAGTTGTGTTTAATATTTGAAGATCAGATGCCAGGAAATCGCATATATGGAGTCTTATCTTAACAAAAATTCTGGGGGAGGACCCCCAGAACCCCCTCAGCTGCTTCGCACCTGCGGCGCTCATAATTCGAGCTTCGCCCTCAAAGTACGCCCCCATTTCGTAATTTCCTGGATCCGCCCCTGGAAAGTGAAGTCATTATATCTAATCCGCTTTTAAAAAGCTATGTAAAATAGCACATTTTTCTATTGATCGACCCGTCGGTAAAATCGGCATTTGGATACCCCCCCAGAAATTTATCCCTAGTTACGGCACTGTTAATACCACTTCATCTCATCTATGAGAGAGATACAGAAATGGGGTTTAACGTCCACTCGACACTTACTCATCTATGAGATTGAAATTATTGTTTTGGTTGAATTGTATAATACATATTACAGACATACCAATTAAAGATATATTACGTAAGACTTAAATAAAGAGGTAGTCATTCTGGTTATAATAGTTCAAAAATAGATAATGAAAAATTGATTTATTGAATATTTCAGTTAAATTATTAAATTGTGTATTATGGTAACTTATGTACTTGACAATTGAAACTATGTCCTGATTATCTATTTTAGCGTTGAATGTTTCTGTTGTGTTCTAATCAACTTAAAATCAGAGTTATCCGATGATTCAGAAAGAATGTTATGGATTTGTCATGTTAATATATGTTTGAATAATAATTTATATAACATTAGAAACCCAAAGAAAGACCTGCAATCAACAGATTTAGCTCTAACATAACGCATCTTTGAACCACATTTTACATTTAAATAACAGAATGTTATTGAATAGTTGTAAATATTATGTCTTATAAGTAGTCAATTAAGGATTCAGATGCTATAGTCTGTAAAAAATCTTGCTGTAAATCATATTCTGACACTCTTGCAAATAAATAACTAAGCTAAATGGAATAGATTAGCAAGAAACCAGTTTTAGTGCCATATGTTTCTTTGGGCAAGCTTTCCAAAATTCATATTTTCTTACCAAACTTGATATACTACCTAAGAATGTTTGAACAGTGGCTTAATCATACTTGAACCCAACTAACATTTCTTTTTTCGATGAATACCATAGTTTAAGCCCCAATAACACTCTTGTTGTAAATGAATAATATGCCCCAATCATTATTCTTGTCAACAAATTGTACTATTTTACAATACCCCAATTTAATTGATGATACAAATTTCATCTTAACACACCTAATTTAAAAACTTGGAAAAATTCAACTACATGGTTTGAAAAGCTTTAAGTAAACACTTTCAAGTGCAACTTGAATTTAAACACTTTCGAACCCTCTGGACGAGTAATATAGGATGTAATGGTTAAATTACACAACATGTTTTTCCGGACCTGTCAAGCCAGCAAGAGTGGTATTGTCCCTTTAATTGTTTAATAATTTTTTAGCTGTTAAAAGTGAAATTTAAATTTGAAGACATTGTGAAGAAATCAATATTTCATAGAACTTGAAAAGATGCTTTGAATATTTAAGAAAATAATCAATGTTTTTTTAATCTCACTTTATGGGTGATGTTAAGGTATATAACATCCTAAAAGGCCACCTTAATCTCTCGCTTTTAAAGAAACATAAAAAAGATATTTAAACGAACCTCACACAAAAAAATTTGCGCACATTTTGATATTGAAAGTTGCGACACCGTTTTAACTCTTATCTTTCCAGATTTGAATAAACCGTGCTCAATAAAAGATAAGAGGTACAGAATTAGGGTGCCTCTAAAGTAATTTACTCTTGGATCAAACGATTAATATTTTCCAGTCTAACTATATTACGCAATGGTGACACCAAAAGCATGTTATGACGGAACAATGAGATGCAAGGTTTAACCATGCCAAAAAGCATGTTTGCGTTCTTTTTCTGTTAGTCATGGCATCCCAGTCTACATACTAGGTAAGTCAATATTTGTTATATCTGCATTTTGGTATGCAGATTCAGCACGTTTACAATACAAATTAGAGAATCATGAGTTTAGTATGTTATATTCTTTGAAACTTTCATATATAATAATATTTCAAAACTAAAACATCAAATTGCACCTGATCATGTACATTTTATTCCACATAGGAAGAGGGACATGTTCCATAAACTAGTTTGCTAAAATCCATAGAGGTTATTTTTATTCAGAAGAGAAGCATTACCGTTAATTCAAAAAGTGTATAATTCCTAAGCAGAATTTGAAATGAAGTGTGACTCATGCACTGATATATTTGTAGAAAAGTTTGGTATATACACAGGTAGATGTATATATATATATATATATGTGTGTGTGTATTACCTACAGATATATAAATACAAGTATATATAGGTGTATGTATACAGTACGTGTAGACATAGCTATACATAGACTGGCTGAAACATTTCCGCTTATTACTTATCTCATGTCTTATTTCACTTATCTTCACATTAAAGTTCAAACCAACAGGTAGGTAGAAAAATATAAAGGATTGTATCAAATTAAAAACAAAAATAGCCATAATCTACATTTACCTATGTAATAAGTTTTTATTTATTTATTTAAAGCGGATGCACATTTCACATAACATGATAATTCATTGTTCATTGAATACATGTGGTAGAACTGTACCATAGATAAGATAGATCCAGTCTATTAGTCTACAAACTCATTAAGATCTGATCTCGTTTCCCCTTGCAATGAAACTGGACAGGGGGTTTGGGAAATAACAATGCATAAGGGAGAAAAGCTAAGGTCCAATATACTCTATGGTATGCACGTAAAAAACAATATGACAGTTTGAGTTCAGAATAAGAGTAGACCAAAGCACTGCTGTCTAGGCGTAATTTCTCTCATAGCATGCTGTATGGCATATGCCCATCTTTATTAGCGTGGTTGGTGCAGCAAGGTAGCCTGTAAAACCCCATTTCATTTCCAGGGCCATATGTAGGATTTTAAAAGTGGGGGTGCAGCAGAGTGGTGGGCGGCAATATAATGTCCAAGGTACTGATATTGATCATAATGAAGTGTAACATATCATTTTACAATTGAAAGACTCAATTTTTTTTTTGGGGGGGGGGGTGGGGGATGCATTTCTCGTGGGGTGCAATGTACCCCCTGCTAGATACTTTTCATTTCTCTGTAATCTCTATATTTCATTTCAATCAAATTAATGGCATAAATAGGAATAATGTTTTGTTTACTTCTTGGTATATAGGCCTACACATGGTTACAGCCTGAATCTATTAACATTAATATTAATGAGTAAACAAAATAATCAAATTATTCAACTATTCTATATCCCTTTTATCACAAAATCGGTAAATTTCCTAATTGGTGAAAATTGAAATTTATATGTTATCATGATCTAGAACTTGAGCTTACAGTTTGTATTCAATGTGTGTTGCATTATCTGACCTTTCTAGACTTATTAAAATTGTTATATTATCTAAAATTGAAATCATGGATCCGTGTAATCTGCTGAATTATGAATTCAATGAAATGATGTCTACTGCTGATAAAGGGGGGTCTCTAGACATTCACAACCAAATTCAGTCAGATTACTCTGATAAACTTCTTAATGACAACAGCTCAACATAATTTCAAGTTTCATCCAAAGTTCATAATTCATCATTAACCATGTGCAATGCAGGATAGAAACAAGTGCAACAATGATGAGGGATAAAATTTGTAAACAATTGCTTACCTTCACAATGTATGCCATCTCCTTGAAATCCAAGTTGACACTGACATGCATAGCGTGTGGCAAGATTAACACAAGTTGCATTGATATGGCAGTTATGTCCAAGGCCACAAAAATTTGTGCCTGAAAAATATAATGTATTCTATAAATTTACTGGAACAAATAAATTGATATAACCATGTTCCTAACCCAAAACCCAAGACATTTTACATTGAATAAGTGATATCACAGATATGATGACATAATGAAGAAATAACAATAAAAGACAGTAAATAGAATAAGAGTCAATGACCATTTGTCCCATTCCAGGAACTAGATAACAGTTTATATTGTCAGAAAGTTATTTAGATATTATCATAGACAAGTTCCGTTGTCTTAAATCAACTGATCACTCAAACCAAATAATTTAATTTGTTTTCTTATCTATGGACTGTCTCTTTAAAAGAAGTAAATCAAGAAAACTTTCTTTAGATTAGCAAGGAAGTTTAGAAAGTAAATATTTTCATTACATAGGATATATTTATAGGTGTACATGTTTAAACTGGTGCTTCATGATGGTTAATTATATATACCTCCCATATTCTGTCTTATTAAATCAGTGATTGAGTACAAGAACTACATCAGGTTTTATTCTACGATAAGAATTCATGTTTTTGTTGTGATTTTTTTTACAAATTCTGATAAGAATTGTCTTAAAATAATATCAAATGTTATTTTTAAACCAGTTTAATTACAGACTCCATATTTTTTACCTTTACAGACAGGACAACATTCTCCCTGAATTTGTAATCTCTCACTTTCTGGACAATTTAATTTTGGACAGCTTTCTTCTGGATCTTGCTGTTCACAAATCATTTTTCCATTCTAAAATAAATTAGTTTTCAGCAATAGCTATTATTGTGCATATATAATGTAGAATGAATATACATGTGTTCAATACAAAATAACCATATAATAAATTTGTTTTATAAACAATATTTTCATTCAGTGGATATCAGAATTTGAAACAGGTTATGTCTATGTGTAACATGTAAAATACACAGTAGCTAGAATATACATTTAGAATACACAGTAGCTCGAATATGCAGAACACTTATTAGTATACATGTACAATATACTGCACTAATTTGAATATACATGTAGAATATCTAGTTGCTTGACTATACATGTGGAATACACAGTAGCTAGAATAGGCAGTATATACATGTACAATACATATATACCAGCTAGAATAGGTAGTAAATAACATGTACAATACATGTACATATTTACCAGCTAGAATATACATGTGGAATACAGGGTAGCTAGACTATGCAGTACCTGTATTAGGAAATATTATGTGTACAATATGCATACACCCCACTAGGGCTGGACGATATTCTCGATATCCCGATATATCGCGATGTCAAATTTTTTCATCGTCGACGATCTTTGGTCACCAAAAACATCGCGGTATAGCAATATATCGTTTTTTGCAGATTATCGTAAATACCGCGATATTTATTGACGATATATTGCTAATTATGTGCGAAATATGATATAATTTAAATCAATAAGAAGACATCGTTGATTATCTTTGTTGAAATGCATTTTTTGTCAATAAAATAGTAGGGGTTTCACGTCACGTGACTTTAGGTTGAAATCGGGCCAGCCAGCAGCTGAAATATAGCCCACTACGATTCTGAATTACTAATTGATGTAAATGCATTCCTAACAATTGTATTGCAATAGTTTAATATCAATCTCGATATCTGCAAAGATTCGGGCTAAAAAAGTATCGATATGATAGCGAAATTACCGTTTGTTTACAGGAGACGCTAGCGGGAAAATATCGCTCTGACGTCACGCGGCCGGTAAATTTCCACTGACGGCATTGCTATGGCCCACTTCATTGGTGATTCCGATCGTTATTTTTCAGGGGATTTTCATATAGAACCAATCAAATGATAGATAACATTTTTGTGATTATTATTCTGAGTGAAACCTCGAGATCGGACAATTAGAGGCGTAGAAAATGGGATTTATCTGTTTTGATGACTGAAAATTGCTAAATTTCGACTAAATATATAAAAAAATTTGTGAGGTTTCATCGAGATTATAAATATTTGACATATTATCATTCAAATTATTATGATTTTAATAAATCTTAGCTGATAATAACGATCGGATTTCAGTTTTAAAATTAGTACTAGCGATTCTGAAGGGGAAATACCGCTTACGACGTCACTCAAATATGACTGAAAAGCACTTAGTTTGGTGCCGTGCTACGCATTGACGGTAAAGACAACATAAAACAATGATTTATACACATTTTTTAATAAAACATTACACACGTAAAAATATCGCGATATTTCAATATATCGTGAATATTTTTTCAAATATCGCGATATTTAAAATTGTCAATATCGTCCAGCCCTACACCCCACTTGTATGTTCTAGCTAGTGTACTGTATACTGAAATAGTGTGTGAAATAGTTTTATTTAACATATGGTAGAGGCCGATGTTAAATAAAGCTCAAACTATTTTACACACTCTTTCAAGCATATATTAGCTAGATTTTACATGTCGGGTATAAAATATCTGTAATGGTAGCAAGATTTCATGCATTAGCTTAATTAAAACATGCAAATTAAAATGAAAATCCTACTTACATCACAGGTACAATTAACACAAACACGAGGTTTAAAATCCTGACCATGGTCAAAATATTGCCCACTATAATAACAATTTGCTGAAAAAAACAATACTTTATTCATAAACAAATAATTTACGAAATTTTGTAAAGATTAAAATATTTGAAACGTACACTTTTAGTGTACTTTTTCTCTAGCTATTAGATTTAATATAATTTATATTAACTTACTTAAACAAAATGGACAACATGTACCATCTCTATAGACAGGTTTAGAACATTTTACTAACGGACAATCTACACTACCACAATGTATTGACCCATTCTGTAAAAATACAAATTACAAAAAAAATAAAATCAGTATAACCATGATAATACTACATTCATTTATTTACTGTTTAAGAATTGACTAGCAATATTAATTTCTTTGCTCAGTTTCAGATTTTCAAGTTATATTTTTATGACAAATTCTCAAATTGCTAGTCTTAATTTATATTTACGGCACTTCTTATAATTTGAACTAGTCAAATAGGACAGGATACCAGGCAATGAAATATATGAGCCTTCAGCAGTCATACAAGCAGTCATGTAGCCTACAGGTAATTAACACTGTGTATAAATTCTAATATGGACAGGGGTAACAACAATATATACAAACACATTTTAATGTGGGCTTAACAAAACTGATGTATTTAATAGCTTTCAATTCTTTTTCTAGAGTTATTTTCAAATAGAACTTTTGAAAACCTATACAAATAACAATAATCTTGTTGAGCTGTAATGAGTACTGTTTCCGATGTATCCACTTGGTGAATTTTCTACAGAGATGATAAAACATTTAAGGAGTTCCCTTTTACTTACCCGACAACTACACCTAGTGCATTTATCTTTTTCCCACATTTCCCCCTCTTTATGAAGTGTTCCATTAACATAACAACTTTTTGAACATTCACACTGTTCTAAACCACTTATTCGTTCTTCAGCCTTTAAAAGCTGAAATAAAGTTAAATTGATTATTAATGAATTCAGCTGAATGATTTGAAACCCGTATAACAGATGGGTCCTCTATTTCCTATTTTTTCACCTAGATTTCTTCCACTGTTAATGATTTCAAACTGAAAAAGTTTCAATCATTACAAAATTTTACAGTTAGTTTGCAAGAGATGGATAACGCTAGTCCTTTGACTTTCTGTAAACTTGTATTACATATACTAACAGGTACATGTAGTTTTTCAAATCCTATTCGTCATGTAACATCTTGTACCACTCCTTTTTTATATGAGAATTTCTCATAACTTTCTACGATTGTTGTATGTTTGGTAACTATGTAAAAACGCTTACCTTATTAGACATATTTTTATATAAACTATACATTTCTTCTATTTTTTGTTCCATATCTTTATACTGAGCACAGGTGGGACAATCTGTAAAAAATTGTACATTTAAGAGTATGAAATGAAATGGGGTTTAACATCCTACTTTTCTTCAACAGCTTGGCTAATGAAGACAGGTGGATACCAGGCGTAAAACTTACAATATGCTATAAGGAAAATTTTGCCGGGACAGCAGTTGTAAGGCCTACTCTTATTTCAAATTTCAACTGCTCTCTGATACACATACTTTTAATTTATAATTTAAATTTAGTTTTTAATCATGATGGATGGTAGGCTCTGGAATGATTTTTGAATAAAACACATTCCCTCAGATTAGTCAATGAAATTGTCATTTTAGACGAGATGGAATTATTATCAGAAACATGTAAAAACATGCAGAGAACAAAATAAATACTGCTAGATAACATCATTCAGTCAAAGTTCACCAAGGAAACCAGTATGATGTATGTTAAAAAATGAGGTAGAATTTTAATGTTGATTATTTACCTGTATTTTGATTAGGACATTGTAGTAAATAACCATGGGCTTGGGTAACAATTTTTACATCATATAAAGAGCCCTATAATAGAAGAGTTATAGAATTACCTTTTATAATAATATGAGAAGAAATGAAACGATTGGTGTAATCATTAAATATTGACCCTGTCATATGCCCACCATCAGTAAAATCATTGTGAACAAAACCCACAAAGCAAGCATAGTGAAATACTTTTATATAAATGAAAAAACACATTCAAAATTTATATTCCTAAACTATTGAAATTCAATAGCGTTCTCTTCTTCCCAAAGAACCATCTCAGAAAGTTTAACAAAATATGTTATTCAAAATTTCAATGACTTTGTAAAAACAATTGACAAAATTATTGATAATTAATGATTCATGATTGTTGCATACATTGTAAAATGCAAAAAGTTGAACTGAAGTTTTGATATGAGTTATACACATTTATTTTTCTCTGTAGATTACATAGATAGTTTATGTCTTTCGGTTTAAGCCATAAATTTTGTCAAATATATATGAAATCATTTAAATTTTTAGATATAGTGTGTAGAACATGCATATCCATAGCATATCTTTAACATATATTTCCTGAAGTGTCACTTTATGCATTAAGGTACCTAGGGCACTACTGGCCCAAAACGCTCTGTTCAGTTCCAGTTAGAGAATAGAAAAGACCACTGAATTTCAATATGGTTCCTTTTTATACCCCAATTACAAACTCTTCAAATGGTTTTTAAATTGAACAATAAAAAAAACCTATTGAAATTCTTGTTTAAAAAAAAAATTCCTGTTAAATGAACAATACCGCCATGTTTTAAAAAATCCATCCATAGACTTGTCCTGTATTTTGGTTCACAAATTTTTAAACAGGAAATATAAATCAGCAAAATGCATCTGATATTAATAATTTTGAAATTTAATAGGCTTCACCTACACACTCAATTAAACAATCTCACCAAGTTGTAAATTTGTGAATAATTTAAGGGAACATTCAATGCAAATTCGAGTGTTCACAAATAATTATGGAAAGACAGTGGACAGAGGTGACAACAATACATAGCCTACACTACACATTAAAGGTGGGACCATAAGGTTTCAGAAGGTAGAGGAAATTTACCAATAATTGACCATTTTTTTAATCAGAAATCAAAGCCCAAAACATTATTCACTAAATTACACCAGTGTTCTATTTAGTACTAAAGGTAGGGTGTCAAGGGTGTATCCTAGGTACCCCCCTCCCCCAGTATACAATTCAAGCACTTCTTAAAACATGCAGGCCTATCCAGCCCTATTAAAATTAAAAGCATCTACATGTAGGAATACATATAAACCAAACAAATAGCAAGATATTTCCAAAAATTCCTGTTCAAAACCAAATCATGAATTACCACACAGGATTTCAGGCTGATTTTATGCTCCAACAAAGATGATAAAAAATCCAAAGCATGACTGGACACTGATGATAAAATGATATTCACATCATATACATGTGTACTCACTGTATATAAGTAGTTCTAAAAATTATTCAAATGAAATTCACAAAATGCTAAAAGAAGAATCTCATCTGTGTTCCAAAAATAATTCAATATAGATAAACCTACAGCCATAGCTAGGCCTACAGCCTTATATTTGCAACAAATGGGGAACAAGTCAAAACAAATTCAGAAACAAGAAATGGGCCTAATGGACCTCTGTATCAATAAATCTTGAATTTAAATAAATATAAACATTTTCAAGAACAGACCATAAAGCAACTAACTAATGTTTAAATTTTCTGGATAACCAAGAAAAAATGTGAAACTGATAGATTTATCCCCCTTTAAGAACTTTAATTGACGTCTGCCTAGTTGCATGCCCATAAAAGGTAAGGTGTTTTGTCTGTCCAGACAGATGTGTCAGGGTGACTGTTATTTATTAAACATGACAAGAAAACAAAGACAAAACTGATTGATAGAAAGTGATGAGCTGATAGCTACCAAGGTGAGCTTCTATTCTTTAATGAACTATATTCACAGTGTCAAAGTGATTCAAGGTTTTTTTACCATTAAAAAGTGTTTCACAGTTGGTTGTCTAAAAGCTCACCTTTAAAATGTGTAATTTTCTCAATGTTTGTTACAAAACAGATGAAAAATTGAACATTAAAACATACAAACAGAACAATTTCTAAAGGAATACATCAGTCCAAAATGGTATATTACAAAGATATAACGAATTTAAAATTTGTCAACATTTGATATCTTGCTCCATGGATGATTCAAACAAGAAATGGTCAAAGCAAGAGCAGTAACTGTGCAAACAAACCAGAATTTGAGAAGAACAAGATTATTATGGATTAAATGTAGGCATATATTTATTTCAATATTACCTAGACTCCCCTATTTTTTTAAAATTCAAGCACAGATCCTCTTGGAACACAACAATTTGAAAGAAAAGTGTTTGCTAAAAACTTTAAAAAAAACACTTAAGGCAATAATTTATACCACTGGTTCTGCCGTACTGGTAAAGAATTTCTGATCTTCCTCAAATTTAGGGGGTTGGTCTAGAGTGCTGCGCTTTGACCTGTAGCTGGCCGGCCACCTCTGGCTTGCGGCTGTGGTTTCGAGCCCTGGTGTGAGCGTATGTGGCATGGAGTTAGGGGCTCCTTCTCAACCTCGTGGGTTTCCTCCGAGCACTCCGGTTTCCTCCCACTGCTAATGACCCCTACGCTACATGCAAGCGAATGATTGAAATGAAATTAAACCATGTGTTAGTCCCAAAATGACCTAGTTGTGCTGACCCCATTTCTCTCTCTCTCCTCAAATTTAGTCTGTTTAAAGGTTGTTACAAGGGCACTAATTCCTGCAGTAACAATAAAATGACATCTCACCCTGAGGCTACTTTCTTACAGTAGCTAAACACTTTGACGCAAGTCAAAATAAAGTACAGACTTTATATATAGGCATTGGACGCAGATTGACATCACTCAATTCAAATCAAAATAAACTCCAAAGAAATCTACAATTTTTGGCAGTGGTGTAACTATTTTGTCACGAGGGAAACAAACCTGACTTTGCACAAGGCTTCAATTGAAAGAGTAGGCTAATAACTTTGTAATAAAGTGTTGCACAATGACCTGTTTTGGCAAATTTGACGGGGTTAAACTATAACATCACAACAGGGCCGGCGGAAGCAATTCTTGAATGGGGGGGGGGGGGGCTTCCATTAAAGGTCCTCAAAGGCAAGGGTACTTGTGGCCTGCACAACTAACCACAGATTCTTTTTTACGAAAAGGTAAAATTAGATTTTTTACAGAAATAGAAAGTTCTGAGTTACAAAACTATTATTTGCAGAGTTATCATCCTTGTCACCACAACCTTGTAAATGTTCTACATGCCCTCCAAGTAGCAACTGCTGGTGGGTGTATATTTGTTGCAATCATGTTAGCAATCATGTGAGATCGCATATCAGCAAAGAATGATGGTAAAATTGATACAGAAAACTACCAGCTTATACGAAATTCATCCATTTCTATGGTCAAATAATATCTCAGAAATTTTATCTTCAAATCAGATGTGTATGTTCAAATTCATTTAGAATAATTACCCCATGTAATATCAGGTGGCATGTAGGCTGTAAAAAAGATAATATATGTCTGTAAGAAGCATGCAGTGTGCTAAAAAGAATCCCAGCATGTTTTAAATTTGATTTGAGATTGAATATTGAGTAAGCCAAATGATTTTCAAGAGATGCTCACTGTCTTTACTGTCTGCACTTTGATAAAACTTAAAGATATCAGGGAAGGATTCTATATCAGAGTAAATGTAATGAAATAGGGTTAAACGTTTTACTGTTAGGCTCTGGCCGGGCTGATCAAAATGGTCTATATTGAAATGCTGTAGTAGTAATTCATGAGCGCCAATTGCACTAAATGCCCACAACAATGGGGGCGTTAGTGGCCGTCCCTTCAAAATTTGTAAAAATGGAATGCTGTAGATACCATTTCCGGCTCCCTAAATTGAACCTGAAAAGAGGGTTAGTGGGTTCTTTCCCTGACCCCCTCCCCCTTTGATCTGCGCCTTGATATGTAGAAAATAAATCATGAGAGTAAAATTAGATTGAGGTGTAAGAACTTTGAACAGTGTTAAATTAAACTCTTTTTTAATGTTTACCCTTTAAATAATCATTAATATGCCATTAAACAAAGAATTAGGCATTTCGAAAATTGAAGGGGTGGGTACAGTCAGTTATAGTCCCTGTTTACTTTAGTCATCAGCTGCATGTAAATTAATATACATTCATTTTCTGGGTTAGTGTGAAAAAAACCCAGGTGTATAATAATAGACAAAATATTTCTTTGTACAGGAACTTGAACTGCTTATTGTGTATGTATACAACCACAAGTCATGAACTGGATACTTTCATCAAAAAAGTGGCTACACTTTGACCTTGTCTACTTTCAGTGATTTTCCTCTTGGTACCTCCAGCCCTTTCATAGTCACAGATACATGTAACAGTTGTTTCTACTATACTATAACATAACACATGCACACCTTCGTTATAATTAATTGAAAATCTATATGGTGTTCGGTCACATGACACAACACTGGTCTTTCCACAACAAGATTATTTCTACTCCTTGTGGTTAAAATATAATACGAACCTACGAATATTACAAGTTGTTGAAAATGACTACAGTTAAACTTTACATTACGGTATATACAATAATATAAAATTCATTTCAGTAGATAATGACAGAGAAATAGCGAATCGAGTTTTCAAGATGGCATAAATTTTGATACATATTGAGTCAGCTCCCATGAACATGCGTTCTGTGTGGAATTTTGGTTAAAAATTCCCAGGTGCATACAGAGTATATTATTATTGTGCTCTATTTTTATTAGAAATGGAATTACATTTTCTGAAGGGAAAAGTCAAACACTCCTAATTTTAAGAAAGCACGATTCCAAAAATAACATTTACCAAGATTAATCTACTAATCGGATAAGAATTAAGCATTAACATAGCAACTTTATAATTTGATGTTTTAAATGAACTCTCTTTAAATGGAAAATCTAATAAACTATATAGATTTAATAAAGCAGTCGATACTGAAAACACAATCTTCAAGCTGTATTGAACATAACATTGCCAGTCAAACACACACCAGCACCTTTGTGAAAAGAGACACCTCTAAACATAAATATGGTATATACATTTTCTGCCAAACTACTTGATGGATTTCAACAATATTGGGTTAGTGTGTTAATTTGATGGTGTTTATTCAGATTTATTCAATTCTTGGCCAGGTGGGGTAGCTCAGAAGAGGTGAAAATATTTTGTTTTTTTGGATTGGCAGTCAATTCATCAGCACTGACAAACAAAATCGATGTTAAAATTGGTCTAACCACATTTTCATACACAAGTGGTCTTTGCTTGGGGTTTCAATAAGCTTATATAAGACACATCTACATCCTATCTATCTGATTAAATATTAAGCAGGGCAAGAATAGTTCAATTGACACAACAGCATGGGCACTAACTCTTATCAGCAATCACTGAAAATCATAATATACAATATGGCAACACAGCTTTGATATAACTCAGTAACTAATTCTCTTGAATATTTCTCTTAATTGCAACTCAATTTCACTTACATGTAATTTGAAAGATGTGTATTTATCAGCAGAAACCTTAGGACCTTAGGGCAATAGTTACATGTATGTATGTTACTGTCAAAATTGATTGAAATGTAGCAGGTGTCTTTTATTTCACTGACATTCAAAAAAATGCACATCATAAACTTTTAAAAGAGCATTATCATGGTTATTTTAACAATTACATGTACAACTAGAGTATCATAAAGCCTGTGGTTTCGAAACTCTGGTTGTATGTGACAAGAAGTAGGGTCGCCTGTCCAACCTCGTGGGTTTTCTCTGGGTCCTCTGGTTTCCTGCAAATGCTAAAGACCCCTACGTGCAAGTGAATTATTGAAATAAAATTTAACCATGTAAGTCCTGAAATGACCTAATTTGTGTCGAGTGGACATTGAACCCCATTTCTATCTCTCTATATGGAGCAGCTTTCAATTATATTTCACAATATCCTTTCAGAGCCCTGCAACATTAGTCAAGGTGAACTAAAATTATTGGCAGAGACGACATCCGAATGGAAATACGTGCAAGTGAATTATTGTAATAAAATTTAACCATGTTAGTCCCGAAATGACCTAATTTGTGTCGAGTGGACATTGAACCCCATTTATATCTCTCTATGTGGAGCAGCTTTCAATTATATTTCACAATATCCTTTCAGAGCCTGCAACATTAGTCAAGGTGAACTAAAATTATTTGGCAGAGACGACATCCGAATGGAAAAACATGAACAACATGTGGAGACATAAACTACGTGAGGTGCTATTCAGGTGAGTCTAGGATAATATTGAATTTGATATTGAATAATATTTAAAATAATGTTTCATTTGTTAGTGGTTTAATTCCCAAGTTACTAAAGGCGTTTTTATCGACCATCTGATTAGCCAAAGTGATTTGCATTCAAATCATTCAATCAAATTTCCATCTTTAACATCCATCAAATTCAAATTGGTTACCCTAATCAACGAATTTATTGACACAGATTTCCGAAGCGATAACATCAAATCACCAAAACACCAAGCCTGGACACAACTCAAAAATTTGTGATCACTTGGTGCCTGACATGACTAAGGTTGTGACTGACAAACATATCGCTGACCGCTGTTGTGTTTCAAAGAAATGAAATAAAACTGTAGGCCTACTGAATTGATGAATGTTTTAGTGTTAAATTATGAAAAAAAACCCAAACTCATTGCTTAGTTCTGAATGGAGTTGCAAAAAAGAAGTGTTTGTATCTTTAGAATAAAGTCCAATCGCCTTAAATGGCATTTAGTTTCAGCATGGTCAAATGGATTTAACAATCGAAGGTTGCGTGAACCACTTACCCATGCCATGCATAGGCCATAGACAAGTCACGCATTGTTTTTATTCTACCGCAATATTTCACACAAACTTCGCATTTTAACGAAGTTACAAGACCCCCGTATTTACGAAGAAAAAACATAAATCTGGATCATACTTTGCAAGATCTTCTCGCAGCCATTTGCGCACCGTAGCTGTTTTCAAGGTGTGACTTTTATTAGAATTATTAGGACAAGAAATGTCATTTTGCTTTGACGAGCCGAGACGACCTTCACCCTCGAGATATCTCGTGGACTCCTGCATCCGTTGACATGTCTATCAAGTTATAGGCCTACTGCGTGTATCATCCTCAAACTTTTTGAAGAAAGGTGGTTTTTTTTTGCATAGTGCTACTGCTAGCCTACTAATTTGGACCAAATTACGTGTTTTTATGTAAACATAGTAAATACGAAGGCCGGGTGACTTGCGCGGGATTTGTCGTCTGCTCGAAGCCGGGGACCTCGCTCTCGCGTGAAACTTTTAAGTCTCGAATAAGCTGACCTATTTTGTCGCACATATAGCAAAGAGTAAAAATAACAGAATAACTGTCTGGGTTGATCAAGACTCCGAATTTCCGGATGTTTACAATCTACTAGAACATCGTGGAAGTGGCTACTCAGTTTATACATCAGTTACGATTCTACATTTCTTTTAAAAATATTGGGACGGACAAATTGACAGGAACAATAAAATTTGTGCCTGACATGTCGTAAAATTGGGACGGACAACGTCCGTGTCCGGCCGCTTGTGTCCAGGCTTGCAAAACACTTCAGGGTGTGATTTTCCTCAACTGTGTCCAGCCACAAGAATGGTTCACAGCTGATCGGGGCATTTAACAAACTACCCAAAGTACTTTGAAATCAACTATACTGTCACATGACACCTCTTCTAAAATCAAATCGGTTTCGCAAGTCAATAAAAAAGACTTTAGTCTAGCTAATACTCTAAAGGAAATTTTGATTTCAATTGCTGAAGGCAAGAGCAAAAGCAGTGTGAAGTGGCTTATTGATATATCTTTTGAAACAATGTTTTATATGACATTTTTCTTGAGAATAATGGTTTAGAATAGGCTACTTTTATATATTACAATATAGATATTGTCTTATACTTACAAATTTTCAAATTACCTCTACTCTTGACTTTTTAAAATCAAGAAATGTAGTAGGCTCCTCTTGAAAATAGGTTATTTGATTTTAATCAGAAGTACTGAATTGGCACCAAGATCCAATGGTGCACATAATTTACAATGATATTAACATACCTGTACTATTCCATCATTTAAAAAGTGTATTAAAATACTCACATATATCCATTAGAATTATCACAGATGAGACACTCCCATTTGGTTTACACAATACTCGAAATTATGCAATATACACAACTCACTAGAACATTTGATACACACTCTTAATCCCAATACACAAACAAGATGTGAGAGGCTGTGTAATAATCCAACACCCACTATAAGAACACTGATTGATAATGATATCCATGTATAAAACACATAAAAACACACTTATATACATGTATATCATTACAGGTAACTCACCCTAAAAAGTGCATGTTGACTGTTTCTTTGACCTAAAAAAAGTGATAATTTCCCTGATGTGAACGTTCTATCTATAGTTTTTATCACACGTTCATATATTTTACTACAATCCACTAATACAACAATATGATTTGCACTGAGAGATATAGCAAGTTTATGCCACTGATTGTCAGCTAGTCTGTATGGGAATGTTTCCACTTGGATTTGTTGGTCATGTGTATAATGAAATCGAATTTCATCTTTTCTACCACTACTCTCAATTTCTAGAAATCTGAAAAGGAAAAAAAGGAAAAATTTAATTTAAAAATACCGTTCATAAAGCAAGAAAATCAGAAATTGGTTTGTTTAATTGATGTCACTGCTATTAATAAGTCCCCAGGACCCTATGTCTGCTTCTCTACGCTCAGTACGCTGGCGGCACCGCCTTGTTATGTGTTTGAGTTTTGTTCCAACGAGAATAGATGTTCAATCCAATTTTCCGAGTTTCCAGTCATTCATACATATTTCCATCTAAAACTTTTCCTAGTATGGCACAATACATATACCATTATGGCATGGATGCATTTAACTTTATGTTAGTGATGTATATTTAGGCATATATGCACTTGGATCAATTTATTTTACTCATTCCCATGCCATTTTTTTATAGCATGAAAGTGCTTATTTGTTATTAGTCATAAAGTCCTCTAAAACTTAAATGAGCAACCATAATGCCATTTTAATGTTTGAATAGAACTATTGAGCAATATTTCCAATAAGCCCTAGTCTTTATCAAAAACAAATAACAGTATGACTACAATCCTTGTGTGGCATTTAGTAATTGAGCACATTATACTCTTACATAAAATCTGGGTTTATAAAAATATTTTAGAAACTGTTTTTATAGTTTCTACTGAATACTAATAGTAAATGCAGGAGGACTGCACTACACGCAAAACAAAAACTAAAAATCTACAAGATAAACCTGCGGACAAGACAGAAAATAGACATTGCAAGAAGTAAACAATTATCAAATCAAATGATCTTGCCTTTTATTACCCTTTCAGAACAATTTGATTTATAACAAAATCAATGAATTATCATAAACAATAAAACCAATCCTAAAATAGAGGTATGTTCAAATATAAGTGTCCAGGAAATTGCTTGTCTAATGAAGTAGCCTGTTATAAATTTTAACCTGACCTGCGTAGGATAAAATAGTAAGGAAACTGCATTTATTTTACAAAATGTCATTACAGCATACTGAATGAGTTTGATCAAATCATCTAACAAATCTTTCATTGTCTATTAAGGAAATTGGTGTTTGTTATCTATGTGTAAGACCAAAGTAGATTGTAAGATTGTACCAGACAAGATACCATCCGATAAAGTTTCTGTAAATCAATTATTCAATTAGCCCATGTCTCCTAGTAAAACATTCAATTAGCTTGAAGCAAGGCTAGTTTTACTTGGTCTAGCCTTGATGCCCCGAACACTCTAACATTCATGTGATCATAACCTCTTGGCAGTGTTAGGAGTCAATGAGAAAATAATCTTGATAGACGATAGATGGTACCTTGTAAAGTACTTATATTGGACTGATTTATTGAGTATGTTTTTACGAACTTCTTGTCAAACAAGATTTCAGTTAAGTAAATGGATTACCATTGAACAAATCAGTTCTTGGTAACTTTACCGCTGGCATATAATTTCTTCATAGGAAAGGATGGCCACAGACATATCCAGATCAACAAGCAACGTGACTGAACATTGTCGAAATTAACATTTTATGTCCAAATGATTATTTCATTTTACTGGGTTTACACAATTCTCGATCAGACATCAGATCAACCCAACTGAACGTTTTATATTGACCTAAATGAAGGTGTTCCTGTTCCTTTAAATGATTCTGTGATATGTGTAATGATTTCCATCCTACATTTAATAAACATTTTCAAACTGATTGGAAAAGGTTTATTATTAAATAAAATACTGGAATGACATTTCTCTTTATTGCGAGCAACATAAATAAATGATGAAACATCAATTTATGGGTGCCGTAGAGCTGTGTACAATCTATCATGCTATTTATTACTGAGTAATGTTTTAAATAATAATCATGGATCCGTCTGATTTGTCTTTCATACCACCTGCATCTTGATGAAAGCAGATGCAATCAATATCTCAAAAGCATAATATGAAAAATACAGAAGCAATGGTTTCATTTAATTCCTGAAGCAGTAAATCGAATAATTGTTGCTATCCATATATCATTTTACTGAAACCAGTTTTAATTTGACCCTGTACTCTTGACCTTCATTGCAAGATGTATGAATCTGTTTGATGAGTTGGAAATCAAATAAACTGTATGGATCCGGGGGCCAGCCGTAAGAGTCCACTGTTTTTGGATCTTTTGATATAGTATGATTCTATTGATTATGGGAAGGATTTTACATTCACCTGATATTCACAAGGCATTAAAATCTGTTTACATTTGGAGGAATTCGTCTGAAAGATTGTTGGATCAACCTTATTTAAAATCAATCTTTATGTATTTACAGATTCCTATTGTCACCTTGGCCAACTTTCAACCCATAACAAAATATGACACACCAATTGCAATAACCAGCTGCAGTCAGTAGTGGCCAATTTTTAGAATTGTATTCTAATTCTCATCTTCAATGGTATATTCTCTGACGGAAGTTTTTATCAAACAACTACTGCGGACTGACTGATTTACCATTTTCCAGCACACGTTCTTGTGGATATGGATATCAGACAATGTGCTAAGACTATCTTCCCATTTCTCAAGGTTCATACTTTGGCAGCTCTTAGTATCGTCTCTATCTTAACTGGAGTGCAAAGATTCATTAATTTTTGGCTTTAGGTTTCATTTTAATCATTGATTTTTCTTTTATATTGGATTCCATAGCTAGCACGTATGTGCTGTATTATGCTGTCTGTCATTGAGTCAACTGGCGTGGTATCGATTCCCTGGTTGTACGTAACAAGAAGGAGTAGGGTCACCTGTCCAACCTCATGGGTTTCCTCCGGGTTTTCCGGTTTCCTCCCACTGCTAAAGAAATAAAATTGAACTATGTGTTAGTCCTGAGATGACCTAATTTGCGTTGAGTGGACGTTACACCCCATTTCTCTCTCTTTCATTAGATCAGTCGGAACAGAACAGTAGGATGTTAAACCGAATTTTGTTTCACAAATTATGTTAACTAACAGGCATTAGTGAATTTTCTCATCAGGAATGGAAAAGGTTAAAAACACTAATACTATAGGCAGACAAAAATCTTTTTCAATTTCCAGAATCATTTGTCATTCAAATCTCACAAGTGAAGTTGGTTGACTAGTAGATAATCATTTGTTTAGAACAAATCATCATTTGCTAGATGGTGGGTAAGACGCTGGCTCGCCATCCTGGAGGTAGGGGGTTCGCTCCCAGTGTTGGCCGAGAAAGTCGTTTCCCTTTGTCAGTAGTGCAGGACTGAGGGCCTGACAAGGACAGCTGTCTAGTCATTTGCATGGGACAAAAAACCAAGGTCATGTATATACATTGGCGTGCCTGTAAAAGATCCCTTGACAGTTGGAATTCGATATAGGCAAAATTTCCCTCGTAGCACATTGTATGGCATATGCCCTTCTTCATTAGCCCAGTCGGAGCAGGACAGTAGAACGTTAAGGCCCATTTCATTTGCTAGATTTTGTGTGGCCTCCATCTCTGTACAGCTTATCATTTGTTTAACACATTAATTATCAATTACAGGCCTTTGTGCATAGAAGAGTTAGCTTTTACATGTCTGGGAAGGGATAGGTTTTGCAAATCTCTCCTATAGAAAGACCTGCAATAGGCAGATTTAGCTCTTGCATAATGTATGTTTAAATGTTTTATTTGCCTCACCATATGTTCTGCTCAAAATATTGGGAGAAAATGTGGTGGAAACTACTAACATTAAGCTCTGGTTGGTGATTTAATACCACTTGTTTAAGATCTTAAATTGAAGTACTAATTATTGATTTTATGCACTCGGTTCACTACAGTAGTCCAAGAGAAAACAAATGAGCATTTTATTTAAAACTTTGATTTAATATGATTCTGCTGTTTTTAAATTTTGCAGTTTGATAATTGTAGTAAACTGTTCAAGCCAAACCAGACGTACAAGTGATTTTATTGGCAATTAAAAGTGTCTAGCTGTTTTTATTTGAACTGAAAATTAGTGCTGTGCCCTAATCGTATAAAAGATCAACAGGCTCTTCAAAATTAGTGTTGCTGCTTTGTGAAAATTGCACATTTAATAAGAACTGGCAGTTTATCAATAAACGATGCAGTATGTATGAGATACGAGCAGATTGTGGTCTGTCAGGTACCATGAATATAGTGGCTATATATATATATATATATATATTATTGTATTTTCATTCTGTAATTTCACCTGTTTTGTTTAGTCTAAAAGAAATATCTATAGAATTGGTAGAGGGTCTTGGCTGTGGTTAAATACAATTTAGAAGTTAATACCAAGAGCAGTGATGTAAGCTTTATCCCTATAAATATTTAGTCTATTGTAGCAGAAGGGTAGCACACTTTGTGGACTTATTTCTTCAGCTTTCCTTCATCAGTCAAAATAGATTTGGGTGGTTTTCTTTTAAGTTTAAATTGGTAACACCCTGCATGACATTTTATTAACAGGTGTACTGTATAGTTAAATAAAACACATCAAAAGTTATGAAATCTTTAAGATAACATATATATTAGAATGGTAAATCACGTAAAAGACTTTTTGATCCTTTATGAAATATTAACTGTTTCAATATCTGTTCAATCAAAAAAATTCTCTGAATAAGTTAATATATGAACATGATACATAAGGAGTAAAAGTAATATAAATGGCTATTTCAGAAAATCAAAGGATTTTTGCACTTAATACTTGCCTGGGTCAGTTTGTTCCAGACATGATAATTCATATTTCCAAGGTGTGTAATGTACCAAAAGTCATAAGTAACACTGTCATCAAGAGAAAAGCAATTGAAACAGTTCTGCATATTTCTGCATAGTCAGTCAATTTTGATTGCAACAAGAGAATAGTGTCCCAAATACACAGATTGATTAATGAAATTCAAAATGTACATTTTCGTATTATCTTAAATTATTCCTATTTGTGTAAAACTGTTATAAGATTGGTAAATTTTTTGCCCCTTAAATTGCTACTGCTTTTACCCGTATATAGGTACATTTTCCATATGAACTATGAACTAATCTAAATCCCCCCACTTACTATACCACCTGAATATGATTTTTGATTGTAATCAGATCTAGTAAGCATGATGCCCTAAACAGATGTTATGATGTAAGTAAAAAAGTTTTAAGTTTCAGTAGAGTGCAAGAAAATGTAAATTGTTTAATTGTTAGAGAGCTGCTGACAGACAGAATGACTGGTGTTTTAGCAGTATAAAACATGTATCATACAAGCCCAAGAATTCAAGGTCAGATCATGAGATATAAAAATCAAATTTATATCATAAAATTTTATTACCACTGAAGACTTGACTTACTATTAGTGCTCTGTATAAATGATAAGGATGTGCTATTCAAGATTTACAAAAAGTCAGAATTCAGCAGACTGAGTTACCAAGTTTTTATTCTACTTTCTAGACACAATCAATAATACTATTGTACCAGTATACATTATACATTCATTGTAAACGCAATAACTGGCACCTACCCAAAACTAATTACACTTACGAACTTGTATCTATTGGGAGGGCTACATGACGCATATCATCAACACATACAATATTTTCTTACTAATATTAGTCAACTAATGAGGCATTAAATTAAATTTGATTGAGTTATTACCTTAAGGTACACTTCCCGCTATATATCATTAAATCAGACGGAAAGAGGAATAATTTATTAATACATATATACTAATACTTCAATGGTATCAATATAACATATTTCATATAAATATTTAACATAATCATTTACTTCATTTAACTGAATAGTTTCCAAATATTGATATTAATTATCTACTAATGGATCTTGTATATTTGCTCTGTCCACAAAATAGACTTCAAGCATCGTTCAGACAAAGATGTCAAAACAACCTGTGTATTACAAATTGTATAAAATTATTTATGCATCTATAAGTTAAAAAGTTGATATTGGAAATACATTTCTATACATATAAAATCCCATAAATGAAATTGGTCTGTAACTCCACTATCTAAAACAGTGCACTGAATTGAAATCAAATACCTCCAAGTTTAACCTAAACAATGCTGAAAAATGGAATTTTCAGGACCATAGCTCAGTATTATCAAAATCCCACGAAATGCAAACTCGATTTATGGATCTACTTTATAAAGCAGTGTGTCAACCTTCAATCAAATACCTCAATGTCTAATGAGGGTTGGGTTTTCAAACTTTGCATGGCTATCTTAAATCATTTGACCATTTTTGCCAGTTATGACCAAATTCAACATGGCTTTAAATCATTGTACCTTAATTACTGGTATAATGATCTTGGGAATATAAACATGCTAAGGATAGGTATCCAGGCACCAAACCACAAAAGTTGTCAAATTTATTTCTGTTGTAGGTAACAGGAGGCTTAAAAGACTTTAAACTGGGCAACAACTCACTTAGTAATTATCAAATTGTTGGGGTTTTTAAAATCATGTACATCTCATTGTATGATAACTTTAGTTGTTCAAGTTTTTGGAAATCATTGAAAATCAATAGGATAGATTGAGAAATGGGCTAAATACAGTATATCTTTACTTTGCTTGTGTGCAGGGGTCATTAACAGTGGGAGGAACCTAGACACATAAATCAATAGGCTTTTTCATCTCATAAACAAAAAATAAACATTTAAAACAAATCGGATGAGATAACCTTAGCCTTAATAGGGTCCAAACTATTTTTCAAAATGCTCAAGAACAAGAACTCCAAAAGTAATCAGTAAAAATTGTTGAAAATAAATTGGTGTCTTCATCTCATAAAGCATAAATATTGTGTGTAAATTTCAATATGGTCCAAACTATTTTTCAAAATGCACAAGAACAAGAACTCCAAAAGTAATCACCAAAAATTGTTGAAAATAAATTGGTCTCATACGGATGAATATTGTATGTAAATTTCAATATGGTCCAAACTATTTTTCAAAATGCACAAGAACAAGAACTCCAAAAGTAATCACCAAAAATTGTTGAAAATAAATTGGTCTCATACGGATGAATATTGTGTGTAAATTTCAAATCAATCAATGAATAGACGGGCAGATAGGGATGGTGACAACATATGACAACAATTTAGTGTAAGCGTAAAACATACCTGATAATGTTTGATGAAAATGCTATTATGCTTCCAGAATCGCCTATTTCTTGACGAACTGTTGCTAAAAATGTGATATCTGTATGTTGTGATAAAAAGGTTAAAGCTTGATCAACAATTCGTTCTGGCAGTGCTACGTGTCGAACGGTTTCTGAAAAACAAACAAAAATTATTATTAAAAACGGAATAGTCCTAACTAGATTCCAAAAATAAAGTCGATTAGCTTTCCACTCACATTTAGCATCAATAATTGACAGTGCTCAATAAACTAGGAACTTCTTCATAAGGTAATTGTGAACTAGGACCACGACATGTGGCCTATCTCATCTTCATATTTTGGACATGCAGGCTGAATATACCCTTGGGCCATACAATAGTGTGGATTGCATAACTAAGATCTATCCTTACATAATGTTGCTTTTTATTTGCATATTTAAGCTGCCTTTTCTCCATATTATATCTCCTACTTGATTTCAATTTACAGTTCAATAAAGTTGATTCACAGAATAGGACATACCTATCCTGGAGTCATACTCATACCTATCCTAGAGGCACTGCTTGTTCAGTTTGTTAGAGGGTAGTCATTCATATGCAGTTTTTGGCAGTGACTCAACTTTTATTGCCATTTTATAACTCTTTTTTAACTTAATCATACTTTAAACCTATTCATTGATAAGTCCAAGCCCCTTAAAAAATTCAGCTCGCCAATATTCTTTTTTTTGTTATTCTAACAAAGATGTAGAGTTTATTGTTTTAGCTGAATTATTTGTTGATAAATTTGCCTTTTAGTTTAAATCAACAAGATCCTTCAGATACTTCCAGATGTTTGACATATTCTTGGTCTCAAAATAGCACCAATACCTCAAAGTATGCATGCATATTCAAATAGATGGAACAGACTCTTGACACCGTTATGCAATAAATTGTATTATGTCTAGACTTCTGTACTACCATGTATCTTATCAGCAAAAGCATGTAAAAAATTGAGTATACATGAAATCATAGCCATTTGTACATATACATGTAAACTCCTACATGTTTAGAAAGAACAATTTTTCCAGCAAATGTTTCTTATGCCATATCATGATTACTTGTAGGTGGCATACAGATTCCTTTTACATCTATAAATAGACTATATGTCATTGATAAGACATGTGAGGAATTCCATTCATAAACAGACGTATTACCTTAAATAGAAGATAGTTGACATAATGAAAATGTTTCTTTCTAATCTGACCAGGCTTTTAATCTTGTACTGCACATTTTCATTTTTGACCATTTAGCATACCTTATTATTAGGTGTGGCCATATATTTCCAAGTAGGGGAGTTATGTGACGAGAGGACAGGGTTATTTGAGAATATGGGTCAGACTTGGTTAAGTGCTTGTCATTTTCGTCTAGAGACTAGAATCAAATGATAGTGTTTATCATTTTATGACTTTGTCCGGGATTGGGGATGGGGTTTCTCAACTATTTCAAATAAATCAAAAATAACAATTATGTGATGTTGTGAAATACATAAATGAAATATTAGAAAACTTTATTGACTGTTTCCTAATTTCCATTCTTTATACTTCAACTGATGTAATTCTAGTCTACAAACTTTGAGGTAAAGTGATTTTGCCGCATAGTGGCATTAATTTTTTTTAAAATTGTCACAATAACAACTGCCAACTTCCTTTTTTCTCTCACTACTGTATAGCACTTATTTATATTAATTGTACATTCACTTGTTTTTTTAGCACTAACACCACTGTTTTTAAATAATATTAACTGTTCCCTCAATTCTTTTTAGCACTAGATCACAGTCTATTGTTATTATAAATTACACAAAAGAGCTGTTTATCGATATTTGAATTGATAAAAAGAACCTATCGATCCGTTACCTATCATTTGTTCGAATACAATGCTTTATAAAGTATCAAATCATGCTAATAAACCTTGTTTCATACACGGGGAGTTTGGTGGCTGAATGGTTAGTGCATGCACGTTTTATCATCAGGTCGTCTGTCATTTAGTCAACTGGCATGGTTTCAATACCAGTATTTGTAGGGTTGCCTGTAGGCTACTCTCTCTCTCTCTTGTTACATACAATAATTGAAAGATAACCTATGATATATACCAAGAGGCAATGAAAATGCAACAAGTGCAAGTGGGACATGATGCAGTTGACATGTTTTTTGGGAGGGCATAATGGTATTAGCGACATCAAGGCCACAACAATTTTAAATTGAAATGTAAACAAATGAGTAGACTGCAAGCCAGTAAAATGTGTCAAATGGAGGAGATAAGCGACAGAATATCTGAATGGTTGCTTGTGGAATCCTTTTCCACACTTATTGCCCTGCTGCAACCCGACTGAATTAACTTAGTGTTCAGGTGTCTACCTTGGCATGTTGTTGCACCTTTCACAGAACTGTTGAATTCAAATTTGGTGGGTTTAATTAAGAGAATTGATCTGTGGTGCAGTTACGTGATTGTGAAAACATCTTTGTCACATGTAATTGACAAGATCTGATGTTGTTACATTAGAATTGTAAGATTAAAAAAGATGTACAATCATCCACTAATAAAAGATGTGCATTTTCATTGCTTCCCTGTATATCAGTATTGTATAAAGGTAATGTTAACACTTGTATTTAGACCAGAAGAACAACCTGTTTATCTAATGTTAACACATCACAGACACAAATTCAACCTTTTTCAATATAGAAATGCTATATATATATAACCTGGCTACAACCTTAAAACTGCCAAAAACCCAATATGCTGTTCAGACATAATACAAATAGCTGTGTGTGCTGCATCACATATTAAGACAACAAATTGGTCCTACTAATCAAAGACAAGAAATGACAAGAGCAGTTTTTTGTCAATATTGCAATACTTTGGGGCTGGGCACTATTGATAAAAATCACCTCTTGTTGGTGTTAAGTTAAAATATGATCATTTTGGTCAAAATTTCAATTATGCGTGCTGTATCATAAAGTCTGTCATTGAGTCAACAGGCATAGTTTCGAATCCCTGGTTGTACGTGGCAAGGAGTAGGATAGCCTGTCCATCCTTGTGGGTTTTCTCCGGGTCTTCCGGTTTCCTCCTAGTGCTAAAGACCCCTACACGCAAGCAAATTATGAAAATAAAATTAAACCATGTGTTAGTCCTGAAATGACCTAGTTTGTGTCGAGTGGCATTAAACCCCACTTCTCTCTCTCTCTGTAAGCAAAATGATATTGCTCATCAGTAGCTTAATTAGAGAATTTTGGGATGGCTATTCGCCACCCATAGATTTCCAATTTCATCCTTTAACCATGTCTTTAACAATATTTTTATTCATTAAATCAGAATTTGTATTGGGGAATAGGCTATGCCTATGTGTAACCTGTATTTCTGATTTAGATACATGTACACATTATAAATATATAAACTAAACCAAATCTTCACATCACTAATCGACCTACCACCAAGCAGTAATTAGAAAATGAAAGTTGGTAAGTCAACTGTAATAACATATCCAGTAGATGTAAATATAATTTGTGCTTCGAAGACTACCTGTAAAGGTTCACCCCATTAACACTGTATCTGTCAATGGAGGCATCGTCCTCTGGAGTGCAAAATCATTTAAAAAGGGGTATGTAATCAGATCGGACTGTTAAAATGAACAATAATATACTTAATAACGGAAACAACTTTCATCAAATCACATGCAATTGATATACTTGTTTGTCTGTAATACAACAGGTGATAATTGATATGATTAAAATAAAAACATTCTGTATATTGAAAATAAGTTTAAACTTTATTTAAGCTACAATTGTCAATTAAATGAATTTAAATGATAACAATGATAGTCACATAAACCTTTTTTGTAAAATAAACCTTTTAAATTTGCTGATACGATGTGTCCTTCAACTGGATAAAGACCTGCTTTTAATTCTATATATCTTTTTTTCTTAAGAAAAAGGACACATATTGATTCTTTAATGTCACAGAGCAATTGAAGATAACCGATTTTGAAAAAAGTGCACAAACTTATATCATCAGTAGTTAAATTTTGTTAATATAACCAGGTGGTTGAGGAGAAGAAGCTGAAAATGCTCAAACTTTAATTTCAAATTTGTCTACAACCTCTTTTGGTTGATCAACTGATATTCAGGTCCACATTTTCTTAGTTCATAATCATATTAACATATACCTAATTACATGTACCATAATAAAATCATGTAGTCAATTACTGTAATTGCTATAAATACGACTAATATTGGTTAATGAAATTAGCACAACAGTTAAAGGGACTATCCCGATTTGAACAGGATCTCAAAAATAAAAGTCTGAGTACGTATGAAATTCATGCTCCAAAATATAGAGAAATGGTGTATTTACCCTGTCTCAAAATTTCAGCTCAAAATATGGAGTCGTTTTGACATGAACGTCAAAACTGCTTTTCCAGACACGAAACCCTTTTAAGATTTCTGGTCAATTTTCCTTTGGTGAATTGATAATTGATTCCAGTTCCTTTAGAGGTCTATACAGTAAATGACCAATGTGCTGTACTTGATAACAGAAGGTAAATTTCACCTACACATTGTCTTTATAAAATAATAGTCTGGTTTTATCCAGTCATCGCATAAAACAGCTTGGGACACCGGTCAGTAGGTTACCTTCTCTTTCTAATTTGCTTTTATATTCTAAGAATTATAATATACATGTATTCATATGCAGAAACATACAGCAATCACCAGCTTATGAAGTGAATGTTTCTCAGCTTCTACTTATTTGCTTTTTGTAGTGTGATTTTAAAGCTCTTGGGGAAACTATTAACATTGAAATTGATGATACAACTTGATTGGTTTAAAATTTAACTGAATTCAGGACAAATTTCACTTCACATTAAGTATTAATATTAATTTTCAAAAAGATTATTCACCACCCACAGCTGTTTTATGTTTTATTTTATTGTACCTTAGGTAATCTAATCTAAAGTTTAAGATACCCCATCCAGCTGGTAGCTTCAAGTGTTTTTGGTAACCATAACAGCAATTATGAAAAGACTTAAATAAATTGTTAAGATTCTAACTAAATAAATAGGTTTATTATAAAATAACTATGGTATTTCAATTTAGTCAATTCATAACATAGTTTATTAAAGGTCCATTTCTAGTTTAATTTCTTACTAACAAAAAATATTCCAAGGCAGTCATATTTTACAAGACTTTTGTAATCCTCTGTGAAACAGATTGTATGAAACTCTGTCAAGGTATTGATGTGATGAAATATACACCAAATTTCATCCCTCTCGCTTAATTAGAACTAAACTTATTGTGTCCCAAAGCATCAACCAATCAAATTGCTTATCTCTGCTTACCCTAAGCAGAAAATGCTCATCTTCGAACTTCATCAAGGCATTGACCTAATAAACACCCACACGAAGTTCAAACATTCTAGCTCAATTGAAGGAAGGATATTGTGTCTCAAAGAGTGTGACGGACAGACAGATAGGACAGACAAGACGGACCAACCCATTCTTCGAAAGGCAGGGGGACAAATATATAGCTATGCACTCTGACAGTTTCAGTCATTCCTAGATAGAACTGATTAGAAATAGCTGCTAAATATGCTTATGGTCCTATATATAGAAATGCCTATACATAGTTAATATCAAAGGGCTAAATCGCTAACATTTGGTACTTAGAAATTGACAAAAGTGGGTCGCACCGCATATAATACTGTAATATGAATGTATATTAACTGATTTACATTCAATGGTGTCCGTTTTTACTCCAATTTCAAATCACTTATGTTCGACAAATAAGCCATGCAGTTTCAATCTAGTGCACATTTTTAGCGTATGGTTATTCCAGTCTACATGTGCCGTCTGGTTTGGTGTAATGTGTCTAGCCGCGTCCCTCGAGTCTCTTATTACAACTGGGGCTGAAGCGCATTATGGTACACGATTCAATATCAGATATCAGAAGTCCATCTTTCCCCGCTAAGTTTACATAATCAATGTTGATTTAAATTGACCAATAATTTCGGAGGATATTGAGTTATGGACTTAGGTCCTTTAATATGTTTTCCTTCAGTTACCGTTATTTTTATACATAGTTTTTTGTGTGCCCTGTTAATTCTTCTTTTACAAAAGAAATTAGCTAGTAATTTGATGTAATAAAATTTAGGAACGCTTGGTAATTTTAGACGAATAAGATTGTGCCAATCATTTTTTTTTTTATCCATAAAATCTAAGTGATCTATATTTGTATTGCATTAGTCTGTGTCTGGATCTCCTACCCTTTACAGACAATCATAATAACAATTCTAACAGACCTGGCAACCAGTCTGCTGAATCTCCGCCAAATCAAAAAGTACAAGACCACCATCACATTACCCATGGGTACCACAGATGAACCGATAAATACATTCAATTTTTGTAAAACATTGAATTTTTCATTTCAGACTTTATAGCCTTGAGAAAACCCCAAAAGATAACCCATTGGTTATCAAAATGTGTTATACTGCCTTGCACACAAAGCTTGTTAGATAATTAGTTTGTGATAAGGTAGACCCAAACTATGCTTAATTTTTCATAAATCAACTAGTGACCTAAATATTTGTCTGTCTAGGAATGGAAGGGATGCATCTACAAACATATCCTATTGTTTCTGGCCTTTAATGTGCTGTTTTCTTATACATACCATTCCACAGTAAATCTTACATCAAATAACAGGTTACTGTAATCTCATATGGTAAAACCATGGTTTATATAGCCTGTCATTCAGTCTTTGTCGGTCTTCATTTCAAATGGATCTACCATGTAATTCTAATCGGTTTGGTTTGAAATCGCCTTATTTCTTTTTTGGCCTTATACTCAAGTTCAATGAAATTATATTAGATTATAGAGTAAATGATTTGAGGTTGCTTATATTTTAACTCATTTGGCATTTACTTCCATTCACTTTGTTAAATACTCTCGTAATTATATAGATATTTTAGAAATCTGAAATCAGGATTTATTTTTGTATGTGAACATAATTCCAAAAAGAATCATAATTACAAATTAAACCATTTTCATTGAACAGTTATTTTGGAAAAAAACTTTATTATTGCAGTTAGTGGATTTTTGAGGACTTCTAAAATACACCCATCTTATTCGTTACTGAACATGAATCTTACACCTTTCAATGTAAAACAAGGAATTCCAATGCATGCCACTTTCATTAATGAAAAGGCTTAAAAGCTAATTGCACAACCCCAGACAAACTCAGTTGGCTTCTTGACTTGTTTTTTTCTAATAAGAAATGTAAGGTAAAAGATAAAATTGTGTTACATACCCAAGTGGGGTGGGATGTGTTGATTTTGGATATGAATCAAAGTTTGAAAGTTTATTGTAAGGATCAGCTGCTTGCAATAAATCATGTTTTAAACATTAGATTAACATGTGTCACTTTAAACAGTCTTAATCTGTAACACTCTCATCACCATCAATACTTAAAATCTCATTATCACATTTTATTTTAATCACCTTAAGGTGGGATATACTGTTTAGTTAATTTATTCCCTCAATATTTTTTGGTCGCACAGGTGCTTTTTGTACAATCAAGTGCAATCTCCTATACTTATTATTCGCTTGAATATTGCTCTAAACCAATCTAAGTAATGTATTATCGATAAAGACATCTCAAATCGTTTTAATGCATGTTGATGTACACTTTCTGAACATTTAATAGAAAATTGCACCAGGAGCCCTGTAATAACAACCCTTTACAATGGGTTCATTTAAATATTGTCAATTCCCCACATTTACCAGTACCTAACCATCAACAAGCAATCATCATATCATGTCTACCTGATGACTGTTAGTTGAGTTATGCAAGGTGGTTGGTATTTTGTATACATATAGTACTACTCAACACGTCAAATAAGAGAAGTATGAAAACCAGAATTCTTGATATTTTGGGGTAATACTAACAACAGTTTACCAGTATATTAACTGTGTATTATTTTCTCAAAACAGTTTTAAAATACATACCATTGTATTAATAGTAGCATGATTTCACAAAAGAGTGTTACATATCTCTTCTAAGACCCATTTAAAGCCGTTGTTTTATATTTTTCAGACAGTATCTAATTTTTTCACTGCTTACTTCACGCTAAAACTTACTCTAATTAATTATTTAAAATTTAATTAGGAAATAAATCAAAATAGCAACGATAAATAATCTTAAGTTTTGGTTCAGTCAGATGAAAAAGGCGTTCATTGAAAGTATTTTAGCAAAGATGTAAGGTGACAATGACTTCTTCATGTCATCTGCATATGATGCCAAATATTGAAAAAATTTCAAATCATATCTTTGTGAATACTGAACAGAATTGGTAAATTTCTGGAAAGATATCATTTTTGTGATTGAAATTTTACATTTTTTAATCAGAGACTTTAATTAGATAAAGAAACTGTTCTATTAATTTCATGTTTTATATTTATGGTATGTATACTTGAATAGGAAACATAACAGCTAAAAACACCTATGGCAATGATTTCATTGCATGACAGATCTGAACAAGACCTTTATCCCAACAACCATATTTTGATCTAAGGGATAGCCTGTTTCTTAGCACCAGAGCCTCTTTGCCATGTGGCTTGTTAGCCATAATCTTTGTCATTCCTGCAGCTCAGTGGTGGATATGGTTGGTTGGGGGAGTAGTCTAATAATTTGCATTTTAGGATCGTTTTTTTTTATGTTCTGTGCTTCAAATAGTCACATAGGAAAAAAAACAACATTTTAATCCCTATAATGGGTGGACTTCTAAACAAGTCACAAATTTTATTTGACAGGCATGAAATTTCAGCTTTTGAAAAACTAATGGAGATTTCTGGCTGAAGTATTGAAAATTTTAGTCATTAATTTTAGAAAATAGAACACCATCATACTTTTAAAACAGACATAATAAATCGAACAAGCCAAAATCTTGATCAATGCAATTGCTTATCTCTTTTTAGCCTAAGCAAAATATGCACATCAGAGCTTTCCCCCCAATAAACAAGTACACCAAGTTTAGGCAATCTAGCTCAATTAGAAGCAGAGTTATTGTGTCTCAAAAAGTGTGACAGACGAACACAGTTTTAAAGTGTTTGACAGAAGTTCAGATCAAAATCAGGTAAATTCTGAGTCATGTTAGGTTGAGTATTATGAAACCAGATCCTAATTTAATTGATATAATAGGTAGTAATATATTCTAATACTTACCATCCAATTCAATAGCCAGTGTATTGTTATTAGGTCCTGAGGTAAATTTATATGTACTCCCATCTGATGTATTGAGAGTCTCGATGAGGTTAATAACATCACGTGGCTCCACGTTTAAACTAAACCCTGAAAATAAATACAAAAGTTATATTTTAATTATAGACATGGACTCAATGAAAAACTCACAAGGAACTTATGGATTAATGCCATTAACATTCTCACCAAACAAAAACTCCAGAATATTTTATTTTGTAATCACAGCTTCGTTTATGTAACCATATCCTTTTGCACAATCTTCTTAGTGGAGATACTGTCATGTCCATTATAAACTTTTTTTGTTGGAATATCTTATATGCCAAAGTTTGTAGCTTGCATTACAGCGTAAGAATTCCTTTGTTTTTTGTTTGTTTTGTTTTTTATATGAAAAAAATGAACATTCTTTAATTTTAGTTTTTAATTAAGATTGTATAGATCTGAATCTGAAGTCAAGAGACATGTTTAAATAAATATACACTGGTTGATAAAATATACATATTTCTTTGTTTAAGCTACATACATACATGTATACCTTCTACAATTAGATAACCCTTTCATTCCACAAAAGATACTGGACCAACACAGAGTACCGGTATCTTGAATGTAAACTGAATGAAACAATAGGACTACTAAAGAGGTTTATTTATAGGGAGAGAATTTGAAAACATAAGGAACTACATTATTTCAAAATGAATTAGAAGCACTCATTAATAATTTTTCACTTTGTATTTATGACATCAAATATCTATTCTGTCTGGCTAGTTAGTACATGTATTTGACTGAGCACCATCTGTTGAACTTGTTTGTACCATGGTCCATCTCAATTTCCACAGAAAAAAATAAACATGTTTGCTTTACTTATGAACCAAATAGAGTCGCCAGATGTGGAGCACAAAATATCATCACCATTATCTTATGTTTTACATTCTTTTACATACATCCATACATAAACTTAGTTTTGTCCCCAGCTAAAAATATACCTTATGAAATGTGAACAGGAAACTACTTGTGTCAGCCATTAACTTTTATTACCCTACACACATGTATTCTATTACATTATTAGAAAATCATCATATTTAACTGTAGTATTACACTCATGCCTGAAATACCGGTGCTATCTTACATTTTGAAGCATAACTTGCGGTCATTCACCTTAAAAATAATAATCATCAGATGGACAGGGAAAAGGGCATAATACATCCATATGTGGGAGTATAATAAGATAAGCACATGAGGTATGAACACATTTAAAATGTCGTGAGGAGCAACTAATTTAAGCAACCAATGTGGGCAAAGAGTTGGATTATGGTAATTAAAAATGTCAAAATATAAACCAAATGTCATGATAAATGCAAAGTTTTAAGCAATGTAACTTTAACACGGTGTCTTATTACACGACCAATAAAATAAATCATATATAGCTTGATTAGAAAAGAATGACCGATCATGTCACTTAATATGCAATAAAATCTCATTCATATCCCTTATTTAGATCACAGTTGTTTCTTATTTTATCTTTGTGAATGGTTTATGTATCAAACTGTATAATCACATAGATCTACTTCCTGTTAATAGGATAGTTGACATTTATTGCACCCATTTCAGTAGAACTAACAAGAATACCAGTAAATGGTATAGTCACTGAATAAATCTATCAGAACCAAAAGCATTTACCATTCCTTTATGTACTAGATTTTGATTAGGGCATGAAGTAATAAATGAGTAACCTTTGCAGGGTTCACCTTGGGTCTGATAAATGACAATAATGACATTAATCTTTTTGTAAAGCATTGAGCAATAAAACTTGACCACAATTGAAAGAAGTTTATTGTGTACCAAAGTCACAACCAATTTAATTGAAGTCTCTACAGGGTATGTTACAAGTAAATGATCAGGGTATTGATGTAATAAAACTAACTCCAAGTTTCATCAATCTCACTCAATTAGAATCAAGGTTATTGTGTCCAATGTTTAAAACAACAGGGATAGATCATTAAAATACAAAATCATATCCTAATATACCTTTCAATGCAGAAATATTTACTGTAATGTAAAGAAAAAGAACCACAAGAAAAAATGGCAAAGTGTGAGAAAATTTTCTTTCAACTGTTGCAAAGAAAAAAAATGATCTAATATTATCACAGGTTTATCTGCTTAATGTCAAATTATTTCATAAATAAAACAGTTTTGGGATATGTTATTATTAACTATTTACTCTATAAAGCTGAATTTGATAACAAAAAAGTAAGATGCAATGAAAATGTTCAAACATGTTGCCTATGAGGTGTTGAAATATTCCTGCTAAAATATTTCTATGGTAGCGAAAATATATATGCTGGTTTATCAGTATGTGGGTTCATCTATATGTTGGCTATCTTTTGTTTGAATCATAATAAATTATAGCTATGGCAAGTAAAAATCTTTGGGGATGACTCTATGTATATTTGATCAACATTTCTAATGTACTTCACATATCCTACTTAACCTAAGTGCTTGAGAAGAGCATATAAAATAACTGGTTAGATAACTCTTTTAATAAAAGCATTAAATACATTAGTTTGCACTACTTACACCCCACAAATGCATTTTCAAATGTATTTTTTTGTAACATAATGCATTGATTTCCATTCCAGCACTTGGTTCTTGCAAGATATGGTGGCATTGGCATAAGCACTATAAACGTATTTTAAATATTTATCAATTTTTGATTACAAATGTGATGTATTTCAATTTAGGAGTATTCGGATCTCTTCTTGGTAGGCCTACTTCAAAATTTATCTAAACTTCGTCATAGATACGAAACTGGGTTCTAATTTTTTAAATTTTGCTTCCATAAACGGTATTGAACATACCTAATCACTTTGTATCCGATCATATAAATAACCTGGCCACTTAATTGTTGGAAGTTCTTGCCTAAATCAAAAATTGCACCAAGTATAAAAATTCCATAAAAGTATAAATGTTAATTTAATTTAAATTTTGATATACTGGTATGATATTTTATTTCTTAACGGTTTACAAGAAGAGTTGAACAAATGTGGGCGTATATAAACAGGTTTTTGTAAGTATTGTAGGTTTTTATTAGTATGAACTGTCGGTGTCAAAGACATTCATCTTTTACTTTTAACCAAAGAGACTATAAATGTTGTTTATGAGTGAAGTACCTGGTACTACACATTTGATAAAACATTGATATCCATCAAAACATGTTACAGACTACCGAGGTAACTGATCTCATTTGTCCTGTCATTGTCAATCAAATAATAAAACAGAAAATCACAGTACTCAAAAAGATAGTCACAGAGGCGGATCCAGGGGGGGGGGGGCTAGGCCCCCCTAAATAACAGTATAAAAAATAGATATGCGCCACAATCACCACTGACACCCCAATTTTTTCAAAAGTTTTCTCAGAGGACCCCCACGTGCCCCCCTAACAGGATTTCCTGGGGTCGCCTCTGCCCCGTCACTTGTTAAATTCAATGTTATAATGTAACCCAAACTGTAATCATGGTGGTTATTTCTATATCATTTGTGAAAACAAAACCACTAATCACGATCAAGCCATTTTTCATGAAGCACTGGTTACTTGCATTATCAGCTCGTTAACCATTGCTAACAGGGAGGTTGGATAGCCGAATAGTAAGCATGTATTATGAAGCCTATCATTGAGCCAACTGGCCTAGTTTCGAATCCTTGGTTGTACGTGACAAGGACTATGGTCGCCTGTTAAACCTTGAGGGTTTTCTCCGGGTCCTCAGTTCCCTCCTACTGCTAAAGACCCATACGCGCAAGTGATTATTGAAATAAAATTAAATATGTTAGTCTCGAAATGACCTAGTCTGTGTCGAGTGGACGTTAAACTCATTTCTCTCTCTCTCTCCATTGCTTACATACTATTGTAGTAAAGTGGTGTTTACCCACCCCTTTGAACAGATCTGAATAAGCACCATCCAAACAAAACACCTGTCATATTTAGTTTAAGCTCCCATCAGGTGGTTCAGGGAAAGAAGGTGAAAACATAAAACGTTAACAGACAACACATGACAAAAATCTTGTGTCTGAGGACCCCCCAAAACAGGGAGCTGAGAGTTAGTCACACATAATTCTAAAGTACTATGTTGCACCTTCGAGGTCGTTGCTACATATTCTGCTAGTTCCAAAGCGCAATAAATGTTTTGATTTATGATGTTCATATTGCTTAATCATAATTCACAATCACACCAGTATTGAAATCATCACAAAATTATTTCAGCTTGATGCAAACATTGCAAAAAGAGGCAAAATTAATTTGAACAAGTTTCAGCATAGTTTGATGACATGGTGCTGATTGAATAAAGGTATCATTTTGAAGGAGCCACTGTGGCTCATCATGTAAGCAGCCGGATCACTAACCAGACGTTCCAGTGGTGCAGCACAGGCCCATCGTTTTGGATGCACGCTGGAAATTTTTGATTAACTTTCTCAAACAACGCAGGGATTGAACACTGTACTTCCTGGTTAGCAAGCCAACATGGATGATACACTTTATGATGTATCACCGAGTGCAGTGATTTGCCAACTTGATCTCTCCAAAAATCTGATTTGTGAAAAAATTCTGTTAATGGTAATCAGAATAAAATAGGAATGTATCACTCAGAATTAAATGCATTTATGAAATTGTGATCAATTCTTATGGTGTCATGCTGTGATTCAATACTCTAGGAGAAATAGTCATTTCTCGTTTCTTTTAAATAATAGGGGTTGCAATTACAGTATTACGTGAGGCAGTTTTACAATTATCTTGGTAATGATAGGGTTTTATAACTAGAACTATTATTCACGCAATGCATTTCAGGAGGGAATACGTGATTAGGAGGAGGAACAAACCCTACATACGGTTTAACTTTCATCTTTACTAACAAAAAAATACCAATTAGAAAAAACCCAAATCAACTGGCAAAAAGAAAAGTAGGCTATTCATAACAAAACGCAACACAAGATACATATAAAACATGATCTGTGTGTGCTACCAAACGTTATTAAATAACAGAGAACTAGTTATATCCATATACATGTACATGTATCTTGTTGTGTTGTGTTCTTTTATGAATAGTTAACCATACTTCTAGAGGTCAGTCATCTAAAGGATTGAAATGTAAGCTGTTCAATGCCCCTCGCAGCTCCTTTGATCCTGAACTACAAAACGAGTGAAAATCATGATGCATCTTCTGATTATTATTTGGTATGGTCATGTACATAAAAATAGTCAATTGACCATTATCTGTAGTTTGTATTAAAAAATTAGAGTGGGTGTAAGAGAAAAAATGATTTATAACAGTACCAAATAAATCAACACAAATGTAGTTCCTACATGTTTAATGTAGACAGATAAGGTACAGAAAATAATAAGAGAAAACAAAAAAACCCTAAATATCATTGGAGTAGGTCTAAAAACTTTATCTGACCGATAAGGTGATGTGACCCCTCAAGCTTGATAGTCTGATAGAGAAAAAAAAAACCAAGGTGATAAGGAAGCATGGAAGGCAATTTAACAAGATTTCTATGTACCCTCTATATACTTAACTTGGTGAACCTAGAAGGTGTAGGTCTTGTCTACAGAACAGTATGTCTAGATGATAAGCATACTGATTACTGGGATTAGTTTTTGTATCTCTTCTTTTGAAGTGAGGGGTGTTTGTCATCACCTTAATCTTTTTTCATAATATATCATTTCCGATTGCTACTGTTTTCTGGTGCTATCTAAAATCTATAGACCTTTTAGGTATGAAAATCAAAAGTAATAAAGAAAGCAATTGGATTCACTTAGCTGGCCAGTAGAAGTGTTTTTAATTCTATTCAATCCCCAACTTGAGACTATTAACATCTCTGTGGCATCATCAGCATTGCCAGTCTGGCGAAAAAATGAATGAAGGAGGGAAGTGTGGCTCATGATTACTAAAGTATTGGAGAAAAGCATATTTCTTATTAAACACTATCATTTTGGTCGTGATCTACTGAAAAACAGAATCTCCATTCAGACATAAAGATGGGGGTAGGGCATGTTCCTGAAGCAACGGTATACTAGTTTTATAACTATTATCCGTTGCTTACGCAGCAAAATATTCTCGTCACTTATGAGTAATAACCTCCCTTTGCAGAACCTACGTCACTATTCGATTTGTCCAATTAACTACCTCGTAACATATGGAGTAGCGGCAGTGATAACCCCGAATCTCATTAAGTTCATTGTTAACAAGAAAAGCCGGGAAAATAACGATCGTCGGTTTTTTACTCCAATAATTCCAATATTCGACAAAACGTGATACGATCGGCCATGATGATGGAATGTTGACAGCCTTGCCCTTTGTCACCTTTGACCTTTGTGACTCAATTAACATAAATAGGGGTTTCTACTGGAGATCAAGCGTCTGGTTATTCGAATATTTCGCGGAAAATTTAGTTTCAAGGAATCTCAATGGCTACTGGAATATCCCCTCGACCAATCAAAATTAGTGAAGAGAATAGTCGGCTGTGAAAGCAACGGATAATAGTTATAAGACAGTATCCGTTGCACCAGGTACATGGGGGTAGGGTAGATAATTGGAAGATACACCAATACAAGCTGGAGACATCATGTATACTTCGATTTGATGTAGATCTACATGACTAAACTATAACTTAAACTACACACTTTTTATACAGTTTGACATACATGATTGTAGGAAAACTCTTATATTATAATAATGATATTATTCTATTTATGTAATTCATATTACATAATAATATTGTAAATAATTCATTCAGCACAGTGTTAATTGATACCATTTTATTTGTTAATGAGCAGTAATATATTTCATCACAATATTATATGTAGATTATGAATGAGTAATACTATTTCCCAACTGAATGACAAAAAATATGTTTACAAAGAATGTCATCTATAGGCATGTCCCATTCATGAAATCTATTTTCGAAAAAAAAAATAATAATCTATTTTTCAAATTACCTTCTCTGTATTAATTTAAGTCTGTGATAAAGCCGGTTATGAGCTTTTATGCATTAAGATCTTTTAAGTAGGCTGGGGAATAAACTAATTGAATGGAATTTCTATTTTCAAATCACTGTTTTGTACATACAGTATACTTGCATTGGTCATTTATTTCGATCTCAACTCCCTTCTGCATAGAATAAAATATGTTTGTTTGTATTAATTAAACAAAGACTGTCAGCATAGTTGTTTTGTGCAAAGTATTTCATCCTGTTTGTTTGGAAAGAAATGGAGTAATTTAAATCTGGTTTATTTGGAGAAAATCTGGTTTATTTGGAGGAAGTCTGGTCATATTAAAGGTAAAAAAATAAAGTATAGTAGTTTTATAGGATGGTAGTTTATTTCGTAGTTTGTCTGGTTGATTTGCACAATAATGTCTTCATCATGTGTTTTGAGCAGGAGAAATACATTTCAACTAAATAAAAGTGTGATTTTTTTTACAGAAAAGTTGTTTGATAATAGTAATATGAACACTAGTAACAAATTCAGAAAAACATTTAGCATATATATACATATAGCAGTCAAACGTTGTGCCACTGCACCTTTTGTGTTGTTTTCATCAACTTACCATCGCCACTGGAACAGGTATAACATTTGTCTTACAAAAAAGTACAAAAAAATATGTGAGATATATTTTAGGGTTTCATGTGCACTTTCTACCAGTTCATGGAAATGTCCCCCGTCCCCCCAACCCTCCCTCCACTCCCCACAAAAAATCTCTCTAATAATTGTTATACCTGATGAACTCCCCCACCCCTAGGTATTATAGATAAATTGTTAAATCTGTTCTGTTACCAGTTTGTAATGTATCAAACAATCCACAATTTAAAAATGCTTTAAAGTTTAAATTTACACCTAAATCTTTCCACAATTTCTCAGGTAATATTAGCTGATTGTAGTGGGAAAAGTCCTCAATCTCAAAATGCTTTAAGGTGAGAATTGACACAATTTGCCAGGTAATATTAGCTGATTGTGTAAGCTTTCAGTAGGTGAAGACAGTTACACACATTCTGTCAGCACCTCTTTAATATAATAAATAGTTTTAAAAGAATGTTAGGTAGATAAAATATTTCTACCCCTGTTTAAGATTAACACAATCTACATTAGAATTTCATCACTTTTACTGAAATAGTAGAAAGACAACAGTGGTGTGTCTAATTCTATACATTTATTTAAAGATGCATTATTCAAGAGCTAAATCTGCCTAGTGCAGATCTTTCTTTAAGCCTTAAATCTTAAATAAATTATTTATTAGACTGGCTCAGAAGAAAGTAATTTGAATGAAATTTTCAATATATTTATTTTGCGTTATATATTATTAAACTGTTATGTTATAGCCAGAACGGACAGTTCTTTATCTAAATCTTATATGAACTCCAAACTCTTTTAACCTACATGTAACTGTTGATGTCCTTAGCCCTACACCCTTTGATAGCTAATACTGTCGATGAGGCTTCTTTGTTTCAATAATTTAAATATTATAATACTTTATTATTAGGGAACGCAGAAAATTTCTAGGGAGGTGAAACAAGGAAGGTAACTCAAGAAATCATTAACAGAAATTGTTTAAAATAAAAAAGCATCTTCATCTCATTAACATAAACAACACATCAATTTTTTAGAAGATCAGATGAGAAATTTAGTATGTAGACAGTTCATAAGAAATAGTTGACAAAGGACGGAAGGGCTGGTGGCAACTACAATGTATTACAACATTTTCATGTGGGTGTATAAAAAGTACAGTATTTCTCAAATTGACCCTAAAACTTTATTTTTTTATTCTCACGCATACTATCTTTTAATTTTATTTGTCAGAATGTAAATGCAAAAAAAAGAATTGTTATAGACTCAAGAACATTTCCCTATATACACGCAAAATACGAAATTAAGTTTAAAAAAATGTTTACAGAATAGAAATGTTATTGATCTTGTCTACGATAAAACACTAGTGGTTATTACAGGTAGGTTGGAGACTGAGAGAATAATATACTATTATCGAGCAGTTATTTAAAAGTAAAATCATTTGGACCAGACGTTGATATATATATATATATATATATGTTGTAAGCTTGGATTCAACACAGTAGACCAGACATATAGATTTAAACTCAATCAATATCACACTACTTATAAGACATTAATGTAGTAGCCACAGTATCTATAAACGATTAATTAGTTAGGACCTTTGTAAAACTCTCCAGACAACCCGAAATAAAAAATATATTATCTCAAAGATAAAATCTTATAATAGCTCAAAGATGAAGAAAAATAAGTGACAATAGCCTACATTTACTTTCCAAACTGATGGCCTGTAGATGGAACATTTATATCCCTATCATTATTATAGCACTTACGGAAAATGCAATAAGACGACCTTTGTAATATAGTTTCAATATTAAGAACAGTTCGTCTGGCAAACATCGATATAATATTCTCAATGAAAATCCTCACAAATACTAACAAAAAGTACACTACAGATGTCATATACCCGGTGCCCACAATATCAATCCAGCAAATATATGAATTAAATTATGAGGGAGGGTTCTAAGAGACAGGGGCCACAAATAAAGTGCACTTTAAAGCTGAGCTAGAGAAAGCTTCTCCAGTAGAAAAGATAGCAGCTAACTACTGATGTTACTAGCTAGGGTTAGGTTTAAAAAGAAAGTGAGGGAGTTTTATACAACCAGCTTTTAACCCATGTAATATTAAAGTGCTGGGGCAAACTTCCCAAGCTCTATACAAAAGATTGGAAGGAATGAAATGGGGTTTAACTTCCTATGTATCTGCACCTAACCTGGTACACAGGACCTTGGGTTTTTGTCCTATCCAAACAACTAGGCAGCTGTCCTTGTCAGGCCCTCTATCTGCATAACTGACAAGGGGAAACCACGCCGGAAAATTGAGATGAACTCAAAAGATTGGAAGATCGGAAGTGCAACCACTAGGTGGGATTTCCACTTGCTTTATCTACAGGTATTTCTTATTTTCAATTGCAAAACCAATTCCAATTAATTTGACCTCAATACAGTTGAAGACTAAATTTATTTCTCAGCATAAAGAATCAAAGCTTAAGTTTTTCTTTTATGATTATCCTTGGGATTAATTCCCTATCCCCTGCATCCCTTGTCTGTATCTATTGTATAGAATATAGAGTAATTCAATATCCCCTTTAATCTCTAACACAATACACACTGATTATCTACCACTACACTGTAGGTAATCAGTGTGTATTGTGTAAGAGATTAAAAAAACAAAACAAGTGATTTTTATAAGTATAAACATAAAACCAGGAACAAATAGCATTAACGTGAAAACCTAGATTTGTGTTTAGTCTCACTGTCACTACCAATCTAATCCTACATCAATTTATCTTTATTTATCACTCCACACAATATCACAGAACCACCATTCACATCTACAGATTGCCAACACCAGCCTAGTACTTTCTTCAGATCTACAGTCTCTCTCATTTTTACAGCACATAAATCTTGTATGATTTATATAAATCTTACTGTACCATTGATTATACAACTCTTACTATTGTTGAGACAATGTCCTTGGACTAGTCTGTCTCAACAGATTCCAAAAGAAAAACTTATAAATACTGATCTATGGATGCTTTTCTACCTACTCCTCATTGAGTTTCAACTGAAAAGAATTCTTTGATGTACACTACAATGTGTACATGGATGGGTAGATTTCAGTTGTCATGCCATACAAACAGATAGATACACCATCCAACTGATTGTGCTTGAAAAATCCATGTTTTATTCCTCTGTTCACTGGGGATATTCAGGAAAGAAAACTATGAAACTATCAATGTCTTTATGACCCAGACTGACCAACAGGTCATTGGGTCATCTCCATCAATGTCAATGAAACATCAGATAGTGACAAAATTATAATATATGACTTTCACAGGGATTTCTTTAAAACTAGTTTAAATGATATATTATCTTTTAATCATAAAGTAAATGTCACTTTTTGGTGATTTTCATTTTCAATTATAACTAGCTTTAAACATTCTAGTGAAAAAACTTTCATGGCAATAATTGGTACTTTATCTTATATCTTCCACGAAATACATAATAATCTACTGTTTTACTGTTATTTCAGGACACAAAGCCAAAGCACTTACTTTAATAACTCTCAGTCATTAAATGCATCTACTTATTTATACTTACACTTACACCATTCAGTTTGACTGTAGAGGATGAAACTACCACGATTTCACTCCAAAGCATATATACATGTAGGGCTACTCCCTTTAATTTATTTATTACATTCTTTACAAATGAAAATCAATTGTAATGTTGTAATTTAATCAGCAATGTAGGGATTGTGCAACTGCATTCAGGTAGAACAAATGTTATCGATTCTGTTGTATAAGAATTATTTGTCCTACACAATGAGTCCTTATCGACCAACAAGACTACCAAGTAAATAGAAAATATTTCAAATAATGCCTCGGCATCTTGATCTATGCATTATGGTAAACTTAAATAAATGCACGAGTGCAGTGTATAAATGCAAAGTTCATTCAATGCTAGCACTGAATCTATAACTTTGTTTACTACAAATCTATTTCATTCATTTAAAGTAGACAAGTGTGACAGTGTCAATGCGGGCCGAATATAGAAAACTAATCAGTTAAATGCAAAACTATGAGCTTTTTGTGGGGAAAAGATTGTGCGCCAAATTTGGAGAATCATATTGTTGACTCAAATCTAAAACCCCACATTCCTAACCGCAAATAAAAGGAGTCACGTCAACCGAATTACTACATTCAGTATACAGAGACAACACGTGCTCGAATTTTCTCTGCGAATATATTACTAATTTATTTAATTGCGCTATCTCTAGCCCTTAGCACTGTATATTGACAGACCCTTCCTGGCTATAAATGGTTTGCAATTTTAAAGCATTGTTCTTTTCAAGTATGGGAATGCCGCGAATGCGACGTAATTCGACAGGATAACGGTGTCTGTAGATTACGTCAGTGCCAAATATATAACTGAATCATTCCAACATAGCAGACCCTGTTCCGTCGCCAACTCACAGTGTTGTATTAATATCTATTAGCAAAATAAATTGAAATTTAAAAAAAAATTAACAGCGTTTTATCATTAAAACACTGAACAGTGCCAATTTTGCATATATAAATGCAATTGTGTAAGTACTATTACTGTGTCAAAAATAAGATTCCCGAAACTTCCCGACAAATGGTAATTCTTTTCAAGGTTGTTATTTCCAGATTTTACAAGTGTAAAATAGAAAGATCAATACAACAAAATAAATACGAACTGTCAAGTATAAAAATAATAATATGTAAATAAACATAAAATTAGGTCGACTATAAATCGATTGTCGCCGGAATCTTTGAATAAGTATCTCTCAGGTAGTGTTTAAAATGTACCTGTAAGCTATTCATATAAATTATTTTACTTACCCTGTAAGAAACATCCAATAAGAAAGATTACACTATAAACAATGAAGCCGTATCTAGCTGGTCCCATTCCCGTTTAAACTGCGAAAACTGGAGTCTTTTCCTTGCATAAAACATTCTTCCCTAGGCATTAATCCTTGTTTAACACCCTCCAACACATTACTCAACAGACGATGAATATCTGACTAGTCTGCTTAATCCTTCTGAACTGAAACAGGTGAGATCTCAACTGTAGGGGAGTCAGCAGGTTCGAGCTGGCCAACTAAAAGGAAACCAGACATTGAAACCCGGTGTGTCTGTAACAGATATAAAATAGTATTAGTAGTAACAGTTACCATTTGTAGAAAATCGATACACTGCACCGGAATGCTCAGAACTTAGGCGAGCGTCTGAGATATCCACAGCCTTACCGCCCCTATTACACGAAATGACGTTGTCTAAAAATCACGTAAGCGATCGCGACTAAGCCTCTATACTATAGTAAAGAGCAGACGATGTTAGTTGAATTGCGTGGGATGTTTTAGCTATCATCGTAACATCCAGACTTTTTTCTGTAGGTACGTTTCATCAGTTTTGCTAGGTGGTTCCTTTCATAAGTAATATTTTTTCAAGACAAATGACATAATGATGTACATATATGTGTTATACATTGTCAATGGTGGCAGTATAGTATACAGTAGATGACATAGTACATGATTAATTATAATGATATGTCAATGTAAATCTATTTTGGTTTCTAATATAGATTACTTATGTGTACCTACATAGAAGACAAAATTTTAGTAGTATCACACAATTGTAAACCTGTAATTATTAAATAATTATTTTCCCCAACAATTTAAAATAAAGGAATTTGTTTATTACATTTCACTAAGCTGATATTTTCAAACTGATATCTGTATCAAAAATGAAAGTGTGGTTAAAACCTAAATCTACTTCTTGCCTTTGAAAATGTCAAAATGTTAAATGATTTGTGATGCGGAATGTTTAATAATTCAAAGCTCTGTAATAGAATTGGGCATAGAAGTTTCCGAACATTTGACTATTTCGCAACAGAAACTGGCACATTGTAAATTATGTTATGGGAATCCCGAATCCAAAATTAGACCACTTGCAATACTGGTCATGTGCTATTTTACTGAGAAGAGAAAGTTTTAACATGTTGATAAAATCAGGAATTTCTAGAACTCTGTTACTAAATTTGAAGGTCTAAAAATACCGATAACGTAATCAAATATGGTTGAGGTCAAGACCAAATATACCCCTTCACTTCGGTGACTTTTTTGTTTGGTTTTGTTTCTTTTTTGTTCTGTTTTGGTGGGTTTTTTTAAAAGTAAATGATAATTAAAATTCTTAATTTACCCAGGCCGCCTCCAGATGAGAAACCTGGGGGTTACCCAATATTCCACCATTTATAATAATAAACGATTTACATTATTTGAAGCTGTTGTTTCTTCTTCATATTTTGACACTGTACAAATCTTTTAAATACGCATGGGAGTATAATAAGACTGGGGTCATAACACTTTAGTCGGCCGGTGCCAAGAATTTTCAGGAGAGTAATAATTTTCCTGGAAAGTCAACTGCCGTTTCTCTGCATTCACCGTGAGATCTGCCATAATACGTCAAAACGATTGGATCTAAAGTAATCAGGGTCTAGTTAGAGGTGTACCATTATACGTCCCAAAATGTAAATATTATTCTTCCAAGCGCGGTTCTTGTGCGACCACGAATGAAAACATTTTCTTCTGCGAATTAAAAAAGGAATAAACGTTCATGGTCACACAAGAACAAGTTTACAGCGAATTTATCTATATTTTGGAACTTCTATACTCTGGTCCGCTGACTTTTCGCTGACTACTTTCTGGGCTTGTCGTTGTCCAGTCATAATTACCTGTTAACACTTGTTTTAAGGATACATATCTATAGTGTCAGTAATGATAACCGCCTGCGGTCTTAAACCGATTAACTTTCACAAAAAAAATGGATATGTTAAATCACTTTAGACGTATACATTTCCGCGTTTAATTTGTCTTTCGCCAATCGTCTCCCTCGTGTACATGTTCTCAAATGACGACAATAGCATTATTTTCTGATTGATTTATGTTTCATTGATCACATTGACATACTAAAAGACAAAGATATTCATGTGTGACTTCTGTTTTAAATGTGTTGTTGGCCTAAGAAGGACACGTGTTTGTTACTTCTCCCTATTTGATAGATGAAGATTGATGGCATTTCATTAACCTCGGCGACCTTTTGGTTTTTGATATACCGATTCCCCTGTTCTCGTCAAGTTAGTGAGGTGTGGGGGCAGACACGCTTCATTGATACAAAACCATAGTGACGCTGTTAATACGTTGCGATAAAACTTTTACCACTGACTGTTTCTACAACCTGTAGTTTAGATATCAATGGTTTTATAATCTGTGGTCAAGCATTAACCCAAACCAGCCAGCGTTTGTTCTTTTTAAAAAGAATTTGCCGAGACAGGCATGTTACTGTCTAAACAACAATATTATCGAAAAGATAGACGATATAAGTACGATACTTATGATCAATGGTTTAACCATTTATCCATGTTAACAGATGTAGGCCTACATGTATCTAATAATTTTGTATGTTAAATATTAACAGCTGCAACCGCCCACAATGTTCCAGAATATATTCGTTATAAAATTCAAGAACGTGTGTAATCAAGTGAGGTTATTCTGTGGCCTTCGGGCACTGTTATCTAATTCGCAGTGATAAGAAATATTTAGTACATATAGTCGACTCGGAAATAGTACTGATTAAAGGTGTGTGTATAGAATGAAACACCCTGTAACCGATGATTGTAAATTTCTGGTAATTTCACGGCAGCTTATGTAAAATGTCTAGTTACGTCTGTTAGTAATGACATGTTATATCACGACTTGGTGTCAAGACTGTCAGCAATATAATATACTCTTAGGTACCATAAAACCCGATAGAATCAAACTGGTGTAGTAATGTTAAATGCACAACATGTCTCCATTCATTAAACAGTTGCCTGCCGCGAGAGTTCAGATTCGAGCGAGGTGTTGATATAATACATCATCAACGCTTGTCTCTAGAGACGTCATCAGTATGTTTCATAGACTAATGAAATCTATGTTGCTCTACTTCATTACACTCGAATATTATTGCACCGCCTTTTTACGATGTCGTACCTACAGGGAAAGGGAAAATACAGTAGGGGTAAAACGGCACCGCGTTTTTAAAGGAAAAAAACAACATACGACGCCCCCCTTTTATATAAAGGAATTAGTTCATGGGATGTGTCGTCTTTTTCGTTTCGGGGGGTCGGGATGGCCTAGTGGTCTAGAGTGCCGCGCTTCGACCTCTAGCTGGCCGGTCACCTCTGGCTTGCGGCTGTAATTTCGAGCCCTGGTGTGAGCGTATGTGGCATGGAGATAGGGGCGCCTTTTCAACCTCGTGGGTTTCCTCCGGGCACTCCGGTTTCCTCCCACTGCTAAAGACCAGTGCTGGATCTAGAGGAGGCAAAGTGGGACAAATGTCCCGGGCCCCCAACATTTAGGGGCCCCCCACAATTCTGGCTCATGCTAATATTTTATCCCGGGCGGAGCCAACCAGTACCTGGGCTGAGGGGGCGAGGATTGGGGTCCTAGGCAGTAAGGGATATTGTGGGCCAGAGATCGGTTGGGCCCTAAAATTAACTAAATTACATAATTTAGAGGTTCTATCAATCAATAGATCCTAACCAGTTCCGGGGACCACATCCCGCGATGTGATTGCTGGGGCCCAACCAGTCCCGGGAAATTAACGTAATCATAGTATAGTAGTTCAGACAACAGAGTTTAATGTTTTATGTCATCTAAAATAATTTCACTAAAATAAAGTAAATGAAAACATCATGAGAGAAAGGTTTAAAATACTCAAATTGTCAACGAGTTCTAAACGTCAATGAAATCGCTGCCTAAATTGTCTCAGATGCACTGAAATTAATCTTTATTTTAAAGCCCTTATACCACTCTTGCTGTAACTGAATAATATGTTCCAATCTTTATTCTGGTCAACAATTTGTACTATTTTACAATATTTCAATTAAAAAATGATACAAATTTCATCTGAACACACCTAATTTTAAAAAATTGAAAAAATTCAACTACATGCCGTAACATGGTTTGAAAAGCCTTACGTAAGCTCTTTTAAATGCAACTTGGATTTAAACATATTTTCGAACCCTCTGGACAAGTAAGATAGGTTGTAATGGATAATTTACTTAACAGGTAGGACACTTAAACATCTTGTAGTTAGAATAAGGCTATTTTTTTATTTCTGGACCTGTCAAGCCAGCAAGAGTGTTATTGTTCCTTTAAACAAATAAACTCTGGAGGAAAACACCCCAGGCACTCAAGGGGCGGAGTACATACTGGTACGATCCGCGGTCAGTACGAACAATTTGAAATGGGGCCCCGCACAGTTAGTATGTCCCGGGCCCCCCACAAGGTTAATCCGGCCCTGCTAAAGACCCCTACGCGCAAGATAATTATTGAAATAAAATTAAAACCATATGTTAGTCCCGAAATGACCTAGTTGTGTTGAGTGGACGTTAAACCCCATTTCTCTCTCTCTCTTTTTTTTCGTTTCACGTCTTTGTAGCCATCGACGGTTTGCGCATATAATGTCGCTTCTTTATGAACGGTATTCGGAACAGTAAACCTTAATGAAGTGGGCAGGTGTTGTTGCCATCTGTGAAGTACCTTAGCAATTTATGTTCCGATAACTAGAAGGGTTTATTGTTCATTTACAACATTTAATATGAAATATGATTACCACAGAAACAAATTACACTGCCACTCCATTGGTTTGTGGATGCTTTCACTAATATCTAACTCATCATCCCCGCATTACATAATCCAGGCTTCTAAGATCAAAATTGTTCGACATGTTTTGTTGTTATCGGAGTGTTAGACCTTATTTTTTCCACACCTGAATGTAGGTCTTCATATTGGTCATTTTATCTTTGAAATAGACCTAATATAAAATACGAATCGCATAAAATGTTATTTTCGGGACGAAATTCAAACGTATACCGTGACCCTGATATGCAACAATTCGAATCCAGCATGTTCGACCAAACCCTTAAATTCTCGGCGCCAATGTAAATATTGGATTTTTGTGCACCCTCTCGATCTTGTTTCCAAACTGTCACCCCGCCCCTGCCTCTCTGTATCCCATAGCCATAAGACGGTCTTGGTTCAGTCTGAACATTTATATGTACGTGACACATACACAACAATTTTTTTTTTATGAATGAATGAAAAAAACAACGTTTGAAACGATTTGTGAATAGAACAGGAAAGCGTGAAAATATTGACTCGAGAACCAGTCGACTAACTGCTGGAATTCTTCCTACTGGCAGTCAGATTACACGTCCGGACTTTATAGGCCTACATATCACTGTGCCACACGTTACACGAAATGCGCCTAACCGGAGAACGCCAAGTTTATTTGCTAAATATTCGGTGATTAATAGCCTATCATTAGCCAGACGAAGTTATTTTGTTGATGGAAAATGGCTTTTGTAACAGGTGTTAGCAAAAAATGATGCCACTCGCGGTTATTGTCCCACTTGTATTTACCACTTGTCTACTGATAACGGTGTTACAGAATAGTCTTTAGAATCTAGCTCTGCCCCGTGCGTGCCAAACAAGTGCATGTTTCGTCTTTCACATTGTTGGTGCCAATCCAAGTAATACATTTTTTATTGGTTATATCAACAAAATAACTGCTCTTTCATTTGCCTAATCCAGCAACATTTCGCCTAAAATTCAGGTAAAACACTGTATGTATTTATACAAATGAGAGACAACCTTTTGTCCTTTGGTGATTTTTTTTTAAACTGACGACCGAAGATTATTAGTTTTAAAGAAAACGAAACAAAAATACCCCCCCCCCCCCGTCGATACCACCGCATAGGCCCAAATCGCAGTTAAAAAAAGCCAACACGAAATAGTGACAGTACGGGTGAAAAGAACGATATTGCAGATGAAATAGAAATCTTAATTTAGAATTTCCGATTTTTTAAATGACAAATACATTTTAAAGAATCTTTCGGTGATAGCAAGCAATATGTTATGTTCGTATAATAATTTGTGCCAAGTTATTTAAAAAAAACCAAAAAAAACCCGGAAGACAGCCTAAAGAAATCTCAGAAGTTTTTGACATTTCGCATTGTAAAGAAAGTATAGAATCTTAACAATGGTATTCAAGAATAAGATATAGATCCATTCGGCGTATGATACCATTAACATATTTTTAAAAATTCCTTTGTTGCCCGAATGAAAACGATACCAATCTAGATAATCCTAAAACAGGAGGTTGGATGGCCGAATGGTTAGATCGTGCGAGCTCAATCATAAAGCCTGTCATTGAGTCAACTGGCGTGGTTTTGAATCCTCGGTTGTACGTGACAAGGAGTAGGGTCGCCTGTCCAACCTCGTAGTTTTTTCCCGTTCCCCCGGTTTCTCCCACTGCTAAAGACCCCTACGCGCAAGCGAATTATCGAATTAAAATTACACTAGTTTGTGTCGAGTGGACGTTAAACCCCATGTGTCTCTCTCCCTCTCTCATAGATTCATATGTGCAATAGTAATATATTATATTAATATCCAAACACAGCCAGACAAACATTTACTAACAATTTTACAGTTTGCCCTTAGTTGTAGTCTGGTTGCCTGTTTTCGAGAAGTAACCTATTGAATGGGGTTCATCGAGAAGCGAATTTTGACGAATATGTGAATTCGCAGACACATTTTTCTCGATCTTTGTTACAAAACGTGGCGATGGTTAGAGATCACGAACTGGCTAAAAAGGTCTAACATTTCTTTATGGAGATTACTGACAGCCACGTTATATTAAGCACACATGAAAGCCCTCCAATATGAAATGAAATCATCATTACTACTTTATATATCTGGTATAGTAATATAAACGAACAGGTAGAAACCTATCCCTCGTTCCCATCCCTAAGGAAGTTAGTCACTAGTTACATATGTATATAGAACTTCTCCCGTGGACAACGTTTACTTATGATAAGATACTATATACCAACCATCTGTAATATATTTCCTTGGGCTATGAAGTTCAAAGAAATTTAGGTTATTGGTCATTCAACTAAATCCTTATGTCTAAGTGTTTGATTTTCGCCTACATCAGAATATTTTCAAAATTATGCGCGTCGTCATTACTAGGAGTAATATTGGTGTAAATAGCATTATCATGAAAATGACCGTTGTCAATTCCATGTGTGAGAGAAAGTGTGTGTGAGAGAGAAAATTGGAGTTTAACGTCCACCCGATACAAACTAGGTTATTTCGAGACTAACATATGGTTTAATTTTATTTCAATAATTCGCTTGTGCGTAGGGGTCTTTAGCGGTGTAAGGAAACCAGAGGACCCAGAGAAAACCCATGAAGTTGGACAGGCGACACTACACCATTAAGCCACCCAAATACCATGCAGTGTGAGCATCAAGTTTTTCCTTGCAAAACATTTGACGTATTCTGAAATCCATGTGCATACCCTCACTCCATTTAGCGGTAATATGTAATGGCTGTCGTACACGGAACATGATATGCTTGCGCTTACTAGATTATACCACTTCTCATCACGCAAGGTTAATAAATGGTTTGTATTGTACATGTATGTATAATTTGGGTAGGTCTTGATTTTCGATAAATGGGTGACATATAACTGGCATTCGGGACGCAGTCTCGGCACTCATTTTCTATCCATAGCTTTAAGCACATGTCACGTTTTGTTAAAGACTATGATATGTGAGATAACATTTGCCCTAAAGATCATCCAAACAACTTAAATTTCAACTTATTAGGTACGTTAAGAACAGGACACCATCTTTACTTGCATTTTCTACCGGAAATTGAACTTAAAATTTGGAATATAGTCTGTTAACAAATGCGAAGACATGACATATGGAAATTAACTTACCAATGATGAAAATTTTGTGAATGCTCTTCATTCAGTTACTTTTTGGAATTCATACCTTAAAATAGTTGATGTAAACTTTGGAATGTCAAAACAAATTTGTCAATCACTACACAATTGAAAAAAATATTGTATTTCCGAGCCAAAACAAAAATCGCAAAAGAGAGATACAGGTTAATGTTTATTCCCTATCATCTGCAAGCTTGGTAAAGAAATCACGACGTATGATCTCTGCGATAAAAGCCATTATAAAAACAAGTTCGAGGTACTCATCAGTGTCACACATGGGGGTGGGAGAGTCCGAACCCTCCAATTGTTTTTCGGGGGGGGGGGGGGGCTGAATATACTTGCCCCCCCCCCCTATTTACAACAATTATTAGGATTAGTTAAGATTATATCCGTATAAAACCTGTTCATATCCTATTTCCTACTTTCCTATTTATTTACAACAATTATTAGAATTAGTTCAGATTTTATCCGTATAAAACCTGTACATATCCCAATATGTTGGTGTGATGTTTTAGTTTAACCCCGTAAAATATGCCAAAACAGTGTTTACAGAAGACTGTAAATTTAAAGAAATTTAATTGGGGTCCCCCCCCCCAGTGGTAACCCTCCCACACTCTCACTATCGCACTACGTGATCGACCGGGTACTGTATGGGACTGGAATCCAAGAGCACGTGGGCGACAAGACTCCGTATGGGGCTAAAATCCAAGGGAACGTGAGCGACGGGATTCTGTATAGTGCTAGAATCGAAGGGAACATGAGCGTCAGTAAGATAGCGTGAGCGACAGTAAGAGAGCGTGAGTGACAAGATTCTGTATGCTGGATTCCAAGGGAGTGTAAGCAACTGGATTCCTTGGTACCATCCTCCGTATTTCCAGTGGTATCGTTCTGCTGTTCTCCACTAACCCCTGGATCCATTTACGTCGGAGACACATAGTCAAATAACCCGCTCTTGATAATTGTGGAATGTGGATGGACCCAGGGGTTAGTGGAGTAGAATGGGACGATACCACTTGAGATACCGAGGATGGTATGGGTACTAGTTCCCTTAGGAACTTCTCTGAACGGACGATGTACACTGCCCCCCCCCCCCACCACACTCTCCCTATCGCGCTACATCGGCCCCGGCATCAGAGATTGTCAATAATTTATATAATTTGATTTGCGGACACCAATTCCTGATCCAAATATACGACTGTCAAGATCATTGTTTATATAATCCATTCCACTTATAAATAGCTGATTAATTATGGATATTGATAATAGCTTTAAGTGCCAGACGTCCTATATCAGGTGGTATAGGTTTTAAATAATTTAGGAAGAATATCTAGCAGTTATTATGGTCGTTTATCTCGTCGTGTTTAGGATGCAGTCGTTTTATACTGTACTGTCTGGTTATCGGGTACTATCTAAACATAATACATTACCGTCAAATCAAAGTTTATAGATCTTGGTACGTATATGTTTCATGAAATTAGATAAATGGCGGGATAGTGCCCCCCCCCCTCTCTCTCTCTCTCTCTCTCTCTCTCTCTCTCTCGTATATATCATTCCACCCAACACTTGTACATCGGAGAATATGTACATGTAGTTTGCTATCCAGATTTTGAAAACAAATTTTCTTTTAAAGTTACCCTCGTACAGTTAGAAGAGAGGCGAAGATAAACATTATTGGTTGGTAACAGCTTGTTCGTAAAATTTATCCTGTTTCATTATCAGTCAATTACTGCTTGTTGAGTTGGTCTCTTTCCAACAGTGCTACATTAATAGCACTGTCTGTGCATCTACCCGATGGGGCAATTCTCGATTGGGTTGGGGGTGGCTTCCATCCTAGGTCCTTATAGGCCCCACACTCCGCCGGGCCTGATGCAAGTACTTGTACGTGTAATTCTGATGAAATCTTATTTAAAAAAAAGTACTCAATCACTTAAATACATCTATTCATTGAACACATTTCCATTAACCACACACACTCATATTCCATATTATATTGCAGCTTGATTACGTACTAAACTGACGGTCGATACATTTATATTATCATTAACAAGTATGTTTCATTTGAGCCTTTCTGATAACGCCGATGACCATACAATAAAACAAATGAGATTTAATATAAGACCTACCCAACTCCCACTAATTAATTTGTCAGACTCTTACTTAATTTCCCCACTATATATTTAGAAATGTCCACATAGATGCTAATTCGTCGAAGGGACTTATTGGCGCACTTTTCTCAATTTTACCTACGTAACACTTTTACAGCTTTAAACCTAAGCAGCATTAGGACAAAAAAAAACAATTTAAAGGGGAAAACATGGACATAAGTCAATAACTTATATTACAATTTTGCTAAAATTTAAAGGGACAATAACACTCTTTCTGACTTGACAGGTCCAGAAAAAAATAGCCTTATTCTAACTACTAGGTGTTTAAGTGTCCTACCTGTTGTATAAATTATCAATTACATCCTATTTTACGTGTCCAGAGGATTCGAAAATATTTTTTAATGTAAGTTACGTTTGAAAAGGTTTACGTAAAGCTTTTTAAACCATGTAGTTGAATTTTTCCAATTTTTTAAATTCGGTGTGTTAAGATGACATTTGTATCATCAATTAATTTGAATATTGTAAAACAGTACAATTTGTTGACCAGAATAATGATTGGGACATATTATTCAGTTACAACAAGAGCGTTATTGGGCCTTTAAGACATGCCATCTTGTATTGACTACCAATTTACTAAATTGTGTTTTTTTGAAGTACAATTATAAATGCAGATGTTAAAACAATTTTGTAAGTAAGTCTGATGGAACTGGTGCCCAAAAAAGCAACCAACCACTGCCTGTGGCAATGGAAATTACATCCAGGATACTGCCAAGAGTTAAGGCGGTGAAAGAAAATATGTTGACTGCCGTGATAATTGAACCGTTGTATTTTCTAACACATGAAGACAACTGTTAACTAATCATACTTTTTATACTTACATTACTATCTACACCCTTCAATAACTAGAGATGTCTATAACATATACACACGTTATTTGATGTTAAATATAACATCATTTCACAAATATACAGATATACAAAAACATACCTATTGCTTACAGCCAGACAGACGTTATACCAAGCACTTACCTTTGCAACGCTTGGTAAAACTACAATTTTTCCGACAATTAGCGTATTTATAACCAAGCACAACTAATCCTTCTTCGGTGATCCACCATAGATTATTTCATAATCAAACAATTTAGAAAGGTTCGCCAGTCAGTCTCCAACTGCGTTCGCATTCAGATGGACTAAGGAACAATCTTAAAGAGGCATTATCACACTCAACAATTAGTTTCACATGAATTCATATTCTAAAGTCTCTTGAGGCCCTTGATTATCGACAGTAAAGAATTTGAAGGATTGACCTGTAGCTCTCAAAATTTATTCTGATGCATAGCGTGTACAAGACAGGACAATTCACAATCCCAACTGATTAATATGTTTCAACAACTTTATTAAGAAAAGGTACAATATGATTAAAATTAAGATCTATGTTTTCGTTTCGTTTTTTAAACTTTATCTGGAAGGTCGTGTCAGGGGTTCAACGGCGTTTGACCCTATGACGTCAGACATAAATTAATCAATCGACGTTGACGTTTTTAGTGGTGTACCCACTGTTCTGTGCATGGCACTCAAAGAACTCGCGATAACATACCGTTTCATTGGCTAATCCTTAACTTCAGCCGAAACGCCGGTAATATCACAACTCTTCGAGATCCTAAATCTAAAGTAGTAAAGATAAGCAACACGACATTTTGAACTACAAAAAACAATTCGAAATTGGGTCTGTGTAATCAGATTGGAAAATGTATTGCAATAAAAAAAAAGGCAATCCAGGCCCTTTATGGACTCAAATGCATAATTTAATTTACACCCTTACATTTGTCTGAAATTTCATTTGTCATGGGAATCAGTAGCCACTCATTAGCAAATCAACGTTACCCAATACAAAGTAGACGGTATACATTCTTTTATATCTATATTATCTGCCATAAAACATTTTAAGACAATAATTTTGGTTCTTTACAACAGGTCGTCATAATGCACACATTTCGAAACCCCATAATAGTAAACCTAATGAAGCTTAACCAGTGTATAAACCTATATAAAATCCGTCTGATCACACTGAATCAATAGAATTCTATTGGAATTGTCTGACGCGTCCATTGCTTTGCATTAGTGGTAATGTTTGATGTACTGTGCCATTATTGAGATTATAGACCGCAAATTCAACAGTTCTAGCTTTTGCAATGACTCTCCTGGGCTACGTAATGGATATGATGCAAAAACTGCTTTAGTTATGGCGGGCGTTGTCTGCGTAATATACTGCTTTAATAGCATTCCTTTATCTGTAGAGTATCGCAACTGTATAGGTGGTGAGTTTCAGCGATACTGTTGTTGTGTCTACCATCATATACAGAGCATCTTCAAATTACATACACATGCAAATACAACCTATATACGTTCCCGTTTCATCTTTTTACTCTTCATATTTATATATGAATCGAACCAACGCATGGCATAATAAGGTACTTTTTACTACGTTCTTCATTAATAGTTCATTTCACTGCCAGACACTACAATGTCATATTCTAATCTTGCTAAGAAGGATATCGAAATGAAATGTTATTTAGCCACTTTTCAGTTAAATATTTTTGAAGATTGTGTTTATTTAGATAAATTAAGAAATCAGGTACCTTTTGGGTAAATTGGTTCATTGCATGGCTAATGAGATCGTAGGATTGACAGTTACTATAAAGTCATCCAGATTTTTTCATTAGGAATGGTAGGTTTAAACCACTTCAAAAAAATAACCATTCAACTACGGAGTTTGACTATCAATAATTCAAACTTAATTAGTTTTGGTAAATATTCGTAAAATTAGTATACGTCGCCATTGATTACTGTGTAACATTGGGCATTTACAGTAGAATTCCGTGGCGTTTGTGGTTTATAAGCTTATGGAACAAATCACAAGAACAGTGTTCTATAGTTTGGATGCGATCTCAAACAGCAGGTTGAAATCTCCATGATCATTTTCAAAGCGTACTTCAAAGATTGCACCAGTGTTAGTAATATCCGACGACCAGATTAAGTGTAAAATCTTGTTTGAACGTTTATGTAGCTGATCACTTCTCTGTTTTAAACATCAAAATATCCAAAAATAAGATAAAATAGTACATGTATTTGAAATCGATGTTAAAGAGAGACGGGTACTGTTTTCAATAAGTGGGTTTGATTGGTTTGCTACCTATATCTACCAGTAAAATAATCTACCACCAGCAAGCATCCGGTAGGCAATTTTTGATCTAGATACATATAGAATTTCGTTAAGATTTTGAGCCTTTGATAATTTCTGATTTCCAAAACTTACTGAGAAAGTATGCTTTGAATTGTACAGTATCAAATATTTCCTCAAATCAGATTGGAAGCACCCCTTAAGCCTCCGAAGTTTCGTAAAACCCTTTTACTATTATGCATCTATTAATGTGCATCTATTAATGGGGTGTCAGCCTGGGGGACCAGAATCAGTGTTTAAAGCTGGAAAGGATATGTATGTATGTTATGTCAGTCATATTGTATATTATAGCATTGCTTTATAAATACTAAAGAAGCCTAGTTGAAACATTGTGAATAATAAACACAGTTATTGTTTTCCACAGAATTGTATCCTGTGTATTTCCAGTTCAATTACTGAATAGCATTCAAGCAATTTTATTTATTATAACTCTTTTAACGTGGTTATACACCATTACAGATCGCTAAAACACTCATTCTTTGTTTCGTGTAATGTCTGGTTTTTGCACTAAGTAAACCACCTGCTTACCGGCTTGCAACACTTCCTGCAATCCAAACGTTATGTCCTGGAAAAGGCGTCGCTTCTTCCTATTAATAGCGGCATGAAACTAAAACCAAAACGTAGCCAAATTTATATTTGGCGTAAGAAGTAGGCTATTTATCTTAGAAATCATGAGCTTTCAAAGAAAGACATAGGCCAAATTTTGAAAAAAGAGATCATAATTTTCTTGAGTTTTAACAAACGAGGCTGTTTCCATGTATTTTGGGGGTCGATAATCTGGATTACTTTCAAAATGATTTACTGATTAGCTGAAGTAGAAACTCCCGTTCATAGTTCATCAAGTTGGTTTGATGCCACCTTATAGAAATGAACCAATTTGAAATTCTTTTTTGTTGCAGTATGAATGATTTTTAAAGATATGCACACCTACATGTCTGCTTATCTTCCGTTACATAGAAACATATATCATGTAGATATAGGTCTTTATCCCTGTTCTCTTCTCTAAGAGGTTTCCAGAATACTTTTGTTTATTTACATAGTACGTTCATATACATTCACAATGTCATCATAAGACTATTATACCGTATAATGACGTAATATATGTCTTTCGTCACATCTGCACGAGCAATTAAATTGCCGTTGCTATAAAGGTATTTCCCTTCAGATAATTTCAAGATATCAAATAAAAGAATCTAAGTATTGCATTTGCCAAACATCAAACGGGGGGCTATAAATATTCTTACAAGACTGATGAGTCAGAAATGTGAAATGTTATAAACTAGTGCATATGTACATGTAGTCTGCATAGATGCGACCAGAATAACCAATATAGGCTACATAGGTAAAAATAGAGTCTTTAGACAAGGCGTTTTCCTCGACTTGTATTAAAACCACTTTGTGCCATACATATTGCATAGGATTGCATATTGCATGCTAACTCTAAATAATTCCATTGAAATATTTTTAAGTGGTTACGTTAAATCCCCCTTATTCACGAAATCTTAAACTAAGTTACAACCGAAATTTTAAGAAATACTGCAACTTCATTGGATATATGCAAATTGATTTAGTGGTCAGCCAATCGAATTGCAGTATTTCTTAAAATTTCGATTGTATCTTAGTTTAGGTTTTCGTGAATAATTTTTAAAAAAATAATTCCCAATAACCAACAAAATAAAGGGGCGGTTGTGCAATTAACAAGTATTATTTGAGAAAAAGCGTTCATATTGAAAAAAAACCCCACTCTTTTATACAGTTTATATTACAAAATGAACGGTATCGTGTGTCAAATCCTGTCCATTTGGACCATTTCTACTCTAATCCCGCCACTTCTGTGTCCTAATTGAAACGATAAATAAATGTGTGTCATCTTGGTTTCTACCACTTTATTGATCATATTACTGTCTTACTCAAAAATCCGTTGATCAAACCACCTATTTTAATAATTAATGTTTACAGTTGTGTCTGTTCTTTTCAGATAAGATAAACCTTAGAATTGATGAAAATAAAATACATGCCTTCAATATTCTAAATGGCGATAACGAGATGCGGAGGTTATTAAAGTTGTACAGGATGATCGGTTTCATCGAACAGTAATGGTTGTTGTATGTGACTCATGAAAACACATTATTTTCCGCAATGATAAAAGCATTTCAATCTTGTCGCAATCAATTAAATGTCTCCGTAGATATTGCCTGATAAAGTTCATCTAACGTGATTCCCGTGTTTTTAATATCATTTACATGTTTGAGGTTTATTTAGATAGGAATTAAATAGAAACTCTGAATGAAACGTGATCTGGTGCATTTCAAATGTCGTTAGGGTGTAATGAATAGTGAAACGGTAATATATTTTAACAATTTTTGAAATCAAATAAAAACTCGAACCTTTAAAAGGTCCACAAGCTAAAAACGGGATTTTTCGTACAATCTGGGGCAATTATCAAGTAATATCGAGATGACCTACAACATTGGTATTAAACATTTTTACACTATTTGCGTACAGGGAGTGACCAACTGGCTATTGTGCCGGGCAGTCTGCGTCCTATTTTAAAATCGGATAACAATTGTGAACTCTACAGGGTCCACAAGCAAAACGCGACTTTTTTTTTACAATCAGAGGTCATAATTCAGAAGGATACTCCCCGTATACGCCATATCGTCAGGATCTGAGATCGGTTGGTTATACATGTAAACAAGTTTCATAAAAATCGGATAAAAATTGTGACCTCTACAGTCCTTATAGTGTCCACAAGCTAAAAGAATGATTTTTCGCGAAATCAGTGGCTATACTCGATGAAGTTACGGTCAGATACATCCCAAAATCGACAGGTACCGCGATCGTTAAAGTAAAACCTATGTATCATGCGCTTAGACCATGCAATATGGATGGTGTAATAATAATAATAATCACTTTCTTTCGAAAGGGTAGAAAATTAGGCCCGGGGGCCTTTCTTACATTTTGCCCTTTTAATTGTGTGAGCGCAATCATAAATGAACATTATTATTATTATTATTACTACGGCCCATTGCCACCATTACATTTCCTATAACACACGTTAGTAGCCAATCTGAACTACACACTCACCCTACCTGTAGAGAAGTGACTCTGACACGGTGAATAGCCATGATATCCAAATGACGTTATCTCAACGTCACAGGTCGCGAGGTCAACGCACATAACTCATCTTGTAAACAAATAAACTTCGACGAACAGAAAACCTGCGTCGTATCAGGGTTGTCTGTGCAATATCACGGACACAACTCGAGATAGAACAAAAAATCTCTGGAAGAGAATTGGATTTTAACAGAATTGGCAAGTTTAAAGGACATTTGACACACGCGGGGGCTGCACTATTGGCACTATTTTGTGCTACGGTCGGGTCTATTTCACATATACAAAATCTATTTTGCTAATATTTCAAGCGTGGGGATTTAGTAATAGTTAATTTATTTCAGTTTTAAACGAAAATTTAAAACTTTAACGCAATTTTAAAAAATAGCTAAATTCTGGCTGGGATTAATGAGCAAAATGGCCATTCACTGTATACGTGCGAAAAAAAAAGCCAGCTACCATTTAATTTTCGTTACGTACGATTAGTACAAACCCACTAAGCAGGGGTGGCGCTAGCCGCCGGTGGTTGGAGGGGCAAGGCTGGGGCAAACTCCAAGGTTAAGGGGCAAAGGCATGGGCTTCAACTAGGGGTAGGGGGTCTCCTCAAGATATTTTTGAAAAACAGGCTGCCGTAAATGCCGCCTGGCAGTATTTCAGGCACTGATCGTTGAGATAAAGTGTCAAACGTACGGACTAGCGAACCTCAATGAAATCCACTCACGAGTGCCAAAGTAGGGATTCCTTGTGGGGGGGTATTGGGACCTCCCCAAGAAATATTTGAAAAATAGACTGACGGAAATGCTGTCTGAGAGTATTCAGGCACCGATTGTAGAGATATATTGAGATATATATTGAGATATATACCGTATGTCGCCTGATCACTAGTCTATCCGACCCCAGAGAGGAAAGTGTCAAATAAACGGACTTGCGAACCTCAACAAAGCCCCCGAAAATTTGAAAAGTAGACTGCCCGAAATGCAGTATCTGGCAGTATTTCAGGCACTGATCGTCGAGATAAAACAAGCTTACCAGATACCGCCTGTCGCCAAATCACTAGTTTATCCGACCAGAGAGGAAAAAGTGACAAACCGACGGAGTGAGTGAATGAAATTGAAAGAGTATTTTCGCCACAATATTTTATTTAATAAACTGTTGGAAATGCAGCCTGGAAGTATTTCAGATACTGGTCGACGAGATAAATAGAGCTGACCAGATACTGTTCGTCGCAAAATCGCCAGCTTATCCGAAAATAAGAGGGAGGTGTTAAATAAACGAACGGATTGTTTGTATCAAGTGAATGCATATTCACGCCGCGTTGAACCTAAACCCAAAAAACTTTGAGGATCGTAAAGAGTACTTTTGAAGTGATTCATATGTTATTTTTTAGATTTTGTGATACGTTTCGGTAATCAAAGCCTTCTACGGGGATTAAATCTCACATCCCTACTCAGTCAGAGAGTGTTTCTTACAAGCCCATCCTGCTGTAAACCTACTATAAATTATTTTAAAACTATTTTCTTAAATTAGGGGGGGGGGGCAGAAGGCAGCCCCCCGCCCCTGGCGCCGCCACTGCCACCAAGCTACAGACATTAATAAAGGTCAAAATTTTATGTGTCAGTGTCATAAGACCGACACAATTAAATATAAATTAACCACAAAATGATCTCTTATGACCGAAAGTGATAGAGTAAAGTTACAATCATTTTGGCTTATATTCATGGAACTTGATTTCCCGAAGAAAATCATGAATGAACGCAAAGATGATCTTTGGACAAGAATATAAAACAATTATATGATCATATTTCGTTTGACTAACCACTGGCACCCTTTGGATTTTATATCGTATTTAAATATGATACGGTATAACCACTAGTAGTCTGCTTTTCGACCTATGAGGATCTGATATCAAACGTAGCGATAATTCATGACTTGAATAAAAAAGAAAACCTCTTAACATAATCAACTAATGAAGCAAGTTCGAACTATAGGGAGAGATTTAATTTAATAGATGCCCCTACTTCCTTAATGCTCACGACATTTATGTCTACCATCGTGATTTACTATACAAAGTTTACCCAGAGATAGAATGGATCCTTTATTGATGAACCAGCAAGAAACTTCACCGAGGAATGTCATTATTATCCACACGTATATAGTCCATTTAATTATTTATAAAAGTCAATCATTGAATCATCGATTGAAGTTTAACAGTCACACGGGCTGAATTGGTTGAACGGCTTCAGCTTGGAACTTCGACCGGTAACTTCCAGCTTATTAAGAGAGAATTTAATATTTTTCACGAAATTTCACAATAATTTAACATTTTACATTGCCATTGATCGCAAACTTTAGACAGAAGTTGTATTTCTCATTGTGTACTATATCCCTGATTGGAATAATTGAGGAGATATGTTGTCAGATACATACGCAAGTTCGGAGGAGAGTCAGTTAGAAAAAAGGGCGAAATTCAAAAATCGATCGTTTAACCAAATACAAACTAAAGAAAAACTTATCGACAATAGGGGTAAACACCGACCACTTAGCCGAAATCATTTTGGTCATCAATGACCCAACATACGAATATACAAATGCACAGCATTGTAGATCAAGTGAACGTAGGAATTTTCTCGGCAGATCTATATTAATCGTTCGTATTTCTGCACCCACAATTAAACAATAGAGAAAACGTGGTATACAGAGTACATATATTACCAACAGTTTCTCAAATCTAGACTTTCTGTGTGCCTTTTTTTCCAAATACATGTAGACGAAACTCAAGGTGTGTTTAATTAGTCAGTGATTAGTAACATTATTTTTTGCTTTACAGACCAGAATCCATAGGAGCCATTATCAGTTTGATGAAAAGACCTCACAAAATTACAATCACCTGTCCGTCTTCATTAGCCAAGTTTGTGAGCAGAACAGTAGGACGTTAAACCTCATTTCATTCACAATTGCATGTCTCTCTTGATCATAATTACCACCTTTCATTCTCGTTTAAACACTAGGGCTCGTAAATTAGGAAATACACATCTATTATGTATGAATGATATTTATAAAACCATTAAAGGGCTTATCCCGATATTTGTTTTGGGAATAAAACTGGTGAATTTTGTGTTAAAATCCCTTAAAATATTCGAGTCAAGGGCCGAGCATCTACTTCAGTATTTATGATACGTTTTCAAACGACTTAAAACCGTTAGTCTTCATCTGGAATTTGAGACCGGTGCCCAAAGGTGTATTTTGCGGTATCTGGATTAAACCAAACATTTTTAAAAAAAAATAATGTGTATTTGAAATTTACCTTTCTCTATCAAGTACGGCACATGGGTTATTCATTGCATAATCCTCTCAAGTAACCGTAATCGGTTATAAGGTCACCAAACGAAACAATTGACCCGAAATCTTAAAAGGGTTACGTGTCCGGATAAGCAGTTTTGGCGTTCACTTCCAAACGACTCAATATTTTGAGTTGAAATTTTGAGACAAGGAAAATACACCATTCCCCTATATTTTGGCGTTTTATTTCATATATTCTCAGACTTTTTTTGAGCCCCTGTTTAATTCGGGATTGTCCCTTTAAAAATATTGACGAAATGTTTCTGATTTAAGGGGGGTGGCTCCAATTCAATGAGAAAATATTGAATAAATTTGACATTTATTTTTATTACTTGTTTCTACTACAGCTTATGACATTGAAATATAGATAATTATCTTCCTTGGTGTTTTAGCTTTAGAAGGATATATAGAGAATCTCCTACGAGTGTTTTTTGGTATCAAAAAACACGAGTTGGAGATTTTATTTATCACCCAATCCTTTCTTACATGCACAAATAAATAAATATAATTCTTTGGTATAGATTTCACTTTTACAGAACCGAATTACATTACAGCGTAGTGATACATCATTTTTTGAAAGCAGTTTAGCTGTTGTATAGTCCTATATACTGACCCAGTTTTGTCCTTCAAGGTCAATTAAATAAAACCAGTTTCCTTTTTTTATATACAAAAGTCACTCTTTACTTAAACAAAGTGGTTTCTTTAAAATAAAAGAAAGTAGTTCCTTTTTGATTGACCAATCAAATTTATGTAAAGCGATATCACCACTGTGTATATATCACAGTAGATTATGTAATTTATCACACAAGCGATATCTACTGTCAAATGTATTATTGGGTGATAAAAAAACAATCTATATTTTAACAAGCAGTTTTTTTATGCTTTTTCTTAATGGCATTGGGAGGCCACCCTAGATTATGGGAAATGGGCGTGGTCCAGGTTTCGAAATGCAAATTTTTCAAAAACTTGTGTGATAACGATAAAGTCCTGAAAATTTCAGAGCATTAGCTTTAATAGTTGACAGTGCAATTTAAAAAACAAATATTTTCTCATTGAACTGGAGCCACCCCCCTTTAACGCAAATGATAACAACTCCAGCAAAGATCAGTGTTTAGAAATTCCCCATAGAACACATTATACAGTATAACCTCCATGGATTCCGTACCATAATGATTCAACTTGAATTTATGTAGTTTATACAATATTTGGGAATACATAATGATTGGTTTATCTATGTGTCATTTCCACTTTTCTGGAAAAAAACCAGGATTTCCAGAAATGTCACCTTGTTGAATTAATGGGTATTCTTCATGTGTGTGAAAATGGTTCTGTAATCTTTCTATTTCAAAGGCTTACCACCCGGAATATAAAGGGTTGTTCCTTTTCTTAATCTGAATAACTACTAAACTGTGTATAGTCTAGAATATAATATTGAAATTATTTTTCTGCTGTTAAACGGATTAGGCTCGAGGCAGATTAGGATCGGCAAATCTGAACGATAAACGTTTCTTTACAATAGTTTAATCTCGTTCATCTATCGTATATAACACTAAGATTGTCATTAGCCACTTTCATCCCTAACATTGACCAGATCTCCACTGTGATAAATAGTATAACTTAAAAATAATGATAAGGTTTAGACTTAAGTAGATAGTTATTCTGTATAATACCCCTAACAATTGTGTGTTACAGGAGTGCGTGGTTATTGTAAATCTAGTTGTGGATAATGATTTTAAATACAAAGAGGTGATTAAAAGTTCGCTGATGAATGAACACAAACTACCTGTTTTGAAAATTCCTTACAATGACATGGGAAGGTCAGGGTTGGATGAAAGGTGAACGCCCATAGTGAGTAAGGCCATGCCAATTGATCAACTGCTTGTACATCTGCTTACCGGGGTGAAGTGTCATATAAATTTATATAAAGAAATTGTACACTATTAAGTTTTTAATAGTGTTTTTTTTCTATTTCCTGGAGAAACAACTGACAGTAGATTTGAAACATAGCACTGTACAGTTTTCATTGATTACTATTTCTTTATATCTATCCAAAGAAATTAGCCATAGTCTTTTAATACGAAATGAATCCTGATTCAAATCTAACTAAATGAGATTTTATATTACTTAATTAGGTATCACGAATAAAACATACATCTGTTTTACTCACACGAACTAAATAAATTATACAGAAAACTACCAGGTTGTTCTATTCTGATATATCTATATCGTCTCATGTATTACCTATATATAATATAAAACTTGTGCTAGTTCCTTTGCGGACGTTAACATGATGACTGTAGCGTTACTCTTGCATACCGTTCATGTTGTACAGTACTTTATGGGTGGTGAACATCCTCTCTATGTGCAGTATCTATTTTGAGTTATACAATAAAGCCGTTTTCTCCCGGAATCTTAACGAAACCAGTCCAGTTAGTCAAGCCAGTTCAATATAAAACTCAAGGATGACTTTTAAACGTTCTAAATGTAAATAATAAGTGGTGCCAGACCCTCTGTGAATTCACGACACTCATCACTCTGATGGAGACACATGACTGGGTCATTCCGTACGTGCCAACATTTTTATAAATTTGGGCCGCTGAGGGGTTTTGCATAGGGCCCACTTGTAGGTAGATCCGGTCCTGGGCTCAAAGCGCGCGCCTTTGAACACACACCTTCTCCCCCAGCATTGAACCAAGAATTCTGCTATTATTATGTTTTTCCGACGCAATGTTATGTCAATTACTTTCTCTCGTCAAGTCGTCAAGGAATATAGCCCCCCCCCCCCCGTCCTTAAAGTAGCTAATTCTCTTACTCAATATCATCCAAAGTCTTCGACATTGAAAACACGAATTGTTTGTCAATTCCGGGAAAATCTTCTGATATCCATATTTCATTAAAAAATGAACATTAATTTATCATTGGTACACGAATCGTGTACCATAATGCGTTTCAGCGTTTTCTGTAACAAGGGACTCGAAAAACGAGGCTAGACATCTTCCACATGGCTGTCAAACTGTGACGTCATATTCTTATCTGGAGAACATGCGCAATAAATACTATCGGTGTAGACTGGAAAAAACAGACGCTAAAGATTGTCATTCGATTGAAACTTTTGGGGGTATGTCGCCGAATATAATTGTTTAGAAATTACAGTAAAAACAGAAACGATTGAATGTAAAGTAGTTTATATACATTCATATTACATTATCATTTGTTGCGATCATTTTGTGTCAATTTCTAAGTCCCAAATATTAGCGATTTGGCTTCTTTAATTAAAAGCTCAAAGGGGTATAAGCTTGATAGGTCGTGATTTTCCTTGATCTGACTATGCAGTTGTATTTAGAATGTTCACATAAGCATTTAAAATTTTATATACAAATTGAGCAAACCATTACTGCTACAGTCTTTTAACTCTTACTTTATCAAATAAATATTGGTTGCTCCAAATTTTGCTTTACAGACGAACTACAAATGGTTAAATTATATGGTGGTCTGCATCCACTTCAGAACTCGACTCCTCGATTCATAACTTTTGAAAATGGCCGATTCGGTCGTTATTGCAAGTGCGTATAAATTGCACTTCCGAGGCAAAACGATCAGAAGCCGAGGTTGTGACGAAGCGACTTGGCTACAACAAGCGACTGAACCCTTCGATTTATTATGAGCAGCAAAGTCTAATATTGTTTTTTTAAATGATATACCAGACGGCGGGATGGTGGCGGAGGGGGGAAACAACCCTGCACTGCTCAGCTACATAAAACAATTGTATAACAATACTTTATGAATAAAGTGTAACGGCCGTGTGTTTTATCCTTTAACGTCAGGTGGTGGGATAGGATTGGCATTCAAACAGCGAAAACATAATACAGGCCGGGGTCTGTTAAACCCCCTCCTGAAAAAATTCCTGGACCCGCTCCTTTATTTTACCATATCTTTCAAAATATATTGCATTTATAATCTTTGAGAAAGTTAAAATTTCGCTTTAAGTTTAAAAAGATGAAAGTATTGCCAAATAATGTTTAGATTGGAGAAGCAAACAGGCCAATTTGTCTTTTTACTTTGTCAAAACTATTTTTCTTACACCCGCTTTACATTATTTTATTGACAGTATCAATCAAATACAAATGCATCTTATGATGATAGATATGTCCAAACATAAACAAACCTACTTCATCTCATGCTCCATTAACCGGATAATGTAAGTGACAATTTATTGGCCAGATGTAGAAGAATTTAAACTGTTTGGCAATGAGGCGTTAGAAAGGAAATTACGAATATGATGAATAGTATTAGGGTATTATGGTAAAGGGCCATTGTATTGTGTGTCTATTGCTAGTATCTATATAAAAAAAACATAGATCAGACCTTATAATATGTGAAATTTTGATGCTTGATAATAAATATTTTAATCCTGATTTCCTTCAACTCTTAAACTGGGTCTTCAATTATGAGAAAAATATGTATTTTTGGGGTTATTATACAGGCTTTAAGGACGCACCAAAGGGAGTGTCGCCATCTATTCAACGGTGAACTGAATAGCGTTGATGATCGGGGTTACTTTAATGGGACTAAGAGTCTCCTTAATGTCGAGATTTTGATCATCAAATGATTCACTTGTTTAATCCATCGCAGATTATAACACAGATTCGAGAATACGCTCCAGCGTCCTCTGATGACGATACATGAGATGGTCAATGGCGAGGAAATAAAACGTATTATGAAGAGTGGTGACTGGTTAATTACCGACACGTATTATGACAAACAGTGAATAACAGAGAGAAAAAAATAAAATGAAATGGGGTTTAGCTTCCTATACTGTTCTGCTCCTAAACTGGGCTTGTGACGATGTGCATACGCCGTACCGTGTGTACGAGGGAGATTTTGCCCGGGTAGCAGCGCTACAGCCTACTCTTATATCGAATTCCAACTGCCAGTGGATCTTTTACGTGCACGCCAATTTGACACGGAACCTCGGTTTTTCTTACCATCAGAACGACTAGACAGCTGTCCTTATCAGGCCCTCGGTCAATGCAGGGATCGAACAGCCGACCTCCAGGCTAGAGAAGTAAAAGGGCATTTGGAAGGGTAAATCCTATGGCGAGTAAAATGCGAACCGTCTCTATTTGGATAACTGTATGATTTGCATACCCGTTTAGTTATATTCTAAAGCAAGATATCCCCAGTTTGTGTCCGGAACTTAAACACGCAGATGTGTTTATAGAAGTTATTAAAGATACATGAATAATTAATATGGGCGTAGTAGGTATAAAATGCATTTAATAGCTTTTGACCTACATAGATGACAAATTTGTTTGATTATTTATTTTTAAACAAATAATATATGCGTATGTTTATAATATATACTATGACCTATATCATATGTAATAAATAATAGTGATATTTACATATAAACAAGTATTGATAGAACGCCCTACACGTTGTAATACATACTATGTACTTTTATTAAAAACCATGGTCCTTTTATAATAAAGCCCATGAAAACACAAAGAGGCATAAAATAACATCACAGTCTTGTCAATTTAACCCAAGAAGTGAAATCAATTTCAATTTACTGCCGCTATTTCCCCTTAAAGTAATGAAGCGGCGATTGGAAATACAGAATCAAAGGAAACAGGATAGATTGATGTAAAAGAAGCTTAAGTTAATAACAATATGCATTCCATTACCACAGAACCATTTTGTCATAACCGAACATTAAAGATGAGTTTTTTTCTTAAAGGTTAAATTGCCACATTAATTCTTAACCACCCCTGGATTAACTAATAAATGCCACATAACTTATTAAAAATCGTATTAAGTAACATCAGTCGGTAGTCAAGATTTTTCTCCTCAAATTATCGAACGAGAGGTAGCAAGATAAACTACCCGAGGAAAACCGAATGGGAAAATTGACAGTCGGAAAACGCTTTTTTTCATATGAAAGCTTTTTTCGGAATCAAGACTTTGTTTAGTGTAATGCACTGTGGTCAGAATCGCTCCACTCATTCTTTTTTAAAGGGACTATCCCAATTTGAACAGAGTTTTAAAAATAAAAGTCTGGGTACATATGAAATGTAAGTACCAAAATATAGAGGAATGGTGTATAATTGACCCTGTCTCAAAATTTGAACGTCAAAGTTGCTTATCCGGACACGTAACCCTTTTAAAATTTCGTGTCATCTTTTTCGTTGGGTGACCCGATAATTGACTCCCGGTCGATAGGAGGTATATAATGACCCATGTGCTGTACTTGATAACGAAAGGTAAATTTCACCTACAAATTATTTTTAAAAAAGTCTAATTTTATCCAGACACCGCATAATACAGTTTGGGACCCCGGACTCCATTTCCAGATTTTTGAAAAAATGTCACATATATTGAGTTAGTTGGCCAGTATGGTTTTATGGTCGAGAGCGAGACATTAAGTAATATATTGATTCTGCACGAGGCTTTAGCTCAGTGTTGTTTCAATATATTACGCAATGTCTTTAACTCGAGACCATTAAATGACTTAAAATACAGACACTACCCGAACGTGCTTTTCAACGAAATACGTCACGCGAGTCTGCTATTTCATCTAGTATAGATAATGAACGATTGGTAAATTGCACGTAAATTATTTGAAATATTGGTACGCCAACATCAAAGGATGGCGTCACATCTGTATTTTAAGAGCAGTTTTATTATACGCCCACATTTTCATGTGGACGTATTATGTCGTCGCCCCTGTCCGTCTGTCCGTCCGTCCGTCCGTCCGTCCGTCCGGACGTCCGTCCGTCCGTCCGGACGTCCGTCCACAATTGTTTGTGGACTCTGTACAGGTCACAATTCTTGTCGGATTTTAACGAAACTTGAAATATAGGTTTATCCCCAAAAGATCTCGGCTGCTTTCGATATTGGCATGTATCGGATCAAAACTTCATGGATTATGGCCCCTGATTGTACGAAAAATCACGTTTTTAGCTTGTGGACCCTATAGAGGTCACAATTTTGAACCGATTTTGATGAAACTTGACATGCATGTTTATAACCCAAAGATCTTGGTTCCTTTCGATATTTGCGCCTATCGGAACGTAATTTCCTGAATTATGGCCCCTGATTGTCCGAAAAATCACCTATTTTAGCTCGTGGTACCTCTGGAGGTCACAATTATTATCCGATTTGAAAAACCGTTCGATTATATCACCGTTACACCCTAAGGATGGTTGAGTTCAAATTTCGGAACAATCGGACCAAAATTACTATACAAAATGGCCGCCGTTCGTACGCGAATACTGTTAAATAATGGTATATCAAGGTTGTGGACCCTGTAGAAATCACAATTTTAATTCGATTTTGATGAAACTTGAAATGCATGGTTATAACCCAAAGATCTTGGTTCCTTTCGATATTTGCGCATATCGGATCGTAACTTCCTGAATTATGGCCCCTGATTATACGCAAAATCACCTTGGTTTAGCTTGTGGTCCCTCTGGAGGTTACAATAATTATCCGATTTAAAAAATCGTTTGTTTATATCACCGTTACACCCTAAGGGAGGTTGAGGTCGAATTTCGGAAAAATTGGACCAAAATTGCCATACAAAATGGCCGACATTCGTACGCGAATATGGTTAAAAAATGGTATATCAAGGTTGTGGACCCTGTAGAGGTCACAATTTTAATTTCGATTTTGATGAAACTTGAAATGCATGGTTATAACCCAAAGATCTTGGTTTCTTTCGATATTTGCGCATATTGGATCGTAACTTTCTGAATTATGGCCCCTGATTATACGCAAAATCGCCTTTGTTTAGCTTGTGGTCCCTCTGGAGGTCACAATTATTATCTGATTAAAAAAATCGTTTGATTATATCACTGTTACGCCCTAAGGAAGGTTGAGTTCCAATTTCGGAAAAATTGGCCCAAAATTGCCATACAAAATGGCCGCCATTCGTACGCGAATACTGTTAAAAAATGGTATATCAGGGTTGTGGACCCTGTAGAGGTCACAATTTTAATTCGATTTTGATGAAACTTGAAATGCATGGTTATAACCCAAAGATCTCGGTTCCTTTCGATATTTGCGCATATCGGATCGTAACTTCCTGAATTATGGCCCCTGATTATACGCAAAATCGTCTTTGTTTGTCTTGTGGTCCCTCTGGAGGTCACAATTATTATCCGATTTAAAAAATCGTTTGATTATATCACCGTTACACCCTAAGGAAGGTTGAGTCCGAATTTAGCAAAAATTCGGAACAAAATTGCCATACAAAATGGCCGCCGTGTGTACGCGAATACTGTTATAAAATGGTATATCAAGGTTGTGGACCAAGTATAGGTCAAAATTTTAATTCAATTTTGTTGAAACTTGAAATGCATGTTTAGATCTTGATTCTTTTCGATATTTGCGCATATCAAATTGTAATTAAATGAATTATAGCCTTTGATTGTAGGAAAAATCACTTTCGGTTTTCCTTGTTCTCTATCCATCTCTCGAAAATGTGGGCGTATCCTGCCTGGCAGTGCCAGCTTACTATCTTTATCCAAAATATTATCGGGATTGGCCCTTTAAGCCGGTCGGTCATCGTCTACATTACCCAACCCTCATCGACCGGAGGGTCAAATTTTAATTATGATCGTAGTCGTTCAGGTGGGAGGAAAAACCGAAGTCCCGTGTGCACATTGGTGTGCACCTAAAAGATCCCTTGACAGTTGGAATTTGATTTAAGAGTAGGTCGTAGTGACGCTGTCCAGATCGGCGCAGAACAATGCGACGTTACACCCAATTTCAATTCATTTCATTTAATCATGATTGACTTTCTCAAACGTCATACTCACCATTATACTTCATAAAATAGATGAAATAATTTTAAAGATCTGTCGGTGACACACTTTCTGTGACTTTCGTAAGTGATCTGGCTGTAATGTATTATAAAAGAGTGTCGACGCAGGTGTCCTATCCTTTAGGTAACTGATCTACTATTGATTTTATATTTTGGTACCGGTAGTCGTTAATCATCTCGCAGAACCTCTGTCAATCTGATAGCCTATTGTAGTCCGATAGTCTCTCGCGTTTCAAAGTTCTTTGAGGATGTAAATTCTTTGTTGTTGTATTTCCGTTTAAAATTGATAACACTATTTTCGATACTATTGAAGACAGTAGACTAAAAGGCAACTATAGACCAGCTTTCACGCCGCTATCTGTATCGTCTTACAATTGCCCAGAAAATGTAAACCTGGAAGTAACTAGGCAGGCGCGAATCCGGGGGGCAGGGGGAACGTGCTCCCCTCAGCCTCGTGTATCTGCTCTTTAATTGATGATATAAACATGATTTTCGCATTGTCTCAATCTTTCCCCCCCCCCCCTCGACATAATCATGGATCCGGGTCTGCTAGGTAAAGCCTTTTAGAATTCTTTAAATATACTTAAATCCACTTTATAATAACTAATGACATTCCTATATTTGTATCTTAAAATGGGAAATAAAAAGTCTTCGCGTACTTGACCGAAAACAAAATTCGACGTCCATATTTTGAAATAGTTATATTTTCAGGTCAAATCCCCGACAAGACCGTTTTTTCGTTTGTCTTTTTTGTTGTTGTCAATAGCGCCTAAAGCATTCTAAAGATTGATCGACAAGGTAATATAGGGACTATTGCTATAGACATGCATATGCTACAAATCATATCCAAAATTTAAAGTATTTTAAAAATAAATGACAAAATTATGGATAATTTAAATATTGACAAAACTATTGATAATTTAAATATTGACAAAAATATTGGTAATTCAAATATTGACAAAAATGGTGTTGCTATTCACCGAGGTTCATGTTGTTAATATCCAAAGTATTGCAAAAAAAAAAATGACCGACCAGGAACGATATGCGTATACTACACTATATACCTTCGTTGTCGTCAACTAACATTTTGAAGGCGATAGAAGACAAGTTACAATTAATTTTTGGACTTTCTTTTTCAAATTTGGTGTGAAGCATTAGGGTTACAAGAAGACTCGATAGATAACCAGCGCTGCGTGACATATCTGTTCCAGAGCTATCATGGCTCTGTTCTGAACACCTGATGAGCGCGATAGGGACTACAGTTCTTTACAGATTTTTTCAAGGTTGTGAACGCGACCAAAGCCCAGTTTAACCGGAGCGGGTCCCGGGCCTGACTAAAATCGCTGGGCCCCTAAGATTATTTCATATCTTTTTGAATGGCACGTATGCGTAGGCTAATACACAATATAACGGCCTGTAATACAAGAATAGCTACATAATATCTGATCACATACGAAATCTATTCAGTTCCAAATGACATACAATGCGCGGAAATGATATACGGCGATTACCGTGAAACTTTCATCTGGAATTTGATTTGTTTTTCTTCTGCTTTTGAAATGAACCTCGCGGGCCCCTAAACCGCGGGGCCCTGGACCCCCCGGGCTCATGTCTAAGTTGGGCTTTGAACACGACAGAGATAAGATATCTTAAAGGCATAAGGATCAAATCGTCATATTTTTTTCGGGACCAAACTACTGGGTGGGCGTATTTCCACGCATTGTGTGGCTATATGTTGCAATACGCAAGGTTGTATCCAACCTAAATTAAAACAATCTCTTATTTTAGTTCAATTTAACAAAGAAAAATATATTTATTGGACTTCTGCCTCATCACGATTTTAAGATTCGATCGACACCACATCCCCACATGCGAGTGAATTACATTACAAACAGTAATCTTAACAAGGAACTAAATCTAACCCATAATTATTATTTTAATTATTAGGAATAAACAGTAAACAAATTTTGTGTGGAAATTATGAGAGGTATATGGCTGTAATGCTTAAATTAAACCATTATAAGGAATCTGTTCCCCGTAAATCAATATACAGCTGTTAGTGTGTATTAATGCTGTCTGATTGATTTTGATGATCGTCTATCCAGTATTGGAATGATAGGTATCCCCATAAAGCTTTAAATGGGTGCAGCCAGATGCGTATGTGAGAGTGGGCCGGTTGTTAGAATATCAGAAATTAGTAGCTAACCGAATCCAACATACACGCAAAGAAACGCATGTACTTTCGCATAAAAACGTCTTTACGTAGTCTATTAAAAAGTTTAAAGCAAAGCACACTGTCCCGCTAAATAAGCTCTGATCAATTCTGTCAGTACTAATTATTAAAGCTATTGATAACTGTTTCCTGTTTATTTTGCGTTCTGTAAGTCGTACATTTTAAGGCATATTTCAGATAAACTTTACACTGCTTTGTGAAATTACACCAATGACCCAAACCTTTGTAATGATTCACCCATGTAGTATTCCAAACTAAGACAATTTAGTTTATTAGTCAAGTTAATAATTCACTTACAAACGTCAATAAAAACCTCAACTCGAGTACTTTAAAGAAATACAACAAAATGTTATTAAAAATGTTTCTCTCTGATTATATAAACACTTCAACAAAATTACGCAAATCTTTATATTGATTAAAACTCGTTTTACTTTAAGTTGAGGTTGAAGTGATGACCTAATTCTTATGAATGTGTTAAGAAGTTGGGAGGAGAGTATATACTGGAGTTAAGAGCCAAACCTTTGATCATTTAGCCAAAACGGATTTATTCGACCCCGAAGACTTCTGCCATCTTTGGTGGCACACGCGCCCCAGAAAACATGCGGAAATACTACAGACAATATGTTTCTCTGTACGCACGCTAGCTGTCAATTACAGGCCATATTAGGAATTTGATCCTCGCAATTTTGATGTTCCTGGGTAGCATTTCAAGGTTAACAGCTTTCGGAAGAAAATTAATTTCTTTTGTATGTGGTCGATTAGTTCAGTCGGTACCATTAGCTTATGTTCGTCTGTTGGCTTGTTAACAAGCAACGTAGCTTCAGTTTCAGACAGCATATATACATACGTTTTTATTTTAGTTTGCACTTCCGCTTAAAGAAACTAATCATTTAACAGAAAACACGTTTTCCAAGAAAATTAAATGTGTCTGTAGCTTGGTATAATTAAGGTTGTCAAGGAAATAAAATTAATGAGAATTCAAACTCGTACTGTAGGGGCTACTGGAAACATAAGCCAGACATTAAAAGCAATGGCTCCAAATATGTGCATGCATGGGCAGGTTGTTTTTCAAATTTATGCTTTTAACATCTTATCTTTATTTAGCTATTCTTTCAACACTGGTGTTGAAGTTGAATTGACGTCTCACTCGGAAAAGTATATAGCCTTAGCTTGGGTTTAGCTTTACAGTTCTGGTTTTAGAGACCCGACACATGATCAACTTGTAAGAATCAAAGAAATCATTTACAATAATAACAGCAATATGAAATATTAACGGTTAGCAAACAAAATGTTGTACTTAGTAGGGATTCCTCGAGCAATAACATGAAAGAAACTGAAGACTGCCCCTGTGTACATAACAATTGACATTAAAGGTTGCTTCAAGTGGCCCTCACTCACACGTGCTATTTTCACACCTGGGTAAAGAACGCAGTCACAATTCTTTTGTGGAATGGACTAATGTATCCCACGTGTGTCTGGAACAATTACAAAGGCATATCTGCTTGTTTTGAAAATTACACTTTACAGAAGGAGATACATAGATATAATAATGCTAAAGATAGTGACGTCAATTAATATGCACGTACAGCTACCTGTATTGATATATATTTCAACACCAGAAAACGGGACTACAATTTATTATCTTATCTTTGTTTATGAGTTCATGTATCTCATAGAACTGGTGCCAAAAGTCAATGCTATGCCATTGTATTTGTGGCTGAATCCTATAGTTAAGCTCATCTAGGTCTTCACCCTTTTCCCCCCTACTGTTGGATAACTGGGAGGCCAGGACGAGATAAACCTTCTTCAAGACAAAAGCTAAGTTCAACTTTAATACAGATTCAAAGCGAATATGGAAAAAAGATACGTGTGTTACTGTAACAATAATGTGATAAATGTAGACAGGAGATTAGATTTCGAGAATGTAATGAATTGACTTACATGTATGTTTTATAAGATTTCTACATGAACTAATACCATTAATACCTATACTACCAGACACCGCCCATATAGTTATCATGTTAATGCAATGATGAGAATTTGGTGGCATGTCTGAACATCCTGTATTTTATCTATGTATGCTTACTTGTTCTGTATTGTCTGGAAATGAGATTTATTGAATGGAACTTATTGCTATATAACGGAAATTAGACGGTCGTCTGGAAAATGACATAAAATTTTCAGCTTTTAAACATTTACCCAGATAAATGAGTACGCCGGTAATGTCTGAAGGCATGCATAAACCTTTTGGATTGATGACTATAATAGGGAGCCAGGGACCTGTGAATAAGGCACCGGCTCACTTACCAGGAGAGATCCCGGTAATTACAGAGAATGTCATCTGAATTTGGCAACGTCATTTCCCGGTCTAGTCATTAGAATGGGACTCAAAACTGAGGTCTCTTCCCTCTTCGTTTGCACCGGGGATCACGTGGTTAAGTTGGTAAGGCACTGGCTTGCTAGTCTGGAGGTCGGGTGTTCGATCCCTGCATTGGCCGAGAAAGTTCATCAGGATTTTCCGGCGTGCTTTCCCTTGTCAGTGATGCATATTGAAGGGCCTAACTAGGACAGCTGCCTACTTGTTTGGATGGGACAAAAAATGAGGTCCTGTGTACACATTGGCGTGCACGTAAAAGACCCCTTGGCAGTTGGAATTCGATATAAGAGTAGACCGTAGCACTGCTGCCTGGGTAAAAAATTTCCCTCATAGCACACTGTATGTCGATGCCCGACTTCAATTAGTCCAGGTTAGGTGCAGAAGATTAGGACTTAATTTCATTTCTTTGTGTACATGTTGGTTAAGAAATGTAGGGTTGTAAAGTCATTGTATTTCAGACTGTTTTCCTTGAGTTTGTATTTAAGGGTTATTGACAACACCATTGACAACACCGTAAAAGACTAAAATGCTGTAACCTGTTCAGGATGGTGATGATGGGTGTTTTTGATCTATCCGTGCATCTCATCTGGAATTTGTCATTTTATAGTTTAGTCTAGTAATTAATATTCATAAAAGAAAGAATCTGGTTTTAATCTGACCAGAAATAAAAAAGAAATAGAAGCTGATTAAAATCAAATCTAAAGATTCACCAGTTTGGCTTCAATCAAATATACCCTAAAAGAATTCCTAGACCTGTTGTTCCTGGTATCATAGAACTATGCTGTATGTACATACGAATAATTACATGTACTAAACTGACTTTACTGCAGACAATTAGAAACACACTACTCAATTTTTTGTTTAAATTTAGATGTATAATAGCTTTAGATACAATTATTACATCAAAGAAATGTTATTAGTATATTGTAAATGAATACATAATTTCTAAATACAAAATATACATTTAATTATGTTCTACTTGATAAAAAAAGTGAACACATTTTTGTTAGAATATTCTTTTCCTCAAGAATTGTAGGAAATTTCTTTTATACTAATGTCTTACAGGATATAGCACAAAGCATCTAAAAGTAAGTTTATTTTAATGTAGTCTGGTTTCATGAAGACCATAATTCATTAGTGTTGTTTTCACAATCGCATATCCAGCCTGGAATCATGAACAAAAATCTCATTTCAGCTACATTATGTTTCGCCAACACTTCCAGTCAAATGAGTGGTACGTTTTCATTGTGTCTCAGTATATATCCCCTCTACTCCACATATACCAATCAAACATAGTAAAGTTGTGACAGATAACAGTCATTGAAACCAACTAGTGTTCTTTTTTACCAGTTATTTTACAGCTATTGTATATTCATTTCCTCTTCGATTTTTTACTTTTTGGTAATTTAAAACTATTATATATACTGTCAGTATGTTGGCGTTTTTTAGCTTTCTTTCTATCCACATTTTTTCTAATCTTTTTAGATGTTGCAAAAGCTGGATTAGTTATCATCTGAAAAAAAACAATAAAAAAAGAGTTTAATTATGAATAAATTTTAGTGATAATACATTTGTGCTTGATAACGATAAGAGAATACTTGTCGAAACGTCGTGCTATATGTATATAAACCAGTGATTGTTATTTCCATATAAATTGTGTTGTGTTTTATTTTTTGATAATACATGATTAGTAATATCACATTTATATCACAAACTCCCAATAATCTACCGTGGTATGTTAAAAGTATGGATAATTCTAATATAATTATAGTGTTACACAATCTTATAGTTTATTCCATTAATAACAACAAAATTCACCTGAACAGCTCTTTTACGCTTTCTCTCAACTCGTCGTTCTGTTCTCATGTTTTGTATAGCGGCATAAACTTTTGAAAATGTTTCAATCGGTATCTTTTTCTTTATCATGTTTAAAACTTCCTCAGCTAGTTGCCTTAATTCCACATCTATAAACAAATCACAATAATACAATAATACCATAAAATGGTCTTGTTATACAGTAATACATCTTATAATAAATATATTTACACAACTATACTTATGTAAGATATGAAAAAGATTGTGTATTAAAAAATGAAGATGAACTACATGCATACTGATATTAAAAACTATTGTAATATCATCTGATATCAATCATTACGTCTCAATTGATAAGGTTTTTTTTTTGTCTATATGTGCAATCTCACCAAACAAAATATGCTTCTTATCATCAAAAATGATTTTTTTTTTACACCTCAACACAAAAGATGCTTTTTAAAAAACAGAGATGTAAGTATTCCAATTTCCAATAGTATATTAAATCTAAAGGAAATATCCTGGGGACATCTGACTGATTGATTGATAGATATATGTTTAAAAATCGTTTTACTTGCAATAAACATAAAAACTGTTTGTCATTAGGCCTTTAATGGAAAAGTGTCACATTTCACAGGAAAATTACAACTATTAATCTATATTTTCCATAGATGTAGCCATTAGCACGGAAAGTCAGGGGCCACAGTATAACGTGCATACTTGGATGTACAGTAACACCTACCTGATCCAGAAACTGATTCACGCTGTAATAATGGCATGATTATTGGTAAAATGGCTGATATTTGATCAGATTCGAGTTCTAAACTTAATGCTGCTATCCATTTTATAACACCACTTCTCTAAACATAAAAAACCCATTGTTATGAAAATCATGAATGAAATAAAAACAAATTAAGATGATGAGGCAATTGATTTCTACAGGATACATGCCTACATATAATAAGTTACAGGAGACTCACCATAAAAACATACTCCTCACAGTGTTTCTTGTGATTAGAGCTAATCCCACTTAACACTGCAATAATCGAAGCAAATTCTTGTTCCAAATTATGACTCGTCAATAGTCTGGTTAACAACCAATAGCTAACTGTGTAACAATATCATTACGCTTTAAACAGAGCTTCTATTGGACCAAATATGTTTACATTTTATTACCTCATAATTCACGATTTTATTATGCCCAATTAACCAGTGCATAGCAGAATATTGCAGAAAAAGTAATTGCACGATAAACGAGGCTATCAACACAGATACAATGTAAACAATACTGTATGGAGATGAACAATACTTTCAGTTTTTAATACCTAAAATCACTGTCTAAAGTTTTAGGGAACAACCCAGATTAAACAAAGGGCTGTCATGTTGTTGTACTTGGGATAGATTTGATTGAGCGGGAAGAAATGCCACACTCCCTTAAAAGCTCAATAAGTATCAGAAGCCAATCCAGCAATGGCCAGAGAGGGATTTCTCGGCACATTGCTTCAGGAATATGGCATAAATATAGTTAAAAAATGGTTATTTATTCCAAATTCAATGATGAAATAAACATAATGGTGATTTATTGAAGTAAATAATAAACCTTTGACCTGTATAACCATACCTTTATAGTATCTTTACTAAACTTGGCTACTATTTCCTCATTAGCTTCATTGATCATTTTAGCTACCAGCCAGGATAATGTTAAAGACGGATCATCTCCTTCATTTTCTGCTGCTTCTTCTATATCATCTTTATCATCCTTGACAGGCTCCGTTCTTGATATCAACTTAATTATTTTCCCAATATATAACATATTCTTACTGATCTGCAGAGGAGAAAAAAATGTAACGTAACATTCAACTTCTTATCAATCATGCATGTTATAGGGTATGCTTACTCATCCAAAACACTTGGCTGGATCACATAGCTGCCAGATTTAAAGTTTGTATCAAATTTTTGCACTTAATATCATGTTTTTGTCGCTGTAGAGAGCTTTGCCAAAACTTTTGCCTTTTTGATTATATGTGTTTTTTTGGGCAGTTGTACTTTATTGTTGATTAAAATACAAAACTAATTTGATTACTGTTAGTTTAGCTGAATGGACTAAAATGTTTTTAAATATATGAATAATATATGAATGTTTCAACATGAGCTTATCAATGAAATTACAAGTCTAGTTTTAAAAGGAAGAAAACCACATAGAAGCATTTCATTTAATGTCATTACTGACATTTAAAAACTGCTAAATAATTGATGTAGTCTTACGACTAAAAGACAAGTCAATGGGTTGTTGTATTTCACTTGAAGCGTATCATAGTAGTATAATATATGACATCAATCATATTGTTACAATCTGTATAAATATTACAACCATTTTTATACAGCATTATACTCAATGAGTAGTTGTATTTCACTTGAAGTGTATCATTATATTTTATGGAACATCATTTTATTTTTACAATCTGCATAAATATTAGAAGAATTTTTATACAGCATTATACTCGAATAGGTTCAAACCTCACTTATGGTCGAACAATCTTTAAAAGTGATGAGAATAAAGTGTTAAACTCTTCTTCAAACTGCCAAGAATTACTTTACATGCACTTTAAATATATACACAAGAGGACCCTGTTTGTTTGTCTGTCTTAGACAAACAACTATACACAGTCTTTCCTTGTCCGCAGGCCCCACCCATGAAAAATGGAAAGTCTTAATTTATACAATTTCTTATAGAAAATGTCATTTCGGAAACCAAATCATTTGTAATTAATAAGTTATAGTTTAACTCTAAGAGTAACTGTACCTGTGTGATAAGATCATCATCTAAATATTCTGATTTCATTTGATTACAGAATAAACACACTAGATTAATTAACTGAAAAAACAAACATTTTATTAATATTACTTTATCTTAAAATATTTAAACTGTAATCTCCAGGTGATCCTTTAAAAAAGATAGTTTGGAAAATATCATGTTTATTGATTATGATTCTAACATATATATACAGATTACATTTATTAATAACTTGTACATTCATCTTTTTACAAAGCATCAAGCATACAAATTACTTATCAGTAGAAATGTAATGAAAACATACACTAAGTTTCATCACTCTTACTCAATTCCTAAGCAAAAGATTCTCATCACCAACCGAATAAGACATTCACTTAATGAACATGTACAACAGGTTTAAACAGTTTATGTCTATTAAAAGCAAAGTTATGGTGTCCAAAAGGTGTGATGGTCAGACAGCTGCTTACCCTAATCATCATGAAACCCAGTCTCTTAGTCTGTTAGATCTAACCTTCCACTGTTACAAGGAGCTTATTTGAGAATACACTAATTCACTGTATAAAATTTTCTCTCAAAAAAATGGCAACTGTCCCTGAGATTGTCAGGCACAAAGGCAAACTTTCACTGTCATTTTATCATGTGCAGACTTTTATTCTTTCTATTTCATATTGATATATTTAATGCATATCAGGCACAAAGTTGGTAAAACTTAAACTGTGTCTGACATTTTGACAGGTAAATGTAAAATCCTTATTTCCAGACCAGAAACTATTATAGTGATTTCAATGCTGGCATTTATCAACTTAACAGTAAGTGCAGGAGGACCCCACCACATATAACAATTAACTAGAAACCTAGAAGACATACACACAGACATTCTAAGGCAACTATCATATTTAGTGACTTTCAACTTTGGCATTCAACCAATGCATTTCATGTATTTCTCACCTTATTTTCTGTATCAAAGGAAAAATAATGATCCGTTTCCTTGCCATCAGGTTTATCTACTAAATCAGATATTTCTTGAGGAGTCCATGCACCAAATAATAAACCATATAGCTGGGCTGCTATCAAACGAACCCAATTATGAGGATGTTCTAAATGATTTTCTACATGTTCTGAAATAAGATTTAAAACAAATTTGATGTTTTCTTCCATTAGGGATGGGACGATAACTAAACAATTAATTTTCAATATTAAGCGAAAGTCAGATTGTTTACTAATTTTAGTAATATCTCAATATTGGTTCTCTTTGTGGACCTATCGGTACATGTAATATTTAAAGATACATTATGTAAGAGTTATATTTGCCTATTACATGTCTTTATTTTGGCTTCAAATGTTATATAAACTATTATTAAAACATTAATTATTAACATGACTTTGATTTTAAGAAGATTAGAATGCTTTGGTCATTTAAAGATGGGTTCCCAGGAAAGTATTTATCGGGTGGTTATTCCGAATAAAAGTATGGCAATTTTGGTATATATGGAAAGTAGAGATATCCAAAAAATAATGGATTCCCCGAAAAACACCCATGGAGCCTATACAGGCCGAAAAATGTAATAGTTCCCCAATACAACAGCTCGCCGATGAGGAGTTTCTGCACCTGTGATGTCAAAGGTCAAATGGAACATTGAGCGCTTGATGTACAATTTAATAACCTTTATGAAGAGTTAGACGTAAAACACTTTATGGGATAAAAATAATGGAAAAGACGTGGGCAGTGGATAATCCGAGAATTTTATTAGGATTTGATATTTAATAAATAGTAAGCGATTAAAGACAACATCATCTTATGTATGCAATTGATTCTCCTCAGACTTTCAAGAGAGTTAAGTCATGTGACGTAAACATGACATGGTTGATTGAATTTTTATAGCAGGGCATTCCTTGGCAATTACAATGTTTGAGAAGGATTTGAAGCAAAATTATGACAAATTAATTAGTTTGAATATGTTTTTAGTCCATATATACCATTAATCACCCAGTTTGTACGCGGGAATGTAACTTCAATGGTTTTATTCAAAAATGGAGAGCAAAGCTAAGTCTCAAATAACAGGTTATAGGCATGCTGTTGTTATGATAATAAACAATCAATGCCACATCATTTTCAAAATGCCAAACAGTTATAACTTCGCTCTAAATAAAGTAATTTTAAATAAATTTTCAATACATTCATTTTGCATTATCTATTTTGGAACTATTTTAGCAAGAACAGCCAGCATTGTATGTAAATCTTACATAATACATCTTTAAATGTGGACAGATAACCATGTCACAAACTAAATCATAACTGCATCAGTTCTTGAAAATTAGGCTTGTTATTTGAGTGCGATACATTTTCGGCCACAAAATCTAACACATAAGCCATTTGCTTTTATCTAAAAAATCAATTTAAAACTCACCCCAAATTATATTCATATCATCCTGCCAGGTTTTCTCTCGTAATATAGGACATACTTTAATAATTTTAGCTAATGTATTTAATAGTCTATATAGTGAACTGTCCACATCTTTATTTACTCTTTCACCAACCTAAACATTAAATTTATTTTATATTATTATTATAAATACATTCAAAGTGACAGTTTAACATATTCTAATATACACATTTAGACAGGATTAAGATAAATAAATATATAAATTCTTATCAAAATGATTTAATAGTGGATCAGTGAGTAAAACATTGCCTTGCTAAGCTGGAGGTCAGTGGGTAAGACATTGCCTTGCTAAGCTGGAGGTCCTCTGTTCAATCCCAGTGTTGGCCGAGAAAATTCATCAGGAATTTCGAACATGGTTCCCCCTTGTCAGTTAGTTGTGTAGGACGGTGAGGTACAGTCATTCAGCTAGTGTGCAAAAATAACAAGAACCCGAGTACACATTGGTGTACCTGTAAAACAAATCTTGACAATTGGAATTCAATATAAAAGTATGCCATAGTGCCGCTGTCCAGACAAAATTTCGCTCATAGCCCACTGCATGACATATGGTCGTCTGCCTTGGACCAGTCGGTGCAGAAAAGGAGATTGTCAAACCTCATATCATTTCATTTCATACACAATATAATAAATCTAACCTCTTCATATCTAGTAGGATCTATTTGTTGTTTTATTAAAGGTAGAACTTCTGTTAATCTGCTGTCAAATCCCTCACCTTCTATTTCTACAAATAAGCCCACTAGTTGAGCAGCTAGAGACCTATGTTGAACCTAGAAGGATATAACATACAGATCTATATTTTAAATATTTTTTTATACTTTTGATGACCTACACTACATGAAGATCTGACCAGTTGTACTGGGAGGTTGCGTTATGGGTCATATGCAGAGCACCCCAAAGAAATTGTTGTAACAGACAGTTTCATTGGCTAATTTCAAACATCAACTTAAACGTCAGAAATTTTGAACTATAAAAAAAACGAAACGAAATAGGACCTGAATAATACAATAAAACATCAGCACTCCACATGACAATGTGAGCACAATAAAAAAGAATGCAAGAATAAAGGGAAACAACTCTATATTACAATTTAAGCTTTTGAGTCTGTAAAGACTACACTTAAAACAGTATTAGTTCTGCCCTGCAGGTTTAATCGTGAAATGACCTAGTTTATTCTAAGTGCACGTTTGCCGGATGGCAAAAAAAAACCCAAGGTTTAAGTAGGTTTATTTTCTTGGTAAGTATCTTAAATCTGTAAGTTAAAACAATGATTTACCTTATTGTCTTTTAACCAGGTCATAGTAATAGAAAACAGTTCATTTTTCTTCTTCAGTTCCACCTATAAACATAAAACATACATCTTAGTTTGGTACAACTTATCATACATGTACTTTTCTTCTTTCTAAAGTGTCAAATGAAAATAAATATAAAAACATCTGTTTTATTACTTATATTATTGATTGTGTACATAGTAAGCACAAAATAAGCCTAAATCAAAACATTCATTAAGAAAGAACCAGTATGCTTGCAGAATATGATAATTAAAGCTAACATCATACCTTTTCCAATAAAGCTTTTAGACAAATAGCGGTTAACTTTCTGCATTTTTCCGAGTCATCATTTACCATGGTAGCTGCCATTGGGACAAAAAACATTCCAGCATGAAAGCATAGCAGTTTCTGAAATAAGAATGACATTATAACTATTTTGCTTGGCTCTAGCTCTGATGGTGAAACTAAAATGCTTTTATACAAGAATTACCTCGTTAGTCCCAAAAAACGGAAATGATATGGGGTTTTAGTTTAACATCCTACGTTTCTGTAGCAAAAAGAATAATAAAATGAAAGACAGGGCAATATTCATTATTTATTCCATACAGCATTCAATCTTATGGCTGTGTACCTGTCTTCGAGAAGGCTTTTCTTAAAAGCTGTCATATCTTCTCCTGATGAACATGGTCAGCTCAAAATTGCTGACTACAGGTTGCTTTTGGCACACATAGTGAGTTATATTCCTGGCAAAATGCTGACATGTGCCTAAGCATAATTAACCCTAATCTTTAACGCACAAAGACAAAATAGGAATACAATATTCGGTCTTAATATCCCAGGCAATTTTGAACTAGTTTAAACATAAGTATTTCAACAGCCTATAAGGATAGATTGCAGTATAAATGGTGGGCGCAACTGTTCTAATTACAATTTGAACATCAGTGCTCTTCACAGTCTTTTCACCCCCCTATTTATCAAAAATAATAAATAAGAGTAAAATTATTTACCTGTGGAAATTTGGCTATCATTGTAGCTATCATTTCTAGAGTAGATTCTCTACCAGATTCACGATCAAACTGTAGCTGTGCCACAAAATACTGGATATGATTATTGATGTTTCTACCTAGAGGGTAGTCTAACAGATATTGTAGAACTAACTGAAATCATGAAAAAAAAAGTTATGAATTTAAGCAATTTGCATTTGTTTTTTGTTTTTTTTAAAAGTTTGACCATGAAGTGAAAATAACCCAATAATGAAAAAGTTAATCTATTTGTAATAAATATGTAAACAGAACCCTGTATATTATTTATAATATTACCTGTCTACTCTGTAATCTAGTACTGGGTATTTCACTAGTTATACTTATATCCTCTAATTTCTTCATTAAATCATGTAATTCAACCACATCTATCTTACGTGATAATATAGCCTGCAAAAAAAACCCCAACAAATTATAAACTAAACACAATTATACATATTTTCCATAACTAATCATTTATTAATTCTATATTATTAAAATATATATATTCATTTTGTAGAATTCAAATTTCATTTCATCATATGGAATTTGCATTTTGTATATTACTATACCTTGAGTAAAGAGAAAGCTGTACTTTGTCTGTTAAAATCTAATAAATCTTCTTCACAGAATGATAATAATACTTGTAGTTGATCTTTATCTATATTATAGAATGACACATCTCTCACTAAAACTGTTACAGCCTACAATATATAATAATAATATATTAATGACACGTCTATCACTAATACTGTTACAGCCTACAATTATATGTAGTCCCAATAATATACCAGGAAATACACTTTCCTGTTGAGTAATCAATAATAAAACCAAAAAATTAAAAGATTTTTATATAACTAATCAGATGTAATGAGGTGAGGGTGTGTGTGTGTGGGGGGGGACAATATTATAAAACTACTATACCTTAAAACACATGTTGACTAGTTCAGAGTTCTGTCCCCTTGCTGCACCAGCAGATGCGTAATTTTTCAGTAGAATAAACATACCATTAGCTATTTTACGCATAAATTCATTTAGACTAGGTAAAGGAAACCTTAATATGTAAGTTACACATCTTAAACTGTATGTATTTACCTAGAATTAAAAGGAAAATATAAAATCCTAAAAATAGTTGTCAGTCAACATTTCCTTTTTCAACCATTTTTTTTATTCAAAGAAATACATTTCAAATAGTAACCAAATTTAATTTATGACAGCTTTTACTGTTTGTTTATTGGATTGCATAATATTAATTGTTTATGAAGGCAATAAATCTTACTTGTATATGCTTACAGAATAAATGTAGATAAAGATTAATTATAAGATGGTATAAATGTTAATTATGTATAAAGGAATAGTAATAAATCTTACCAGTATATGTTTGGAAAACAAACAATCAGATACTGTTGATACAAGAGGATCTAATAGTTGCAGATTTTCTTCTTTATTCTGATCTAATTTCTTTAAACAGTTCACTAATAACTATATTTAAAAAAAACAACAACATGTCAACACTGTGTCAAGTGTGGGGATCAATATAAAGAAACACATTACATCATAGCAATTCCACCCCAAAGTTCTCAGGATTTTGTTTATTCTTACTTTTGAGTTAATCGTAGAATTTCCTAGATGGGCATCTAATATTTAATAAATTCATGACTATTTGCCCTAGTCCAGAGATCGAGTTAAGGTAAGAAAACTGATAGAAAAATGAAAGAAGCCGTATATGGATCTAGGGATCAACAGAGAGTTTGAGAGAAACAATAACATTATACCACACAATTTGATTTATTTGATACTAAGATTTGTCAGAAGAGATTCTATTAATTTTGTTCAACTTACATGTAAACCAAACTCAACAATAATATGTATATTTGTATGTTTATGTATTTTAGGTTTAGTAATACCATGTGGTACATTATCTGGTAACAATAAACAACTAGGTGGTCTCTCTCCTTCATGCTTATTCTCTTCCACCTTATTTTCTCTACAAAACAAAAACAATACCATGTTTCTCATTATCGTAAGCAGGTTAACAAGTCTTCAGGATACAAAATTAACTCGGATACAAAATTTGAGAACAATCCATGTGTCAACTAGTCTTGCATAAAGCACTGAACAAGTTAACAAGTTTTTTTTATTTCAGACCTTGCTTTGAAAGATCAGCTAAAGACTTGTAAATATATATTTGTAAGAGGGCTGAGCACTCTCAGTAAATAATGACCATAGCAAAGAGAGAGAGAAATGGGGTTTAACGTCCACTCGACACAAACTAGGTTTTTTTGGGACCAACACATGGTTCAGTTTTTTTATTTCAATAATTGCTTGCGCGTAGGTGTCTCTAAAAGTGGGAGAAAATCGGAGGACCCGGAGAAAACCTACAAGGCTAAACAGGCGACCCTAGTCCTTGTCACGTACAACCAGGGATTTCAAAACCACGCCAGTTGACTCAATGACAGGCTTTATGATACAGCGTGCGCACACTAACCATTCAGCCATCCAACCAACCCATAGCAAAGAAAACAAAGCTTAAAACAGTAAAATAAGAACAAAACCTGTAATTATTAATGGACTATACATGTACTTACAATTTATTATCTTCTAAAGCTGCAAGATTATCAGCTGTTAAACCATGTACGAAAATCATCAATGTTTGTACATTTAATGATGTATTAATTAATAAACCCATAGATACTTTCTCTAACACATCTCTTACTTTCTGTGCAATCTTATGTGATGATGTAGTTTCTAATTTCTAAAAACAGAAATAATAGCCAAGACATTAGCACGTAACAAACTAAAATATAATGCCCATATTTGATTTTCAAAGCAATAAATATATATTTTCAACAAAAAAACAAACAATTTACTGCTGCTTTGTGCTGAATTTGGCATATTCTTTGTATATTTCATGTAAATATTATCTCTACCTACACAGACAGGAGAAAACAATGACGACAATCAACTTTTCTGGTGGTTTGAAATCAAACCTAATTAATACGTACTAACCTCTTTTAGTGGTGCAATCAACTGGTTTAAAGATGTAGGACGTAAGAATTGAGATATTATGAAGAATGATTCTGGACCTTTTTTATATTTAGCTTCAAACACTTGATTTGTAATGGCTTCGACCTCCTTCTCTTCTGCTACCTTACCAAACATTTCTTCTATAAATATCTGAAATAAAATCATTACCAAGTCATATAACTCTATATAAGTGTGACATGCATTTTCTGCACTGGGTTCAGATAGTCTCATATCATCCTATCTTTTTAAATTTGAAAATAGGTGTAGGGGCAGATGTACTTTTAAACCGATGAAGCTGTATCTTCAAGGCCTCTAACTCTAATACCAGAGAAGCCCACAGAAATGACTTTAGTCCACATTACTCAAGCTTAAGGGACCTACTGAATAGCTAGGTGACTGACATATTTTTCAACATATCATATTCTCTTTACATGGTTTATTAGCACAAACTTGAATACACACTTCTTCTTTTTCGTATATGTGTAAGTCTTCAATTTCATACAAATTTTTTTATAAAGCATAAAAATCTATACCTCTTGTATAATCTCTAAAGCTGGTTGAAGGTCTCCTGCTTTCAACTTGGGTGACATATGTACTAACAGTTTATGTACAGAATAACATAAAACATGGCGCTGTAAAACAAAGTAACATTTACATTATTATGTTATACTAAAATCTACATTTAACAAGAGAGTCAATTTATTGTTCATATTCTTGTACTGTCTACATTCACCATTTTCATTCGACTATATCCTATTGACTGCAGTGGATGCTGAATATTGACATGTTTTAATTCATCATAATATTATAAGTACTCAACAGACTTCAATCATTTTTGGACTGATATTCTTTTTAGAGATTCAATATTGTATAATACAAAGGTATTAACATTCCCTTGAAAAACATCAGAGACTTGAAGCAAAATAAATTCAAATATATTGCTATATATCATCGTTTACTTACCTGATATCCTTTAACTAACACCGACTTCATTTGTTTTAACACAAATGAGAAATATCGTGGTCCTAGAGCTACGCAGATTTTACACAATGTTGCTCTAGCATTCTCTCTTATTTCTTTAGCTCGAGACTTTAAGAACAAACATACTCTTGATAACACACTAAAATACAGAAAAATATTACAATAAATATATAAAATAATTATTAGTTTAAAATAGAGAAAGAGAATGATGTTTAACTTCCACTCAACACAAACGAGGTCATTTTGGGATTAACATGGTTCAATTTTATTTCAATAATTTGCTTGTGTGTAGGGGTCCTTAACAGTGGGAGGAAACCGGAGGACACGAAGAAGACCCACAAGGCTGGACAGGTGACGCTACTCCTTGTCACAACAACTGGGGAATCAAAACCTTGCCAGTTGACATTATGACAGGCCTTATGATACAATCCCCACATGCTAACCATTTGTAATCCAACCCCCCCTATCAGTTTAAAATAATTGTAATTCTAAACCATAAATATCTTTGAGATTTTAAAAGTGGCATTTTGAAAATTAATCACAACACCATGGAGAATAATATGTCATATAATATGGAAATGTCTTTGTAAGTACATTAAATTATGGGTTATTCAGTCATTTTAAAAGGTGAAAAAATGAATGCATCCATGAATAAAATTGTATAGTTACCCTGGTAATTTGACCTCCAGTATTTTATGAGGTAATGTCTGTAAGAGTTTTACCATAGCCAATGCTAATGGTACACGTAATACTTCATCATCTCGAGCAAAACTAGACCTGTTAGATTTATGCTGGGTCTCACTCTTAGCCTAAAAAAAATCAATGAATTAACGAAAATTCATTTAATAACTTAGTTAATTTCTAGCTCCTTCATATTCTACCCTACCCTAATCCCACTTTCTTTTACACAATATTTGGTAAACATAAAAGATATCAATGAATGAATGAATGAAATGGGGTTTAAGTGTTTTGCACTTAACCTGAGCTAATTGAAGACGGGCATACGCCATACAGTGTGCTATGAGGGAAATTTTTCCCAGGCAGCGGCGCTACGGCCTACTCTTATATCGAATATCAAACTTACTCTTTGTGTTAAAACTTTATGTAACCAAGGTATCATTTCTTTAACTACTTTTTTATGTATCTCTGTAGCTAATTCTTCTGTACACATTTCCATATCTGTTTTCTTATTAGCATTCTTAGGTCCTAGTTGTATCAAATCTTCTGATCCTTTCTCCTCTGTTGCTTCATCATCTAAATCATCCACCATAGGATTCTTGTCTTCTTCGTCTTTCTTAGGTTTTCCTATAATATTTATTTCATTTCAGATTTATATATATGTATACTCATCGATGGAGATGGTGTGATAGAAAGATTTATATTATTCATGATGGCTGTAAAATCTAAAAATGATTACTGATCCAATTGTCTAGTATGTGTAGTAAATTGAACAAGTTATTCTCTTATATTTTTATTGCAGCGTATTTGACTGTTTGGAAACACTTCCATAATTTATTCCATTTCATGAATTTTCAAATGATGTTTGTTGGACAATGTTGCAGATCCTAATTTACTTATCTCTCAATTATAATACAACTATTTATGACAACACTACACATATTCAAAAATTAATAATTCATATATATTCACTTGCCTTTGAATTTTTTATTAGGTCTTGGGTTTCCCATAAAAGGCTTTACTGGTGGTTTATATAAAGATTTAGACAGGTTGAAATGGAACGATTTTAATATCACAGATATAACTCTGAAATAATAGTCAACATTATATTTATAAAAGAAAGCATTTACTATGAAAAAAAGTCAATGGTTACAAGCATATTGATAATAATTAATCAGAATCTCTTTATTTAATTGACTAAACAGTTTCTTTTATTATTGTTGATTGTTAACATCAAATAAGAAGTTCAGGATAAAAAGGAACAACCATAGTCCCAGACTTTGTTGATCTTATTGATAATAATTAATACAGACAATTCACTGATCATACCAGAACAATTATTTTATGAAAGAATATTTACAACCAAGTAGCAACAAAGTAGAAAACATATATATACTGATGACTCTTCTCACCTGACAAATAATTTTTGCTGTGATATAGATTTGATAAGTAATTGTAGATATTGTTTAAGTTGTTGATAGTAGGCTGTCCATGGTAGTTGTTTACATATAACACCTAATGTCTCTACAGCTGAGTCAACTAGATCATTCTGTTTACCATAAGATTCATCTATTATAAATCTACTTATAATAGGCAGAAAATAATGGTTCATTACTCCACTACTGGGTGTATGGGTTTCTAGATATTTCTGTAATCTTCGTACAGCTATAGCTTTCTTCTGTAGCTATAATAACACATTATATAAACTCATAGAATATTGACTTAGGGTTTTCATATATATATACTTTAGTATCTTTAAAATCATGGAATTTAATAAAAATCTGTTTTAATGTACTAAAATCAATAATTAATCATTTGTGATAATAAATTTTATTGACAAATTATTTTCATTTTAATGTCTAGAATAGCTATCATAGATACCAAGACTGAACTAACCTGAATATGTCGAATAGTTTCAAAGAAATCTAAATCCATTGATGCATCTTTTAGTTCTTGTAGTTCTGCGAAAACAGGATCTTTTGGAAACTGTTCTACTAATACACCCCACAGTGATATATATTCATGTTGAATAATCTATATATAATATGATACAAAATATATTCAATTAATTAACATTTCATCACTAACACGAACCCAAGACAGATTTTTCTGATTTTTAAATGATGACTGAAATCTTCGAAAAATAATCAGTAAATGACAACATGTGTATTTAATATGTTCATGTAAAGACAGAGAGAGAGAGAGAGAGAGAAATGGGGTTTAATGTCTACTCGACACAAACTTGGTCATTTCAGGACTAACATGGTTTAATTTTATTTCAATAATTCGCTTGCGCGTAGAGGTCTTTAGCAGTGGGAGGAAACCGGAGGACCCAGAGAAAACCCACGAGTTTGGACAGGCGACCTTGCTCCTTACCACGTACAACCGTGGATTTGTAACCATGCCAGTTGATTCAATGACATGGTACAGCGCACGCACGCTAACCATTCAGCCATCCAACCCCCGGTTCATGTAAAGTAAAAGTAGTTGGTACTAATAGTTTATATAACAAGATAGATATACTTACATCAGTTTTTGCTATCAATCCATGTTTAACACGTGGTATAATAATCTGATTTATAACAGTTTGATATACTGGTTTATCTACATTTATTAAAGCCATCTGTTTTATAATGACAGTTAAACAATTAATACTACTGTCTCTTAACGACATATCATCTTCCTGTAATATAATAAACATTTCAGAAATTAACATTCAATCAAAGATATTACATGTAATATTCAGCTATAAGATAGTAAGCCTTTACCTTAGACACTGAGAGACTGTGTTTTATTGAGTTTATAAAGTAATAGAAATAAGTTATAACAACTTCCAGAGTTCTTTAAATATGTGGCGATGTTAAGAGTTTTTATTTGAAATAATGTGGAGGTGTTAAGGGAATATTCAGAGTTTATAAAAAAAACACAGCAGTCACATGTAAGTGACATGTTAAACGACTTACAGCATTTATGAAATAACAACAATTCTGTATTACAGGTAGAAGGAAATCACAGTCTAAACTTGTAGCTTCTTTCACCATTGTATTATAACTACTAAAAGCATCCAATCTCACTCGATAATCTGGTTCATCAGTTCTTTTAGGATTCCATGAGTTCAACTAAAACAACAATAGAAATAATCATGTAAATTCGACATATTAGCATATACACATTAGTTTATCACAACTCATAACTATTTCATTAGTTTCTATGTACATGTATTTCTTTAGAATGTAAGGGATTCTATTTTGTTTTTCAAAAAATAAGAAAAAGTACAGGTGTAAAGGTTTTTTGAATTTGCTCATAAAAATTACTTTTAAAAAAATATCTTCTATCATTACCTTTATGACAATATCAGCTATTGGTGTTTTACATACAAACTACAATAAACAAAACACAAACATTTACATCATTTTTCTAATATAACATAACTTTAATTAAATTACAAGTACATGTACAACTAATAATAAAAATATTCTGCTACAAACATTTCTTTCAATGAATTAATATATTATTGGAGAAAACTTACCTTAAAAATATTACATAACATTTGTCTGGAACTTCTATTACCAATAATAAAAAACAGATCTGACACTTGTCTGAAATAAATGTATTAAATAGAATGCTTGTTAAATTAAGTGTCAAGAAATCAGTGTATGTTAACTTTATTAGAAATGTAGGACATTAAACTCATTTCATTTCATAACTTTATTAGTATCATAATACAACAATATCGAAAAAATAGTTGTCAGCTTATATGTACCTACCGATAGAAATCTGTAGGTTGATCAACTACATTTAATAAATTCTGTACACTCTCTAATAAATTTTCTTCTCCTTCCTATAATATACATTGAACAACAGGTAAATTTAAATAGTGAATAAAATCACATAATGTTTTTGAAATATTAAATCCTTGCCATTTATTTTCGTACATGCATTTCCTAATTCATGTTGGTTTACCTCCTGATCCTTCCACCCAAAAATTATGAATATTCACCAACACCTAGCAGAAAATGAAGATCCAAATACTTTTTTTCGATTCTAGACCAAAACTTTAACATAAAGGGGAGAAAGAAGAGCAAGAGAGAATTGTTGTAAATAGATGAACTACATCATGTTTCATGAAAAACAGGGGATGCAATTACTGGTCTTAGTCCTACATTTCACAAGAGTTATCTGTTGCTGTTGCAATTTTTATTCAAAACTTATATAGCATATTTCTCTTCCATGAAAATAATAAAGCATATTTACCTGTGTAGATTTTTTTTTCTTACTGAAGAATGACAGTAATAAACTACATAGACTAGCACATTGTGCTTTATCACTGATATAACCACATATCCTAATAATATAAAAACAATAAACATAGTATTCCATCACAAAGTTGATACATAAAAAAACTTCTATGACAAATACCAATGGTCATGATCTGTCCATGCTTTACAAGGTTTATTGATTAATTTGCATCTAAAATAAAAATCTGTTTAATTACCTTTGTAAAATCTTCAGTTCAACACTATCACCTTTCTTTCGAATAGTTTTACTATTTCTCTTAACAATATTATGTAGATATTTAAAGATATCTGTTATATGTGGTAACAATAATTCTATTCCTTCTTTCTTAACTATCTCCTTTTCTTCTTCATCTAGAATCAAAAATTAAATATCACATGTACCTGTATTACAATATACATTTGTAATATGAATGAGATAAGTTCAACTAAAATTAATTACACGTGTACCCAAAGAGTTAGACCTTAACTCCCCCATTCACCTGCACCTCTGAGTAAGAAAATATTGACATATTTCTGCTCATGATACAATATTAAATAATTATAATTTAATCTATCATTTCATATCTGCGTTCAACCCATCAACTCAGTTCCACAGGTTTTTCATTTGGATGCAAGTGTTGTAATTTTGCCACGGTACCTTAGTGGTTTTATTTGTAAGAAATTCTTATATATGCCATCAAATGTGAACACAAACCTGGTCTACGTTTGACAATAGACTCTTCTTCTGATCCAGAATCTGTGTCCATTTCTTCTTCATCTGCATCTAATTCTGTAGAGATGTTGTTTTCACCATAATATAGAAACTGATAGACCATATTCATTATAAGTTGTGATATCTTTATATCTATATTCTCTTTATTTAACAGATGAAATATCTGAGATAATGGTGTCATTCCTTTATTATCAGGATGTTCTTTTCTAAGCAAACAAAAGTATCTGAAAAATAAAAAAAATATCACCTTTATAAATCTTTATATTTATTTTATCACAAAAAAGCAAGGTAACAGTGAGGCTGGTATCCCCCCTACTGGTTTTCCTCAAAACACATAGGTAAACTATACAACAAGTTTTATCACTCTCCTTCAATTAGATTCAAAGTTATCATTTCCAAAAGCATTGACAAATCAATTTACTTATCTCTGCTTAGCAAAAATGCTTATAATCCAACTTATCAAGACATTCACCTAATAATTATAAACATCTATATCAACGTCAATTAGATCCAAAGTTATAGTGTCCCAACAAGTGTGACGGACAGACAGACAGACAGATAAACAGACAGACAGAAGAACACATTTAAATAGTGAAAAGGTGTGTGACAAAAGGCTAGGGGGAAAAAAAATATCTAACATGATACGCTCTTTTTCTAAATGAATTAAAACATGAATTACCTTGGGTTTTTTGACCATATGTTGAAGAGTGATAATAATGGCGTTACATAGGATGTGGTGTCATTATTCAAATTAACTAACTGAAATAAATCAAACATATACTATACTATTTAAATTGTTAATTTGATTAAATATAACCATTGATCAACGATTTACCCTTTCATATAATATGCATCCAAAGTTTGAGATTAAATCTGATTATATCAATCATCTGTAAAGGTAAACATTTTATTTATGTTTTTTTTATATCATTTCATGTATTACCATTGTTTGTTTTGTTTGTTGTAACTTTATCTATTATCAAAGAATTTCTTACCTTAGGCCAAACAATAGTTTCAAATAAAGCATCTACATCACTAGCTGTGTACTCATACTTATCAAATTCTTGAAAAACCTAGAAAGTATGGACAACTTTATAAATATAATATAAAATTTTTCAAAATTCATAAATTTGTCTATGAACTTGTTGGAATAAAGGTGATCTGGTGAAATAGTAAATTCAAGTCACTTGTCTATCAGCATTCAACTTAGTTACCTTGACAAGTATTTTCTGTAAATGGGTGGAGGAACATGCAGAGACCATGTAACCCTTTCACTCTAACAGTAGAAGGAATAGACAGCATTGATATATATAAATGATGAATTGATCTTACCTGTGTTAATCTAACTAATGTAACATGTCTGGATGTTCTAACTGTATCTAATACAGAATGTCGTACACTAGTTGATTGGTTTAATACAGTATTAAAATTAGTATATAAACCTAATATCATACGATACAACGATGGCACATAAAAATCTAATCTCTGAGATAAATTCTTCATTACTACATCCATCATACCCAATAAGCTACAAATAAAATATTTCATTTTTAGTATTTTTATTCCACAGGCTGTTCACAAGACTTGTCATCTGAGAAATAGAGACAATTACATGAAATCAGGTATGGCAAAAGGAATAATTTAGAATAGTACCGGTATACAGAATTTAAGTTTATCAACCTTTTATACAATATAATCTCTAGTAAACACAATACTGTGATGACACTATTTTCTAGGTTCAGCTATATACTTACGCTTTTAGTTTTTTTAATGGTATCACAGTTGTTAAATCAAGGCTCTGTTCAACCTGCCTCACCATATCCAAAGGATTGTCTATAATAACAATATTTAGTGATATTTAAAAACAATTCCAAGATATACAAGTTGAAATGTTAAACTGCTGTTTCTTCTATACATAGAATTAACCCTATACTATAATAATAATTAATGATATAATTTGGTGACACGGCTTTGATTTGTCATGTATTCAAGATGACAAATGTGGTGTTCCAAGCAGGTGTGATTTATTTAGTATCTAAAGTGATAAAAAAAATAAGTTACTTTAGTAAGTACCTGTGATAAAATGAGTAATCGGTGAAAAGACAAGTTTTAGATAAAATTCTAATTCATCTTCTGTACAGCCACTCAAAAACCTGAATATCATATCTTTTCTTAACGTATCTTTTATTCTACCAGATCCATCTTTTCTTGCTTTACTCAACATTTTACCAAATAATATTCTGCAATATAAATAATAACACTGGATATTTAATTTGTTTGGGAAGAAATAGAAATGGGACTTAACATCTAATCAATAGATTTTAGTCATTTCAGGTCATTAAAGCCTACTATAGTGAAAAAAAATAATTCCATTGGTTATATCAATAGAGGCCATTAACTGGGATATTAGGCTAGCCATTCACTGATGCCTTATTTAACAAACATTCAACCCTTTAATTCTTTTAATGCTTTCACGTTTAAATAGGCCACTCTATTTCCAGTCATAAGATTAACATCATCAGTTTGTTGGTACTAAGTTATTCTATAATAGTATGTGCAATAGTATGTGCAATACATAAAAACCTAACCTATAAGACAAACCTGCAAATAAGACGAACTACACAGACATTGCAAGAAATAAACAACAAATATCAAATCTAGTAATGATACAGGACTCACTCAAAATGAACACAAAAATAAACCAATGAATGATTTACAAGAAAGACATAATAGAAATAATGTGACCAGTCTAGACGGTGGTGGCCGTCTCAAGAATGGCAAAAGTCTGTCAGTTGATAGAATTTCAGAAAATGCCAAAAATTAAGGATGTGTAAATATTCAACTTACCTCAATAAAAGTGGTAGAATATCTTTTCTATGTTCTGTTTTAATTATTGTAATGTCTTCATCTAAACCAAATACAATCAATTCTTCTTTAAATGTTGTATTGTTCAAAATATTTAGCATATGATCTCTATAATTGAAAAAAAAAACATCCCAAAGAATTAGTGGTTAAACATTCCACTCATTCAAAAATTATTTCTTGGAATTGCATTCGTTACAGCATACTTGATAGTGTAACCCATGGTTTCCACGTCGGTCGTATATGCCGGTCGGGACCTACGGCTCTGGAAAATGACCTAAACCAGATCAGACCCGTAGGTCATTTTGCATGCCGGAAAAATAGCATATTTTGTGCCAAATCATAAAATCCCGGGATACGAAGAATCTCTGTGCGTGTCGTGATGTAAACTGTCAGGTATAATAAAATTAGCAGTGTTCAATAGTCCACGAATTGACACCACTGCCAATCAATTATCCTTGTGTATATTGCTGTACCCGAGTTGTTGTTACAACATATTTGCCGACTTTCATCACTCGTGCAGCCATATTTACTATGTCAACATCAAACAGATTAAAAACTTTACTTTGATGTCTTCACTTGATAACTAGAGTTAAGCATGCGAATGATATATAAAGCAGAAATGTATGCACGCTTTATATCATTTCAAAATTTTGAAATTCCAAACCTCTCAGAATAACAATTGTCCACAATTAATCCGACCTCCTTTTTTCAACAATTGTCGTCAATGAATCCAAACTCCTTTTTTCAACATTGGCCCACGTGGAAGATAAATTCTGTCTTAAAATCTTGTCACAAACATTCCCGTAGTTAAGATATAATATTCCAGAATATTCCTACACAAAAATGTATTGTCGGTTGTGTTTTTTTTAATCCTTTTGCATTCTTTTACGTAAAAACTGATTGACGCTCACTGATTGAACTATTTACACTCACCGCCATGTTGATACACTGTACATATGAAATTATCTTTACATGTTATCGAGTGCAAATACTAGAACGATCTTGTTTGAGCTCCCCAAATTTTGATACGAGTTAATAATATATTAATTAGTTTAAAAGTATGCTAATTATTGTACATTGAATGACTTTTAATAATTTAAATGCATTAATCACTCGGAACTACTTTTCGCCGTGTATGGAGAAATAGTCAACAGTCTAACTTGTCCTGTATACGAACCAGTTAATTAAAAGATCGTTGTTAGAAATATAACGGCAAGAATCGTTTTGTGATTGTTCCCAAAATTTTAGAAAGTCGGCTCTGGTAGAGCACACTGTCTCCAGTGACCGTAAAACGTCACATGAACACGAATATCGACTATTTAAAGCAGTGCCAGATCTAGGGGAGGCAAAGTGGGACAAATGTCCCGGGCCCCCCACAAAACTTTGTCATACTAATATTTTATCCAAGGTGGAGCTATCTAGTACGTGGGCTGAGGGGCGAGGATTGTGGCCCTGAGCAGTAAGGGATATATTGGGGTCCCGGGACTGGTAGGTACCAACAGATTTTAGGGGGGGGGGGGGGGGGGCAGAGATCAGTTTGGCCCTAAAATAAACTAAATTACATAATTTAGAGGTTCTACCAATCAATAGGACTCCATCCCGCGATGTGATTGCTGTTGCCCAAGCAGTCCCGGGAAATTAACGTAATCTTAGTATAGTAAATCAGTCACCTGAAATAATTTCACTAAATTCCTGGAAGGAAAACACCCCAGGCACTCAAGGGGGCTGAGTACATACTTGTACGATCCGCTGTCAGTACGAACAATTCGAAATGGGTCCCTTCACAGCTGGTATGTCCCGGGCCCCCCACATTTAAAGATGTTATACCACAACAGTTCCATTTGAGATACGATGAGTATATACGGGTGATGTTGTAAAAAAGAGTAGGAAAAAAGTGTACTTGCGAATGTTCTTGTTGTTATATAAATAAATGATAATTGATTACATGTGTTTCATTATTGAGGGGGTGGGTGGGTATAAATGTCGATGTGAGATTAAATTTCTTCATGACTGTCCTTGGCCTAATTAAACCCGATCGGCATTGTAATATCATGTTGTTTTATGGCTTCTTATTACGTGCTAAAAATAGCATCACTTTCTCCACGTGAAAAATGACCGGTCGTGAAAATTTTGAAGTGGAAGCCCTGGTGTAAACTGCATAAATAAATCAATGCAAGAGAAATCCAGAAACAGTGAAATAGGTTCAACAGATATTACATGGCTACTTACTTGTATGGAGTAATATATTTAAACTTGTAACATAGAAGACATTTAAAGGCTATTGTTTGTATTTCTGGATCTTGGTGTTGTAAAAACTACAAGAGAAAATATATTCAGATTAGAGCAAGAGAAATCGACACAAAATAGATCATTTGGGGACTAACATGGTTTATTTCAATAATTCGCTTGCGCGCAGGGTTTTTTAGCAATTGGAGGAAGCCGGGGAACCCACAAGGCTGGACAAGCGACCCTACTCCTTGTCACGTACAACCGGATATTCAAAACCCCGCCAGTTGACTCAATGACAGGCTTTATGATACAGCATGCATGTGCTAACAGGTAAAAGATTGATAGAAATTATATAATAAATCTCTATAAAGTATATAATTACCTGTGTATATAGATCTAATAACTGGGGATGTTTTCTCATCTTTTTAGGTTTAGTAAATAAAGCTAGCAGCTGGAGATGTGTTACAAGTGATCTATAAAATGTATAATTAGACACGATGTATAATATATTACTAATACCATTTATATAAGCTACTTTAATTTGTTTCTCTATCAGAAATTTGTTTTGTCATTTGTATTACACTTATACACAACAAGAACAAACTAATGCCTCTAGAGCATGCATACGGCTTTAAAGTCAGTAACAATAATAATTGATGCATATTTCCTTAAATTACAAGATGAGTAAATAGCAAAATATATTGGAAATAAAAGTTTACTTTGCAGCAGCATTCTTCCTCTTAAATGAAATAGGCTTTCTCAGTTGGTCTGTGTTTTCATGTTCGTCTTCCTCCTCTACAGCATCCTCATCATCCTCATCATCACTTGACTTATGTTCACGCTTATTATATTTGATATTCTGTGATGGTATTTTATCAACATCAGTAGGAAAATACTCATCTCTGTAAATAATCAGGAGAGACATAACAGAACATTATTTTCGTACAATAATGAATTATATCCTGTCACCTATGTAGAATGAGATGAATGAACATAGAAAGTTAGCTTAAATTGACCACTCAGAGACTTAATTACCTTTGTTTTTAATTAAATATCCGGTAGACACTCTATTATACAATTTCTCCAATCAGAAAAATATGAGAATAAATTACCAATAAAACTTAATGCTTTTTTTTATCAAAAGCAATGTGACTCACTTGATAAATTTTAGAACCATATCACCGATATCATCAATCTGACTTTCACAAACTTCAGGGAACTGTTGCATAGCTTTCCACAGTTCTAATCTAAATATGGTGAAATCAGGCTGTCTATCTTCCTCCTTACAGAATGTCATATGATTATCAAATAATGAGTCCATATAAAGATCCAAATTATGATCAACTTCTTCATTTTCTAAATTATTATCTTCCTCTTCAACACTTCCACCTCGCACCAAACTTTGTTCTAGTAAAATATAAACAATACAAAATTTACTTCACATAAAATGTTATATTCAAAAGTTCATTTATAAAAGTTTAGAGATGAGTCTAGTATATTTAAAGATTGAATGCTGACAATGTTTACGCAAGCTAGATAATTCAATATTATTAAATACATTTACAGTGGTCTACAGACTCTTGCAACATTTTTTATTTAAATCATGAATGTACTACTGTTATTTATCAATAATACTTGTTAAAGTGTAAAATGTATGAACAATAGATGTATTACAGTAAAGGCAATATCATACCTGATTTTAAAGAAGCAAAATCAAGTTGTTGCTTGAATTCCTTCCAAAACTCAGACGTATCCATATTTTCAGCATGAGTTGAAATTAATTTCCTAACTTTCTCCCATAGCAATGTGAGATTACAGAATAGATTGCCTATTAGGTACAGTAATGGTACCTGTGTGGAAAAAGATATAAAATATATACAATATTTGTAAGATCCATGTAATGTTTTTACATCAATAGCAGTCACAATTCTTAATCAAATAAAGAAAACTAATTATTGTTATTAACTTATTGAAATGAAATGAAATGGGGTTAACGCCCTATTGTTATGCACCTAACCTGGGCTAATGGAAGACGGGCATACGCCATACAGTGTGCAATGAGGAAAATCTTGCCTCGGCAGCAGCGCTAAGACCTACTCTTACGTCGAATTCCAACTGCCAAGGAATCTTTTACGTGCACGCCAATGCCCAATGTGTACACGGGACCTCGGTTTATCATCCCATCTGAACGACTAGACAGCTGTCCTTGTCGGGCACTCTGTTCTGCATCACTGACAAGGGGAAACCACCCTAGACAATCGAGATAAACTTTCTCTGCCAATGCAGGAATTGAACATTCAACCTCCAGGCTAGCGAGCCAGCGCTTACCCACTTAGCCACATGATTCCCCTATTTACTTACTAACATATTGTAAACATGATATAAAAATGCTTAACTTTACAAAACAAACTAGTCAACACTCTATACTAGACAATAACATAAGGGGTTAATAATCAAATTTTAACTCACCTTATTAAAAGGACCAATAGGAAGAAAGTTATGTACTAAGTTGTAATCTAGTTTTTGTAGATGTACAATACGTTCTCTGTATTTCTGTACACTAGGTGGTGTTCTTTCTGCTGATAAACAAATCTCCAATACTGACATCTGCTCTATTTCCTTCAAATCATAAGATATTTATAGTTTAATTCTACTTTATAGATTTCATATTATAGAATATGAGTAATTTATTCAAAGCAGGAAAGCAATGTAGTTTTGTACAATGGTTATTTAATCTACATCTTTAAAATGGCATTGCAAGAACGCTAATTATTTTTTAAAATGCTGTAATGGTAAAATAGAAATTACATAAAATGCTAAAAAGTGCAAAATCGCTTAAGCAATGTTGAATGTCCCAAAATGTTTTGTAGATACACCTAATTGTAAACATCCCTAACTTTAATCAGGGCATGTAGGGATGTCTATATAAATATTATATTGTAGACTTGCATAAATCTCTGACAATTCATGAAAGATCCTCTTAACAGTTAATAATTTATATACAAGTATGTATTAATATATCAATAGAAACTAACCTCTTCTACAACTGGAAGATTCACAGGAAAAATACATAAAATATGGAGAGACAACAACCGAATCTAAAAAAAATAATAAAAATTTATTAATCAGTAATATTTAATTTTTCTATTTGATCAATTTGAGACTAACAAAACAATTTATCCAAACATGTTATGTCTGACTTTCACCTTCATTTTTTTCAAAAATGTTACAGATTCTAGCTAAATATATAAATAATAATATTTTATATACCTTATGAGACCAATGAGCTAAATTAGGCTGCAAAATATCAAATAACTTTCGCAGATTATCGTCATTTATTACAGATAAACCATCTTGTGCTGCTTGACTTAAATACAAATCACCTAATCGCAATATTAAAACATTCTGTGGATATGCTCTGGAAATAAAATGATACAATTCAGCAATAGTTCAAGAGAGAGAGAGAAATGGGGTTTAACGTCCACTCAACACAACTAGGTCATTTCGGGACTAAAATATGGTTTAGTTTTAAACAGTGGGAGGAAATTGGAGTGCTCAAAGGTTGAGAAGGCACCCCTATCTCCATGCCACATACACCCACACCAGGGCTTGAAACCACAGCGCAAGCCAGAGATGGCCGGCTAGCTAGAGGTCGAAGCGCAGCACTCTAGACAACTAGGCCATCCAAACCCCCCAAAAGTTCAAGGCATATTCGATAAATTAGAATAGTTATTGTATAACCCTCTGCTGTCTAGGGACCTCTTTGTAAGAAATCTGACAAAGGTTAGAATCATCAAATTTCTTCAACCAGATGGGCTTTAAATCAAACTTTAAAATAACAGAAATAGATAATCAATAGCAACAGGAGTTGATTTTCAGTCAACTCCAGTCTGAGTACTGAATTTGATTGATCCAATGTCTTTTTTCGATTGAATTAAATTCATGTTACAAAAGACAGACAAAATCCAATAAAATTGACAATTTTATTTTGACACAAATCAATTAGGTCTAGACATTTTTATGAAAACTAAATTCCAGTGATGATCTATGGTTCAGTGTACTTACTTAATAAGTTGTATAATCTGTGACCAGGATATATCAGTATATGTACAACTCTTGTCATCTTTACACAACAATAAACAGTTAACTAATACTTGGTTCATAATAAATAACATCTTATCTATAATAAGCAAATACAAAATTGTGAAAGTTTAATTTCAAAATTTCAAATGGGATATGACCCAATCTGATTTAAATATAGATCTATATTTTGTTTCGCTTTTTTTCACTTTTGATGGCCTCTACTACATGAAGATCTGACCGGTTCACGGGTTGTAGTGGAAGGTCGCGTCAGGGGTCATACAAGGTGCCTTTGTCCTTATGATGTCAGGCATTTGATTAACCAATCAGTGTTGATGGTTCTACATAATTTCTTGCACTGCATGACAAGAACTGGCAGTAACAGAACGCGGTTTATATAAGACAAATAAAATAAAAACCCTTTTCATTATCTATTTTTTAATTATTATAGAGTGAACTGTCAACCTAAATCTTACACAATGCATCTTTAATATTGAATATAAATCTATAAAACAGAAAACAAAAACAATGTTTTGCTAGGCTTTTGATGTTGCTACAATGAAAACTATCTGAGATGGAAAGAGACAAAATAAATATGTTTTTAGAAGTTATTGTATTAAGCCAACAGAATAAAGCATAACGTGTTTCTAAAATATAAATATCCCTCACCTTTCTTTTCACCACAATTTAATTTATTAACAACTTTAAACAAAGAATTCCACATCATAGTACATATACTAACAACCTGTTTTACATCAGAACTAAAACAAATAAACATTAATACAGAAAACAGAAAGTAGGTTAAGATTTTATTTGATATATTTAGAATACCCAAAAAGAAAGAGAAATGTGGTATAACTAGGTCATTTTATGAACAACATTGGTGTTTAGCAGTTGCCGGACACTCAGTACCCAGAGGAAAACCAGGATATTAGACACATAAATTTAACAATAATCACATCATCCCTAATTTAATTATCAACAAAAAAGAATGAATAAAATAGCATCCATTATGATGGCTTAGTATATACGGTATATATGATAATAATAATCTTACCATATATTTGGTAGGCATATCAAGAAAGACCATAATCTATACAGTGTTTGTTTATTTATATCTTTACATGATGTTTTCAGGTATTTAATCATATACTCATAGACACACTTAACTTCATATCTGTAAAAGAACAAGTTATAAATATTTGTATGAAAAATAAAAATAAAATTTGTTAAGAATAATACATCAACATATTGCTGCATAGAAGAATAACAAACAACCTCTTGATATTTTTAAATCCAAAAATTAAATCTTTAACATAAATAATATAAACTTACTTGTCACTATATTTACTATATAACTTATATAACTTTAACTTTAATATATCTGAACCATCTTCTATATTAAGTACAGATTTCTGTAGTATTACGTCCACTAATATCTGTACTACAAGATTTCTATGATCTTCATCCATGCTAGTAAAATTGCTATTTATATACAACAGTAAATTTGGCAGAACATCCTAGAAAATAAATGTTATTAAGAATGTAGGTAAATAGAGAGAGAAATGAGGTTGAACGTCCACTCGACACAAACTAGGTCATTTCCGGACTAACATATGGTTTAATTATTTTCAATAATTTTCAATAAGTCTTTGCCACGTACAACCAGGGATTCGAAACCATAGCAGTTGACTAAATGACAGGCTTTATGACACAGCGAGCGCACGCTAACCATTCAGCCATTCATTCCCCCCCCCCCCCCATGTCAGTTAATAACAATATGCACTTATAATAGTCTCTCCATTCATTTCTCTTACACTAATTTGCCCGCCAACCTGAATTTCCCTATAACAATTTTTATTATAAATTATCATCCTGTAAATAAACAACTAGATGTCTACGTACCTTTTCAAATATATGAAGCTTGGTGAGAGTTTTGGTGAATATAACTAGATCTTGGAGTGGGAAACTTTGTTTAAATGGATTTGATATTAAACTATGTGTAGATGATATTATATAGGTACTTGTTAATAATGTCGATATACATGATAATAAGGAGCTGGCTATAATAGTTTTGTCTGCTGGACTTTTACATATACCATTTAATACCTAAAATATAAAATGGAAACATGTCAGATATTTTATTGCTTCCAAAACATTAAAAATGACTTTTATCCACATGCATGACTAACCAATTAACTAAAATTTGTTTAGACTATGAGAAACACACCGTCATATTCTTCTCTGTGTAAATAAAAGAAAACATTATATATCAAGGTAGTAGTAGGCGATATGCAAAGTATTATGCATCTTTAGGTATGTTACTCTTAAAACATTCATTAAATATTCTTTTTTTTTGATAAAATATTTACAAAAATCATCTGACTACTATTGCTTCATGCATCATCTTAACAAATATTTCCACAAATATCTGTGGGGAGAACAAATACACATGTACTGACATTATCATAGCTGCCACCCACACAACTGATTCCAGACTACTGCTGTTGTCTTATGACATCTACCGCAAACATTTGAAACTTACATCTCCTATTTTATCAGTAGAAATCATCAATCCACCATTTTTACATTTGATCATCATAGTAAGTAGATTTAACTGACGGGAAAGTTGACAACATAATGTTTTCTGTTCTTCATCATTACTCTTCGTACAAGCAACATGAACCTTACTTAAAGTATCCTATAAAACACAGAGAAAATTTTATCAATAAAATACATTTTCAAGACTTTGAATTTTACATGTGTGTCACTTTTTTTATATGAAATAATAATCAGAAACTCAATACATACCAATAATGTGCTCCATAATATTTCAGAATGTTCTTTCTTTGTGTATTCAAGACATTCTGTCATAAAGAAAGTCAACGATTTATCTACTAATTTCCAAGGTAGCTTGCATTTCTTCTCATCTGGGTTCCATGGACCAAGTTTATAAAATAATACAGATAAAAGCTGCAAATATATAAGATGGAGATTTAAAATTTTACAACAAGAATTATCATTTTTGTTTGTTTGCGTGTATACATTAGAAGTCATTAAGATACGAGAGCTGGCTGAAAGTTCTAAGCCTATCTGTGAAATACCTGTACCAATTGAGTTTCCATTTTTTTTCCACTTAGTCCCCATCAAGGTGATCACACTTTTGCTAAGGATTCTGGAAGGCATGTTAGTAATTATTGTAAACTATAAGCTATAAATGACAACTGTCAGTAATTGCATAAACTAAATGCTATTATGCTAAATATTAGTAATTGCATAAATTAAATGCTACAATAATGGATATTATATACCTGTTCACTTATACTATGAAACTGGTGATTGACGCCTTTTATCACTTCAAACAGTAGTTTACCCAATCCTTCTGATGTCTATAATAATTAAACATAACAATTATAAAATCAATAATCGATTCAAATTTATATCTAACAAGGAATGGAATGAAACTATACACTAAGTTTCATCACTCTCACTTATTTAGAACTAAAGTTATCGTGTCCCAAAGCAACAACCAATCAAATTGCTTATTTCTGCTTACCCTAAGCAGAAAATGCTCATCTTCGAACTCCATCAAGGCATTGACCTAATAAACACCTACATTCTAACTCAATTAGGAAGGGAGTTATTGTGTCCCAAAGAGTGTGACAGACGGACGGACAGGCGAACCCATTTCAATAGTCCCCTGCTTTCTTCGAAAGGGGGGGACAATTACATGACATAGTAGTAACAATATTATATACAAGAAAAATAAACATAGTACCTCTGGTGATTGTTTCAGACTTTTAAACAAGAAATTCAACAATTTGTTTTGATCAGGAACCTGAAAGAAAAAAAACGATTGACTGAATATGTTTGGTATTAAAAGTGTCTGTCAAAGTAGAATCAACTCCTATTATTCTAATATATATATGTAAACATTTTAAATAAGTTTACAATATTAAATATACTTTAAGTTAATACCAACCTTTCTCAGCAGAAAAGAGAAACTTTCCGATGCAAAATCTTTTATAAAATCTCTCTGTTTACCATGTAATAGCACAGAAAAAAACCTGAAAAATATTTATACATATTTTCCCATCATACGGAAAAACAACATTCCATGATATAACAACTCTTTCATTTAAAACTACTTACATGGGTGTGCGTGTGTGTGTGGGGGAAATATTTGCCAAATATGAAGGGTTGTCAAAGATATCATACATGTACTTACCCATATACCTCTTGTATATCTTTAACTAAATAACGCCACAAAAACTTAAATAAGTATGCTAAAGTTGTAAATATTTTTTCCAATATTGTTGGATCTTGTCGGTATGTTTTCAAAAGGCCAGTTAAAATGAAGAGAAAGTCTTTGAAATGTTTGTAGAAATCGGATTGTAAATCTCGTGCTAACTGCACAACCAAACTGAAAATAGAAAGATTTTTTTTTCAAATATATTTCAATGCACTACAGTTAATCAATGCAGAGAAAAAAATAATTAACAATATTATCTAAAACGGAACAATCAGAGGAAAAGAAATTAGGGTAAAAAATTGTGAATGCCCTGGAGATCACTTCAATGTCATGACATATTGAGAGAAGTCCAAATTGATTTATTTTATCTTGCACTGACTTGCATTATGTTTTACTCTGGTGTATACACTTCACAATTATTAAATGGAATAATAAGTTTGGTAACTCACTCCAGCAAAGATTCTATAGCCATACTGTTTGGTACTTGAAGATGTTCTTTAAGGCCTGCCACAATATTCTCCTGAAAATTGATTAAACAAGATTGACCTTCGTTGTATATATTCAGTTTAAGGCAATGTATGTAGCAAACTTACCTCACTGTTTTTATGAGAAGAACAGCAATCCATCTGCAGCATAAATATATTCTTTACGAGAGAACATTTACTAGAAATTCTACTTGTAGGTAACACGTTAAAATAAAAGTATGGTATATCTTACCTCATTATGAACAAGCTGTTCAAATGATTGAAACTGATTTGCAATAACACACCTGAATTTATCTGAAACATTATGAAACAAAATACAGCTTTATTGTGTAAATACTGGTAATGAACATTTGTTGCTACATAAGAGGGGGGTTGGATGGCTAAATGGTTAGCACGCGCCGGCTGTATCATAAAGACTATCATTGAGTCAACTGGTGTGGTTTTGAATCCCCAGTTGTACGCGACAAGGAGTAGGGTCGCCTGCCCAAACTTGTTGGTTTTCTCCAGAGCCTCTGGTTTCCTCCCACTGCTAAAGACCCCTACGCACAAGCGAATTATTAAAATAAAATTAAACCATATGTTAGTCCCGAAATGACCTAGTTTCTGTTGAGTGGACATTAAACCCCATTTCTCTCTCTCTTCTCTCTGCTACATAAGATAATGAAGTTGTCTAACATGTGTTAAAATTTATATAACGACTTACAAAAATCTTCTGTACAATCTAGATCAACCCATTTTTTTATAGCTTCATAAAAATAGGTACATTCTTCCTAAAAAAAATTTAAAACATACAAATATAATATAATGAACCAAACGTACATGTTAGTAAGCTGTTAAACTTTTAAAATTTCAACTTAATTATGGTTAAACAATATTGGTAATCATTAATAATGGTAAATTCTGGGATGGTACTTGCCACCTTTGATTTTTATATTATAGATGTAATTAATAAACTAGTACAACTACAAGAGCTTAGTTTATTTCCAATGAATCAATGCAGCAAACGCAGATAATAATTTATCTTGCGGTAATTTATGAAATGAAATAGGGTTTAACATCCTACTATTCTGGAGTCTGTTTCATGAAATTTTAATTGAGATAAAAATCCAATATTTTAGTAATTAGATTGGATAATATTAGACTGCTTTTATTGCGTAACCAATCAAAATTGAAGTTTCTCTATTAAAATTTGGACTCTACCTTTACCTAAGATATCGAGAAATAGGGCCCTGCTCCTAAACAAGGCAAATGAAGACCAGCATACGCCATACAGTGTTTTAAAAGGATTATTTGCCTGGGCAGTGGCACCAAGCCCTACTCTAATATCGAATTCCAACTGCCATGAGATCTTTTACGTGCATGCCAATGTGTAGACAGGACCTTGTTTTTTCATACCATCTGAACGACTAGACAGCTGTCATTGTCAGGCCCCCCGCCCTGCATCACTGACAAGGGGAAACCACACTTGAAAATCTGCATGAACTTTCTAAGCCAATGCACAAATCGACAACCCGACCTCCAGGCTAGCGTCTAAAGGAGCCAGCATCTTACCCACTTAGTCGCCGGTAATTCATGAAACTAATCATAATAAATCATTACATCACAAAGGTACAATAATGTATCAACATGTTTTTAGATATAATTCAGTTTTCAGGTATGATATGCAAAAATTGGCAAAGTAGTCCAACCTGTGTAGTGTAGACAACAAGATGGTGTCTAGCCAAAACAGATGACAGGCATGCATGCAGCTAATACTATGTCCACAGAAAATCTGGACATAAAGAATTTAAAAATACTTACTGTGATAGTATCATCTTTATGTCTTATCTTATGAATGACATCAATGTTGATCTTTGATATTCTATCCGTGAAGGACTTGTACTAAAAACAAAACACATTTTATTGTAATTATTCCTGTACATGTACATGCAGTTTAGATTAAGATCTGTGACAGATATTAAGCATGAGGTTTTATTATCACAGCACTGGGTTGCTTATGTGAACAAAATAATATTAACTTTTATTGCTATTCAATCTCGGGACTTTGTTACATTTTACATCTTCATGATGTACTTTGTTAGCTTTGAATATAATCTGAAATCTGAACTATTATGGACACTTTCCCTTGCCCATTTTGATGGTTATTGTCATGGTTGAAGGTCTAGGGTTCGTCAGAAAGATAAGCCCTCTTTTTGGTAAATATTTTTCAGAATATTTATGGATACCTTTATCCACAGTTCACTTCAAAACACTGAATCCTTTGCCATTTGAAAGGTGTATCTCTAACATTTCTAAGATTTATTTAACTGTGTTACGTAAAAATAAAAGACTAACTACATTTAAATAGTGCTGCTTATTTAACTGTCAATGTGCCACATGCTTCACAATAGAAGAACTCAAAATACTTCATAACTGAACAGTAAACAATTATGAAATCTTTCTGAATATCTTTTATTTTTTTGGATAATAATATTAATAGCCATGTCAATTAATAAAACTGGTATCTTGGGATAATACTGTAAATGTGATGGCATGTTGCAATGGCTGTTGTCATCAATCACGAGATGGATGTGCATTCCATTGACTAGATAGGTTAGGGCTACCAAAATATAATTCTATCTGACAATAGCTATCTTGTATCACAGCAGACGCAGTGAGTTTTGAATAACTACTGAATAAGATTAATTCACATCAAAATACAAATTATGTGATTAGATGATATTAAAAAAGAAATCATTTTTATAAATGACACAGAAAGACAAATACATGTAAATATACGTTACATACTTTTTGACTTTTAGCCTACTTTACCAATTATTGATAAATCAGGTAGATATATCAATCAATGACCTTCATTTGCAAGAACTGTCACTTCTTTTAAATATCAACATTTTTCATAGATGTTCTTAAAATTAATGAATACATAACTGAAACAGCCTGTCAGCAATTTGATAAAATTGGACCCACTTGAATCTGAGTATTTTTGTGCACTTGCATGTATAACAAGAATTCATAAACATGGAAGATTGTAAGCTACATTGCACTTTGTTAAAAAAAAATTAATAACCTGCCAACTGTTTGTTATAAATGTATTATTTCAACTATACAAAATTCACACTGAAGTTAACGGTAATTACAGCAAATATTTTGAGTTATAAATAAAATACTGGTAGCGAAGATTATGAGATCCTTCAGAGTTGAATTTAAATCTTATTCTTAGCACAGACGTTAATTATACAGTGATTTTGCAATTTATTTGAAAAATCATTACAATAGCTACAAAGTTGATAGATGACAGATACATATGGGACGTCCAACGTACTACTTTCATCTTCATAGAGTTTAATTATTAATTTTAAAACATCGAGGATTAGGCCTAATCAGTGCAAAATTGACAATTTTTGCGCCAGTTTGGTACGCGCAGATTGCAATATGCCCAAGGAGTAAAGAATGCGCCCATCAACATGTTGTGAATGTTAATTTACCTTGCCCTTTAAACTAGCCCCGATACCACTCTTGTTGTAACTGAATATAGTATGCTTCAATCATTATTCTGGTCAACAAATTGTACTTTTTTTTTTTACAATATTCTAATTATTTGATGATACAAATTTCATCTTAAAACACCGAATTTGATAAATTGGAAACTACATCATACATGGTCGTCATGGTTTGAAAAGCTTTACGTAAACACTTTCAAATGCAACTTGGATTTAAACATATGTTCGAACCCTCTGGACAAGTAAAATATAGATAATTTACACAACAGGTAGGACACTAATACATCTAACTGTATAGAAATGGTTCCACTACTGATGTCTTCCGCCCACTTCAGACGACAGTAGTGGTTTGTTGTACAGAATTGCTTGGCGCAAGTTTTTTAGTCAAATGACTACAAAAAAGTTTCTGGCCTATAGTTCCCTTAATTTACACATTAACTGACCCAAAACAGTACTGCACAAAGCTTAACATATAATAAATCAATTCCATTTGAAATAAAGGTGAAGCCTTACCGCATAATCATATGATTTGATGAAACCCAACTGCTACGAGAAAATTTATCACGTGAAGTGTCATGGGGAATCATGGCCGCTTGTGTAATTACGTCATACAAAATACATAGAAAGCTATGCATAATGTTGAACGCATTACTACAAAGAAAAACTGTTCAGTAACTATTTTTGTGGTCTAGTCTTCACTATTTGTCATAGAATTACCAAACTATAATGGTATGCGTTGACAATTGCGTTTGGGCCTATTTGAACTTGCGTAAAGGGTCTTAGACTGTACCAATTTTAACTACTAACTGTACAGTAGTTAGAATAAGTGGTATTGGTATTCAATAACGGTATTGTCGCTTTAATGTAGCATGAGAGATATAGGAATACATTATACAATGTATTTAATTGTGCATTCTAAATTAAGCTACGGGAGCTAACACCAAGTTTAGTCGTAAGAGTTTCAGAATTGTTTTATTCGACTCCTTCCCTTCAGTTTCAGTCCTTTTGAACATGAACAGAACATCAACATAACTGTCATAACTCCAACTGTTGAATTGAAAATGTGACGGCGACAGTGTATTTTTCTTTACCACGAATCAGTTGGCACTAATCTTACCCTGAACGTTTGGTCTTTCTTCCCCATATTTCGATTAGTATCTGTACTCAAACACAATACATAAACTCAGCGTAATTCTAGAATACCACCGACTTCAATTTCCCATTTTCTCAGCACGTGTTTTTACGACAGACTGGAACTTCCGGTTAAAATTGTAAACAAAATAATTACCTCCCTTTACTATTTTTTTTTTTGGGGGGGGGGGGAATTAAAAGTCTAGCTAACGGTAGAGATCAGTAGGCCAACGTGGTTCTCGATTCTTTTTTGCCGACGGCACACCTTGGAACAGAGAAAAAAATAAATAGCGGCATACCTGGCTAAATATATATGAAAATAAAAACATAGCGAGACAGAGATGGAATATACCGTAAATTTCTTAAATGATGTATAATTTAATAAATTCTTATAATAATATAATGTATTATTAATAAATTCTTATGTAATGTATTTTATTTAATAAATTCTTATATAATGTATTAATAAATTCGTATATATGTTTTTTTTTAATAAATTCTAATATATGTATTATTCAAATTCCTATATAATATACTGTATTATTCAATAAATTCTAATATTATGTATAATTTAATAAATTCTTATACAAAGTATTATTAAATAAATCCTTATATATAATGAATTTTCAAATAAATTCTTATATAAATATCAGTATACACCAGTATTTTCATATTTTTTTAGTGTGCCGTTCAAAATTCGCGACACACTTAGGACGATCTCGCGCCACACTCACTTCCGTAGATAATTAGCCACCTAGCATAGTCTATCCTGAGTATCCATACAGAGTAAGACTCTGTTCTATCCACATTCTTTCACTTTACAAACACGACTTATTGGTCAGTTTAAATCAATATTCATGTTGTTATCATACCGCGAAAAGATTGTCTTCTGATATTCAAAATATAAGATAAAATGAGCATTTCAAAATTAACACACGCGAATGTTTTCGAGCGTCATTTGTAATGAAGCGGATAAACATATCCGACAGGAGAATACTACCAGTGTAGACGGAAATAACAAGACGCCAAAGACCGTCATTCTTGAACTCTTCGCGTTTGTCGCCGAACATAACTGCTGATTACAAATTACAGTAAAAACAGTGGTTAAATTTGAATCAGTTTATGGGCCTGTATATTACATTATTAAAATAATATGCGTTGCGACCCACGCATGTCCATTTCTTGGTGCCAAAAAGGAATATTATAGATTTAGCTCCATTAACCTTTCGAAAACCCAGAGTGGTATACATACTGCACACAGCGTCCCACCTACGTCATTACCTCTCAGTCGAAGCTAGCAGTAGATAGGCAGCCTAAGTTTGAGATGAGTGGTATAGTGAAAGTCAGATTTGCCACAAAATGTGTATAATTTAGTTTGGGGTGGGGGTAATTTTTTAAAATTTTATCAAATAGCCTTGGGGTTTTTTTCTGTTTGTTTTACTGGTGCACACGTGAAATCCATGGGCACACATTTTTGCGTGCGTTCGTGGAGGTTTTTTTCAGCGAAGTCGCAGTTATTGACCGTAACGGTTTAAAGAAGTTCGGGAATACACCTTCGTGGGTATAGTCTCGGTCCCCCAGAACCCTCTAGTCTTCAACGTAGAATATTTGTTTGGATGATAGAGACTATCGTGGGCATATTTTCGGAAGTGAGCGCCTTAGTGATTAGACGAATTAACGGCGATCATTGCGGGGGTCGAGTGTAATAGCTGTTTTTGATCGCATAGGCCTGTCAGAATAAAGAGAGAGAGAGGGTGGGGGGGTAACGTCCACTTGACACAGGTCATTTCGGGACTAACATATGGTTCGATTTTATTTCAATAATTCGCTTGTGCGTGGGGGTCTTTAGCAGTGGGGGGAAAACCAGGAAAACCCCACGAGGTTGGACAGGGGATCCTACTCCTTGTCACCTACAACCGAGGATTCGAAACCACGACAGTTGACTCAATGACAGGCTTTATGATACAGCGCGCTAACCATTCAGTCATCCAACCGGAATAAAAAAAAACTCACAACTAAAAGTGATTGATTTTTCTCAACTGATGGTATTTTGATTTATTTATCTACCGAAAGTGTTGGCTACTTGTGGTAAATTATTACCCAGTCGAACCCAGGATGTGGGTCTATTGCTCGGCCGGACGAGGACTCTGGTTAGCTTCGGTCATCTAGAACCTAGGTGTCTTCAATATTTGTAGAATTATAATTGTCCGAATGAGAGTACGACAATGGATGTCAACCAATTTTTTAAAGCTGAAAGATGATAAAACCAAGGATCTTTTAATTAGCTCACAAACAGTTCAAGCAAAAATTTCAGATAACATTGATTTTTCTATCGGGGACGTTTCGGTGGAGCCAGTAAAAACTGCTAGACACATTTATGTACTGTTTTATAGTCACCTAAATTTAGAGTCTCGTGTAAATAATGTATGTAAATTATGTTATTATCATCTACGTAACATTAATAAAATTCGCAATAACCTCTCAACTGACGCAATACAAACACTTATAAGTACCCTAATTACCTACAGACTTGACAGGTGCAAATCCTTATTAATTAGCCTTCCATGTCACATTATTGATAAACTCCAGAAAGTACAGTATTCAGCAGCCAGACTGATCCGACGCATGAAATATAATGAGCATATAGCCCCAGTACACGGGACCTCGGTGTTTTTACATGCCATTCGAATAACTAGACACTATCCAGGTGCCAGACTCCCTGTCTTGGAGAACCAGTGTCCTGGAAGGCGCGGTAAGGCCAGTCATGATCAGATTAAACTAATGAATGAAGTTCTTCCTTCCATAAACTTTTCACTGCAGATATGTGACTTACGACGTTTAAGTATTTTTTCTTGATACCCTCTTTCTTTTTTTTCTTTTTGATTCTATTGCCCAACTTTCCCGTGGGTTACGAAGCCACAAATCGACCAGAATTGAAGTTAATCGAAATTCGTGGCGATTCGGAAAAAAACCAACCGCTGAGAATCGGGATGAGCTGCTCTACAAAGCAGTTACGAATAGTTTGCGAAAGAGTTACAATAATTTGTGGGTAATCGGGTAACAAATATGCTGAATGTCAAGATAGGGTAACCATAAAAAAAGGTATGAATTGTATCGATTCAGTAACGAATTGTATCGATTCGATTACGAATTATATCGATTCAGTTAGGAATTGTATCGATTCGGTTACGAATTGTATCGATTCAGTTACGAATTGCAGCAATTCAGTTAGGAATTGTATCGATTCGGTTACGAATTGTATCGATTGAGTTACGAATTGCAGCAATTCAGTTACGAATTGTAGCGATTCAGTTACAAATTGTAGCGACTCAGTTACGAATTGTAGCGATTTATTTACGAATTGTGACGATTCAGTTACGAATTGTAGCGATTAAGTTACAATTTGTAGCGATTCAGTTACGAATTGTAACGATTCAGTTACGAATATGCCAAATTCCTCAGGTTCAGGGTATGTATGTAGTTGATTCCTTGCGGGTTGGTAACATTTGTGCCAGTCCGAACCGGTTTCAGCTTCGTTCCATGAATCTTAGGGAGTCACGCATGACCACTGACGGACGGTCAGTCAGAAAGGATTATGACGGCTTTACGAGTGTACGCCGGGTTTACGATACCGGCCATAAACAAAAACTTTCGTGGCCGAGCCACGAACGGCTACGTAATTATACGAATTTGTAAGAACCAAGTAAGCATCACTTACTAATCTCAAAAACCGTTTACGAATCGGAAAAGATTTTGATTCGGGACGATTCGTGGCATTGGTAGTCCAGGTGAAAGCGGGGCATTACATTTACTTGACTTTGGTATATATATATAGAAAGTTAAAATATCCAATCTTACTCGAAAAATACTGAATTCCCGGAAAAACACCCAGGGAGCGTGTACAGGACAAAAATGTAAGGGTTCCCCTAATCGACAACCCGACAATTAGGGATGTCTTCTCGAGTGACGCCAAAGCTTGCACGAGAAGATCCCGGCGTAAGTGAGCGCTTGATATATGTGTTGATAAAATTGATGGTGAGCTTAAGCGTACAACAGTTTCTGAGATAAAAAAAACCGCGGAAAAAGACGTGGACAGTGGATAATCCGTGAATTTAATTAGGCTTCGATATTTATGATAAATAATCAGTGATTAAAGACACAATCGTCTTGTATATGCATTGAATTCTCCCCCAGCTTCACGTACCTGTTGCTGGGTACTGTGACACGTGATACAAACATGACCTCTTTTAATCTATTTCTTATGGCCGGGTCTTCTCTCACAAATTCAATGTTTTGAAAAAGATTTAAAGCAAAATTTGGATATATTAATTACTTTGAATATGTTATTAGTCCAAATATGTCATCAAATCACCCAGTTTGTTCGCAGGAAAGTAACTTTAAGGTGTTATTAGTTTCCCATTTGAATTCATCTTTAGGTCACCGGTATGTATAAAGCTGTGCAACAAACAAATTATGAAACTACCGTGGTGAAATAATTTTACCCATAACAGGTATGCACAGCCATGGTATAATGAACACATTAACCAATTATCTACACTCTAAAAGCTGGACGCGTCCCGGACGCGTCGAGTGCGTTCTGTTTTTTAAAAATGTGTTCTGAAATTCTCTAATGTGTTCTAATATCCATAACTCGAGTGTTCTAAACAGTACAATATGTTTTATGAATGTGTTCTAGGTGTTAGATCTAAATAAATGCCAAATGTTTGGGGCATAATTCAATAATATTTCAAAGATACAAATATATTACCCAAAATTATTAATGAAAAATCACATGGAAATACAATAAAGTGAGTTTGCTTGTTCTAACTTTATGTTTCATTATGAAATGACTTGCAATGTTTCTCTTGAGAAGGGTCTTTTCAGTAAATGATTTTACCTCCCATATGTTATCTTTTAATTAAACTTCTGCACAATTAATGGAACGAATCTTGTAGTTTTCAATAATTTGGATCATGTATGTCCTTTTCAGAACACTCGTGTTCTAAATTGCACACACGAATCATAGAACACTGTCCGTGAAAGAGAACACTTAATGTTCCACAAAATACGCCCTGGCGTTCTATTGAGTTCATTTTGAACATACAGTGTTCTAATCAGAACACGGGGTGTTTTATTTAGAACATACCATGTTCTGTGCAGATGTCAGTTATCTCCCTTATAATTCAAATGACATCATTCATTCTCATTGACGTCATTTGTGATATTGGACGCCATTTTTTAACTGCTCTTTTTAAAGTGTACTGTCACCGACGAAGAAAGTAAGAAAGCCACAAAATTCAATGGTAAGTATATCAAAGAATGAATGGAATTGTTTACAAATTGATTGAAATTTAATTTTGACATAAAATAAAATAATACATAGACCTAATTGCAAAGTTCGAACTCAACAGTCAAAGTCTAGGCTTGATCGCTTCCATATTCATTTTGGTTCGTGTTAGGTCATCTTTACTTTAGTTTGAACCAGACTGATGGCCGCTTACTTGTAAATACCTCCTGCCTATATAATATTGATAATCGTGTGTCTTTTTGGGGGGATTTTTAAAAAACGTCGCCTTCGTCTGATTCTGAAGCCGAAGGTATTGTTGAGACCGCACAGTGGTCTACTAGCCTAATGAACGCACAATGTTCTCCGGAGAACATGTGGTGTTCTTCTCCCCATTCTGTGAATAAAATATTCTAATCATTATTACTTCGTTGTAAATCAACAACATAAATATGTTTGAACTCAGACTGACAGATAATTAGGCTAATCACGTTGAATTCCAACTTTTTTTTCAGCTTGTGAATTTATATTATTCTGTTAAATGTTGTTGCTTTCAGGAGACATGATTAAATAAGATATCATGAAAATGATCCGAATTTGTATGCATCTTAAAAATAGGACCATATTCCTTCCTCATCTTAAAAGTCGGTAAATTGTCGGGAGCATTTACACAGAAAACAGAAAAATTGCAATGTAGAAAATGAAACGATGATGAGGTTTTAAATTAAAATGATCTCCAAAATATGACCCATTGGGAATGGTAGATTTTAAATGAGTATATCGAAGCACTACATCGAGGGGAAGGAAATCACGAAGAAGAATAGTATTGAGAATAAAAAAAGTAAGTGATCAAGTTCATTAAGCTGATAAATAAACCAGTTATTCATGGCATTATATGATTGTGATGCAATTAGAGCTAAATATCACTGATCTTATCAATCATTTTCAAGCCTTTTTTCGAATTATCAGAATCTTTGCCGAATGAAAATGTAAAGAAGACGTTTCCTTCAAATTCATGTTTCCGTTATTATTATTTCATATTACTAATTCGTTTCCAAATATGTATTCAGATTTTACATGTCCAAATTCAAACAAATGTTGGAATATATTGTCGGCATCCGTGGCTTGAGGTTACAATTCGTGTTTAGGCCACCGTTTAAAGCTGTGGTTTGGTGAAACTTCGTAAACAAACTAAATTATGGGCAGCGATAAGGGCCTTGTGGACTTTACTCCATCCATATTTTCGATCCTAAGTTGCTGCCTTTGCAGTACGGTCCATTATATTACATACAACATTTTATTGAGATCTAAGGATCTGTGAATATTTTATTGACTACATGAAATATCCGTTTCTCTTTGCAGGATGTACGAATAGATAAAATTTTGACAACCAAGGAAAAGGAGCTCAGCATAATAATGTCGAAACATCAAATGAGGATATACATGGAATATATTTATTAGTAGATGCAGTCAAAAAAAAGTATAAATTTGAAATTGAAACTGATATGTTGTTAGTTTTTGATTGAGTTTACCCAAGACTGTATTATTGATGAACAAAATACTCGAGGAAGCATTACTAGATACAAGACATTTGTAAAGCCATTGCAGCAGGAATTTGATGAAATATAGACCTTTCAAATCTATGATGCCCGAAAATGATGGTTCAAAAAACAATGCATGGGTGAACATGCACATTATTTTTGCATTTATTTTTTTATCATACCTAATGCATGTTTTTATTCTATAAAATTCTGCTTTAAATCGTTAAAACTTTAAAAATTAAATATTTTTGTAATATTATAATTGATAATAAATCAGATTTATAATTGATAATAAATCAGATTTATAATTTTCATTTTCATGTATTCTTCTATAGAACACTCTCTTACCTTGAACACGTGTCAAGTGTTCTCAATCTGTTACATTTGAACGCACACTATTTTGGTGTTCTCACGGGCTCTCTCAGAACACTTTGACTATGTTCTAAACTAGAACAGTACGTGTTCAAACCTAAAATGGTATGTGTTCTAACATAGAACAGTACGTGTTCTAACAAAGAACACTATGTGTTCTAACATGAACTCGAAGTGTTCTGCATAGAACACATTGCCAAACGGACGCGTCCCCGGTGTTCTCAATCTGTTACATAACTTTGACTATGTTCTAAACTAGAACAGTACGTGTTCAAACCTAAAATGGTATGTGTTCTAACATAGAACAGTACGTGTTCTAACAAAGAACACTATGTGTTCTAACATGAACTCGAAGTGTTCTGTATAGAACACATTGCCAAACGGACGCGTCCCCGGTGTTCTCAATCTGTTACATAACTAGTGTTCTCAGTAACAGTAAAGTATGTTCTGTAATAGAACACATATACTTAGAGTGTAATGATTTTCGAGGTACGCTGCAATAGACTTATAATTTCAAGAAAATGTGATGCATTGGGCTAATTTAATTAACTTAATAGGAAGTCATAAATAAATCTGATACCATTTTTACCATTCTACGTAATAGATTGGTTTCTTAGAAATGGCAATTTTGGTATTATGCCACATAGTTTCATTAATTATTTCTTTGGAAATAAGTGTTTTATGGCTAATAAAGTAAAAAAGAACTTCCTGAAATTGATTAATAGATTGATTTTGTTTTGCCTGCTGTTAATTTTTCTGAATTTGTTGGCAATGTATCGAGTATGTGCTTTCTATGAAACGAGTTTCATTTTTATCGATGACAATTTAAGGCTTTTTGTGACATAGTTCAAATTTAGCGTTCTTGACTTACTGTTTATACTCTTTTACTATTTTAGACCTTCCGTCGGCCCTTCCATTAATTTCTTGGTTTGGAGTAGGTATAAGATAATAGGGTACTTACATATAATATATAATAATAATATAATAATAATCTTTATTCATGTATTGAAGCCTTACGGCCATAGTACAAAGTTAGCATATTTGAGTGAAAGTTCTGTACACTTAATTCAATTTTAATCATTAAATAACACTTTATAGATTTATGAAAAAAAAAACAAAAGAAAAAAAACCAAAACAAAACAAAAACATAGATACAATAAAAAGAGTGGTGCATAAGTAAAGGTAGGGAACAGTTTAGTGTAGAAAGTGACTACTATTACAATGTTATAATAGTGTATAAATAGCTATACCTATGACAATGTGGTTAGTAAAGAATGGAATAATATCTACAATTTGAATATGAAAATTAACACTTTCATGTGATAATTGACAAACTGTATACAAGATTTATGCAGAAGTTGATAATGTTTTACGTATTTTAATTGCAAAATATATAAATTTTGAGATATTTATAACGACAGTTTGTTCATTATTGGACATTAGCTTAATAAACTGGTACTTTGTATCATACTTCTTATCTACGTTGATATATTTTGATCTAAGGCTATCGTATGCCGAGTATCTTAGTAGAAAGTGACACTCATCTTCGCACTCATGCAGATCACATAGACTACATATATTGTACTCCTCTGGTAATTTACGCCATTTACAAAGCGTGTTCATAAACAGGTATGATCCATAACGAAATTTAATGAGCGCGCGCTTAAATTTCTTGTCATAAGTTGACAACAAATACGGTTCTAGACCAAGCATACTTTTAAATTGGCTATAGTAGACAAGCCTTGAGTTTTCATGTAAGGAATAGTGCCATTCTTGAGCACAACATTCACGGATTCTCTGCGTGAATAGGTAGATAAAATCAGCACAATTTCCTATTGTTTGGGAAATCCATACTATACCAAAACCATACCTAAATAATAGATTTTTAACATCGCTTGCCCATGTTTTTCTACCATTCATATCCAAGTTATGTAGCATTACATACGTTTGTTTGGGAATTCTATGGTCTGGCATGCATACAAGTTTAACCCAATATCTGATACATCTATTTGCAGAATTAACAAATAGGTAGGATCTCCCGAGTTCACCCAAGACAGCAGAGTTACTAGTATGAGGAGGCAGTTTTAATACATATTTGAAGATTTTTAAATGGACATTGTTATTTTCGCTGTCATTTTGATCACATAACATGAACAATTATTTTTTGGACACCCCCAACTTTAGGGGTCTAATTCGTGCTATAATATACGTAAGTCCCGAAATGACATAGTTTGTGTCGATTGGACGTTAAAGGAGCTAAATCGCTAATACTTGGGACCTGGAAATTGACCCTAATCGGTCGCAACGCATATAATAATATAATCTGATTGTATATACACTGGTTTACATTAAATTGTTTCCGTTTTGACTCTAATTTCAAATCCGTTATGTCAAGCGAAATACGGCGTGGGTCTCAACCGTATTAAGTATTTGTAGTGTCTGGTTATTCTAGTCTACTGGGCATGCCCACCAGATAAAATATAGTCTCATCGTTTGACAGGAGTTGTGGAATGAGTCTAGCCTCGTTCTTTCTAGTCACTTGTTACAAGTGACGCCGAAACGCTCTATGGTACACGATTCGTGTACCAATGATAAACTGTTTATTTTGTTTTAAATATTGGATATCAGAGGCCTACCGTTTCCAGGTAAGATCACAACATCAATGTTGATTTGAATTGACCAATAATTCGTGTTTTCGATGTCGAAGATTTTGGAGGATTTTGAGTTACGGACTTAGGTCCTTTAAACTCTCCCCCCCCCTCTCTCTCTCTATTGTAGGTCTTTATTTAGGTCGGAAAGGTTGTCTCGATTATTTAATTCAGTCCATAATCAACCCTCGATGTCATCGCTAGCCTGCGATATTTAATGGTTTATCTCGTTTTTAACTATAATAGTGAAAACGGACAGCTCTTTATCTATTCCCGCGTACAAACTGGATGATTTAATGGTAAAAATGGACTAAAAACATATTCAAAGTAATTAATTTGTCATAATGTTGCTTAAAATCCTTCTCAAACATTGTAATTGTCACGGAATGCCCTGCTATAAAAAAATCGACCAAAAGCGGCCATGTTTGTATCAGGTGACTTACCAGTGTCGGAAGTCAGAGGAGAATTCATTGCATACATAAGACGATGTTGTCTTTAATCGCTTACTATTTATTACAAATATCGAATCCTAATTAAATTCTCGGATTATCCACTGCCCGCGTCTTTTTCCGTGATTTTTATCTCAGAAAGCATTGTACGTCTAACTCTTCTAGCATTAAAATTTATCAACTTACTTGTACATCAAGCGCTCAATGTTCGCGTGCAACCTTTGACATCGCGCGTACAGATATTCCTAATCGTCGGGCTGTCGATTAGGGGAACCCTTACATTTTTGCCCTGTATACGCTACATAGGAGGGGGGGGGGTGAATGGTTAGCACGTGCGCGCTGTGTCATGAAGTATGTCGTTGAGTCAACTGGCGTGTATTCGATTCCCCGTTGTGCGTGACAAGGAGTATGGTCGCCTGTCCAGCTTCGTGGGATTTATGCGAGTCGTCCGGTTTCCTCCCACTGCTAAAGACTCCCACGCGCAAGCGAATTGTGGACGATAAACCCCATTTCTTCTCTCTCTCACCCTCTCCCTCTCCTCCCCCCTCTCTCTCTCTCTCTCTCTCTCTCTCTCTCTCTCTCTCTCTCTCACGCTCCATGGGAGTCTTTCAGGGAATCCAGCATTTTCATAGTAAGATTGAATTTTTCTACTTTCCATATACCAAAATTGCCATACTTTTATTGGAAATAACCACCCGATAAATACTTTTCTGGGAACCTATCTTTACGTAATCTGTAAATTATATTTATATGTGGTTGTAATCGGGGATTTTTTTTTGTAAAGTATTCGGCGGAGAATCCACTTTATTCCAGGAATTCTTGTATTTTTGTGGTTTGTTAAAGCAGTGAATGCCCCTGATTTTGTTATATGGTTTCATAACAAATGATCTGTGGGTTTGTGGATGTCCTGGTTACCTAATTTATCAAGTTAATATCATCTAATATATCATCTCTGATTTTAGAATGAAGGTTAACATAAAACAACTTTAATTCCTTAATAATTTCCTGTTTATTTATGATGACATTTCCTCTTATATTTATCACTTTGCCATGGTTTCGTTCGAATATTTCCTTTTCCTACTCATACTCAATCTTGAACTCTGGATCTTAATTATAATTATGTCCCTCAACTTTCTGTTGTGTCAGTTCCTCAAATTCTCTTTTATTTCTCTGAGACTGAATAGTAATGAATTCTTATCTAAATATTATACTTTTTTTGTCTTTTTCCTGCAGGGCATTGGGGGATTCTTATTAGCCGTATGTTCAGTACAGTCATTCTCAGAAATAGGTTAATGTAGTTTATATGCATTAAGCTGGGTTGAAACACCAAAAATCGTTTTCTTATTTCAAATTTTGAAATCCTCATTTGTAATTCAGTTATTGAATGACCAGATCCGTATATAGAATTAATGCATATAGTACCTGATGTTAGGGGTAATTCCTTTTATACCAAAACAGTTGTGTATAACATTTTCATTATTAAAGATGTTTTATGTCAACGATAAATTTGCCTATTGCATGTCTTGGCTTTGGCCTCATATGTTACATAAATTAGCAGACATATATTCAAATGACAAGTCCATAATCAACTCCCAGAACATCGTATAGTCTTGATATTTAATAGATTGAAACACGGCCGCCATTTAATGATATAATTTTAAAATAGATAATCTAGACTTTGTTTATTATCGTAACAATAATATAACAATGAAAACCAAGACTACGGTATGCTATATTATATTCTTATCAAACTGCATACATTCATTACTTCGCCCAGAATAAAGTAATTTGACTGACATTTTCAAAATTTGTTCTGCACTATTTTTAAGAAATTGGTCTGGATTTTGAATACATGGACTAACAGGGTTGATTTCCGCACTTAGTTTATTTACAAAACAGTTGTGTATAACATTTTCATTATTAAAGATGTTTTATGTCAACGATAAATTTGCCTATTGCATGTCTTGGCTTTGGCCTCATATGTTACATAAATTATCATACATATATTCAAATGACAAGTCCATAATCAACTCCCAGAACATCGTATGGTCCTGATATTTAATAGATTGAAACACCGCCGCCATTTAATGATATAATTTTAAAATTGATAATCTAGACTTTGTTTATTATCGTAACAATAATATAACAATGAAAACCAAGACTACGGTATGCTATATTATATTCTTATCAAAACTGCATACATTCATAACTTCGCCCAGAATAAAATAATTTGACTGAAATTTTCAATATATTCCTTCTTTATTATCTATTTTTAAACTGCCAGCTCTTTATCTAGGTCTTACATAATGCATCCTTAAATTTTCACAATAAAAGCAATCTCATTTATAATCTTCCAGAGTTCCTGCCCCCACACTTGATAGTGAATTCGTTACGGTGTAATTTAATCGGCAATTTATGGCTGTTATGATGGTTAATCAATGTTTTCCGCCATTATTAATGTTTATATTCCATAACCTCTTTTTTTCACCGCCAAGTTAAGGGTCAGAATGTTCTAGCTGCGTGCACTAAATGCATTTTCCCGAAAGGTTATAATAGAAGTTGCTACCTCAAAATGATTTTTCTGCCATGTTGGCACCGTGGCAAAATGTCATTGTTGCTAAGTGTTTCTGTCTTTATCAGGCAAATGTTAATTTCCATAAAAAGAACACGCCTTTCTTTGAAAATGATGCTCTATGCAGGTCATTTCTTGGATTTACGATAATTAGTGTTTAATGGTCTATTTATAATGTTTTTTTTGAAATTTGTATTATTTATATAAAATTAATAACATTTAATGGTCTATTTATAATGTTTTTTTTGAAATTTGTATTATTTATATAAAATTAATAACATTTATGTTTTTGCCGAAGGGCATTATACTCATGTAAATATACTTACTGTATTAATTTTGCATGCCGCGTTGTTTCGAGCGACAACCTCGTAATTCACCATAAGCCTCTTGCAACTTAATGGGTGCACACACTATAATCCCTGTATTAATGAGAATACAACTAGGTTAGCCGCAGAAACTCCCACAGGGCATCATTACTCTTAAAGATGGGTTCGTGACAAAATGCAACCTGCTTTTTGCAAGACACATGGGACAATGTTGTTCCTGTTTTACAAAATGGGATTAAGTATTAAAGCTACAATTTCAAATTTTCAAGTTATAGGTTTTAAATTTATTAAAATAAAGCCTTAAAATAGTTGGTATCCATAAACAGTCCTACCTTCCTTGTTAAGGAATAATCCTATTAAGCCTATAATTCACTATTGGAAGCTGAGGAATTTGCAAACATATCATTTTAAACTTCAAATTCAAACGTTGGAAAATGGCTGCCCCATGTTGTCAATAGCAAACATGGGAGGTAATTGTGTTGTTATTTCCTGTGTCGTAGATTTTAAAGTATGGGAAATAATGTTCATTCGTATAAAAGTGAGTTGATAACCTATTGAGAAAAAGACATCGAAATAATTATGTTTTGACTTTCTTAGAAAATTTGAAATTCTCGCTTTAAGAAACATACTGGGGGATTAGCCATGTTCTATACTAAAAAGAGGGGATATGTGTTGATGGTTTTATCCAAGATAATATAATCCCTAAGGAGGTGTGTTATAAAGACTTTACGTTTTTATAATCCCTACAACCAGTACACCCATAAACATAGCCATAAGATGTACATGATAATTGAAGAAATAAATTCATGTCAGCAAATTCTTAATAAGGACTTGGAGAATATTAAGGTGTGGTCCCACAATTGGAATGTCCTGTTTAACTCAAACAAAACTGTCAGCCTAACTTTCTCAAGAAAACTCCAACCCACAAAATTCAACTTACTCTTTGGAGATGTAACGGTGTATGACGAGCCAAATCATAAACACCTTGGTCTTTTTTTTCAAAACTCAGGCTATTGGTCCGTACACATCAACTTCATAATCAAGAAAGTAAGCAGAATAATCGATTGCTTTAGAAGTCTGAAATACAATCTTCCTCGTAAATCCCTGGAAATAATTTACAAATCGTTTATCCTGCCTAACTTTGATTACGCAGACGTCATATGGGATAATTGCACAAAGTACGAAAGCAAAAAACTGGAAAATCTTCACTTGGACGCCTTAAGAACAATAACGGGGTTAATTCGCGGAACCTCACATGACAAATTATACGCAGAATCAGGCTTCACCTCACTAGAAACTAGGCGATAAATTGGTTGTTTATTATAAAATGATTAATAAGCTTGTTCCCCAATACTAAGGTATACTTGTACCCCCTAAAACCCGCAATATTAATCCGTATCATGTTAGAAATGAAAATCATTATCGTACTATACAATGCAAGAGTACTCATTATAGTAATTCGATCTTGCCTTCTGTGATCAGATCTTGGAATAACTTATCAGATCACATTAAGGCCTCATGGACACTTCAAATCTTCAAAAATAAGTTATCATCCTCAGACCCGAGAGTACCACTTTACTTCTACTATGGTAGTAGAAGAGAACAAATTATTCACTGTAAACTGCGCTGTTCTAAAAGTAATCTTAATTTTCACAAATTCTTAATGCATGTATCAAATAATCCATCATGTAGATGCGGCAATAACATCGAAGATGGTTACCACTGTCCAAATTATTTTAATGAACGACAAACAACTATAAAAACTCTCCCACCCGATAAACAAGACATTCGCATCTTACTACATGGTGACTCGAATTCAGACAAATCAACTAACGAAAATATTGTATGTGCTGTCCATAAGTTTTTATTAAATTGTCTTAGTGGTTCGAATTTCAATAATTAATAATTATCAACTCTAAAAACAGCACACTGTAAAAATAAAAGTCTCATTATGTATGTTACTCAGTCCCGATGCCAGCGAAAACTTTATTATATTCTTCCTGCAATCTTACTTTATAATATGTACCTTAATACTCTATGTATATTGATAATTATAATATGTTATGTTTATGTCATGTTTGTATCTTGCTTTTGGGAAGCCGATTTATATAAACCTTTGGCTTGTTTCGGTATCCCGTGAATGAAATATTGTTTTAAAAAAATAGCCATAAGATATGCCCACCGTTAGAATATATCTGTGGCAGACATGATACCGTTATATTAACCATCGAGGGTCCTCAAATATAGAAGTGGGAAGGGGGGGGGGCATCGACGCTTAGTACAGTTTCTTTTTGTGCTTTGAATACGAGTCAACTCAAGCATTGATATACTGGTGCTTCAACAGTAACATGTTTAGTAGTTTCCGGGACATCTTAGGCAACTCCGCTTTAAAATGACTAATATTGATCGTAGTGAAGCCATGATGACCGATAGTAAGTTTCGTTTTTTTTTTTTCTGAGAACGTTTTTTTCTGGATTTCCAGACTGGGTTGTCCTCTGTAGGTGGCATAAGTAAAAGCGTTCTGTCGTACGGATATTCCAGAACCCGGGGTCTTGTGTAAACCATCGATAGCGTGTTAAAAATCACTCGAAATTTGAAAATTGAAATTAGAGTAGGCCGTATAGCGTCACTGATACCAAATTTTCCTCATTTAATTTCTAAAACTCCTTAATATTTAATAGGGATAATGCCAAAAGTGGAAATAATGTGTACGTTCAGTAAGTCCAAGAACACGTTTACAGCAGCATACTAGTAGATACGTTGCTCGGGGGGGGGGGGGTCATTGTCCGGAGGTAAGTTTTGGCCTAGCTGCTTCGGCGTCGGAAATCCATACCCATGCTTTCGTTGATTTAAACTATAACCAGGGTTAAAGGATCTGTATAGCCTGGTATCACTTGCAATTTATTTGGCCGATTCGCATGGCTAACATTTGAATATATATTAAATCTAACCGTTAAATAAACATATATTAAATATATATAAATATCATTGCAGTTTATTAATAGAAGAATTTGGTGAAAGTGTTTTAAAGGAGATATATGTAATGTATTAGTATTTGCATGTATGTTATATTTTCTCTTTATGAATTCCCATCTATTATTTATGACCAAATATAGCATTTTCTGTATGCTGAACAAAGCTTTAGCGTGTGAATGCGATATAGGTAATATTGGAACTCGGGGACTTCTTCAGTTGCTATAGTAACTACCACGGTGCCTGGTTAATTCAACACGACAGCAGTCTATAAACAGGGTACTGGTTCAGTACGAGTCACCGTGCTAAAATATTCATTGTTGGATAGAGTAATTGTCATTATCATACACTATTCACTTCCCATTAAATCCAATACCGATTCACAGAATCTCTGGCACCACTTGTTGATGGAGAATATTCATACATATCTACAGACCTTGATATAGTAGTACCTGCAGATTAGCACGTTATCCGTGTTACTATTTGTGGTAGTGTGACACTATGCAGCAGTTCATTGATTGTTTATTTCTATGTTAATCTATCGGAATGTGAATAAAATCTACTTGTTTCTTGATTTAATATTAGTTCTATTGATTTGAACCGTAAGTCAGTTTCACAGCGCAATTTTTATAGAACATGGTTACGAATGATGCATTGCTATGTTAATAATTTTGTTTTATAGACACAATATTACGATAACTGTACCGTCGAAACGCGTATATATTAGCTTCTCTATGTATTAACTACGCGACATCGTTAAATTGCTACGCCAATCAATGGGTTCAATTCCGCAACATTTGAATTAAAGGATGTTTAGTAGGTATATGAAAAGCCACAGAAGTAAAGCCAAGTGACATACGTACTAAAGGACAATTAGTGTTTCTCTTCTTCTATCGATTGGTACGTCGCTATAAAAGCTGTAATCCTAACGTACATATATATATAACCAGTGTATGTTATCTCTTGCCTACTCATGTTTGTATTGTGACTATCCAATAAGTGCTCTCTAAAACATGTTGGATTAATGGTTTGCTTGTTACGATGTTTCTGGAATTGACTTAGATGTAGTTTTCTAGATAACTTTATAACCCTGTCACGTACCAATTTATCTTGGATAAGTTCTTTTCAACTTCCGCCCGAGACACACACACGTTGCGTATGATTAACAGATGAAGATTCTGCTTGAATTATTTTGGTATCTACTTTAAAAGATCTAAGATGATGAAACATTGGTCAGGTAAGATTAACGTAATTTTTTAAAAATAACTACAAATGTATACGCTAAATGACTAGGAATATAACAACGTGATTTGTGGTGACATATTTGAAACCACTTAATTAGTTAATTATAACATACAATATATCTTCAAATTCACTTATATGTGCTTAGGTTCCAAAAAAACTTTTCATTCGGATCATCTCCTTAATTGAAACATGCAAAGATATCATTTATTTTCATGACTTGCATTTGTGGGTAAGCTCCACCTAGCCTTCAGGAGTACGCATCAGCAATAATTGCATTAACAAGTGCGTTAATTTCGTCGTATTAAGTATGGTTAATGAGTAATAAATCTGGAACGAATATACCCGGAACAAAAACTTATTAAGCGTTGCACAGTTTTTCCGATTGACTGTAGTTTCCATCGTAGGCCGTTTACCAAGAAAGACATATATCGATGACGTGAAAGGTTTAACTTAAAATAATTGAATTACCAACACGAACCAGACGGTTATTTCGGTAACTGCCCATTATCAATGCATTGTATATACTTGCAAGAGAGATCAATTCCGGAATTGTCATATCTTCAAGTGCCATATATTTTATGTAATGCCAAAAGAAATGCTTCAAAATTTGTCAGTTTATTGGGTTATTTTCAGATATATTTGAATTATTTATAGCATTTTATGTTCGTTACGAACAATTACGATAAACTATGTTTTTTTTATGACAGGAGTTTATTTTTGACTTACGTATAACAAAAGCGAACGATTTATTATAGTATTCTAAATTAAATCAAATATCTGGTGGATATTTCCTAATATGGCAACAATATTTTATAGGTTATCTTGAATTGTTTGTTTTTGTACGATTTTTTTTAGAAAACATTTAAAAAGGGACATCTTGACGTAAACGATGTCATTAATAAGTGGATAAACATGAAGTTAATATAACAAGAACTTGCCAACGGCCCCTTGTTTGGGGATAAACGATTGGTGAAAGTTAAGTCTTTACTAATTCGACATACTATTGTAGAATGTTGAAGCAACCTCAGGATATTATTTGTTGCATGTTGTTTATAGAATATGCAATACCAGAGTTGACCTTTGCTATCTCTCTAGGATGTGATGACATTAATTGCAACATCAAGTATTAGTTAGCAATGTGGCATACTTTTGTAGAAAGTTGAATCATCCTCAGGATATTGTTTGTTGCATTAATAACAACATCTAGAGTTAACCAAGGGGGTGGGTTTTTAGATAAAAGATCAAATGACTTAAACTATTCGCCGATATGGAACTCTAGTTCTCTGTCACCCTGACATTTTCCTCTCCATATCTTCCAATTCTAAATCTCCTATTTAGTCGTGTGATTTTTAAATATGCCCAGATACAATACTGGGAATTGACCCACGCGCGGTAGACATCTGCACGCTAGATTTAACTGAAATTCGTCTGACGTAGGTGAATCTGAACCTTATGATTAACAAGGTATTACGGGGGGGGGGGGGTATGTTGTGACGTATGCAAGGTTTCTGACATTGATAATGAACACGGGTTCACCACTGATTTTATTTATCGGAATTCTGTCTTATAACGGTTGTTGGAACTTCCCAATCCCGTGCGTAATAGAAACAAACGTGGAGTAACGTTATCTACAGTTAACAACTGCAAATCAAGGTTTAGTAAACTATTACAAGTTAGACGATGCCCTATATCGGGTTGTGAAGACTATAGCGTTGCGAAACCAAAACATTGATCAAAGCAGGGAAACCACAAAGCAGAATGTTTTTGATTTATGAAGTGTCATACTGATTGTATATTATGTGGATAATGTGGTATGCTGGAAGTGGTCACTTTAAACACTTATAGTATTCCGATCAATGAATTTTGTGTTCTCTCAATTAACCTTGAAATTTGATGGATTGGAAGATATCTGTTGTCTGTAGGTTTAAAGACCTTAAATACGGTATAAAAGGCAACGACCGATCGTAATTCCATAATTTAATAACTTCCTGTGTTCGTTATGTCAGCATGAACTAACACTTCCAGAAATATAGTTAGCCACGATTTCTATTATATACTTTAGACATAAGGCTGATCAAGAAGACCCCAGACTAATGAGTGAACCGTTACAATTTCAGACACTGAATGTATGTGAGACACCGCTGATAGGAACAATATCATTCAGATATTAATTAAACCAACTATGCTAAAGTTTTATTGTGTTAGGGCTATACAATTCATTCACCGGGTTCTAACACAAGAGCATTAAGATTGTTAATTTCCTTTCCCCTACAGGCCTCGGTAATTACATCATGACTTTCTTCTATGCATGTCAGACGAATATCTAGCCTAAACTTAAAACTGCTATCAATTATGAGCAATCACCTGTCATCCTCTGTAGTAGTATCTTGTGGAATTCCACAGAGACTTGCGTTTTGAAAACATCCCATTTAGCCAAAATAGACTTTAATTCCATCTGGTCTCAAGAGGCGGAGGCCGTAATGATGTCGACCAATGCAGTTCCAGGCTTAGTCATCACGATCTAGTCTTCTTTCAATTAAGAGGGCATTGGGGAAAAGAGGGAGGGCTTCCTTTAACCGAGCAGTAAATATGTAAGTAAATTCCCTCCATTCATTTCCTTGGGGACACAAATTCTCCATATTTATATTGTTAAGGACAGACCCAACCCCCTACCCTCCTGGCGCCGAGACATTTTGATTTGAGATATGTGGAATATCTGAACCACGGTGACTGGTTTGACCAAGTATTTTAGTAATGTTAGAACAGATATTTGAAAACCGCATTGTAACCATTGAAGAAGTGGCTCAAAAACCCAAAGAACACTTAGCCCCCGATCCTTTAAAGGGACAATAACACTCTTGCTGGCTTGACAGGTCCAGAAAAAAATTAGCCTTACTCTAACTACAAGATGTTTATGTGTCCTACCTGTTGTGTAAATAATCCATTACAACCTATCTTACTTGTCCAGGGGGTTCGAAAATATGTTTAAGTCCAAGTTGCATTTGAAACTGCTTGCGTAAGGCTTTTCAAACCATGTTACGGCATATAGTTGAATTTTTCCAATTTTTTAAATTAGGTGTGTTAAGATGAAATTTGTATCATTTTTTAATTGAAATATTGTAAAATAGTACAAATTGTTGACCAGAATAAAGATTGGAACATATTATTCAATTACAACAAGAGTGGTATTGGGGCTTTAACAGTATATCTCATTATCGGAATGGTATATGTGCTTGTAATAGCGATACTTTTGGATTTGAGTTTGAACAGTTTCCCATTCATAGTTCGCAACATGTTATGTTTTAGCATCAAATAATAATTAAATATTTAGGCCACAGATTGTGGAGAAAATGAGATTTAGTCCTAGTATATTATTTGATATGGCTGTTAGATTTTATAAGGTCTATTAAGTCGACTGTTTTATAACCTATATTATATATATAGTAACTGTTTTATAACTGACATTAGATATAGTAATCGATATTGTAATCAGTTACTAATTTCTGGCCCCTTACCGTCTCTACAAAATAAACACTAGGAGGTTGAGTTACGGCGTATGTTGGTAATAAAAAAACAGATTAATTATATTGAAATGACACATCGTCATACAATTATAACGCCTATGATATTACGTACGTATTGCAGTATTATAAAATGGTATACACCCGCTGTAATAATAAGCTTCATCACGGTGTAAACTATCTTTTAATATATAAGATTGTAATTTACATATTTAAACCATAGAAATATATACTGACAACGTACGTCGTTGACCGCCACAAACGGCTTGTTCGCCTGCGCCTTGTGGATAAACACCATTTTGGATAAACACCCCAAGGAGTAATTGTAAACAACATCATATTAATAAACAATTAGACCTTTCATATAGAAGTAACCTATTATAATACTCGTATATTGTATACTTAATTGATTTCTATAGCTATGATAATATATTGGGTTTTACAGCCAGTTGTAAAAAATGATCGATTAGTCTGGTTATTTCGATTGAGTGAAAATACAACTGGAATAAAGGCAATATACGTCGTTTAAAGTTCAATGGAAGATTAGATAAATAGCAGGCATTTCTCACTATAATAGTTAAATACTAGATAATGTAAAGGGAATTTGCTGAAAATTTTAGTCAAATTGGTCAACTCTGAACCATTTTTTTAACGATTGAATTTTCGGCAAAGCTTCGATCATCTGTACGATACCGGTTGTAAAAAACATAGTCTCGATTATCCATTTCATGATTAAATCATGAATAAAAGTTGACCAGCAAACCGGATCATAATCCAGTAAACATTGCATTCTAGCGTTGACACCGAGAGTTGATCATGGTCTGGATAAGTTAATTAATGTTCAATTAAGAATTTAGATAACATTTCAGGCCCAAAGAAATAGGCAGATTTGGCTCTTGCATAATATATGTTTATATTTTTGAAATCTGAATGCTCTCAAGTTTTGGTGCAGCACCAACTGGGCTCTCTATAATCTATATTTGTTTTTTTACCATCTGATAACAGCAGATGAAAATCCCCGTTCCCACAACCGCATCTGTAAGGGGTCAAACGTAAGCGTTTCTATCTGTACAACTGCTGACTATTCAAAACATATACGATTGGCAGTTTCAAATACCGATAAATAACTTGATGAGCCTGGTAACACAATTAATTAATGCATCAAGTTGCTCGAAATATACTCACAGAGTTACAGTACACCTGGCCAGTCATGGATTGCGCACCATAAATGCATTCTAAACTAGACCCCCCCCCCCACTTTCCCGATATGTTCAGTGCGCTTGATTAAACTAGACCAATACTAGCTGTACAGGATTGGCAGAAATTTGAATTTTTTAAGTCATTCAGACAGCATTCTCGGTTACCCAGTGTACTCGTTCCGTTATACTCCACTAAACCCTGGGTTAATCTATACTATTGGGGAGTCACGTTTTCAATTGATCCACCCTTGATGATTGTGCTATTTTTATCGACCAATCCCATAAATTGTTATTTGAAAATGAAATTTGGCAAAGAGAAGTAACTGTCATCGGACAATGCTAGAAGTTGGCCTATTCTAAATGCGTTATTATTAACAACCAATTATATATCATGTTAATGAAGACCAAACGTTCATATAATAAGATAGGTTCTTTAGTTTTATTGATAATCGTTTGTTCGTTCACGGAATTGTATGTCCACGTGATATCGTAGACAAGTTCTTGAAGGTGTAGGTAGGTAGGTTATTTAGGGGTTTAACGTCCACTCCCACGTAGGGTGATTTCGTAGCTTCTTGTGAATCAAATTGCCAAGTATAACTTCAAAAAAAAAAAACAGAACAGAATGACATATTTCAGACAAAGATCGAATAGTAATAATAATAAAAGAAAGTCAAACATATAGATCTTGTACATTTTTTAAATCAAAAACAAATTCTGCAGATTTTGTTAATACAATTAAATATAAAAAAAATTATAAATATATGCATAATTTACATAAATCATGCAGTAAATGGGCATGAATATGGTAACTGCCCTTATAAAAACGAAGGCGAAACGATTGGTTTGTAAACTTTTTTCTGATTGGTTCGTAGACTGTAGCTACATTCTAGGGCAGGGCAGGGCAGATAATTTGAAATCATGGAAACCCTAAGGATTAACCCAGGGTATAGTGTAGTAGAACGGAATGAGTACACTGTGTATGCGAGGATGACCAGACAGCTTCAAGCCAGTTTCTGGATTAAATAGGATCATATGGGTATCAACTTGTTATCCCGAACGCGATGAAAATATCCGGAAAACGGCATTGATTATATCAAATGTGTCAGATCTATAAGGAATAAACGAAATAAGAATATACAACACTTTTTTATAAGACTGCATTTTCTATAAACTCATTTATGGGAAAATACAATTTGTGAAATTGAATATTCCCGAACCACATTTTTAAATTGTCTGTTGTATCTAGAATGTAAAAATCAATAAAGGAAATCCCATGACAGTCGTTAAAAACAAATGTAGATTATCTTTTTGTACATGTAATAACAACATAACGTAAAATTTCAATGCTGGTCATCATAGCATGCACGTATTTATTGTCATTTTGTGGGATTTTATTTCATTGGTGACCAGAATTAAAGCAGTGGAGATTTGACATGAAATAAGATCTAAAATGGAGCTAGAAATGTATTGTTACAAAATTAACTGGGGTTTAACATTTGGGATTATACCAACAACACAATAACCCGAACGATTTTTAAAACTTGCGTAATCTCAACCTTCTCATAATATTCCCCAGTGTGTATTATTCTGCTCATGTTGGGTGTTTAGTAATATATATATATATATATAACGCATCAAAGCCCCAACACACCAGAAGGGTTAAATATATTGTTTAAGGCCAGAGACAATCAAAAGCACGTTTAAAAAACAAAACAACAAAAAAACATGATTCAAATTGACACAATCTAACTTAAAAACAAATCCAGTGCATAAAAGTGGTTAATTCTGTGTACAGCTGCTCTTGAAACACATTATTACAGGCCAAAGCGACCATCTGAAGCTTTACATGGAACACAATTACTGTTCATTGCTGAGCGACGTTTTGACCTAAAAAAATGTCATTGAAACAATTCATCTGGAGCTTGGTGATACGATTCCAAAGAGATGTCAATTGAAAGAACGTTTTTATTAGACGGGATAGTGGTACCATATACCAGATATATTTAACTGCATAAACTTTTTTATTTGAGCGGACGGCTCTTAAAAGGCTTTTTTAGTTACAATAAGCCGCAAACTGAAATACCAACGTCCCATTTAGTTGTCAGGCAAAGGTTTTGAACGAACTTCCTAATTAGCAATCACCATGTGTCTGAATAAACACATCTATAACCTACAACTTTGCATCTTTCTGTCTTGTTGCTCTCTAGCGAGCAATCGAATCTGGTAGGGTGTTGCTGTGATATAATTACATCTTGGTCAATTTTACAAACAATTTACATATATAAAGCTCTGTCGAACAATGATCACCATTGTCTAATTGTATATGTTTACTAATAATCTTCGAATTGCTATAAAACTAATGGATTAAAATGTACACTTTGACGATCTAGCAGAAAAGTGAAATTGGAAATGCCTAAAAGCAATTTCCTGAAGAAAGTCCAGATTATGTTAATAGTCTTCAAATCTAGCCATGTGGTCCCACGTTTAGCATATGTTGTTGACATAACCATTAGTTCTTCTTAGACGTGGCCGACATATACTACTCTACAGTCATTAAATTGTAAAGTTCTAGTTTATATTGTAGATGTACCCAGGGTTGCTTTGCTAACATTGCTAAGTTGTTGAGACGATTGTTTTGCGTCCACATGTTGGATGGCCTAATGGTTAGCACGTGTGTGCTGTTCCATAAAGCCTGTCATTGAGTCAACTGGCGTGGTTTCGAATCCCGGTTGTACGTGACAAGGAGTAGGGTCGCCTGTCAAACCTCGTCGGTTTTCTCCGGGCTCCTCCCACTGCTAAAGACCCCTACGCGTAAGCGAATTATTGAAATAAAATTAACAACCATATGTTAGTCCCGAAATGACCTAGTTTGTGTCGAGTGGACGGTAAATCCCATTTTGCCCTCTCTCTCTTCCTACTTGGATCTGCGTCTCGATTATGACAATTGCAATAAACTGAGTGTTAAATTGTACGATAAACGGGATAACTTTGACTTTCCGTTTGTTAACTTTCCATTTATTAGTAGTAACATTCCAATTTCACCAGCTTATGGAGTGTTTGTGTCTCAACTAATTCGTTACACGAGAGCTTGTTCCTTTTATTCTGATTTTTTAAGTAGATCGAGGCATTTGTCATCTAAGCTTCAACTACAAGGATACTTGCGTACTTAACTTATTAAAACCTTTAAAAAGCTTTATGGCCGTCATATTGATTTGATTGGTAAATATAACGTGTCTCTCTCGGCTATTATTCTAGATATTTTTAATTGACACGTTTACCGTTACTATCACCCTGATAATGTCTACTACATCGCTAAGACAGTTCATCACGTGCATTTTGAATACTATAGTTCATTGGCCAATCACGATATTTGACCGACATTTCGCCTAATAGATTGGATGCAGCTATGGCGGGTGTGGCGCCAGGCAGGGTAACCTTACTCTTCCGGACACCTGTTACCACTGCTTGTCGTGTATTTTGTACACGGGGAGCAGTCCATTTGCTGATTACACTATTTTGCTTGAATACACTATTTTGCCTATTTCTGTCTTGTGGTTTGGATTGTTCGTACTTGGTTTTTATTTTCTCTCTCTCTCTCTCTCTCTCTCTCTCACTCTCTCTCTCTTTTTACGTGAAGCACTTCTAGTAAGCTAGCCCCAGACAACAGTAAAATTGTTCTATTTAACGGACATGCTATAAAACACCTTATTATTCCCACTCATAGTTTCTTTTATGCCAGTCATATTTGCGTGCTTATACAACCCTATACAACCCATGTTTTGTCGACATTCATCAGACAAATGTGCCAAGTCTTTAATAATTACTGCAAATAATCGCCTAACTACGATATTTGATACCATTTCCTTTATTATTGTTTACGATTATTGTATATTTTATTGTGTGTTTAGAGAGCGTCTGTATTTGATATAGTCCCTTGACTGCGCTATAAGGATACAAGGAGTCTTATAATTAAATTTGGTAAGGTTATATGATCATATGCTATATTAATGACATCACTAGCTAGGTTGCGTTTACAGGGCGTCTGAATTTCATTATGTTCTGCAACTGTGTATATCAACAGAAGCAAGGGTGCGAAACGGAGAGTCTTAATTTCATAATGTTCTATGACTGCGTTACAAAGAGTCTAAAATTGATAATGTCCTATGACTATATGTTATATTATAATGTCAATAGTAGCAACGGTACGTTGACTGCAATCTGATTTCTGAATCTAAACGTAGGTGACTTGTAAATAGTGTGAGAATGTATCGGTGGAGAAGAACAGAGTGTCTCAAGCACTGCTATATAAGGACGCATAAAACGAAAATTAATACCAATACTCAAGCACTGCTATATAATTAATATGTGTAATTTTCCATGTATTATTGATATCTCATTAATTGTCATATTTCAGGTACTCTGGATCCAGTAATAGCAGGTTCTGTGTTTGGTTGTAGCGCATTAGTGTTGGCTATCCTTTTAACAGCTGCCTGGTATGTTTGTACGAGAAAACTCAACAGAAATAAAGCATTAGTGGATGAGTTGAGTGAATATGGAGGAAAGGGATTTGGTCAAAATGTTAGAATAAGTCAAAGTACCCCTGATCTGGCTATTGAATCCTCGCCAAAGCACATTGCCTCGGAGACTCCAAGCAGGCGTGGCATATTTCAAATCAGTTCCCGCCAATGGACCCTTCCTACAGTGTCACCACGTCATATGAACTTTCAGCGTATGCTGTCGCATAAGATAGACTTGTCAAATATAGAGTTTTCTGTTCAGAGTATAAAACATAAAGAACAACCAGAACTGGGCTCAATTAAACCAGAATTATATAAACAAGCATCCATAGACAGTCTCAGATCAGAGCATACGCCTTGTGGAAAACTACTTTTTAGTTTGACATATTCACAAGAAGACGGAAATTTATACGTTGACGTACACCGTGCTGAAAATTTACCAGCTAAAGATTTTTCGGGTACTTCGGATCCCTATGTTAAAGTTTATCTTCTGCCGGACAGAAAGACAAAATATCAAACTAAAGTTCACAGAAAAACACTAAACCCAGAATTTGAGGAAACTTTTGTTTTTAATTTACCGTATGAAAGTTTGCCAACAAGAACCTTACAGTTTAATGTGTACGATTTTGATCGGTTTTCTCGCCATGATATTATTGGTGCTGTAATTGTGAAAGATATCTTAGGTGAAGGCAGTCTCGGCAAAGAAACTTTTTTTGTGAGAGACATATACGTCACAAACCAGGTAAAGTATAGTCAATACATTTTCTCTGTGCTTTGTTTCTTTAGATCTTGTAATGGGTCTAAGTATAGTTTATGCTCAAGAAAACCAATCTTTTTTCATGCTGAAGTAAAGAATTAACACGGAGTTGATTTTACACAAAACAACACTGAACTGCGTCATGTTTACCATTAAATAGATTGATTATAATGGCAATCATTGTATCACTTTCCAGGCATTGCCAATTAATCCGATAAAATGTTTAGTATCATATAGTTATTTTAACGATTGCTTGTGTATTGTTTTATTATATAATATCCCATGGCCATAATGAGACAGTATATGTTGATAATGAAATATATAACTAAGGTAGCGAAGATTCATGGGAAATAGACCTAATTTTCTTGGCCTCTTTAGGGATTTGTTACATATTATGGCTTCAATTATTGGTCTTTAGTACGGTAATCAAATCTTGTGTTGGGGATATAACGCAATTTATAGGCCGACTACGCCGTATATTGCTTTCGCAAATGTCCAATCATTTCTGTCATTATTGTTGTTAAACGTTCTAGATATCTAGTTCCGCTGAACGTGTAGTTCATATAATAAAACAAAGGATCCCAGTAGGGTTTGATTTCACCCAATTTGTTAATAATAGTGTCTCTATGCGTCAATCAGTATAGGTGAAAAAAATACAATGATGTCCAAATGTTCCCCTTTTAGGAACACAACCGAATTAAACAAACTTACATAATAGATACCCAACCAAAATGACTGAAATTAATTTCTTGGTTTAGGAGAAGACGTTAAAATCTGTTCAAACACTTACACGATCACCATGCCTACCAAATAATTGTCGAGTGTTCTGTCGACACTGATGATGATTCAGATGGATTCACTTTACATTCTGTTTGAATATATTTTCTGCAGTTTTTGACATATTAGTAATTAGGTTTATATTGCATGACTGAAGACTGTATAATTTGTTTAAGGGCATATTCAATCAGCGTATATAGTGTGAATATTAGGCCCAGTTTTGTTCATTATTTGCATTATATCAATGCACAATTGACTTTCTTCACATCACAAATAACCAGCAAATCTTAATAAAACGTCAGAGAGAAATGGGGTTTAACGTCCACTTGACACAAACTAGGTCATTTCGGGACTAAGACACGGTTCAACCCCATTTCAATAATTCGTTTGCGTGTAAAGTTCTTTAGAAGAGGGAAGAAACCCGAAGGACCCGGAGAAAACACACGAGGTTGGACATGCGACCCCACTCCCCACAACCAGGGAATCAAAACCACAATCAACTAAATCATAGACCTTATGATACAACTCGCACACACTTACCTTTCGGTCCTCCGACCAAATTATAAAACACCAGTCAAGTGCTTGGAGTGGGATTTGGGAACATACATTCGTTACATACAGCCTGTTTTATTGAATCTCACAAAATCTCCTTGTTCTAAACAAAAACAGTCCATGCATTCTCTAATCTTATCGCCAGACTTTGTCTTTCAATATAATTGGCGAGTTAATTAAGCTAAGTCAACAATCTTTCATATTGTGTTTTCCCTCGTTAAGAAATTGATTTAAAGGAATATTACAGCTGGATTGTTGATTAATGGTTGCATTTTTTCCGATTTTAATTAAACTTGAAATGTATGTTTATAATCAAAGGATATTGCATGTTCCTGAAGCAACCACTGTAAGTTTTACAACATCTGACCGTTGCTGGTGTACTTCACAATTCCCTTAACTATAGCTACGTTACCTTCAGACATGTGAACCGTAGCATCCAATCAGAGATCGTGACATAGCGAACCCCACGAAAACCTTGACATTGGATGAACTTTACAACGCGATTATCACAAGTGGACATTTTAGCTTTAAAGCGTGAGCCTTGGTATTCGCGACGACCAAGGCATCTTATAGGCTCACAAGCTGGAATTATACCCAATCAATCAAACTTCCTGGATTATGGCTCCAGGTTGTACGAAAAATAACGTTTTTAGATTGTGGACCCTCTAGAGGTTACAACGTTTATCCGATTTTTATTTTAAAAATACATGTAAAACGTTTAAATGTATCAACGTTACACCTTAATGACGGTTCAGTTCGAATGTCGTGAAAATTAAACCAAAACTGCCGGTTAATATGGTCACTCGTATGTAATACGACGGTTGTGGAATATTCGCGCATTTTAGACCATAACTTCTTGGATTATGGGCCCTGATTGTACGAAAAATCGCGTTTTGTATTTGTGTTGTTTTTTTTAGCGTGTTGTCGACGTATTTTGCCTGACAACCGCCAGTTAATAGTATAATCGATGACAGAATTTCATACCCTATCAAATAAAATTGCCATTTGCAGCCTTCCAGATTACTACGGCCATAATATGGTAAGAAAACGAATAACGATATCGTTTTGCGCTTAGCCACATTAGCCGACCGACGATAGACGTCTATGATATTTAAGTGTGGTATTCATGGAAACGACACTTTCTAAATATTTATAAATGCTAGAAATTAATACCACATTACCGGTCTCAGGATATATTGTGATCAGCCAGCTTATTCTTTAGACGACTGCAGATTCCGTTCAAAAACTTGGAAGTAGGTGAATTACTAACATATTCCCAAATTTTAACTTACTAGAAATTTTTTAATTCGCCCTAAACAGAAAAATGATGGGGTAGGGTAGGGTATCCCATCTACGCAGTGATGGTAAAACTGTTTTATTTCGAGAACAACATGGGTGTAATGCAATACTGATATAATGGATTCTAAAAGAAGCTAAACCTTACTTAAATTGATCTTCATAAAAAACTGTTGTGTGCCGAGTTTGTACCATTGTCGTCACTGTTTGCAGGAAGCTTTCTACTAGATATAAAACGAGAAATTTTGATTGGATTGTTATCTCCTGGAAACAACCACAATCTGCCTTGATAACAATCGTTTACTTTCAAGCAAAAACAGTCCCACACCGCGATTCTTAAAGCAAATTGCAACATCAAAGCAAACATCACATGAATGCTAAGTACACAAACAAAATCTTTGATTATTTCAAAGTAAATACCGCTATTCTTTCGATGGCAATCGATAAGTATTTAATTTCTCTGATGCAATTCATTTAGGTAAAATGTCATTCAAACTATCCTGTTAGAATTGATATTTTGTTCGCCGGAATTCTCGTTTTGGACAATTTAACACAATCTATTTCAAGTTCTTCAAGTTCCGTGCGTTAATTTCCCTGGAGTTTATACAAACTTACAGAATGGTCTGTATGGCATCGGTCTGTGATTAAAGGATAACTCACAAAAAGTGTTCATTATTACGATCAGCAATAATTAGCTCTTGCAGCAATGTTGTGGTTACCAACAAAATATATCAATTTAGACAATAACTGTTTACATCCTACAATTTTAACATTACGCAAGACTTTAATCACCATAATAACTTCATTAAAGATGATTTAGTTAAAAGTTGGTGTCTTCTTTGTGACAAACTTCTATTTTATCAGTGGCTAGCAATATGTCTAATGAAACCGTCTATATTCAAAAGGACGTAAAAGCTATAACATATACATAAAACTCCCTGATATTAATAAATAAAAGCAAATTATATGTTATTGTAGTCGTGATAATTTTACTTAGACGGGGCTGGTTATTATTAATACAAGTAACTAATGACTCGTGATTATTGGTTAAGGCAGTATATTCTCATTAAACCTGACCGTCTGTCTTACCCCCAGTCATGAGTTATTATGAACGCTTTAATGGCTCGCTTTCTTATGGGCTACGAATGCCACGAATAGTCCCGAATCCAAACGGACTAATCGTAGACGGTTTTCATGAAGATCGTGAGTGATTCTCATTTGGTTCTTATACACGTGTATTATTCGTTGCAGGTCGTACGTAGGTCACGAAAGGTTTGGGTTGTCAAAATCTTTCGTTAACGGTCTACGAATTTAGGAATTCGTAGCGTATCGCAAACCCTTCCTATCCTCCGTAACAGCTTCCTATTCGATTCTTTGACGATAGCCAGGCAGGGTAAGCTTACTCTTCCGGACACCTGTTACCACTGTTCGTCGTGTATTTTGTACACGGGTAGCAGTCCATTTGCTGATTACACTATTATATACTATTTTGCCTATAACGTTTTTTAGGACTTCGAATTCCGTCTTACGGTGTGGATTGTTCGTACTTGTTTTTTTTATTTTAATCCAAATATTGTAAACTTTTCGTAGCGTTATCAGCATCATTGGCGGAAAGCGTAATGTATTTGTTAATTCGGCATAATCGTAGTTAATTCGGCATAGCCGTAACTCATTGGAAACTGAATAACTCCTATTCCTATTGATGATTCTTTCTTTCCGGACCTTTATCGTAACTCTACGTTGACACACTAGGCATATTTTTATTCGATTACCTACGAATTATCGTTCATCTTTCGTAAACTATTCGTAACCGATTCATGGTTTCATTAGATTCTCTATGTGAACGCCGAAGAGTCCACGGCTATCACCATATCTATACGAAATAGCTACCTATGTACTGTTTATATTTGTTTCCCAAGGATGCTACCATATTTCAACATAACGTCTTCAGAAGTCCAGTCGGAGCAGAACAGCAAGACGTTAAATCCTATTTCATTTCATTTCAACCAATATCTTTTATAATCACCGCTGTTAATCACTTTGTGGAATTTTAGAAGAGCGATAACCTAAAATGGTGGTTATCCTTATTTGCAGGAAATGTCAAACATTTGCGACAAGTAACGGTAAAAAAACTCGTGTAACGTGGTGAAAAAAATTAGTACTCGTTGTTATATAGAAAGACATGTCTTTAAAACTTTGCCCGTGTAGTATTCCAAGCTTTTATTTGTTTAATTCCGCAGATCGACATTTGAGAGATTTTAATTCCCTTTAGTATTTACAAAGATATGATGAACAAAAAATTTCACAGCATTCGGTATCCTCTACATACTATACAAACAAGCTACTGAGTCGGATTAAATCAAAAAGGTGCTATTATTGACCATTGGTATTTAGGCATTGCTTTCCTAATCAATTCTTAAAAGCTTGAATTTCGGTACCTTTTGATGTGGATTGATACGCGACAATTAATAATACTCCAGGGGTATTGTCCTAAATGAAGGAGAAGCGAGGGAGGGAGACTCTAGAACTGTTTTAAAATTCGATGTTATTTGGTGGATTCTGACTATAATATCTTGCAGTCTTGGCGAAGAACTATAGAAATCTACACATATTAGATTGAGTAACAAAAACACACATTGGTTCATTATTCAAGTGACCGCAAAACACAGCCTACCCAACCTCCCAAAATACCCCTTTAATTAGTGGCGTTAGCATTTAGAAACGATTAAGAATTCGCACAAGAGTGTACAGAATAGTATGACCGACATACGTCATATTATATGAGATCTATATATTAAAAACCAATGTTACATTCCCTATGTATGTTGACCAAACTCTCTACAAAACGAACTTAGAAGCAATATTTTATAGTTTAATTGTCAATGTGTCATAATTGTCTGTAGAATTATCTATGTTTAAGAAATCACACAGAAGTTACTTTAGTAAGACCAGAAATAACGTGGCCACAACAGTAAAGGAGTAAAATTCGGTTAACGTTGCATTACAGCACGAATTACAATGCTTCTGGTAAGTTTAATTTCCGTTGGCTGGCAAACTATAAGTATGTGTACGCCTCTTTGGTAAATTTCCGGAAAAGCTGGTGCCACATTCCTTTATAGTTGTCGGATCTTGTCTACCGGTTAGAATCGATTGTAAATGTCTTTTATTGATATTTTATCCAAATGTAAAACTCGTATAATTGAAAGCTACTCTGCCATCGACGCCTGAAATTGAATTATTTGCTAGGATTAATAATGGATTTTTTGTTTAATGCATAAGGGAACAATTGTGATCATTTTTACTTTTTTCAATTCTGAAGTAGTATATTTGGAATGATTCTACTGCATTTCATTGTTGAAAGGAAAGTAATATAAATTGTCTGCGATATCACTTAGGTGGAAGCAGGCGTTAAATAAAGCTAATATTAAGTAGCTAAGATAACGACGTAGTTTCTACTAAACTTTATAAACGAGATGCCTGAATCTCTGTTAATAGTTTCAAACCTCGTGGGTTTTCTCCGGGTCCTCCGGTTTCCTCCCACTACTAAAGACCCCTACGCGCAAGCGAATTATTGAAATAAAATTAAACAATATGTTAGTCCCGAAATGACCTAGCTTGTGTCGAGTGGACGTTCAACCCCATTTATACGGCAAAAAAATACGGCAACGTTAAATGGAAATTGTCTATATAATACACATGTCTGGTTAGCTATACGTTTCCTGGGGCCTGTTTCACGAAATTTTAACTAAGATAAAATCCGATTTTAGTAATTCAATTGGATAGTATTAGATTAATTTAAGCGCTTAGCCAATCAGATTTAAGTATGTACTAATATTTGGATTTTATCTTAAGTTAAAATTTCGTGAAATAGGCCCCTGGCTTGTTATCTTGACATTGACATTATCTAAACGTAGACCAGCGTGTTATCTAAAAGTACGGTATTTGTTATAACTGCGAAAATAAAATTATAGATACATAATCCAATCACACACGCCCCACCCTGCTGTTTATATCTAGGGATGTGCGTAATTGATGTTTTCGGTAACGACAGCGTGCGTCCTTTTGTCGTTTCGCGAGTGTACCAATTGATAGAAAGCTTCCCTTGAATTATATTGAAGGATATTGAAAGATCTAGTTTCTCCGATAGTTTACGTATGGTTTCCAATCGATGTTTAAGACCCGCGACTGTCAAGAAAATACTACACCACCGACAGATTATTTATATGGAAATAATTAGTTCGGCGATCGCTTAATAGGCCATTGAAGACAGGAAGTTGGTTAATTTCTTTGCTAGTACATCCGCTGTCGAAATAATCGTTATTACTTGATGTCTCCAGTTAATTATTTAAAAAAAACTAGTGAATTCAGAATTTTCTCTCTATCTTGAAAATATACAATGAATTAGGTCAGTCTCAATGACAGTTAAATAGGTCACTGTGTACAATGTATCAGAGAAGGGAATTTAATACAAATGATTTAATTTCCTGTTCAAGCCTACCAGATATATAGCTATTATGGCTTTTTAATCCTGTTTATTTCGCAACGATCGGACCCCGCAGCATATAATTTTATTGCATGGGTTTTTTGACGATATCACTTATATCTTTATCACTGGCTTAATCTTGGCAGATGTTAAGTACAATTTCTGGTGAAGGATGATCTCGTCTGGATAGAAAGAAATGTATCACATCAAATTTAATCAAATTCACAAGGCCATGCCTTTTAAATATGACTTTTACAGAAAATAAATTGGCAATGTTAAATGAATGAGATTTGTAGAAAATTTGAATGACTTACTAAATCTTTCAAAATGTGCGATAATAATTTCTAATCTCACCGAATAGTTAATCGTCTACCCAGTAACACCAGCTTCTGAAATCAATATCTAAACCATAGCCACCTTTACATAGTAAATGTTATATTGCACGAGGCAGACCATGCTCTTTAAAGGACAACCTGGGTGTCAGGCATTATCATATATGTGATAGACCTGGTTCCAAAAAGAATTTTAACACAGAGACCATTGCTACGATCGATATGTTACGAAGATTTGAAGAAACGGGAGTGACACAAAACATGAACAACAAGAGTTATCCGTCTATATAACTGACTGATACACAGCTCAATGTCTGCTCTGTTACAACCCCTATTGTAATACCACCCCCTATTGTAATAAATGTAATAATTGTAATAAACTTTCAGTCAACCCCTATTGTAATATCAACCCCTATTGTAATAAATGTAATAATTGTAATAAATTTTTACTTAACCCCTATTGTAAAATCAAACCCTATTGTAATAATTGTAATAAATGTATATTCCCATACAATAAATTCGACATCTAAATCAAAAAGTATATGAAATTCGATAACCATCTGAATATCAATATTTAGAAGTTATAGCATGCGTTTACACTGCATAAAATATTATGAAACACAACAACCGAAAACATGACTAAAAGCCGTTAAGGAGTTTGGAGAAATTATTAAAATGGAAGGTCCAACCCCTATTGCAATCAATGATATTTATATAAACGTAAGGTATGATCTCTGAAAAATCGGTCGTCAGGGGATTTTTATCATATATTCCGTATGCATATCGGATAAAATAATTCACCTTATAGCATTTTTTTAATCCTTCTCTAATGTACACTTAGACACATTTATTACAATAGGGGTTGATATTACAATAGGGGTTACACGACGTAACCCCTACTGTAATAAAATTTCTGTCAACCACTATTGTAATAATTGTAACAAATATGTTTTGCCATGCCAATAAAATCGACATCTAACTTTAAAGGGACAATAACACTCTTGCTGGCTTGACAGGTTCCGAAAAAAATAGCCTTTAAGCTGCGTTCACACTAGGGCTTTAACCTGCATTGAATTCAGAATAAAGTCTTTTTCCGGACTTTGGCGCCACACTGAATTCGATAAAAACCGAACTGAATCTGAATTAACGAATCCGTATATTTTCCCGAATTCAACCCGGAACAATTATCTGAACGATTTATTCGCAGTCAACGTGATTTTTTAGCGTGGTTTCCCATACCAGTGTTGCTGTTGCAAGGCGGGGACCTGATGGCTGTAGTCGTTCAGATGGGACGAAAGACAGATTTTCCGTGTACTCAATGACGTGAATTCAATCCGAAAAAACTGTAATGTGACGCACCACTTTTAATGCGGGAAAAACCATCCGAATTCCGGAGGCCGGTCTCCGGAATTCACATCCAATGCGCATGTAGTGTGAACGTAGCTTTATTCTAACTACTAGATGTTTCAGTGTCCTACCTGTTGTGTAAATTATCCATTATAACCTATCTTACTTGTCCAGAGGGTTCGAAAATATGTTTAAATCCAGGTTGCATTTGAAAAGGCTTACGTAAAGCTTTTCAAACCATGTTACGGCATGTTATTGAAATTTTTCAATTTTATAATTAGGTGTGTTAAGATGAAATTTGTATCATTTATTAATTGGAATATAGTAAAATAGTACAATTTGGTGACCAGAATAAAGATTGGGACAAATTATTCATTTACAACAAGCGTGATAATAGGGCTTTAAAGGTCTATGGATTTTGATGACCATTTCCGTATAAATATATATGAGTACTGGTATGCCTTTACACCGTATAAAATATTATGAAACAACACCACCGAAAACATGTTTTGAAGCAGTTTGCAGGATTATTAAAAAGTTATGTCAATCCCTATTGTAATCTATACTGTATAGAATATTATGACCCCACACCGAAATCGTGTTTCAGAGCAATTTGGAAAATTAATCAAATGGAATGTATATTCTCTGAAAGATCGGTCGTCTTGGGATTTTGAACATATTTTTGGTATGCATATCAGATAAAATAATCGACCAAATTGCATTTTGTAAATTCTCATCTATAGTTAAATACAGTTATTACAATAGGGGTTACACGGTATAACCCCTATTGTAATAAAATTTCTGTCAACCCCTATTGTAATATTTGTAATAAATGTGATTTGCCATGTCAATAAAATCGACACCTAACTTTAAAATTATATGGTTTTGATCACTATTTCCGCACAAGTATCTACGATAATGGTATGCATTTATACTGTATAGATTATTATGAAACTAAACAACCGAAATCATATATTAAAACTGTTTGGAGAATTAATCAAATGAAATTTCAACCCCTATTGTAATCATTGATATTTGAATAAACGTAAAGTATGATCTCTGGAAATTCTGTCGTCTGAGGATATTGAAAACTTTTTCCATGTTCACATCAGAAAAAATAATCCGTATGCATATCGGATAAAATTATTCTCCTTATAGCATTTTTTAAATCCTTATCTACACTTAGCCACATTAATTACAATAGGGATTGATATTACAATAGGGGTTACACGACGTAACCCCTATTGTAATAAAATTTATGTCAACCCCTATTGTAATAAATGTAATAAATGTATTTGTCATGCCAATAAAATCGACACCTAACTGTAAAAGTCGATAGATTTTCATCACCATTAGCGTATCAATATATAAGGTAATATTATGCTTAATACTGCATAGAATATAATGAAACAAAACCACCGAAACATATTTTGAAGCCGTTTGGAGCATTACTAAAATGGAATGTCAACCCCTGTTGTAATCAATGGTATTTAAATACACGTTAAGTATTTTCTCTGAAGTATCTGTCGTCTGGGAACTTTGAACATCTTTTCCGTGTGCATATCAGATAAAACAACCCTCCTATAGCATTTTTAAAACCCTTCTCTACTTTTTATTATAATAGGGGTTGATATTACAAAAGTGGTTACACGGCATAACTCCTATTGTAATACAATTTCTGTCAACCCCTATTGTAATAAATATGTTTTGCCATGTCAATAAAATCGACACCTAACTTTAAATGTCGATGGATTTTGATCACCATATCCGTATCAATATGTAAGAGTACTGGTATATCTTTATACTGTATAGAATTTTATGATAAAAAAAACTCACTGAAATCATGTCTCAAAGCCAGCCGTTTGGAGAGTTAATCAAATGGAGTGTCAACTTTACGTTTGCAATAGGGGTAGGGGTTGGACATTCCATTTTAATAATTCTCCGGCCTTTAATCATGTTTTCGGTTGTGGTATTTAATAATATATCTATGCAGTGTAAACGCATGCCATTACTTCTAGATATTGATACTCAGATGGTTATCAAATTTCATAGACTTTTTCATTTAGAGGTCGAAATTTTTGTATGGTTATATACATTTATTACAATAGGGGTTGATATTACAATAGGGGTTGATTGAAATTTTATTACATTTATTACATTTATTACAATAGGGGTTGTTATTACAATAGGGGTTGTAACACTGCTCACTATTAATTCCGCCAAAGACTAAAAGTTGTTATATGAGACTTTGAGACGATATATCTTACAACTCCAAAATAATAATTGAATAACTCTTGTAATCCATTTTTTGTGTTACTCTCGTTTCTTCAATCTTCGTTTCGCATATATTGTTGCAATAATCTCTGTGTTAAAATTGCATTTTGAACGTGTATATTCAGTTCTATCACATATGTGATAATAGCCGACACCGATAGTGTCCTTTAATTTTACTTTCAGAATGTCTGTGTACTTTTTTTTAAAAAATGTCATTCTCTCGGTTGACTACATTATTTACCATGTAACCTGCTTCCAAAAACTAGGCCTTTGCACTATCGTCATTCGAATGGATGGCATGTTTCTATTATAGAGTAGGACATTATCTGTATTGGTTTACCAAGCCGACATTCTTATGAACCTGGGTAATCCAGTACGTCTACCTCATAAGAAACCAGATAGTTATTTTATGTGTGTAAAGCGGTGAGCTACGACACCAGAAATATAATGGCATTATGGATGTGACCAGGTGATAAGATATCCTATTATCTATTATAATACGAGAAACCAACTAACGTTACCAAGGGAATGGAAAGTCTGTAATAATCAGGAAGACGTGGCATAATAAATTATAGACACGTTTCTTTTGGGTCATTTAATATCATTAGGCAGCTCGTTATATAAATGTAGATTAAACCATTTATTATTAATTCCAAGAGCAATGACTGTAATAGAATAGAGGTGGTTCATTTATTTCGAGGAAATAACAATTGATACAAGTACATACATGTAAATTAATACAGCTACTTCTACAGCTAGTATGATTCCGGCGGAATAGCAGCATGTATAATCACCAATTCATCAATCCTATAAAAACAATTCAGGAAGGTAAAAAGAAGATCCATGATTAACACAACTCAACTGATTTACAGTTGCTGTTGTATCTGAGATAATTAAATTGTATTTCTGCAATTGCAATGTTTGCATGAACACATTATTTTAACGGCTTGTATGAAATACAGTAGGGGCCTACTTTATCAACTTTTAAACGAAGAGTGAGCTAGTGTGCGTTGGAGAGAGAAATGGGGTTTCACGTACATTCGACACAAACTAGGTCATTTTGGGACTAACATATGGTTCAATTTTATTTCATTTAATGGTCTGCGCGTAGGGGTCTTTAGCAGTTGGAGGAAAACAGAGTGCCCGGAGGAAACCCACGAGGTTGAGAAGGCGCCCCTATCTCCATGTCACATACGCTGACACTAGGGCTCGAAACCACAGCTGCAAGCCAGAGGTGACCGGCCAGCTTGAAATCGAAGCGCGGCACTCTAGACCACTAGGCCATCCCAATCCCCACTTCGTGTGCGTTGGGTTGAGGGTGTCGGAGCGAGGCATCTATGGGGGTGGAGGGTGCGATGGGGGTTCGAGTGGTGTGTTGGTTTTGTTACAACACGAACATCACAATAGTGACAGTATTCCATTAAAAAAATATTGTTAATATAGATTTTTTTTGTAAACAATATACAGCTGATAATCCAGTTGTCTGGTTAAGCTGAAAAAAGGCTTCTTGACTACCAATCACGCATCCACAGGGTCAACTATGTTTTCATTTTTTTCTAGCGAGTAATGGAATTTGAAGGTTATTGCTGCGTTTATAATTACTTGGTAAAGTTTACAAATGATGTCCAATAGTCGCGTTTATCAGGCCACTCAAGAACAATTGCTGGCGAGCTAAACAGGCTATTTCTTCACTTACATGTACTTGAATATACTTTTCTTCCGGAAACCCAGTGAACACCAAGACTTTCCCCAGCTCCCACATCCGCATGTCTTTTGCTTTTAATGTTACCATGGCAACATCATAAGGACGCATTCAAACATGTCCATTACCATACTTGCTAATTGGCACATTTGGTACTAGACATAATCATATTTAATATTTAGAATGACACCTGGGTTTCTGAATGTGAAATAATATAAAAGAGAGATAGTGTTTCATATCACCATTCAGCCAGTGACATCTAACTTGTAAACAACTAGGCCTAATTAGTTTTGCAAGTGAAAGATTAATAATGGTATATTATTGGTAAAGTTATAATTTGTGTCAAGATGTCCACCTAACTCTACATGCAGATTGATTTTACATTTAATATTGGAATTTAAAAAATATATATCGAGTTTCCATACAATGTAATTACGCACGTCGGTAGCTTTGTGGCCAGATAAAAAAAATCAGGGTAATATTTCCAACAAACGCCCAAAAACTGTAGAGTAACCAATAAGGCGTGGTTGCGATGGAAAGTGTAAAATGGATGTTCGGCGCTAAATTCCGGTAAGGTTCCTGCTTATGAATAGTAGAATAATCTTAACGAAATCGGGTGAAGACTATATATGATATGAAGGGCGTTTACAACCGGAAACAAATCTGCCGAAAATCGATACATAACTCCCAATTGCGGTAGCCGCGCCCCTGCCATGCATAACCGAACGATAGAGGTTTTGAAAACAATTAAGGACTTAAATTGTGTTTACGGTGTTTTTTGGTGACGGCGGCAAAATTTCCGTGTAAAATCGATACTTCACTTTAAATGTCATTAGGTTTTCACCTTATGACTGGAGAGTTTATAAGAATTGTCAAAAACAAAACAGACGGACACACTTGCTTGGTGATGGCAATCTGTTTGCCCATGACAAGTAGGCGTTAAAAATGATAATATTGAGCAATTTTACGTGTATTTATCATCTCCTAGTCAAATAATCGATAGTTTACATGGGAATTTCAATAAAAGAAAAAACTATTGGAGTAGTCAGTATATTTGTACAAATAGGTCATATGAAAAAACAACAAAGACAAAGTTCATTGATTGGGTTACTCGCTTCAATAAAGTCGTCAGGCATTAACGATCATCTATGTATGTAAAAACTCAAAAATTCTTTTTTATGAGAAACGCCGTAACGAAATCAGTTAATGTGGGCGTCCATGTTAATGAATAAAAATGTAATATAATACTAATGTATGTTGTTATATATTCAGTTCTGATTAACATCACAATAATGTTGAAAGGATATGGCATTAAATTTCGCATTGTATTTTAGTTGATATAATTTCCTGACTGTAATGTATATTATTGTTGTCGTTAATAACAATAACAATCACAGTAACAAACTACTTAAAGGACAATATTGGTGTCAGTCGTTATCACATTTGTGATAGAAATGGTTAAACATGTTCCAAATATAATTTTAACACAAGAGATCATTGCTACGATAGATGAGGAATAAGGGTGTCACGAATCGGAAATGACAAACGTCAAAGGAAAACATGAGTTATCCCTCTGTATAACTGACTAAAGTGACGAGTGATAACAGATATACGGCCGAATGTCTGCTCACTAATAATTCCTTCGAAGACCTGTAAGAGGGTTTCTGACAATTCAATAAAGTAATTGTATGTCATTCGATAAGAGAACACGGGTAAAATAGAAATAGTTCGTACATTCCCTTGTTATTAGTCATTGTATACCTTATAAAAACATGGTAATGCATGGACTTTTACGTTTGTCTTTCGTGTTCTCTTATCTAGTGGCAGTCAATTCTTTTTATGAATTTTCAGATATCATCTTGCATTCTCACACAACAACTTTTGGTCTTCGAAGGAATTTTTAGGGATCAGAAATACGGCCGTGTATCTGTTTTCACTCGTCGCTTCATTCAGTACTATTGAAAACTTAAACGTACAAGAATTTATTGAAAATTACGATAATACTATATGCCAATGCACCAACTGTCCCTTTAAGATACGTTTCATGACCATAATACTGACAGGAAATTTTGACATTGTTGAAGACAAAAATCTTAGAAACCTTTTTTCGGTTCGGGCCACAATTTAGGGAACAACCAAGTAAAACTAATTTTAATAAAATACACAATAATCTAAAATCTCAAATCAGGAAATGCATAGCAGCTTGGTTTGATAAATTTCGTGCCCCTTTAGCCTTTAGAATCTTTAGGAGAATGGAAAAACACTGTTTTTGATCTTTTGTCAAAGAGAATCAAATATATAATACCTAACCCAAGACACCCACCACCCGAGGTCCTAAGAAATACACCTGCAGTTGAATGTCTTGCTACTCTTCAAGAGAGATTTGTTCTAACACCTGTCGATAAGGCCAAAAATATTGCCTTTATCTGTAAAAAATACTATATTAAAAATATTCTGACTGAAGTTAAATTGGACTTTGGCCCAACACATATAATGACACTTATAAATGCATTACGGATTTAACTAAACAAGATATTTTGCATAACCAATCTTTTTTTAACAGAAGTTATGATATTAAAGACAATGTGAAAATAGATGCACTACCTTACATTTATTCGATACCTAAATTTCACAAACACCCAGTAAAACCCGATACATGTAATATCCTCCAGTGTCTGTTGTGGGAAGAGCTAGCCCAAACGATCATCAAAGGATTTCAATTAAGCCAAACACAACATGTCATTTGGTGCAAAACACTTCGTAAAAGCACTGGAATTAATATTTTTTCCATAATTGATAAGAAAAATAAACCTATACTATAGATAACATCAATAAAAAACGATAACGCAAAAAACAATAGAAATGATCGATTACTCTACTTTATATACTATGCTACAACATGCAGATCTTTAAAATGATTTGGATTGGTTTGTAGATAAAGCCTTTAAGTGAGCTTTTCGAAAAGGCAGAAACTAGGTGGCCATTTACTCTCAAGGTGCTAGATGGGTCATAAAACGTCGCAATGCCGACAATGTAATTTTTGATGAGAAAATATTTCAAAATATCATCCATTTTCTCATTGACAATGCCATTTTTGAGATTGGGGGTCAGATAATACAGCAAACTATTGGTTTACCAATGGGAAGTGACCCCGCCCCATTTGTGTCAAATGCACATTACATAAATATGAATTCTACATCCAGGACCATAAAAGAAAAACAGGTTACAAAGCAGCTAAAAGTCTAAACTACATCCCCCGTTACATTGATGACATAACACCCATCAATGATAATGGAAATTTCAACAAATATAAAAGTGAAATATGTCTCCCTGAACTAATATTAAATAAAGATTATTCCGGCACTAAAAATGCATCTGTTCTTGACCTGGACATCAATATAATTAAGAAAAAATTTAATGTTGGTATTTTCGACAAAACGGACAAATTCGGTTTTGAAGTAGTAAAATATCCGCCAACTTATAGTAACACACCAGGTACCACGCTATATAGTAATTTCTCTTCATAGGCATTTCGATTCTTGACAATATGTAACATTAAAGAACCATTTCTTTCCCGAATAAAAACTCTGTTTTAAATGCACTGCCAAAGGCGGCACACAATTATGCATATTTAAAGAAATTTCGAAACTTCCGTTTCTAGAACATACGAAGTTTAACATTTCTTAAAAGTATATAACCGACTACATATTGGATTCTGATCTAATTTAATATCAATTTTTAAATTTCTGTAGTTACTTAATCATGTCTGGATTATCGCCCATATTTTATGCAATTACATAACTTAATAATCTCGGTTGATTGATTTAAATTGATAGTTTTTAAGTTTTTAGCGTTATTTCAACTAGATTATTGCCCTTTTTATATCGATATTCTATTATATTAGTTTCTAGATTGACGTCATTGACAACAAAACGCCGCATTTAGGTGACACCATTCAGTCAGCAGACGGCCGTCTTCCGAGACAGTCTACATTTCCTTTGCATTTACTATACCTCTGTTCCATTGAATGGCCTACTCAAACGTTTCTTGATTGTTTTAGACTACTTTCTATACATTTCACCGACGTGGTTACTTTTATAGTTGAATTTTACCACAGTATGCTTACATTCGTATTTCTTGTAGCATATGACAGACCATGACCCATTCTGACATAACACAATATTTTCTTCGGTACTCCCCTTTGTTTGTTTGTTTGTTTGTTTGTGGTTTCTGGGTATGATGTCTTGTCCATATATTTGTTTTTGTGTAAATTATGTGTGGTGCAGTCCCCCTGCACTTACTAATAGAGGATTAACTTGTGTTTTCTATTGGCGTTTGTCGCTTCCGATTCATGACACATTCATTACTCATCTATCGTAGCAATGATCGCTGTGTTAAAATTATATTTGGAATGTGTTTAACCAGTTATATTCCATGTGCTTTTGACTGACGGCAATATTGTTCTTTAACTAACAGCTGAAATTGTGGAGTCACGGTAGGCCTGTCATTTAATAATTCGCTGCTGACTCACTAACCAGGGGATCCATAGACCGAGAGCCCACGAGGTTAGCCTAGCAGAAAAGTGTACCAATTTTCAGCTATATGGTACCAAAGCATGCACACCTGGTATCCTTAGAATGTAAGTCTGCCGAGTATCTGGCGTTGTGTGGGGCTGTGAGTGCTGGGATTCTTGGCATACATTCTTGGACTAGAATAGCTCAAAAGTGTACCACATGAAAATGGTACAGCATTTGCGCCTCATACATTTTATAGTATAACAAAAAGACCCCGACAAACATTTCTAATGGTAGGGTACCCCCGACAGCGTTATGTAACTGTCAGAGCGCAGCAAGGCTATTATAAGCTGAAATTTGTACCACTTAAAACTACTTTAGAGTTGTTCAGCACAACCACAGGAATCATGAATGATCACTGTTAGGTAGTTTGTGCGATGGGTTACCTCTAGGGGTAATTCCAAAAATGACACTATATAAAACTGCTTGGAAGTTGTTCAGCTCCACAGAAATCATGAATAATTACTGAAAGACAGTTGGTGTGATTGGTTACCCCTGATAATACCCCTCCCTCAACTAGCTTAGATTAGCTGAGGTCTGTACGAACTACAATTGCTGGGACATTGTTCGCTAAAACCGCAGGGATCATTGATTAATACTAACAGACAGATTGTGTGGTTGGGTTCCCTTGATCTACAGTCCACAATGCCACGCCCCGCAATTAGGCTTGATTAGATGAAGTCGGTACCTCCTAAAACTGTTTAGAGATTGTTCAGCGCCACCTCAGGTATCAAGAATGACCACTATAGTTTGTTCGTTGGGGCACCAATGACAAACAGCTCAAAATGTCACGCCCGCAAAAAAGCTACATAAGCTGAAGGAGGATGGCAGGAGGGATAGCAAAATCCATTGTATTCAGTGGGTCAAATTACGATATAAACCAGCTTCATACACGAGGTGCCAGAGAATCTGTCCGGACTTTTAACCCACTAAATTAAAGTAAATAACCAGAAAATGTCTCACGTTGGCAATTTTGAATATTAATTTTTCCGAAGGGTGCTGGGGTGGCATTACCCAGATTTTGCATCTACAATTATTTAAGACATAATATAATCCACTCAAACCCTACATTTCAATATACCATTGTACATCTTTTTAATGATCTTTATGAGTTTCTCTCCAAAATACCAATACATGCCTCATGTCCGCCATCTTGAATATATACATTTCCCCAATTCTGAATCTACACATATGAAGTTAGGTGGACTATATTTCCATGTGACAATGTCAAGGCTTAAAATGGTGTTTGGCAAACGGATTTTCTCCTTATCGATATTGATGCATGGTATTACATACTCATAAAAATCAATGTACCACCCAAAATTCTCAATAAGTCTTATCCAGCTTATAAAGCTAAATTTTTGGAAGGGGGGGGGGGTTGGGCTTGGCTGTCGTGTCTCTTGGGGAAACCCCCACAATACATACTCTCTAGCAATGGGCAGCGTGATCCCTAGGGTGCTGAACAATTTCCAAGCAGTTTTATCTGGTACACACTTTGGCTACTCCAGTCTAATTGCGAGGCATGTCTGTTAGGGTTAACTCACAGTACAAACTGTTTGGCAGTGATCATTCATGATTCCTTTGGTGGTGCTGAACAACTCCCAAGACAGTTTTTAGTGGTGCATATTTCGACTAATCTAGCGTAGCTGTGGTGGGGCCGTTGGGTCATTTTGGGCGTTTCTTTCAGGGGTACCTCAACCGCAATATCTGCCTGGCAATGGTAATTCATGATTCCTTTGGTCGTGCCGAACAATTTTCAAGCATTTCGAGGTGGTACGGACTTCAGATAATCTAGCCTAGTTGGGGGCGTGATATTATCGGCGTGTCTGTCGGGGTAACCCACCCCACAAATTGTCTGACAGTGATCATTCCTAATCTAGCCTAGTTAAGGGCGTGGTATTTTCTACGTGTCTATCAGGGTAACCGACCGCACAAGTTGTCTGACAGTGATCATTCCAAGCAGTTTTAAGCGATACAGATTTCAGCTAATCTAGCCTAACTGTGGTCTGACAATTACATAACTCTGTTAAGGTACCTCACCACTAGAAATGTCTGTCAGAGTGTTTTTGTAATACTTGAAGATATAAGATACACTGCAGTACTATTTTCATGTGGTACACTTTTGGGCTGAGCTAGCTCAAGAATTCATACCCAGAATCTCAGCCCTCACAGCCACAACCACCACCAGATACCCAGCACTTATATTTTGATGATACCACATGCATCGATACCATATAGGTGAAAATTGGTACAATTTGCAGCTAAGTTGACCCCTGGGCTCCTGCTCTACCAGTGATGACCGAGAGATGTTGCCCGGTATTTTCCTGTGTACATGTTGATGAGCATGTAAAAGAGTCATAGCTCCGTTGGTACAAAACAGTAAGACGGTAAACCCCACTGTATTTCACTGTAATCATGAACTGCTTTATGTTTACTTTAACGGCACGACGTAGGCCCTGGAACATGAATTATTTCTGATAATTACTTCATCAGATGCCTTAAGGATTACAATCCTATATCTTTCTGGAATTAGCTGCAGTGGGATTTTGTTTCGTTGAATGGCAAACAATCTTTGTAAAGGCAGACATCATTGTATGTTTTTCTTTCAAGGCTGTAAATAAAATCACTTTTATGGAACACGTTATCTGACGTGTATATAATATAATATGATAGCCATAACTATAAAATCAATGGAAGGCTATTGACCATAGTTCACAATAAATATTAATTATTTATCCATTACTAATATTTGTATTATTATGATCATGCATTATACATATTTATTAGTGTAATGGAATCGATACCATTATTTCCAGGACAAGTATATTAATATGTTACCGGCTGTTCCAGCGTACGCCTTATAAAAAAAATAAACAATCGACTTATCGCTTGATGTCGGCTTTCTTTCGTAGTGCCGCGCTTCGACCTCTAGCTGGCTGGCCACCTCTGGCTTGCGGCTGTGTTTTCGATGGGGAGATAGGGGCGCCTTCTCAACTTCGTGGGTTTCCTCCGGGCACTCCGGTTTCCTCCCACTGCTAAAGACCCCTACGCGCAAGCGAATTATTGAAATAAAATTAAAACCATGTGTTAGTCCCAAAATGACCTAGTTGTGTTGCGTGGACGTTAAACCCCATTTCTCTCTCTCTCTCTTTCGTTTTCACACATGAATTATTATTCTGCGCGGATCTATATTATGAATTATAGTCATTAACCAGTTTTGCACTATAGGCATGTGTGTAGCGTGACACATGTTTGACGTCAGCTCTGAGGTTCTAGTATGTCATTATTGGCACTTAAGGGTTTAGAATTGTCTTTGAATTAGCCATTAAAGGATTAAGTTTCTTGTTATCAACACTCATGACGTATTCGGTGTACTGAAAAGTATAGCATTGGTCCTAGTCAACAGTTGAAGTCAAACTTTAAACCTAGTTCCGATTCCCTAGATTAGTTTATAACCAAGTTTAATTTAAGCCATGTTCTTTAAGCAATGACGGCTAGTTTAACAACATCTGGCCGTTGGTGGTTACTTGACGATTCCCGAACTTATAGCAACGATTACTGCAGACACGTGGACAGTAGCATCCAATCAGAGATTGTAACATAGCGAACACCACGGAAACCTTGACATTGAACGAACCTTGAACTTTGTAACTCGATTATCACAGGAGTAAATTTTAGCTTGAAAGCGCGAGACTTGACATTCGCGACGACCACGCAATATGGTAGGCTCACAATCTGGGCTTGTACCCAATCAAACTTCGTGCCTAAATATGCAGGATATTACGTGAAGGGTTTGATAAGGTGTGCGTAGTTAAAGCGAGATCAAGCCTTTTAATGTAGATGGATTTAAGCATAGACTTCTTTGATAAAGCCATGCGCACACTCTCTGCAAGAAAAGGTCGACTTTTCCGGTAATACCGTTGCGAACAATTAAGAAACTATGTGAATTTACATAATGTGGTCGTATGATTGTCCTCGCCCCGTCTGTCTTCGGTCCGGCTAGAGGCCACAGTTAATATCCGATTGACTTTAAATCTACATTGTTTAAGGTCACGAGACGAAGAGGTTTATTGATTTTCAACAATTTCCGATGGTTTATATACTGAACGTTAGCATAGGGCAGGAACTAGAAGCCAAACAAATTCTAAAGAGTTTTGATAATTATTTAAATGGATTGTTACTGCTGTGTTGTAAATGTTTTCATTAACGACAAAAGATTAAAAAAAATGCGACAAGCCTTCGCTGCTGTGGGTGTATGTTTCGTGGCCTGGTAACCGTCAAAGAACCAACGTCTCTCGCGATCTGTTGTAAATTATATAACCAGCAATAAGCATCACGGATTCAGCTCAGTTTTCAGAAAAAACTTTCAAACGATGCACGTATTCGATTGATATTTGTATATTTTTTCTTTACAGGAAAAGGCAGATATAGGTGAACTTATGTTGTCATTATGTTACCTCCCTACAGCTGGTCGGTTAACCTTAACGGTTGTTAAAGCCAGAAATCTGAAACCAATGGATATTACTGGTTTTGCTGGTTCGTATTATATTATTAATATATTCAAATATTGACAATGAATTAACAAATAATCAATACTGTTTGTTTAGTGACTGTATGCAGCAATGTCTTCGTAATATGCCATTATTCAAGTAATATCGTGTGCATTGAACGGTTCAAAAGATGCAACTTAGCTTAACGACTGTTTCCTCCTTTAATTCTGCAATTTAGAGAGCGAACAATAGCGATGTCTTGACGAACCCAATTGGCATGCGTCCAATCTATTCGACCTGACCGTGATCCAAAACTGTGAAAATATAAACCCCGTGTGTAAAGGAACTTTCTGTCCGTCAAATTGATTAGCCATCTCTTATATCACTTTTACAGATCCGTATATCAAGGTGTCGATGATGTGTCAGGGAAAGCGAATTAAGAAGAAAAAGACGTCAGTTCAGAAGAATACCTTACACCCAGTATTTAATGAAGCACTGGTATTTGATGTTCCACAAGAAAATGTAGAAGATGTGTATTTTATTATAAAAGTTGTAGATTATGATAGGTAAGATGACGTCATTATTATAGAAAGCTAAATGAAATTAAATAGGGTTTAACGTCCTCCTTTTCTGCTCCATCCTGGATAATGAAGACGGACATACGGCATACAGTGTGCAATGAGGGAATTTTGGACGGACGAACTACTCTAATACCGAATTCCAACTGTCAAGGGTTCTTTTACGTGCACACCAACATGTACAGGATATGTCGGGTTCGTTACCAGAACCTCCGCCCTGAATCATTGACATGGAGAAATCATACCGGAGCATACCTAAGAACTTTCTCGGCCAACACCGGGACCTCCATCCACTGTAAAAGTTTCAAATTACGATAGATAAGATGACGTCAGCACTAAACAAAAAAATGCAATAGTTTAAAATAATAAACGTTCACTTTCTGTAAAAAAAATCGTCTACAAAACCCATCTGACATTTACTGCTAGATCGAACTTAGGTAATCAACAGCTATCTGAACCATACGTGTGTTTTTAATTAAGTTTCACGTCTTTTACTTCTGATATTTTTTTAAATATAGCAATGTTTTTAGCATTGGGCTTAGATACTCCTAAAACTTACTTTAGACTATTCCGAAATTGGTATTGTAAAGAAACTTTTTCCGCGAATAACCTGAATAGGATAATGTTTTTTTTCTGTATTTTTATGTATTGCTCTACTTGCCTAACGGTAACCAGAGACTTTCTATAAAATATTGATGACATTATACAGAATAGTAATCGTGTCAGTACATATCTATCTGTGGTTATTGAAATTATTTCTACTGCGTTATCTCACATAAATAAATGATTCAAGTCACGCATACACACATTTCCTGTATGATTATCTCTGTTAAACATTGCATGACACGGCGGTTTTTTCTTTCTCTCAATTGAAAACAAAACGACAAAGAGCGTCGACCTTTTAAATATTGATATCAGAAGACTGGAAACTTGGGAAATATTTTTGCGATTTAATTTGAAAACATGATAGCGAATAAAATAAAATGGGATTTAACGCCCTACTTTTATGCTCCGGCTGGGCTAATGAAGACGGACATACGTAAAAACAGTGCTGTGAGGGAATATTTCCTGGACAACGGCGCTAAGGCCTACTCTTATATCGAATCACAACTGCCTGGAGATCTTTTACATACCCATTAATGAGTACACAGGGCCTACGATTTTCATAACAACCGAAGGACCAGACAGCTGCCCTTGTCAGGCCCTCCGTCCTCTACTACTCACAAGGGGAAACCCGATGAACTCTCTCGGCCAACACCGGGAGCGAGCCTGCGACCTCCAGGTAAAGAGCTCGCGTCCCACCCACTTTGCCGCCGTGGATCCCCTACAGCGAATAAACCATGATAAAGGTTGCAAACATCTCTGGGCACGTAGAAAAATGACTTGGCAGCTGTAAATGGGTGATCGAGGTGTGGACAGAAACGCCGCTGTCTCAGAATGATGTTTATGTACCACTAAGCTATTATGCTTATTTATGTCTTTCACTATTAAAGATACATTATGGGAGATTAGATAAAGAGTTGGCAGTTCTCACTACAATAGTTAAAAACTAGATAATTTAAAGCAAGACAAATTGATCCACAATGAATCAAGAATAATGCGATTGAAATTTCCCCATAGCCTCGATCATCATTACTAAAGTCAGTACGATAGAAAGCATAGTCTCGATTATCCATTTTTTGATTTAATTATCAATCAGCGTAAAGCAGGATTTGGGATTCCCATCCAGTTAATATCGAGAGTTCTTTATGGTCTGGATAAGTTGATTAACATCTAATTAATAGTTTAGGTAAAATTTGGCCGAAAGCAAGACATGTAATAGGCAGGTTTAGGTTTTGCATAATGCATGTTTAAGATAAAAATTATTGAAGCAGGATATGTATGTATTGACTATTCAACAGTCACATTGTTTGACATTGTTCAAATCAATTTCTTTTACAATGCAAGATTTGAAAAAAAAAGGTCGCAGTGAAGGTGTCGCTTGTGCGGCAGGTGTTAGCATATTATTGTTTTAAAATGCTGGATTTGAATAAATCGTAGTGATGGGGTCGTTTTTGTGCAGCAGATTACGTTCACACTAATGGCTCAACTCTAAACATGACACATTCCCTTGTTATTGAATTATGTTGAAATTCAGCTTGTTGGCATCGATTATGATTTAAAGGCGGATAAGAAACCGTATATAACTGTTACCTAGTTTCGTCTCACAGCGACTCAAATCTCGGGCAGTTGGGGAAATATGTTCATTAGCATTCTTCTGAGATTAACCCAGACAGTGCATCATTATCAATAATTCAAATCATGAACAATATCATCCCCAGACAGTGAATTAATCTATAGAAATTACACACACTTGTTCATATGTGGTCTTTCTCGATTATATTAAAGAATGTGATATGTGTTGTCTCATTTAAATCTATAAGGTAACGGTGGCTAACATTTACTAAAAAGATCTGTATTCGTGTTGCTGGGAGGAGCACAGGAAGCTCTGGTTCAATACAACCAACGAAATATGATGTCGCCGCCCTTCTGGTTTGATAATGCAGGTTTAGTTTTAGAGGTAGAACCATCAATGTTTGATCTGCATGACAGAGCCATTTAGAGAGGATATTAAACCAAAATATTTGTTACGGAACAAAAAAACAACATACTAGAACTAGTAATTCTTAATGTACATTGAATCTGGTTACACCAGAGAAGTACAAAGTAGATCCCATGCCATGGAAATATGTGACAATCGGCTAAGCCTTATAGCAGTTTCCGGTTTTCCGAGATAAAAACTACAAATTACTTGGACAAATGATTCAGGATGAGATTTTGGTGTGGTTGAATTAACTAATTCCAATAAACTTAACATCAAAAGTCAATTTACGAGTCCCATAAATTGTATTAGTAGTTGTCAGTGGGCTTATTGAACGTTCGCCAATAAAACCTTCCTATTAGATGCAATCTGGTTAAAATGCAGTTCTATATTTCGTTTCGTTTTAATACGTCCACATTTTCATGTGGACGTATTATGTCGTCGCCCCTGTCCGTCCTTCCGTCCACAATTGTTTGTGGACCCTCTACAGGTCACAATTCTTACCCGATTTTGATGTAACTTGAAATATAGGTTTATCCCCATAAGATCTCGGCTGCTTTCGATATTGACATGTATCGGATCAAAACTTCAGTGATTATATGGCCCCTGATTGTACGAAAAATCACGTTTTTAGCTTGTGGACCCTATAGGGGTCTCAATTTTGAACCGATTTTGATGAAACTTGACATGGGTGTTTATAACCCGAAGATCTTAGGTGCTTTCGATATTTGCGCCTATCGGAACGTAATTTCCTGAATTATGGCCCCTGGTTGTCCGAAAAATCGCCCATGTTAGTTTGTGGTCCCTCTGGAGGTCACAATTATTATCCGATTTTAAAAACCGTTTGATTATATCACTGTTACACCCTAAGAAAGGTTGAGTTCGAATTTCAGAAAAATCGGACCAAAATTGCCATTCAAAATGGCCGCCGTTTGTACGCGAAAACTGTTAAAAAATGGTATATCAAGGTTGTGGACCCTGTAGAGGTCACAATTTTAATTCGATTTTAATGAAACTTAAAATAGATGGTTTAACCCACAGATCTTGGTACCTTTCGATAATTGCGCATATCAGATCGTAACTTCCTGAATTATGGCCCCTGATTATACCAAAATCGCCTTTGTTTAGCTTTTGGTCCCTCTGGAGGTCACAATTATTATCCGATTTGAAAAACCGTTCGATTATATCACCGTTACACCCTAAGGAAGGTTGAGTTCGAATTTCGGGAAAATCGTACCAAAATTGCCATACAAAATGGCCACCGTTTGTACGCGAATACTGTTAAAAAATGGTATATCAAGGTTGTGGACATTGTAGAGGTCACAATTTTAATTTGATTTTGATGAAACTTGAAATGCATGTTTATAAGCCAAAGATCTTGATTCTTTTCGAATTTTGCCAGCTTACTATCTTTATACTTTCGGTACCCTCAACTAAATGAAGATCTCGTCAAGGGACTTGCCTGCGGCTTTTGACACTTCGACATCAGCTTTATAATCCACTAATCAGTGCTGATGTTTCTGCTGGGATACCCACAGTTCCATGCACCGCACGTCAAAAATTCGCCGTAACAGACCGTTTCATTGGCTAATCCCTCACAATCAGAGCGCGGGATATATAACAACTCTTTCAGCTCTTAGTGTAGTAAAGACAATTTTGAAATTTTGAACGAAATTTTCCACATTAAAAAAACGAAACTAAATGATAAGATCTGTGTTTTAATCAGATCGTATTAGATGAATCTAAGGTTATTTTCAAAATGAAACCATTCAAAATTTATTTACTTTATTTTTTTATTTTTTTTAGGCTGCTCTTTATTACAAATATGGTAAATTAAAACATTGCGTAACTTAAATACCAGTATAAACATTTCGACAATACTTTATCTTTGATTAAAAGGAGAGTTATTTTCATCAAATACATAATATGTTTAATATCCAAGATTAAAGAGAAAGAGAGATGGCGAACTGTTTCATCTCGTCGTGCTGAGTTTCACTGATTATTCATTATAATAGAATCTAGACAAAAAACGAGAGACAGTGATTCTAGTGTTTCATCTGTTTTATGGCTTCTTTTTATACTCCCACATTTAATTAAGTAGGCATATGATGGAGTTATTGCCCCTGTCACAGAAACCGTGACCGTTAATATATATAAAACCAGCAACTGGAAGAAATGTATTTATTACCATACTAACATCAAATATTTCCAGATATTTCAACAGAACCTTTTCTTTACAATCTACAAATTTTTAACATTGCGTCATAATTTGCAAGATGGCGAATATGTGGGAGCTAATGTGTGGGCAATACATCCGCTCTCATAACGTTAAGGCGGCCACAGATCGACCTTACGACGCGACTCAATTGGTCGTCGACTGGTTTCCGTCGCCGATTCTAGTCGATCTGAGTCTAGCTACGACCGTCGTGCGACAGTTTTTCACGATCGGCGACTGAGTCGCAGGAGTTGAACATGTTCTACTCTACGACGCGACGGAACCAGTCGCCGACTCGTCATCGTCGATGCGTGCGTTTCTACGATCGGTTGCCGACTGCGCTATAAATTTTAGCCAATCAGAGCGGCAAATGAAAAATCAACATGGCGACCTCATGTTCCAAATTCTTTTTTTTTTTTTTTTGCTTCTCTTCTAAGCCTAGAGAAACGACCAGCAAGACGGCCGTAGCTTCCTGTCTGCGTTTTTATACGCCCACATTGAAATGTGGTCGTATATTGGCGTCGCCCGGTCCGTACGTACGTACGTCCGTCCGTCGTCCACAATTTCTTGTGAACACTCTACATTTATCACCTGATTGTTTTGAAATTGATATATATTGTTTAAGGTCATGAGACGAAGAAGCCTATTGATTTTCAGCGGTTTCCGATAATTACTGTACGAGTTATGGCCCTTGATCACTTCAAAAAATCTTGTGGGCGTTCTAGAGACTAAAGTTAATAACCGTTTGACTTTAAATTTATACACAGTGTTTAAGGTCATGAGACGAAAAAGCCTATTGATTTTCAGCGATATCCGATAATTACTGTCAGAGTTATGGCCCTTGATCACTTCAAAAAAGGCTCTAGAGGCTAAAAGTAATAACCGATTGAATTCAAATTTATACACAGTGTTTGAGGTCATGAGACGAAGATGCCTTTTGATTTTTATAGATTTCCGATAATTACTGTCAGAGTTATGGCCCTTGATAACTTCAAATAATCTTGTGGACGCTCTGGAGGCTGAAGTTAATATCCGATTAACTTTAAATTTATACACAGTGTTAAAGGTCATGAGGCGTAAAAGCCTATCAGCGATATCCGATAATTACCGCCAGAGTTATGGCCCTTGATCACTTCAACAAATCTTGTGGATGATCTAGAGGCCAAAGTTAATATCCGATTGACTTAAAATTTATACACAGTGTTTAAGGTCATGAGATGACGACGCCTATTAATTTTCACCAATTTCTGATAATTACCACCAGAGTTATGGCCCTTGATCACTTTGAAATATCTTGTGAACGCCATAGAGGCTAAAGTTAATATCCGATTGACTTGGAATTTATACACAGTGTTGAAGCTCATGAGACGAAGAATCCTATTGATTTTCAGCGATTTCCTAAAATTACTTTTATGGCCCTTGATCACTTCAAAAATTCTTGTGGACACTATTAGAAGCTAAAGTTTACATCCGATTCACTTTAGATTGAAACACAAAGTGTAAGGACTTGCTTGCGACGAACAATTATATAGATTTTTGATGAATTTTGATAACTTGAACAGCTAAATCCATGATATTAAATGTTTCATATACTAATCGATAGCATGGAGGAGAACTTTATCAAAGCGAAACAAATTGTAATGATTTTCTGATAATTACTTTATGAGTTGTTACTCTTAATCAAATTTTAGTGTATTATAAATGTTTCATTACCGAAAAAAGTTAAAATATGCGACAACTCTTGTTGACTGCCCGGACGATTTAGCTGCTGTGGGCGTATGTTTCGTTGCCTGGCAACCTATCTTTGTATCATACTGATATAAGGCCTTTGTTGATAAATCTAAAAATTATGAACATAAATCATATCAAATAGAATCATAAACAAAAATTTGAATCCCTCGAGCTAATGTAAATTGCTTTCTCACTATAGATGGAGAGATTATGGAATGATAAGGCACATTTGTATTTTTATTGGGGAAATTTGTGTGCGCGTACCTGTATTCTGTGTGGCGTCATTTTGAACGAGTCACATGATCTATTCGTGAAGACGCCACAAGTCGGTGTATCGGTGTCGATGTGAGCACGCTCGCGTACAATCGTATGACCGATAGCAACTGGTCTGCGATCATTGCTGAATTCGATCTGAGTGCAATCTACGATGTCGCCGACAGTTGAGTCGCGTCGCAAGGCCGATCTGGGCCCGCCTATAAGGCGGCCACAGATCGACCTTACGACGCGACTCAACTGGTCGCCGACTGGTTTTCCGGCGGATTCCGGCGGATTCCGCCGATCGTTGCACGATTTCCGTCACCGATTCAAGTCGATCTGAGTCTAGCTATGATCGCCGACCAGCTGCTTTCGGTCGTACGATTGAACGCGAGCGCGCTCACATCGACACCGATACACCGACTTGTGGCGTCCTCACGAATAGATCATGTGACTCATTCAAAAAGGCGCCACACAGAATGCAGGTACGCGCACACAAATTTTCCCCGTAAATATACAATATATGCCTAATTAGTCCATAATCTCTCCATCTAATTAGCGAAACTATTTTGAGAAAGTAATTTAAATTATCTCCATGTCAAATACGCTCACACTAGGGCTCGAAGCCACAGCCGCAAGCCAGAGGTGACCGGCTGGCTAGCGCGGCACTCTAGACCACTAGGCCATCCCACACCACCCCCATTGCAAAGGGAAATTTCGTGACTTTCGAATGATATAAATTATAGGCGTTTACTATGAATACTTTTTCGCGTATGACGTGATGAATTTATCGATCGCCGGCGATCGATTTTAAGGGGAGAGGAGCTTATGTGCAATAAATAAGCGTTTCTCTTTCCTAATGAAACTTTTATTACATACGAATAAATATGATTTTGACAGAAAAATGTACTGAAATTAGACTCTACTACAATCCATTTTTTCTATATTTTTAAGAAGGAATTATCCGAATAGGCCTACCCCTAATAATGAGGCATTTAATCCAAGAATATCACAATAATAAAATGTTATACTATAAGCGGGATTCGAACCAAACCACGCAGTAACGCGACGAGCTTTCGTGTTTTAATAGTTTAACTTGCGTTTTTAACTGCTGCTTACCAGATTTATTGAGCTTTTTAGCCATTTCATCTATTGCCTTTCTTTTTTTGTCCCTATCGGAGTACTCTTTTGATGATATTTTATAGATGCATCAGGCATGGCCTCTTTTACCACATAACAATCAGGCTTTCTTCTTCTTCGGTCGTCCACGAGGTCGCCATTTTGATTTTTCATTCGCCGCTCTGATTGGCTAAAATTTATAGCGCAGTCGGCAACCGATCGTAGAAACGCACGCATCGACGATGACGAGTCGGCGACTGGTTCCGTTGCGTCGTAGAAGTAGAACATGTTCAACTCCTGCGACTCAGTCGCCGATCGTGAAAACTGTCGCACGACGGTCGTAGCTAGACTCAGATGGACTAGAATCGGCGACGGAAATCGTGCGACGATCGGCGGCAGTCGCCGGAAAACCAGTCGGCGACCAGTTGAGTCGCGTCGTAAGGTCGATCTGTGGCCGCCTTTAGTGTCAAATCGCTCGTCATCATTACACCGAAGTACCACGTATCTGCCCAGGATGTAGTATTGTCGACATGAAGTCGTTGTGGGTGGAGATAATAAAATAAAAACCAAAAACGGACAATCCAAACCATTAGACAAAAATTCGAAGTCCTAAAAAACGGTATAGACAAAATAGTGTAATCAGCATATGGACTGTTCACGGTGTACAAAAAACACGAACAACAGTGGTATCAGGTGACCGGAATGGTAACTTTCATTTCTCCAAGCAGCGATAAATGATCTTGTTGGACGAAAATCACTTACCAGAATAACACTCTAATAAAACGGTACATGATAAGGGGTCACTTCAAAAACATTTGCCCGAAAACACATGCTTCGTGAAACTTAGTTGAGCCTGGAGCACTTTGAACAGTTAAGACAACTATATAGTTGTATGGTCATCTGTTTCAGGATTGGTAGTGACGAGTTTATGGGAAGTGTTGCTCTGGGTCCAAAATATAATGGCCTAGGACGTGAACATTGGTATGAAATGTTGGAGAGCCCTAGAAAACCCGTAGCACAATGGTATCAACTTCAAGAACATTCATCATTCCCAATGCCTATAACACCCAATGGTAAATGTTGCTTAAGACACCGACAGTCAACCGAAGATTCTAGTGACTTCAATGGCATACATTGATGAGGTTTTCAACAATTTGTTATTTTCTATTTTTCTATTATATACATATATTGTATGGTTGTGTTGCACGCCAGCATTTGATGTTTGATGCCTTTTTACTAAAGTAAAAATGTCTCTGGTCTAGAAATCCCCACCCCCTCCAAAACATTTGATACATTAAATATTACATTATCATTGCATTGTAAAGTTCACATCAAGATATCATAATATTTTAGATTTTCAAGTTAAATGTGTATATGGTGTGTAAAATGTATGACACATTTGTTAATCGGACGTTCACACCCGTTTATTTAAAATTATACCACCATTTCATTGGGTTTTATCCTTTGGTTCTGTACTCCCTTTTAACTTGACCTAAGCACATTTCTTTAAAAAGACAGCTTCAAACTCCTCCATATTGCCATAATTACATCTTCTGACGCAACATATAACAATCTGAGCTTTTAACACACCATGTGATAGAGTAAGATTCGCCGTAAGACAGTTTGATGCAGGTTGTGATTGGTCTATCTTTCAATCAAAAGCTGTGGCACGGAAAAATTCCCGCGAAAGACATCAATTATCCACAGAGATTTTACTGATTGCTTGTCTGCTGTAATCACGGATGCTTTTCTTAGCCATGTATTTATAAAAAATGACCAACTGAAAAAACAGAACGAAACAAACATATTTTCCTTACAGTCGTCCCTGTTTCCCATAATAGAGAGGTTCGGGTGCATTCAGATAACGAAAACGAGATGAGGCCGTCGAGAACTGATGTCGTAGCATGCAAAGGGGATATTTCCATGTTCTCAGAGTGGATTTGGACCTCTCTATTACAGGACAATATTGGTGCCAGTCATTATCACATATGTGATAGAACTGGTTAAACACGTTCCAAATATTATTTTATCACAGACATCATTGCTACGATAGATGCGTAACCAATGCTTCAACAATCGGAAGTGACGAAAGCCAAAGGGAAACACGAGTTCTCTTTATTTAAAATACAGATGTGACGTCATCCTTTGATGTTGGCGTACCATTATCTCAAATAATGTACGGGCAACTTGCCAATAGTACATTATTTCAATATTAGACTGGCATGCCGTTTTTCACTGCAAACGCACGTGCGGAGTGTGACCGAGTGTGTGCGGAGTGTGACCGAGTGTCTGAATTTTAAGTAGTTTAATCGTCTCTGGCTTAGACATTGCGTAATATATTGTAAAAACACTCGGACCTACGGTCCTCTTGTTGTTACAATATATTACTTAATGTCTCGCCCTCGACCATTAAACCACACATATAACTGACTGAAGTGACGCAGGATAACAGATATATGTGCAAATTTCTTCTCACTAATAATTTGTTCGAAGACAAAAAGTTGTTTTATGAGACTGTAAGAGTATATCTGGCAATTCGTAAAAGTAATTGAATGTCTGTGATAAAATAATATTTGGAATGTGTTTAACTAGTTCTATTGCATATATGTTATAATGACTGGCACCAATATTGTCGTTTAACCTCTTCAACAGGAGAAACAATGGTCACATATCATCAGTTGCTGACTTTGGTGTACATTTTTATACGCCCATATTGAAATTAGGTCACATATCTTGTCGTCATCCCCGCCCGTTGGTCTGTCGTTGGCAATTACCCATAGACGCTCTAGAGGCCAAAGATAACATCCCATTTTAAAGACATGAGTTATACTTAATACACGTTTATGAATGACATTTTAAAGATTTACGATAACCTGAACAGCTAAATTAGTCTTATAACACATTACACGTTAACATCGGGAAATAGAGACCAAACCTATTTCTGAAAATTACTCAATGGGGTGTCACCCTTATCAATATTTGGTCTTTTGTAAATGCTTCCATTGCCGTCAAAAGGGAAAAAATGCGACAAACCATGTGGAGTGCTGGGTTGTTGTGGGAGTATGTTTCCTTGCCTGGCAATCTATCTTTTATTTTGGATGCATCCACGACATGGGTTTGTTTAAGAGGCTATGGTCGTTACATATGAATTATTGCCTGTATTTACTGATATTTCTACATTCGTGCTTTTTTCACATTTTCAACTTATTTTTTATACATCTATTTTTGATTAATGGTGTGTATGTATCATATTTAATATTTCTCATTGTTGTGTTCGAGTTTTTAACCAGCATTACACCATTTTCTAATCATATGAATGAATTTCATAAATTAAAAAAGGAAAATTATCAATTTTGTAGACAGTAATACAAATCAATTGTATACGCCTGCTTGTTACTCTACAAAGTTCAGTTGGTGATCAATTTTCACAAAATCATGAATGGAATGAGTTTACTTCTGTAGAGTAGATAGTATTACTGGTTCGTGACAAAATGTTATAATATATATGTGCCCACCACAGAAGGTGGTAGTTAAATCGACAAAGTTTAGTTGGTGATCAATTTTCAGGGATAATTATTGTCGGGGTGATTTTGGTTCCTGTTGATCTTTAGCAATCTTTAGGGTTATTGTACCTTTCTGGGTGATTATGTGATCAAAGAATATAATGAAACTATTGAAACGGATATTAACCCCAGAGAGTACAATTCTCAACCAATTTTCAAATAAATTTCAGAAACGGTTAGTAATAGGGTAAAAATAGATTAAGGATTTAAGCTGTTTTGCAAAGACAGTTCCAGATTTATTGCTCCAGATATTCCGTTGGTCTACCAAATTTCGCAATATCACTCCATAATTCAGAGTTTTTGACATGACACTTATCGACATTTAGAGTCGTGCATTCATGATTCCCCACGCTATCGCCCCTGCCAAAGAAACCTTGTAATCTTCAGATCAGGTGGTGTTTTTTCAATCATGGTAGGATTGTTTATCAGGTCGTAACTATAGACCCTATAGAAATTCATAGTAATGCGTCATTTAATGTCGAGGTTATTGAAATTGTCACCAAGCTTGTCATTGTTCTACATGTCGAAATTTCATACAGAGTTATTGTCCTTGCCATCCAAACCTATTCAGTAACCCAAATCAGAGTTCTTAGATTTTTGTTTTTAACTGACTTGTTGAGACTCAATATTAAATTGTTTTCAAAATATTCAGACTCAAAAGGGGTACAACTTATACGAAAAGATTGCATGCTTAAGCTTATGGTGTACCGTCGCCCGACAATCTCTGATTTTATTATAAACAGTATTTTGTCTTGGAAAGTGAGCTGAAGGGCGTATTTAAAAGCATTAAAATTACATCCTGTCTTAACCCAGATTGCGATCGCTTGTGTTGCTGATGGCTATTCACGTCAATGTCAGAATCGGCACTTCTCTCTGTGTCTTATTGTCTTCCGCTAGAACAATCTCAGAATTAGAGAACTGTTCAGTTATTACCATCCTGACAATAATTTGTTTAGGACGCAGTATGTAATGAATCCAAGTATACTGGGTCGAGGTTAATCCTAACCAATGTATTTAGAGTTAGGGTCCGGGCAGCGTTCAACAATTTTTTGGGAAACAATAAGTGCCTGGAAGCTTCAGTGAGCTATTATTAGGGTGAGGTCATAAATGTTTCAAACGTATTTACGAGGTAATCCTTAATTATTTATAAACATTGGATATAAACACCATCTAAAGGAAGGTCAAGTAAACTAGTCCCATGTATTATATATTTAAAATTAATTCCAAGAAAAAAAATAGAAGTGCTACATTGTTAAAGCTAATATACGTCTTTATGGTGTCCATTACCATCTAAAAAAATATGTGTATATATGCCTAATCTACTTCTTTATGGTGTACATTTCCTGTGATTTTTATGATTATTATACTGTTTTAATATTATTATAAATATCTATTTTATGTAAGAAAATTGTAACAACGTGTATATTTATTAATATGGATGTCATCTTTACTTTAAGCTTCCATAATAAAATTATAAGTGTTGGAAAATACCATAATATGGAGTAAGCTTATTTATCCTTTATTATTTTTAATGGAAACCTTACTTTTGAAAATACTCAAATAATTATCTTAGACAGTGCGAGCCATTGTTTTTAGTGGCCTCTGGGTTCGCTGGCGGACAGATAGAGATGGCTGATATTAAACTTAAAATTGTTATAAATCACGGGAACGACAGTGGATCAGTGAGTAAGACGTTGGCTCACTAAACTAGTGGTCCCGTGTTCGATCCTTGCAGTTGCCGAGAAAGTTCATCGAGTTTTTCCGACGTGGCTCGCGCTTCGGGCAGGACAAGGGACTGGAAAGGGACAAATTATTGTCGTTCGGATGGGACGAAAATCCGTTGCCGCGTGTACACCTAAAAGATTCTTTGGCAGTTGAAATTCGACATAAGAGTAGAACGTAGTATCGCTGTAATGGGCAAATTTCCTCACTCATAGCACACTGTATGCCCAGTTGGGGCAGAAAGTAGGACCTTTAACCCCATTTTATTTCATTTGAGTTATACATCACTAAAATGTGTATCGACAACGCTAATTTCAATCCGTGTAGCATAACCAGGGAGACTGCTAGGTGCAATCTCGATCGGTGCTATTGTAAAAAATAACAAAAAAAATCTATTCTATTTTCCCCCGCTATGTAACTAGGCGGTAACAGAAAATGTCGAAATGTTGCCGCATACAGCGACGTGCGCCACCTTCGACTTATGGGTTTTTACATAGCTAAGCCAGTTCCCCATCCCATGGTGGAATTTCATTTCCTTTTGCTACTTGCTGACTTACCAGAGACATCACTTTCTAAGAGGTAATGTAGCGGCAGTAACTAATCAACTGTTAATGCTATAGGTAATTAACTGTTGCTTCGTGTATATGAAATTCAGTGTCTTAAGGAAATCGTCTCTCTGGGCAATGTTTCTGTTTATTTAATACATACGAATATAAAATCCCCTACTTGTTTCCGGCTACTGTGGATTCCATCGTAAGTTACAGTGGACCTTCAGCCTATGCTAGGATTGTGGATAAAGAATTTTCTGATAGAAAATTTCCAATATAAATCCGGAGTTTTAGATTCTTTATATTTTAATTTTAAAGCTTGCGGATGTGATTGAGACAAGTCTGGTATTTATATGTATACTTATCATTATATTTATTGATTTATTTATTGATTTAAATATGTATTGATCTTTCTGAGATCTTGGTTTGATTGTTCACTGGAACCAAGACAATAGTCTATTATGTTCATAATCATGAAAGGACAAAATTTGTCGATAATTACTGAAAAGTAGAAACCCAATATATATTATAATTACATTCCTTATCTCTCAAAGGCCCAATCTCGATTATAATTTGTAGAATGAAACTGCTTAATTTGGTGTTAAAAGCCTTTAGGGACGAGCAACTAACTCAATATACGTGATACTTCTTTTTGATAAAATAAATGTATAGGTTAAATTTACCTTTCGTGGGTCGGTCATGCACTGTATAGAACTCTAAAAGAATGGCCTTTAATTTTCAGGTCACCCAACGAAATGAAATGAAATGTGGTTTAACGTCCTATTGTTCTGTTCGTATTTGCGCAAATTAAGACGGGCATAGGCCATACAGGGTGCAATGAGGGTAATTTTGCCCAGACAGCGGCACTACGTCCTACTCTTATATCGAATTCCAACTGTCAATATGTACACGCGACCTTGGTTTTTTCCCATAAAAATGACCAGACAGCTGTCCTTGCCAGGCCCTCCGTCCTGCATCACTTACAAGGGGGAACCACGCCGGAAAAGGTGGATGAACTTTCTCGGCAAATGCAGGGATCGAACACCCGACCTCCAGGCTAGCTAGCCAGCGTCTTACCCACTTCATCTCCAAGTCAAATCATTTCTACCACTACAATAACTACAACGTATTGTTGTCTAGCATTACGGTGGTGTTTTTTTGTTGGAAAAAATATTGAAAATTAAAAACGTTATGGCATTTAGAAGATCGCGAATCGGACACACTAAATTACATCATTTTATTAAAAAAAAAAGCAAAATAACTGACCGAGGCTAATATCTAAGAAACTATAAAAGGTAGATCTATGAAACTTGCAGTAATTGAAGATGAACCTGGTCGAATCAAATTATCACGAGACAGTTCAGTTATATAGTGTATGTGATACAGACTCTCAAAGTTGCGACCGGGACCATATTCGTGCAAGGTCACATCAAAAAATGACATAACGGTTATTAACCAACCACGTAGATATCCCAGAACTTTGAAATCTGTACCTAATCTGTTTCTTGTTGTCATGAATACACACAGAATGTTTCGATATTGTTATCTTGTTAACCTATTTGGTGACAGCTTCTTTTAATGATGTTTTGGACCAGGTCAAGGTCGAATACGGGAGCCACGGTCCTGTATAGATGGTTACAGGTTAATAATAAATAAAACACATTATCATATACAGTGTTAATTTTGTAGGTGGGCAGCTAATCAGATGTCAAAGAATAGCTGTTTCAGAAACGGAAAACAACAATTACTATATGACCAATAACATGTATTTATTTCAATTAACATAAGCAATAGCACTTAAAATCTACAAAAAAAAATAATAAAATATCCCTGACCTTGGTTATAAAATCATTTTTAAACAAAGATCAACAACATAATACAAAGGTATAAAATTGTGTACGAAGCTCAACTATATCAATCTTAACGGAAGTTGGGAATTCAAATTCGTTCTGAAAAATACAAACTCATTCTAATTACACAGGATGTTCATTTATTAAAAACTAATAAATAGATATATTATGAGCAAATTAACAAAACTTTTTGGCACTCATATCTTATATATTAGACATATAAATAATTAAAGGGTATGATACATTATCAAAGAACCAAAACCCCACCCTTCCCCGCTACAAATGGAAACATAATTATTAAGAAAGCAAATATCTACTTACAATCAATGAGCAACAATATTATTTTTTTTTTAAAATTGCATACCATGATAAAAAAATATATATATGCTAAAGGGCAAACATTGTAAATTTAGGAGCTCATTACATATATTTGTAGCCAGAGAAGCACTGTATTTAACCATTATAATAATAATTTAGATAAATGTACCCTTTCTGGGATTTGTAAACTTTGGTAATCAGTTGGAGAATCTGTATATTTAAAACTTGTGCATGGAGTGAAGTGGTCTAAAATCTTGGTGCTCCTGTTTTGTACAAATAAAATACAACCATGTGTAATACGAACAATCCAATATATTGTCATTCCTCTTTAGATTATTGTTATTTCTAGTAGAGATTGAAATACGTCCTTGGAATATATTTTTCAAAAAAATAATTTTTAACCAGTAATATGAGATTATAAATATTGATATCGACATTATGCAAAAATTATTTTAATTCTTTAAACTTACTTGCATAAATAGGAATGAAAAGGTTATAGACGAAAATGTCCACTGTGGTCTGGTCCCGATATGGACATACAAAGAGATGTCTTTCCCTGACGCCTCCCTGGTTCTGCTTTTCTGCCGAATTGCTGATTCCTACGGGGGATATTGACTTAACAAACGGTCAGAGTAGTTAACGAAATGGGTCTTTAAAATATACCCAAATCTTGAGCGCCGAGGGCCTTTTTCGAAAATTTCTATTAACTTCCAAAATTCAATAAACAAAAAAATATCAGAAAATCTTACCTACGCTTCATAAACTTCCATTCGACACCAAGTTCGTCCACTTTTGTCTATAGAAAATATCATGTGGTCAATGTTTGACATTTTGAATTTTCACGAGAAGGCGTAACACGACGTTTACTTTTCTCTGTCAGCTTTTTGTAATGTCTAAAACGAGTACACCCAGCACCCTATTTGAATAGCCCAGTGTGTGTAGAACTGTGGGATGTTAAAACCGATTGTATTTGGCCCTAAATCAATACTCAAGAGGGGTGCTCGATTGTCGGTCCGGGGCGTCCTGGACTGACAGAATTGCAATTATCAAGTGATATGGAATCCAGCCCCGTCACAGTTCTGTCAGTCCCGACAGCTGAAGTGTTGTAAGTAGAATTCGTCTAAAAAAAACTTTTCTGTTGGACATTATATGATGGGGGGGGGGGGCATTGGACCGGCCATGGAGCAATGGTGATCATGTCGTTTGTGGCCGCCAGGCATCACTGGAATCTGAAATGGGCTGGTATAATAGACTTTCTTGGTCGGGTGTGCTGGGTATGAGCCGGAATTCGGAATGCTGTAACGGGAATTCCGAATTCAAAATCCAAATATTTCATCGGATTAACCGGACACTGACCCGCACTGACAGATTATAATCAAATATGCCACCAAATCACATATTAAGGTTCATTTTTCAAGTTTTCGAGGTCAGTAAAAGGGATCGCCGCCGCGACACGAGAGCCCGGACCGGTTCCCGGCCCCTACCCGCCCCTGGTAACAAAATATATGTTTCATGATTGGTTGGCTGTATTCCTAAATTCTCCTCTTCAGTCGATTAATACTATTTTTGGAATGGGGAGAAATGATTTCCGGAAAGTTCCATCGAGTAACCCCAATGAAAGTGATTTTCAATATTCCACCAGGTTGTTGTTCAGACTGGATGAAAGAAAAAGGTCCGCCCGTGTGCACAATGGTGTACACGTCAAAGGACCCTTGATGGTTGATAAGAATTATAGACGGAAACAGAAAAAAATAGTGGGTTCACAAGACATTCAACCCTACTCCATTCCACAGTTTATGAGTATATACAATTTTAAGTTGTTCAAGGGAGGTAACTACAAATGTCTTGTTTTGGAAAATCGGGATTCAGGCTAGTAATCTCTTTTCGTTTTCTCCAATGTTTAATCCATGTCATTCCCTTTTTGATCACGAAGTACGTAACATGTTGCTATCATCTGAAAAGTATATTGAAAGAGGTTAACCATCTTAATTTAATTGTTGTGGTTTGCTTGGTTCATGTCCGTTTGCCTCCTAATATTCCTAACGGAAAATGTCCATCCAAACACACTTCTTCGATTCTAGGCCAAAAAGTCAACAAAAATTGTTATACGAAATATGGAAAATCTCACTGCAAACACAAACATACTGTCCTCTGAATTCAGTATGTTACATAAATACCAGGGGTCAGTTTCACGAATTTTTAACTAAGATAAAATCCAAATTTTAGTAATATGATTGGATAATATTAGATTGATTTTAGTGCTTAGCCAAACAAAATTGAAGTATACTAAAATTAAGATATTATCTAAGTTAAGATTTTGAGAAATATGTCCCAGAGGGTGCATTCTAACTTCACTTGTGACCTAGCCATAATTTGTCTTTGTTTAAAGAGACAATAATACTCTGGCTGGCTTGACAGGTCCAGAAAAAAATAGCCTTATTCTAACTTCGAGATGTTGTGTAAATTATTAATTACATCCTATTTAACTTGTTCAGAGGGTTCGAAAATATGTTTAAATTCAAGTTACATTTGAAAGTGTTTACGAAAGGCCTTTCATTATCATACAGTCGAATTTTTTCAGTTAGGTGTGTTAAGATGACATTTTTATCATCAATTAATTGAAATATTGTAAAATAGTACAATTTGTTGATCAGAATAAAGTTTGGGACATATTATTCAGTTACAACAAGAATGGCATTGAGGCTTTCAGCTGTATACATACATACATGTAAAATAGTACAATTTGTTGATCAGAATAAAGTTTGGGACATATTATTCAGTTACAACAAGAATGGCATTGAGGCTTGCAGCTGTATACATACACTGGTTTCTAGAAGTTGCTTTAAACCGCCCCCCCCCCCCCTAAAAAAATAAACAGACTAAATGCAACGAACAGTGGTTCAATGTTTAACTGCTCTATACCAAAGGGGAAAATGACTACTTGAATACGCCCATTAGTGTGTTACAAATGAATTTAGCTCTGACAGCATGACAACATAATTATCTTATTTCGTCCTATCCAAATGAATAGACCCTTTTAAATCACACCGAAGTCGAACCAGGGAACAAACTCTGGCTAAATATACCGTTTACAGCTAAAGTTTTTTTTTTTTAAGGTTCCTGAATTTCGAGTAAGAGAATGTCTTGTTGGCTGCCTTTTATTTTTTTTTATATATATATAAACAATATTTATTCAGATAACTTTTATTTTCTGCCTTATAAAACCTCAGTAACTTTTGTCATTACAAGTTCACGTGACGGTTTTTTTTTGAACAGTCATTGCACTTGCACACTTATGTATTGCTTGGCCTTCTGTGTCGCTTTAAAATTGATATAAAGCGAAGGTCTTTACAAAATTAACAGTATTCACTGCATCAAATACAGTGCATTGTATACCTCCTAGTAAAGATGAAAGTTGTGTTTGGTGTATAGAGTAGAAAACCACAGGAACGTTACTACGTTTTTTCAATGTAAAGAAAAACATCTATATACAGCCAAATAAGATTAAATCGGTCACGCCTGCCAACCACGAGATGGTGTGTGTGACGATGTGCGCAGAATGGAGTAATCGTAAACAACAAGAAGGTTAAATCTAAAGCTATAAAAACACATAGTTGTAATATTGGTCAATAGTTTCAAGTGGTTGATGACCTGATTTGAAGGGATGTTATTCAACAGGAACGAATATTATTGGCTAGTATATAGATCGTGTAACGCCCTTAAAGTGAAATTTCCCGCCAAAAATCTGGTGAATGAGAAAAGTGACAAATTAGGTAAGGCCGGGGTACTTAATATGTGGCTGCTTATAATGTGACATTGACCTAATTCAACCCAAACCACGCTTAATATATTTGTCGTGTAGTAAACAAACACACACAAAACACCCGAAATATCTTTCAATCGAAACCTTGACGGTCATAGCCTTCAAATTGTTTATGAGTTGCACAAAAAGGCTGTATAGCGTGTACACTGCACAATATATGACGTAAATGAACTTGTATAAGAAATGACATACTAGGTGTTGTGGTCTGAATAAAAACAAGCCAACAGTGAGGCTGATTTCCCCCGCCGAAATCCCAAAATAATAAGATGACACATATTAATTAATCGAACATTTGTTTTTTTCAAAATATTAGCTTTAGCTCAAAATATTAATTATTGACTTAGTTAAGACATTCGCCTAATGGGTTATGTTCCAAAGTCTCGACCAATAAAAGTGCTTATCGCTCCTTAGCCAAAGCAGAAAATTTGCAACATTAAACTTAGTCAAGATAAAGATAAAATGAATCTATACTCTGAGTTACATTGCATCAACCAATCAGATTTCTTATCGATCTGCTTACCCTCAGCAGAAAAAGTTGATTAACGAACTTGGTCAGTATATCGGTGTTATAAAGCTAAAGCTATACACCAAGTGTCCTCACTCTCACTTAATCAGAACCTAATAAGCATCAACCAATCAAATTGCTTATCTCTGCTTACCCTAAGCAGAAAATGCTCACCTTCGAACTCCATCAAGGTTTTGCCATAATAAACACCTAGACCAAGTTTGAACATTCTAGCTCAATTAGAACGAGAGTTATTAAGTCCCAAAAAGTGTGACAGACAGACAGACAGACGGACGGACGAACCCATTTTAATAATCCCCTGCTTTCTTCGAAAGGCGGGGGACAAAGAAGGATGTGTAGACAAAACAAATATAATCTTAGTGCATTTTCTGCTGCTATACTGGTAAATGAAGACGGGCATACGCCATACAGTGTGCTATGAGGGTAATTTTGCCCGGGCAGTGGCTCTAACGCCTACTTTAATATCGATTTCAAACTGCAAAGGGGTATTTTGAATTCAAACTGCAAATGGGTCTTTTGCGTGCACGCCAATGTATACACGCGTCCTCGGTATTTCGTCCCGGAAAACATGATGAACCGTCAAAACCCGGACTGCAAAATCATTACTATCCAATACAAAAATATAGAACGTCTTTGAAAACAAGGCATACACAGAATGTTCGCAAACTTGTTCTAATGACTTAAATGTTAAGTCTCGTCTCTTAGACCGGCTCTAACTTATTGCCATATTTTCGTTGAGTAGAACGCTTTCTGCCACCGATGGAGCACCATGTGGCAAACTCTTGCACAAAAGCATGCATGACTGTGTGGTTCACTATGAAAAAACTTGTGATACCCAAGCTGGAAGTAGATACAAATAAACATGCAATTTTCGGCCCTACAATTCAACGTATTCAACCTCACAACTCTTGTATAAATTCCGCCTCAAAATCATAAATATTCGCCAAAACATGTCAGAAAATATATTTTCAAACCTTTTTCGAATCTACACTAAAAAGTCAACAAAAATCGCCAAGCGGAAAGGGAAAAGGGGGAGTACGAAGTAGAAATATTTTGTGAGCTGTGTCAAATTAACCAGTGTGCATGGTTCACACTAGATACAAGAGTTAGAGATGGAGGTGTGGGGCAGGCCCCTATGATCTCCTCCCCGTTAAATAAAGTGTGCTACTTATTTTTCTGAAATGTGTTTATAGTTTGATCAGATATATAACCCCGCTGAACTAAATCAATTATTTGTCTCAATACCAAGAGTTTTTCAACATCCTGGAAAATACATCGTCTTCTTATTTTTTATGTAATAATTTGTTACAATATAGAAATAGATGGACAGTCCACTTTCAAGTAGCTATATTGAAAACACGAATTATTTGTCAATTTAAATCAACATCGATGTTGTGATCATACCGGGAAAAGATGGACTCCCTATATCCAATATTCAAAACAAAATAAACGAAATAAACATAAATCGGGTTCAGCGCCATTTGTAGCAAGGGACTCGAATGACGAGGCTCAACATATTCCACAAGTCATGTCAAACGGTAACCTCATATCTTTATCTGAAGAACATGGGTGATAAATTCTATCGATGTAGACCGGAATAACCAGACTCAAGAGATTGCCATTCGGTTGTGACTTCTAATTCTTATGTATTTCGCCGAACATAACTGATTTGAAATTAGAGTAAAACGGAACGATTAAATGTAAATCAGTTTATAAAGATTCATATTATTACATTATTAATATTATATGAGTAGCGATCCATTTGTATCAATATCTAGGTCCAAAATATTAGCGATTTATTCCCTTAAACATACACGTAAGTCATGTTCTAGAGAGAGAAAGAGAGAGGGGGGAGAGGGAGAGAGAAATGGGGTTTAACGTCCACTTGACATAAACTAGGTCATTTCGGAACTAACATGAATATGGTTTAATTTTATTTCAATAATTCGCTTGTCTTTAGCAGTGGGAGGAAACCGGATGACCCGGAGAAAACCCACGAGGTTGGACAGGCGACCCTACTCCTTTTCACATACAACCGGGATTCGAAACCACGCCATGCAGTTGACTCAATGACAGGCTTTATCATACAGCACGCACGTGCTATCCATTCCACCATCCAACCCCCCCATGGAGTGAGTCTTGTATAATGGTATTTAATAAGGCTGTGATCAGACTATATTCCTGTCGACGCGGGTAAAATCTAACTTTTGTTTTTACATGCTAGGATAATCTAAATGACTTATTTTCATTACAAACATTTTTATACAATATTCCGTTACTATAAGGAATTGTCTGTGTGTGTTTTTCACAAGAAAAAAATGCAGGTGTCTTTTTCTCAAGCACAGCTGACATGAATATGGCGTTGAAGATGGTAACCAAAATAATTAACCCCGGCTATTTCTACATATCTAAATATACAAACGACATCTGGTTGTCAGTTAAGTTATTTTGATAGTCGTGACACTACTTTAACATACACGATTATATATCTTTATATGTTCTATATTTGTTAGAAGTATATTCTATATTTCATTTACATTATTTACATCCTCCCAGCCGTATTTATACAATATGGTTCTATATTATCAGTCAATATATGGGACAGTGGGAAATGTTTCTTGCTGGGAGCCACAGTTCCACTGGCTCTCTAACCAAGAGATCCGATGGTTGATCCAGAGTTATCCGAGAACGTTTCCCGTGATTCTCCACAGTTCATCTGATCAAAACACAGTCCCCATTTCGTTTTAAACAGACCGCGGGTTATTCAAAAATAAACAAAATCCTTTAATAGTGTTATCTTAAAGTTGCTTGTTAAATGGTGATTTGTAGCCACAATATTTCTCGGGGTAAAAAGTGGATTTAGAAATGCGGGTCGCGTCATACTCGTTGGACCTATAATAGCTCTTAACATAAATTCTGATGCACAAAAAAGTGTGTGTATTGCCTTTGATAATATTACCGTGTCTGTTAAGACCAAGCCATACCTATATAGAATAGAACAGAAACTTTATTGCATAAAAAGCCTTACAAGGTTATGTGCATATACAAATAAAAATAAAAGAAATGTACATTGAACAAACAAAGAATGAATGAATGAAATGGGGTTTAACGTCCTACTGTTATGCACTTAACCTGAGCTAATTGAAGAAGGGGATCACGGTGGCGAAGTGGGGAGAGCGCTGGTCCGCTAGCCTGGAGGTCGGTTGTTCGATCTCTGCATTGGCCGAGAAAGTTCATCCAGATTTTTTGGACGCGGTTCTGCCTGTCAGTGATGCAGGACAGATGTCAAGTCGTTCGGATGGGACGGAAAAGGGTCCCGTGAACACATTGGCGTGCACGTTAAATACCCCTTGGCAGTTGGAATTCGATATAAGAGTAGGCCGTAGCGCCGCTGCCCGGGCAAAATTTCCCTCATAGCACACTGCATGGTGTATGCCCGTCTTCATTATTGCGGGTTAGAAGAAGAACAGTAGGACGTTAACCCCCATTTCATTTCATTTCACAAACAAAAGATACATACATGGACATATATATATGTTACAATAACTACCCCCGTACGTCACTCTGCGCCGGCCCTCTACCCTACAACATACCAACAGTTTTTATGCAACCTATCCTATTCTTAGGAAGCACAGTGTCTAGTGAGTAAGACGCTGATTCGCTAACCAGCGGGTTTGATCCAGTTGTTGACCGAGAAAGTTCTTTGGGATTTTCTGGTGTGGTTTCCTATTGTCGGTGGTACAGGACTTTGGATCTGACAAAGACAGCTTGTCTATTCGTTCAGATGGGACATAAAGCGAAGGTCCCGTGAACATACTCGCGTGCACGTAAAAGATCCCGTGACATTGGAAATAGATACAAAAGTGGGTCGTAGTGCCGCCGTACTGTATGGCATCTCATTATCCCAGTCGGAGCAGAACAGGAGGACGTTCAACCCCGATCCATTCATTTCATTTTCCTCTAACTCTAATCAGTTTGTAATTTTGATATAAGTATGAAATAAACCCTGAAATCTGTGCATGACAGCTGTCACTCTTTATGACTCTGACAGATCGTGTTAGAAAGATCTGTCGACACCAGGCCCGTATTTAGCGGGGGGGGCAAGGGGGGCAGCTGCCCCCCCTGGGAAAAATCGGCGCCCCGCCTCGAAAAAGCAGGCGCCCCTAATGGGCGCCGAAGGCGCCCTTTCCATTGAACACAATACGAGGCCATCGATTTACATGCCCATATCAGTATTGGCGCCACATAAAGCCGAGTGACAGGGCGCCCAACCAATGTCACTTGGTTTTATGTGAGCGTCATCAATCATGTCAGTATATATGAGACGCCCCTCAAATGGTGGGGCGCCTCACAATGACTCACACGATGAACATCACAACTTGGTGGGCGTCAAAACGGTGTGATCTGTGTGCACCTTATCCCAGAGGACCTTCCATAATGACATGATTGGTGGGGCGCCCTATTATGACAATATATGATTGTTTGGCCGCATTCTACTAGATTGATGGGACCCCTAACCAATGTCACTTCTATTCATATCGTCATATGAGGCGCCCCACCACCAAAATGATTGTTCGGCCGCACATAATGCATAATGCCTTTATCCATTGCGAGAAAAATGTAATGGGCGCCCTTTCTATTGGACGCAATACGAAGTCAGTGACTAACGAGTCCATATTCAGTATGGGCGCCCTTTTAAGCCGAGTGACTTTGGTGAGGCGCATTCTACTAGATTGATGGGACCCCTAACCAATGTCACTTCTATTCATATCGTCATATGAGGCGCCCCACCACCAAAATGATTGTTCGGCCGCACATAATGCATAATGCCTTTATCCATTGCGAGAAAAATGTAATGGGCGCCCTTTCTATTGGACGCAATACGAAGCCAGCGACTAACGAGTCCATATTCAGTATGGGCGCCCTTTAAAGCCGGGTGACTTTGGTTAGGCGCCTACTACTAGATTGATGGGACCCCTAACCAATGTCACTTCTATTCATGTCGTTATGTATGAGGCGCCCCACCACCCAAATGATGAGGCGCCTCATAATGAATCACACGATTAACACCTAACTTGAGGGGGCGTCCAAAAATGTGTGAGCTGTGGTGTTACTTATCCCGGAGGGGCGCCAATAATGACATGATTGGTGGGGCGAATTATAATGACAATGTATGTTTGTCGGTTCGCACATAATAAATAATGTCGAGCAAGAATAGTTGGGCGCACACGACTTGGTCAATGGGGCGCCCAATACAGCATGATTGGGCGCCCCTTGAAGGGCTTGTGCTATATGCGCCCGTTATACAGCGCACCCCATGCATGATCATGGGGAAACAATTCATTTTATCTTGTGTTTATAGACTTGAAGTCGCTTCGTATTGCTCAGCTAGTATCATAGGTCTGCCACTCGAATTATAAGCGAATCTCAACAGTTATTAATATTTCACTGGCATCCTTCGTATATTAGTGAATTCATCACCAAAATTATTCTAAATATTGAACTTGTTTAAGGTACACAACGTACTTGTTGCCGTTTATAGCGCATTAGACAATAGATCTAGCAGGGTTGCGCTCGATCTTTTTCAAAGGTGTCAGATACTGCCGCAAACCTGGGCGCCTTGTTTCAAGTATAGATTCAGCGCGCCCCCTTTTCCGGATTTGAAGCGTCCCTTTCGTATTAGTATTTTAGATATTATAAAACTTACTTTAGACTAGAACCCAATGAGTCCTTACCCGTTCTCCGCGGCATTTTAAGGAATTTTTAGAATTCGCGTTTATTCTGGGGTGGGGGGGGGGGCTAGACCCTTCTCCTTTGACCGTCATCTGTAGGTACACCGGCGCCCCTAGAAGCCCCATCGGCGCCCCCAGCAGCCCTTGCCCCCCTAACATTTTTGGGCTAGATACGGGCCTGGTCGACACCCATGATGAAGATGTATATTTTATACTATCAAAATATATCGGCAGTTGTAGATAAACAGAATCAAATTAAAATCTCACGGATCGGTTAGATTTTTCTTTTTTTTTTAATTTTTTGCCATAAACAAGACGATCATAGTCCGCGTGCTATTAGTTCAAGGTTACGAATCTTGCCAAATGAATGAAGGAATGAAATGGAGTTTAACGTCCTACGCTTCTGCACCTAACATGGGCTAATTGTAGACCTCTTGCCAAATATTTGCTGAGTGAATGATGCATTTAAGTTTTGAGAATATAACGAATGATAAGCACCGTGCCAACCATTCCGCTTCACAAAATTTGGTCTAAAAAGTAGTACCACAAACCCCATTTCATTCACTTGGTCTATTAACAGTATGTGACCAACTGACCACCAATGGCCATATCATAATTAAAACTATACGTGTATAACTCTATTAATTCAGGTGAAAATGGGTCCAAAAGCACATATTAATGTACTATGATGGGTGTATAAAGTACTGTCTGATTTTATTTCATTTAAAAAGCAGGGGCGAATGATTAGCACGTGCGTGCTGTATCATAATGCCTGTCATTGAGTCAACTGGCGTGGTTTCGAATCCACGGATGTACGTTACAAGGAGTAGGGTCGCCTGTCCAACCTCGTGGGTTTTCTCCCTGTCCTCCAGTTTCCCCCAACTGCTAAAGACCCCTACGCGCAAGCGAATTATTGAAATAAAATTAAACCATGTTAGTCCCGAAATGACCTAGTTTGTGTCGAGTGGACGTTAAATCCCATTTCTCTCTCTCTCTTTTCATTTAACGCCATGTCAATTGCAATAAACCGTTTTTAACGATAAGCATCACGCAGTGTGCTCTAGGGCAATTTTGCCTACTCGTATCTCAATATTCAACAGCCAGGGGATCTTTAACGAGAAATGATTGGTAAATAAAGTCAATTAAATATGCAAATAAAACTCAAACTGTGGACAGGATATTTCTGGATGTCTGTTAACAAGTTCCATTGATACAGGTAGTTACATTGTGTAAAGGTTAAAGGGTGTCAGTGAAACCCGCCATCTTTGTGACCGTCGTGCTACAAGGTGAATTGGACACAAACTAGGTCATTTCGGGACAAACACAACTTAATTTTATTTCGATGATTCGCTTGCGCGTTGGGGGGCTTTAGCACTGGGGGGGGGGGGGCGGGGGACCTGGAGAAAACCTACGAGATTGGACAGGCGACCGGGGAATCGAACCCCCGCTGAATTGCAATAAATTAGTGTGTAAGGTAAATGGCTATTAGAGCGATAGCTGCATATTTTCTAAGAAAGTCGAAATATAACTATTGCAATATCTATTGCTGAATAGGGTGTCAAAATAACTATTATATAATCATAAAAAACATTCTAGCACTAAAAATAATAATAACACCGGAAATAATAGGAAATTTATCCTCAGAGTTTGTTTACACTCCACGAAATTGGCCATTCTCAGCGTTGATGGGACCTTGTTTGCTTCCCTCACTGTCTATAGAACTGAGCGTATTAACATAACCCAAGTCAATTGTATGTCATGTCTTGCCATGCTTTATGCCTTCTTACTTGGCTAAAATTCGACTTAACGAAAGATACCGAATGTGAGATTGATCTGATGAATTCAAATATTATGTAATGTACCAACAACTCCTAAAATACTGAAATGGGATATTTAACGTCCGCTTCCACCTGGGTGATATCGTGGACGATATGAATCACAAGTTAAAATATTGCGACGAAATTTAATATTAAACTAACATCTAAGATTTTTTTTTTAAAAATGACATATTATTTTTTTATATGCTGGCGTTTTTCACAGAACGATCAACGTGTGATTCAAGTGGAATGTTTTGTGTTCAAATGTTACAAAGGATCGGGTACTTATACTTGAACAATGTTGGGTTATAAGTTTACATTTAGACAATAACGCGTGCACGCAGAGTCATTACAAAAATCACGCCTTGGTGTTTTGTTGATTCCAGTAAAAAACCCAATTAAGGTAAAACACGTGTTAAAGATGGTTCCCTGGAGCAAGTCTGACTGTACAGTTGTATATGTATTTGTTTTAACAGCCGCTTCTATTATTAGCAGGTGTGCATTAATTTATAGATATAATAACCAACTGGTAGTAACGCTCATAAATGACAGGTGAAGGGGGACATTTTGTAGCTGCAAGGCCTGAAGTACCTCAATATGAAATATGAAGTCATAAATGATAATCAACAATAATTCTACTTTAACAGACTCGTTATCAGCTCTTCCCCGGGCTATGTATAAAATATCAGTCGGCTTTGTAAAGGATGATTTTAATTTATAATCTCATCATGAAACAAAAGAGATCCACTTATTTTAATAATTTCCCATGGTTTGCATCTGAAATAACTGTCATCGAGAGCAGATGTCACAACTAATTATAAGTGATGAAAGTCACATGCCATCAACGTTTAATAAAGTCTATCAAAATATGGAAAATTGATTTAATTATGTGTCATGGAAACTGACATTTTGAATAATATTTCAGATGAAAACCCCCAAAAAATAAAAAATCCATAAGGTATAAAAAAATATGTAGGCTATCTTTGTCATTCGATTAATAATTCATATTTTACAGCCTTTGTTATTTTTCCTCCAGATATTATTTCCAAGTTTAGATGGACATTGGTAAACTCATTTTATTATTGCTGACAAAATAAAACCTATAATATCAAAGTGTCATCGTTAATACCAACGTGCTATGGAACAGAAACTGGCAATGACGCCATCGCAGCCATATTAGAATTGTGGCGTCATTATCCGTCAATTGATACACAACTGTCCAAGTTAAATCATGTCGATCGTACATGAATTGGCGGATCCTTAAAGGACCTAAGTCCGTAACTCAAAATCCTCCAAAATCTTTGACATCGAAAACACGAATTATTGGTCAATTTAAATCAACGTTGATAATGTAAACTTACCGCGAAAAGATGAGCTTTTGATATCTGGCCCCAAGTTCACAAAGCATTCTCAGACTTAAGTTGAGAATTTGCTCAAAATTGTTCGCCTTATTTTAACCAAAGTAAAGCCCTTTATAAAAAATTTGTTCTTTTAATATATTAAATACACCAATAAGATACTATGACCAAAGTTTTGTGTTACTGAATCTAAGATATTTCTCATAAACAGTGGTTGAAAGTTGAGCCAATTCTCAACTTAAGTGTGAGAATGCTTTGTGAAACCTGGCCCTGATATTTAAGATAAAATAATTTTTTTAACATTGGTACATGAATCGTGTACAAGAATGCGCTTCAGCTGTAATTCTAATAAGAGACTTGAGGGACAAGGCTAGAAACATTGCACTGTATCAAACGGCATAATGTAGACTGGAATAACCAGGCGCTAGACATTTCCACGCACTCGATTGAGACTGCATAGCTAATTTAGCCGAACATAACTGATTTGAAATCGGAGTAGAAAAGGAAACCATTGAACGTAAATCAGTTTATATACATTCGTATTACAGTGCGTTGCGTCCCACTTTTGTCAATTTCTAGATCCCCAATGTTATGGCAATTTAGCTCCTTTAAGCTTTCCAAGAGCGTCGCCCAATGAACAACAATAACAACGATATGAGTGGTGCTAGGCGACCTGTTTCTGGTGCAAATATATAAAATCAAATCATGTTAGAGATTTACACAATAGTTCCATTTTATCTACCATTTTAACTCACGTATTGAAATTTGGACTATATTGTCCAAACTCTTATCGTCCGTATACCAGAACACAAATTTATACTTGACAGTTTCTTTAGTTTATTGTGTCTGAATGGTACCGGTAAGATCCCGAATCCTAACCCTCGTTTGATGCTCTCTTTATTTCATTTTGTCCGTAACATAATTGTAAATATTCTCCCAAAACTCGCCCGAATCTAAAGCCTCGTCCGGATGATCACACATTTGGTTCAAAACATGATCATATGGCGATGTTCACGTGTATGATTGACCTTGACCGTTTTATCATTTTCAATTTCGAATCTCAACGTTGAGATTCCTTGAGAAAATCGAGTTGTTTCACACATAGAAATATAGACTTTCTATGGTTTTAAAAAGAGGAGAAACACAAGGGAGGTAATTGTGTTATTTTAAGTCTAGGTCAACCAGGCATTATTATCATTAACTGGCTAACCACAGACCTTGACGATCGAGGCAACACCCGACGTTGTTTTCCAGTGAAATGAAATGATATTATTTCCAAGCAGCTCAGGGCGAGTAGAAAATATTCCAAATTTTTATGTGAATGATTTGTATGTGTTAGAATGATGCCTATGATCGTATAATAGTGAGTTGAGAACCTATTTAGTAAAAAATATTTAAATAATTATGTTTTGATTTCCCTGAAATAAATAAAATTTTCGCTTTAAGTATAACGTTTCTATAAAAGAGGGAGAGCCAGGGCCAAAACGCTACAAGCAAAAATGGTTTCACTAATGTAACGGTAACTACATATTAAGAAAGGTCGGATATAATCTGATCATTTGAGTACTTTTTCTGTTAGAGCATTCACAAGATTCTTCAAAGTGAAAAAATGGCCATTCCTCAGGGATTCTTCGTTTCAGTACTTAAAGATATTCCATACAGATCGAATGACAACCTTCTACCGTTAGAGCGTTCCAAAAATCCTACATTAACGTGATTCTAAAAGAGATGTTGGAGATTCCATAGAGCGTTCATAAGGTTCACAAAAGCAAAAATTATAAAAGTATTTAACGGAGAGTGTTGTCTGTAGACAAGTGTGGAGTGTTCACAGGAAACTCTTGACGACGCGAAGGACGGGCGAAAGTACAGACAAGGGGAGGGGGTGGCAATAACGACCACATTCCACACATCTAAAACTTCTTTCCGACCGCACTTTGAAATAGTTTCATCATAAGGACGCAAGCTTTTAAGTTGATAGTTGACCCCTTAATGTCATTATGTTAAGCTAAAAGATTATAACAAGCAAGAAAAGGATACTATTACTTTCTATAAACCATTGTGTCACACTTACATTATAACCCATGTTATAGATGGAAAATGTCAAGCAATAAGACTAAGGGACAGAGAGGTCAACATTTTCGGCGACAACGCGTCACATTCCCTTCCTATGGCTGTCAGTTCGGAATGAAAGACACGCTTCTCAGGGGATCGGGTGACCAAGATGGGGTTGTGTTATCAGAAATTCATTTGAAACACGGAAACCTAATATATAAAGTGATAAAAACACTGCGTGATTGATAATCATGTTAAATAAGTTTTAAATAATCTTGGTACTAACGAATTAGAACCCAGCAAGTGAAAGATAATCCAAGAAAGGCAAATTAACTTGATAAGTTAACTTTATTTGAACTGATTATCCCAAATATAGTTTTCTACCATTTACATTGATTACATGTATAACTGCGTTATAATATTATTTTTATTTCAGAAATATCAAAATATCGAGGTATTTACAGAGTACGTGGGGACAATACTGAATGCTCGGACAAATATTTTTGTCAGCTAAACAAATGTAAAAGTAGCAAACACGGCAATTTTAAAGGAGGTAAATCGCTAATATTTGGGACCTAGAAATTAACACAAACGGGTCGCAACGTATATGATAATGTAATATGAATATATAAAAACTGATTTACATTCCATCGTTTCCCGTGAGTTCTAATTTAAAGAATTCATTCATGTTCGGCAGGGGGGTTGGGATGGCCAAATGGTCTAGAGTGTCGCGCTTCGATCTTTAGCTGGCCGGTCACCTCTGGTTTGCGGCTGTGGTTTCGAGCCCTGGTGTGAGCGTATGTGACATGGAGATAGGGGCGCCTTCTCAACCTCGTGGGTTTCCTCCGGGCACTCCGGTTTCCTCCCACGGCTAAAGACCCCTACGCGCAAGCGGATTATTGAAATAAAATTAAACCATGTGTTAGTCCCGAAATGACCTAGTTGTGTTGAGTGGACGTTAAACCCCATTTCTCTCTCTCTCTCTCTCTCATGTTCGGCAATCTCTAGCGTCTGGTTATTCCACTCTACACCAATAGTGCTTGTCGCGCATGTTCTTCGGATAAGAATATGACGTCACCGTTTGACACGAATTGCGGAATACATTGACACCAATGGTGGAGTATGTCTAGTCTTGTTCTTCGAGTCCCTTCTTACAAATGGCGCTGAAAGGCATTATCGTACTTGATTCGTGTCCAAGGTGTCCTCGTAAGATCACAACATCAATGATGATGTAGTAAATTGACAGATAATTCGTGTTTTCAATGTCGAAGACTTTGGAGGATATGTAGTTAGTCCATTGCCACAACTGCAACCACTTGAGTTTTTATTTATACAGACCTAACTATCGTAAAACAATAGATCAAACCCAAATATACAAAATATGATAATTTGACCGATGGATGTGGAAGTACACCGGCGAAGTTATGTCTCAATATCTCCGGGAAATTATTTCTGACACGGTATTAAACTAATATGTATGGCTAAGACAGAAATCAATTTTGTTTTAAATTCTATAAATTTAATGTTGGTAAACAATGATGGTTGGTTGCTAAACATTCAAACTATACGGCGCGTGTATTTTAGCGATTGACAGGCTTTTTCAAAAAGTCTCATGGGCGATGATCAATAACCTCACAACTGTCTTTAAAACCACAATTGGGTTCTTAGTATGCAGGACATGAAATGAATAATAAATTTGACTGACATAGAACAACGACCCTCATAATTGCAAATATAGATTTGAGTAAAATGCCTTTATATAGACAAGAATCGATATCTGTGAACATGCTTTATTAAAACCAGCTGGATATGTGAAGTGGGTACTATAGAGGTAACCTGTATGAGCACTATAACACAGTTTATTGACAACGCCAATATTGTAAGTAGAGTGTGTTGAATATGGATATAATAAAGTTATATGAACATATGACAACATTTACCTAGCTTGTCATATGTCAACATGTGTTAATAGTTAAAGTATTCATGCGTGTAGAATGTAGACCACAAACAGATGGTTGTACCTCAAGTATAGTAATTTACAACACATTATAGTAAGTCAATCAAAATATGATTGATTTCAAATATTTGTACATCTGTACATGTGATAAATATGCTAATTTCACACACGCGCCGTGTTTATTACACGTCAGTCAAGTCTGATACCAATCATAAATTTACATCAGTAGCTATATCACTTGAAACGTACACCTGATTATACTGTTGTTCATTAATTTTCCTTTTGGACAATTTTTTGTTTAAATTTTTTTGTATAATGTGTTTAGTAAAGAATCAATTTTTTTTATTTCCATTTATTTAATCTTTAAACATGCATTATGCAATAGCTGAATCTGCCTATTGCAGGTCTTTCTTAAGGCCTGAAATGTTATCTAAATTATTAGTTAGACATTAATTTACTTATCCAGACCATAATCAACTCTCGATATCAATGCTAGCCTGCGATATTTACTGGATTTGGATCCGATTTGCGGCTCACCGTTCATTTACGATTTAATAATGAAATGGATAATCAAGACTATGATGATCGAGGCTAGACCTTAAATTCAATCGCTTAAATCTAGGTTCAGAGAGGATCAATTTGACTGAAATTGTCAGCAAATTCCTTTTGTATTATCTAGATTTAACTATTATATCCGGAACTACCAGCTCTTTGACTAATCTTACATAATGTACCTTTAAATAAAAAAACATTAATAATGTTTTTAAAAAACCAAACATTTGATACATTCATGCAATATAGTACTTTAAATCCTATTTTATTTCAAATCTAACGGTTATTAAAATTAAAGAGATGTGTCTTTTCAGAAAACGGGATATGGTACCTTTAGAATTTATTACGTTAATCGGGACATTTGAACAGCTGACGTAATTACTATATATATAGGTGACAAGTTAATGTACCGTTGATAAAAAGATGTAAAATAAGACTCTAATTGATATAGTTATAAGTGTTGTGGGAAAGACAAAAGCGTGTCCTGTTTTATACACTGAATGTACGATTAGCTATGATGTGTGATAGTTTAGTTTGAGATTTCAAGAGACAAAGTTAATCTGGAAAAAGATCATCTCGCCAACTCGAGACAAAAAATTATGTGTGTACAGGGTGTTTGACTATAGTCTAGAGGCGTATTACATGTATGTAATAATAATGGTATATAGACGACAACATCGTGCCTCTGGACATTCGGATCATTAATCTTCGGATCCTGTTCAGACAGCGCAACTACGGCCAATTTTTCATTACGAATTCCAACATTAGTGCTCTTTTGCGTGCACGCCAATATTATTTGTCCTATTTTTGACACTGACAAGAGGACGGGGGGGGGGGGGCATGTCGGGAAATCCCGATGCATTTTCTCCACCATCGCCGGGATGGAACACGGAATCCTTCTGATTACCGTCTTACTGACCGAACCACCGCGGCCTCACAATTGCTCAGTTAATATCAAATCCACGGTCATCCTCCGCCGATGTCAACTGGTGAGTATTTTTGAATAGGTATGGGAGGGGGGTGGCAATAGATATAATTATCTTAAAATTCCTCCCATTACCAGATTCCAAAATCTTTGGTCTGTAATTTACAGCAAATATCTTCTTACTGTTGTATAAGAATAGATTATATATTTGTAGATATGGCTATCCATACAGCCAAATGACACGGTCGCTTTTCCATTTCCCCCTTCCAATAACGTAGATGCCACACAATTTTTTTTCAATTGTGATTTCTATTCGTGTATTCTTCTGTTTTCATAATTATTTGTTGAAATTAGAACAATTCCATATTTTCTTAAAATATCCCCGCTATTGTCTGTAGGACGGTTTAACGCCCTTGCTTAACTGTCAGAAACAATAATCTTAAACTCTAGTTTAAAGTAGCTAAGTCTCTAACTCATCATTCAAAATCTTCAACATTAAAAACACGAATTATTTGTCAATTTAAATCAACATTGATTATGATCTTACCGGGAAAATGGGCTTCTATATCCAGCCCCAGTCTCGGGGAACGAGGCTAGACATATTGAACCAAACCAAACGGCGTATGTAGACTGGCATATCCAGGCGCTAGAAATTTGCATTCGATTGAAACTGTTGGCTTATTTTGCAGAACATAACTGATTTGAAATTAGAGTGAAAACGGAAACCATAGAATTTAAATCAGTTTATATACATTCATATTACAGTATTATATGAGTTACGACCCACTTGTGTCAATTTCTATCTCGCAAATGTTAGCGATTTAGCTCATATAAATACTTCAAACAATAAATAGTAATCTATTAAGGACAGGAAGGGTCAGTTAGCTGTCAATATAACGGGCAACTGTGTAGAATCGGGGAAATTGTTATTGTCTTGTACGATTGTCCACTTACGATATTCTTGCATGTACACGGGTAAATCGGGGGGTTACTTGTGGAAGTGATGGTGTCTTTTTAAACTTCCTTAAGCGATTAAGCCCAAATGATCTTCAAGTAGTATTTATTTTCGCAAACTTTCGGCTAGACGTTTGTTGGAAAGAAAATGAGGTAGATTTAACGTCCTGCTGTTTACCACCGACAGGGCTAACGTAGACAGGCATACATCATACAGTGTGCTACGAGGAAAAATTTACCCGAATAGTTAGTTGGAAAGGAGTCGTATCATCGTGTTCTACACTTATAATGGTGTTTGGGAAAATTTGTCTAATATAAATAGTTACCACGGTTCTATAAGTTAAAAAAAAAATACCAGACCATAGCCTTATTAAACGATGGTACAAATTGTAAAGAGTTATTCCCCTTGCAACGGTTTACTAGTACATACGCAGTTTCAGAAGATATCAAGCACCAGCCGGGCAATTGGATACCGACATCGATCATACACTATGTACAGTGTACTGCGGAGGACAGTTTGCATGAAACTAGAATAAATAGATTCATAAGGATATATTTTAAGGAAATTTTGCCTGGACATTAACGTGGTTTTAAATGTCCTCCTGGTATACGGTTATCTGGTCATGCTGTAATACGACGCGGACGTCTTGGACAGTACGGGCAGCGTTAAATCGTAAATACAAACAGAGATTACCTCGTAATGACATTTTTTACGAGTAAAGATTTCGCCGTATAAAAACTGCATTTATTAACACTAAATCTAACCCAGTACCCTCGTAGATAAAGTATATACGATATAGATTTCCCCGGACACTGACCACCAGCTAATCTCTAATGGGAATACTGTTACCTAACCTTGGTGTGATTACCAATAACCACTCTATAAAAGTGGTATATCAGATTAATTAGAAACGATGGTTCTCGTCAGGCAGACTGTGTAGGCTACACCATTTTCTTGAAAGCCAGATATCCGTTTTGGCAGCAAGATTCTCATAAATTTTGTTCTAGTTTTGCGCTTATCGTTTTCAATCAGTTGACCATTGGACCCATAAACTTAGTTTATTTTTATTATAGAGGGAGATATCTAGTATTCCATACAGCAGTGGTCATCGTGTAGGATATATACATATTTTAATAACTTCCTGTCATATTGACCAGCTGTCAAATTTAAAATGTCAAGTGAATCCTACATGATGTTTATTGATATGTCCATGTTTATAGATATATAAATTGCCAACGACCCAGACCGCTTGTATGCGATATACCTCTCGGTGGAAGCGGACGTTTTGCCGGACACACAAACTCAAACACCGAACACCCACATCAAGACCGTAAACACCGGCTTCGGGAACGTATTGAATGCAAATAGTGTCGAAGAATGTGTAAATGTATAAATCTAAAGCGGGGTTGACTTGATGGGTATGGCGCTAACTCCCTTAACCGGGGTCCCGTCTTCATTAGCCCGGTTCGGAGCAGAACAGCAGGACGTAAAATCTCATTTCATTTCAGTTCCCTTACCCAGGCTCACACGATCCAACATTCGTTGAGATTTGTTTGATCAAGTATAATTGATTGGGAAATGGAAATGACATCACTCTTTGTTTTAAAATGAAAGCTCATGATGCCCTCTTGAGAGGTTTTCACCATACAATTCTGCTGGATGGGTTACTCCTGACTTGTATTGTCACTCTAGTGGCTCTCATTTTGTATGTCAAATAATTATAGGCAGCTGCACCACATGACGTATATACACGCGATTAGCTTGAAATCTTGTGAACATCAACATCATACTAGTATACAGTCGGTGGACTAGGTAGAAACTAGCCACTTTTCTTCAAATTAAGGTATGCGACCCCCACTGACAATACAGTTCTGTTGAAGAGAATCCTGTCATCAACATGTCGAAGACAATATGTTGTAGTTTAATTATTTGATACACAGATGATGTGGTTTTTAGAGCATGTTGAGTATCATATTACTAATAATACATTGCTCTATTTTTAGATGGGTTTGGGATCAGTTCTATATGGAAGAGACTTTTACTTCACATTAAAATTAAATGTAGAAAAAACAAAACCAAAATAAAAATGTAATAAATAAAAATAACATTTGATTCAAATATTACATAAAGTTATACTAAGCTTATAATATATTAAATTAGATGTGATAGAAAAAACTTTATTGCATAAAAAAAATTACAGGTTTATGTGTATATACAAATAAAAATAATAGAAATATACGTGCAGTAAGCAAAGATATATATACATGGACATAATTATACAAAGATCCCTTGGGCGTAGGAATTCGATATAAGAGCAAGTCATGGTGTAGCTGCCGGGGCAAAATTTCCCTCATAGCACACTGTATGGCATATGCCTGTCTTCATTAGATAGACAGAACAAGCTTACAAAATGCTTCTTTTTTTTTGTACAATCAGGGGTCATACTCTAGCAAGTTACCGTCTGAAGTATTAACATTAGGAACCCAGATCTTTGGGATATAAATATATAACTGGATGAAAATTGTGACCTTTAGAGGATCCACAAGCTAAAATCGAGACCCTGTCCGATACATGCAAATATATAGAATAAACCAGGATCTTTGGGAGATATGCCCATTTTCAAGTTCCGTAAACATCGGATAACAATTGTGACCTGTTGAGTGTCCACATTAAAATAATTATTCATCCACAAGAAAATGTAGTTGTATAAAAATCAGGACCGGATGAAATGAACCCTCTCAAATTAAAATAACAGCTCTGGTCTGGTATCTGTGTTCTTCTTTGAATAAAAAGGAACTCGCCCAATGGCTGAAGGGGGGGGGGGCGCCACCCGAGCGGTGAATTTATGAGACCAAGTTTTGCTAGACCAGTTTTTTGTGAAGATTCCGGATCTGGGTGGTGATCAGGCATTTGAGTTTCTTTTTCTTGGGATATAGGGGTTCAAATGTCTACCAAGGGGAAGGGGGTGCCATTATTTTGACATATATTAATAAAACATAAATTGTGATAACATGTATTTTGTGGACAGAAATTATTTAAGCTTAAAGTATTATCTTGTTAGCTTTTTCGTTCAAAATATTAAATTATAATGGTAATTTTCTGGAAATGTAAATCATTTACACAATTTATTAGTTTATTCTTAGTTTTTATCAGAAGATTCAAAACCAAAAGTTCATATGAGCGAGATAGATACTTTCTTGGTTGCTGGCCAACAGCTTGCATATCCTTTGGATATGTTTCAGAAACCAATTCACATTGAAAATCTTTATTCCAGCAATGCAGCAAAAGACCACGTATCTGTTATTTTTTCACCCAGAAAACCTTTTTTTCTAGCATCATCTAATGATGTTAGTCGCCTTTCGCGATATTTTCTACCTTTGCCAGTCTCATTATCGATCAAAATTTGTATATTTGGATCATCGTTTGCAAAGAGAATGATTGGCATGTCTATTTCGCCAAAGCAAGAACACATAATACAGTGTGTTTAAGCACCTCCATTAATTTGCAATGCAAAGAGTAGGCAAGATATTTTGGTGTCCTCGTGGTTGGTTGTCAGTTCTAGAATATCCAATCAAGAATAGTGTTTAAAGTTTCGAGAATATCTTGCCCTACGGTACATGTACATGCTTTCAGTGGTAATGGCTATCTGTCTTTCTTTTTCAAGATAATCCCAACTTTCTCACAATATTTAAAGAGCTGAGAGAGACCAATAATGTTTCTGATGACATAATTGCTTGTTTAGAAAAAAACAGTTTGTACCTTGTCCGGCGAAAACAGACTTACACCAATAGTTGACACTAGAAAAAAACATCTTCTGGAGGAATTTTAATTGTTATGAAACATAACCAAACTTTCTTTCTTTATTACCATCTTGCCTAAATACTCTTGTGTCTTGTGTGTACCTTAAATGCAACACAATTGTTGCAACAATATGGAGACAGGCTGCAAAATCAATGATCAAACAAAAGTACCCTGCAATATTTTACAATATGAATTAGTATCTGGAGCGTATCCAAAGGATATATGCGAGTTGCTGATCAGCTATCAAGAAGATATCTTATCCCGCTCATATTATAAGAATAAACTTATATCTAAACACGTGTTTTTGTATGTACATTTCTCCCAGATGTCTGGGAAAGCACCATTATAATTTAATATTTTAAATGACGATATTGGTACCAAACTAAAAACTTGAGAAAACACTTTTCAGGTTAATTTTGAACCAAGTGATTTCTGTCCCCGAAAATACATTAACCCCCCCCCCCTCCCCATACAATGGTAATCTTATACACATATTTAGAGGTGTGCAGAGGATTTAAAAAGTTATGTTTTTACCAAGCTCTTAGAAAATAAGCATTTAAATCAATACACTAATTTAGAGATGGGGTCATACTCTAGCAAGTTACCGTCTGAAGTATTAACATTAGGAACCCAGATCTTTGGGATATAAATATATAACTGGATGAAAATTGTGACCTTTAGAGGATCCACAAGCTAAAATCGAGACCCTGTCCGATACATGCAAATATATAGAATAAACCAGGATCTTTGGGAGATATGCCCATTTTCAAGTTCCGTAAACATCGGATAACAATTGTGACCTGTTGAGTGTCCACATTAAAATAATTATTCATCCACAAGAAAATGTAGTTGTATAAAAATCAGGACCGGATGAAATGAACCCTCTCAAATTAAAATAACAGCTCTGGTCTGGTATCTGTGTTCTTCTTTGAATAAAAAGGAACTCGCCCAATGGCTGAAGGGGGGGGGGGGCGCCACCCGAGCGGTGAATTTAGGAGACCAAGTTTTGCTAGACCAGTTTTTTGTGAAGATTCCGGATCTGGATGGTGATCAGGCATTTGAGTTTCTTTTTCTTGGGATATAGGGGTTCAAATGTCTACCAAGGGGAAGGGGGTGTCATTATTTTGACATATATTAATAAAACATAAATTGTGATAACATGTATTTTGTGGACAGAAATTATTTAAGCTTAAAGTATTATCTTGTTAGCTTTTTCGTTCAAAATATTAAATTATAATGGTAATTTTCTGGAAATGTAAATCATTAACACAATTTATTAGTTTATTCTTAGTTTTTATCAGAAGATTCAAAACCAAAAGTTCATATGAGCGAGATAGATATTTTCTTGGTTGCTGGCCAACAGCTTGCATATCCTTTGGATATGTTTCAGAAACCAATTCACATTGAAAATCTTTATTCCAGCAATGCAGCAAAAGACCACGTATCTGTTATTTTTTCACCCAGAAAACCTTTTTTTCTAGCGTCATCTTATGATGTTAGTCGCCTTTCGCGATATTTTCTACCTTTGCCAGTCTCATTATCGATCAAAATTTGTATATTTGGATCATCGTTTGCAAAGAGAATGATTGGCATGTCTATTTCGCCAAAGCAAGAACACATAATACAGTGTGTTTAAGCACCTCCATTAATTTGCAATGCAAAGAGTAGGCAAGATATTTTGGTGTCCTCGTGGTTGGTTGTCAGTTCTAGAATATCCAATCAAGAATAGTGTTTAAAGTTTCGAGAATATCTTGCCCTACGGTACATGTACATGCTTTCAGTGGTAATGGCTATCTGTCTTTCTTTTTCAAGATAATCCCAACTTTCTCACAATATTTAAAGAGCTGAGAGAGACCAATAATGTTTCTGATGACATAATTGCTTGTTTAGAAAAAAACAGTTTGTACCTTGTCCGGCGAAAACAGACTTACACCAATAGTTGACACTAGAAAAAAACATCTTCTGGAGGAATTTTAATTGTTATGAAACATAACCAAACTTTATTTCTTTATTACCATCTTGCCGAAATATTCTTGTGTCTCATGTGTACCTTAAATGCAACACAATTGTTGCAACAATATGGAGACAGGCTGCAAAATCAATGATCAAACAAAAGTACCCTGCAATATTTTACAATATGAATTAGTATCTGGAGCGTATCCAAAGGATATATGCGAGTTGCTGATCAGCTATCAAGAAGATATCTTATCCCGCTCATATTATAAGAATAAACTTATATCTAAACATGTGTTTTTGTATGTACATTTCTCCCAGATCTCTGGGAAAGCACCATTATAATTTAATATTTTAAATGACGATATTGGTACCGAACTAAAAACTTGAGAAAACACTTTTCAGGTTAATTTTGAACCAAGTGATTTCTGTCCCCGAAAATACATTAATCCCCCCCCCCTCCCCATACAATGGTAATCTTATACACATATTTAGAGGTGTGCAGAGGATTTAAAAAGTTATGTTTTTACCAAGCTCTTAGAAAATAAGCATTTAAATCAATACACTAATTTAGAGATGGGCAGTCCTAAAAAATTATGTTTTATTATTAATATATCAAATGATCATCATTTATGTCAACATAATGCCCCCCCCCCCCTACACATATACAGGTACACCTACACCTGCTAGCCCCACCCACATCCCCACAATCAAAATACTTGTCCAGAAATTATACCAATTATAATAAAAAGCTTTTTCATTTTAAAAATCAAAGTGTTGTCATTTGATACCCCCAATAGCAGGCAGGTTTATAACTGTCAACATATAAGGGTAATAATGTTATCAAGTCGGACATATTGTTTAGATTAACATACCAGCCAATTAAATGTCAGTGAACTGGACACAACACAAACATCCAAAATTTAGCCACTTTTCAGGAGCTAGTCTTACCACTGTATAAAACTGTTATAGTTTGCTAGGAAAACAGTTCGGACGATCACACACTTGTCCATGACGTATATACAAACAATAAGCTTGAAATCAACATCATACCAGTATCGAACTGTTAAAGTTTGATGGGGAAACAGTGCAGGGTCATATTTTGAACAAGTATGTGATCATATAATTTGATTTAAATCGAATTTGATGTTTTTGTTCATAATTGATGATAATTATTACATATATTTGTCTTTGTTTGAACATTTTAAATATATGGTAGATATGCGACAAGATAATTTGAACACGAAATTTGTATTTTATAATTAATTATTCCTCAATTAAAATAGTAATGGAAGGGGCTACTTCCACTAAGAGTGATTTTCGAAATGTCAATAGCTATACAGATCCGTCCAAAGCCGCGGTGGCTGAGTGAATAGGGCGTTGCCTCGCTAGCCTGTAGTCTCGTGTTAGATTCTGTTGTTGGATGAAAAAATTCATCGCAATTTTCCGCGGTTGTTCTCCTCGTCAGTAATGCAGGACAGAGGGTCTGATGGGCAACGTATAGTCGTTCGGGTTGCATGGCAAACAGAGGTCATGTGCACACATTGGCGTTCACGTAAAAGAACCTTTGGCTGTAGCACCGGAACCCGGGCAAAATTCCCGTTTTAGCACACTGTATTTCGTATACCCGTCTTCATTAGCCCAGTGGCCAGTCGGGACAGAACAGTATGACGTTAAACCCATTTCATTTCTATAATAGCCAGTATGGTTATCTTTCATTTGTCTTAAATATGGGATATCAAAAGCCCAACTTTTCACGGTAAAAAAACAACATCATTGTTAATTTTAATACACTAAAAGGTTACGTTTGCAATGTCGAAGACTGTGGATGATACGGATTTAGAAATTTATCGCCTTTAAGTCTTTATCGAAAATCTGTATCATCTTAAAAAATAAAATATGTTTATATATTTAAATATATTCTCCCAAATGAATATTTCATGATGGCTTACACAAAATGTAAGGTTTGTCTTATATCCAAAACAAGTAAATGTGTTTGACTGATTTCCCTATTTAAATGATAAGTGTTTTTAGCATGTCAGATTTAGTGAATGGATGTCTTATGTCAAACCTATTTGTACGAACACCAATAACAAAAAAAAGATATACGATGGAATGTCCATTTCTACTTGAGATTGATAAGTTTACACTGTCAAATACACGTCCAATTACCCTAAACCTATAAATCATAGCGGAAGTATGGTCATGTCTGCCAATGAAGAATCGTACATGTTATAGAGAATGCTTACAAAAACGGTTTACAAAATTATGCATTCTTTTTATTGTCTCCAACCATTTTGGTTCGTCCGTTCACAATGTCTTGTGTACACCCAATATGTCGTAGTTTTTAAGATTTAGTTAATAGTTCATATTACTGTTTGTTTAATCATAAAATGAAATGAAATGAAATGGAATATTCTGTCCTATCTTTCGGCACCAACAAGGCTGATAAAGACGGGCATACACAATGTGCTATGAGTGACATTTTGCCACCCAGCGAATTTGAAATGTATACGGTTCTTTTACGTGCACGATAACATACACATGGGACCTCGGGTTTCGAATCACCCCTGTTAGACCCTCCGCCGAGCACTACTGGTTAGAGGAAAGTTCATTGCCAACACCGGAATCGAATCCCAGATCTCTCGGTTAGCGACCCAGTCCTTTAATCATTGAGCCACCGTAGCCCCCTTGATTATTTGTCCATACCGAAGAAGTCAATTGAAACTGACTTCTATGCGGAATAGCTGTTTGTAACCAGAAGAGGGCATGACTAATCAAAGCTGGTTGTTCATCCGAGGAGCATATTGTAGTGAATAGAACTAAATACTCTGTATTAAAAAGAGGGGTTTCTATGTAAATGAAATTGGGTTTAACATCATACTGTTCTGCTCCGACTGAGGGGTATAGGCCACCGCGACTTCCATGTTTATAATGGAAGAAATCTATTGAAATCTAATGTTCTCATGAGTTAAGTAGCTAATCTATCTTTGACATAAAAACAAGAATTAAAAATAAACATTGGTCCATTTCAATCCACATTAATGATGTTGTCTTATATAGAAAATATGGTATGGCCACCTATTATCAAATATTTAAGACAAAATGAATATTTTAAAACCAGTCGGCAACGTTGTTTTCTTTATGCTTTCGAGTACTATTTGTAATGAGGCATACTGTACTGCGGATGTGGACCGGGCCCGTAGCCCCCGCCCCCAATATTTCGCCAATAATAATGATTTTTTAGGAGCGTTCTTAGCCAGCCCAATCTCCAGCCCCCCAAAAAAATTCCTTAGCCCCGCCAAATTTTATGAGCTGCCGAATGGTCTAGGAGTACGTGTTCCCAGAGCTACTAGAAAGTAGGGCTTTCAACATATTTCTGTATAGTTTGCTGAAATTGGTAATTTATTTGTACGAACCTATAGACAAAAAGCTGATAATGCCATTCAAAGTTCGGACATCAGTTGTAAAATGTCCGTCTTCATTAGCAGAAAAGGGAGATGTTATATGGCACTATAATAAATTGAAGAAAAACATAAAATTAAGCCTATTTTTATAATTTTGGGTATGTTGTGTTTGCTGGCATCCAATGTTTTATATTTAGCGCGGTTTCTTTATTAGATTACAATCTTGAAGAACTGAAGGCGTTTCCTCCCAACCTCTTTCCCGGTAATCCACGTGTTGAGTGGTGTTAGAGGGGTATCATTTATAAATGGTCAAATATTATACTAACGCCAAATTATCGTATGGAATGTAAGCCATATGTAAGGGTCAAATCTACACTGGTCAACATGAGTAGTGGAAACTATAATTAACATATGTATGGGAAGATAGACATAGCTGTGGTCAGCAAAACAACTCCTACATCTAGGTCAAATAAATAAAATGTTTATATCCAACAATTGAACAAGGTCGACCCCGAGATTCATTAAATTGTCCATTACAACCCTCCTTAAATATATATAATTATGACTTTAATATGGGCTGTGATGTGACCTTTTGTTAGCCTCTTGTAGAAAGAAAGATCACAGTTAGGTGAACTCATTGTCCGGGGAGAATGGGTAGTTATACACGTACGCTCGGTGGTGGACAATAATTTTCAAATCATGTGGAGTTCTGAAAAACAAACTGCCAGGATGTATGTCTATAGGTAACAAAGAGATAAGTGTCCACGTGGTAAATTACCAGGTTGGTTGACAAGACATGAGAGTTTGTTGACCGCAACCCCCATGTTTTGTTAACAAGGAAGAGTGTCTAGCCCCCCCAGTGAAGTCCAAGGTTGTTTTTCGTTTTAAATAATATCCACCAGAAATAACAAATTCAAGGTTGAAGAAAAAACGGGGTTTCGTCGCTCACACACGAGACCGTACAACAGTTTAACAAGAACTGTAAGTGTCAATAGATGTCTTAGATCGGTAAGTATAGCCCCCTCCCCCCGTCCTCTGATCTGAAACAAGACTTACTTAAAAATCCCTATCTGACAAAAGGGAAGCTAACTGTAATAGTGTTTAGCGTGCGCGCGCTGTATCATAAAGCCTGTCATTGAGTCAACTGGTTTGTACGTGGCAAGGAGTAGGATCGCCTGTCTAACCTCGTGGGTTTTCTCCGGGTCCAGTCCTCCGGTTTCCTCCAACTGCTAAAGACCCCTACGTGCAAGCGATGTTAGTCCCGAAATGACCTGGTATGACGTGTCGAGTGGACGTTAAACCCCATCTCTCTCTCTCTTTCTCTCTCTCTATTAACCTCCTTACGATAATGAGAAATATGGTATTGTTCTCTCTCTCTCTCTCTCTCTCTCTCTCTCATTATATCAAAGTTTTTGACAATTGTGCACATTGTATTACGTTCTGTGGGTCTCTGAAAATGAAATAAGCAAACTCTAAATACGGTGTACCTTACCAGCCCTCTGTCCTGCTACGTGGACAAGGGAGAACCACGCCGGATGCTATATAACTACATAACAAAAGATAATCAATTTGCTCAAATACGTCGCCTGCCAAACCTCGTGGAGATTCTCCGGGTCCTTCGGTTTCCTCTCAACGCTAACGACCCCTACGCACAAGCGACTTATTGAAATAAAATTAAAAACCATATGTAAGTCCCAAAATGACCTAGTTTGTGTCGAGCAGACGTTACACCCCATTTTTCTCTCTGTCTTTGCTAAAATACAACAAAGTGCCTCCTTTATGATAACATATCTTATTGCTTCTTTAATTCCCAAAATATTTTGTTCGGGATAAGATAAAACAAATATGGCCTCTTAATAGCTCACACCCACATAAACCTGCTGTTTCTCCACATATCTGGTGTATCCGGGATATAACTGGACAATAAAACCAACCAGGCTGTCATAGAAAACTAAGAGGTTAAAGAGATTAACCGTTATCATTTTATAAACTTAAAGAGTCAACAAGTCAAAGATTATTGAATTCCATTATTTATATAGTTTATGAGAAATCACATCTTTATGGTCCAGTAATAGTCCCTTATATTTCCTCTGTTTATGTGTTTTATATCCCATAGCTACTCATTTACACTATGGGTGGTATCATCTTTAAATCCTGCACCGTGAACACCAGGTTAAATAGCAATAAATACCACATATACATGTAGGAACCATATCAAACAATATTAAAGGGATACGTAGATATATTTGACAAATTTATGAGACTTTTTTCAAAATTCGTGTCATACAATGATATAAGGGACAAATACTCCAAGTATCTTGAATAGTAAGGGGGTGGGGGGGACCTTCATCAATGCTAGATATATTCCTAGTAAGTTATTTAATTTTGATCAGGCAAAGTAATGCGTACATACATGTATATGTACAGACACAAAATGTTACAATACTAATCCATTTACGTGCTGTAACCTCTGGTGGTTCTTTGAATTACGACTGTGTTACAATCTGTTGTCCATATCTAAATAAAAGGTATACTGGAAAGCTGGTCCCTATAGTCTCATGTATCCAGAAGAGATACACATGATATGGTATTAATGTCATCAAATAAATCAGGTTTCTCTTCAATCTCTCTTTCACCATTGTTTACATGATTAAAAACCCAACCTCCTTCTATTCTTGTGGTAAACTGGAGATTATAATAAAACAAAATAAAATATATTGGAATACGCGCCTTATCTAGTTTCACAAAAAATACGAGAGATCTGGGGAAGCTAGAAGGGTCATTGGTATTGGTTTCAGCTATTCTATTTCTTTGTAGGTTTTTTTGTTTATTATTTGTTTGGTTCTGACGGTAATGCTATATGGTCTATGAGAAGTAGGCAAGCTGTGACAAGTGAAACATTGTTAGCGGTCTTCACATAACTATTCACAACCTAACATATCTCCAAATTCCAAATCTATGGTGGAATTAGAGAATTTGATACTTTGTTATTTATGTGTGGCGTGCTACAACTCTACATAGGTTTTAGATAATAAAGCGTAATCTGATGTACAAGAGAAAGATAAAGATAGAGATAGAGGGAATACATTCAGAAGTTGCTCAAAATTCTTCAGAGACAAACTAAAGTCAATATTTCGTGATTTCGTGAACATTTAACAAAAGACAACGAGTATCAACACTGCTTTTACGGAATAAAGACCGTCGCTGTTCTTGAAATTTACCATTACATTTTTTTCTTATCTTAAAAAGATGATGAAAAGATTAAGTCTCTTTGATTCTAAGTATATATGTATGTTGATAAGTCTACTAAAGTCAGTATTTCTATAGCCATGTATAGGTTTATACGGTACATATATAGTACATGTGAAACCAATTACAAAGCTGTTTATTTTTAATCTTCCGGATATCAAACAAAAAAATCATCTTGGTACACTTAAAACGGATTCATTATCAGTTGATCAGTTAGGCTTTTATAATAAGCAGTTGCCGTTCCTAAAACTTTTATTTGAAATCCAGAAATAAAAATAAATTCATATGAATAACTGCGGTAAAAAAATATGTGCAAAGTTTGCTTCATTGTAAGTTCGAGGAATGCACTGTAAGTTCGCTACGTGATGACATAAAACATTAAGGGGGAAATATATAACCCTGCATTATACCCTGAACAGATTCTGATTTTTTTATGTTATGATATTTGGATTGATAGGTTGAACTGCAACTGTATAATGATTCGCTTGAAATACTTGTATAATCAAGTGTTAATTTTAAAACTATTTTAGGAATTGGGAAATGTATGGAATGTACGTTTTTATTTATTTATCTTAACTTTTACACATCAGTGTGATTAAATGAGTAAATAAATTCGTTTATTATTTGCTGAACTGGATTCTCTTAAAAAAATTTAAAGCTGAGCAGCGACATCTTTTTCGTGTTTAAAAGGAGATAGAGACCCAGACAGACTTAAGAAACGGATTAGTCAGAAACAATAAACAATAAATCTGGCTTAGTGTTGAAGAGAATAGCACTTTTGAACTCTTAAACACAGGGGAATTTATAAACTTACTGCGAACTCTTGGTCGTTCTGCAAAAAAGAAGCCAAATTGTCCATGAAAACAAGACGCGGGCAATTAGATGGAGATTAAACGACTATGGTGTTTTTTCTTCTCTTTTGAATACCCTGATCACTCACCACGATTAGAGTCAATGCACATGAAAAATAAAGTAAGCGTGAGGTTCACTTTAATAATTTAAAGAGAACTATTTGGTGGGCGATGTCTGGAGAGAGATCAAAGTCGTTTGAGTTGGCCAGTTGTGGTGAAAAGGATCTTGGGTCAAATTCTACAAGAAACCTTCGTCTTTTTGATACACCCTACGTGCTGATAGGTCTTTAAAGGTTGGCCTGTTATACCAGTTACTTAGTAAATAACTAACAGCATTGCAATCCCTTGTCACTCAACCTAGACGTTTTAAGTTTTCTACTTAATATGACCTACACTAGAATGATAGTTGGCATCTTGCGTTGATTCTTGTTCATTTGAACATCCTTATCGCACATTTGTAAGTTAATGGTCAGTGAGATTTTCACATGAAAGATACAGCATGTAAGATTTAGACAAAAGCTGACCGTTCTTGCTATCATAGTTTTTAAATAAAATGTTTGAATTTCTGACAAGAAATAGCCTAAATAGTATCGATTTTCAAGTGTCATTGCCACCATAATTCCCTTTTTAACGAAGGTATGGCATATATTGTTTAATCTACGTAATATTTCAGTCATCCGATGGGCCCTTCATGTGAATAATGTTTAAATAATAGTTTATATAACATTTTAAGATTTAAAAAGACCCCACCCTTCAATTGGCAGAATTAGCGCTTAGGCCATGCAACTTTAACATGTTATTTCTAAAACATAAATTATAGATCTATTTTAAAACTTATAGATCAATCTTGAAAATTATAGATTTATTTTGAAAATTATAGATTTATTTTGAAAATTATAGATCTATTTTGAAAATTATAGATCTATTTCAAATATTAAAATATTTAGAAATCATAAATCACACGATTTTGTCTAATGGTTTGGATTGTTCATACTTGTTTTTATTTTATTACGATATCACTATGCCCCAAAATTATCGCATATAGAAAATATTCGAGTTAAATTGTAAAATTGTGGATAACAACTGGATGGTACAGCAATCTTCCATCTTATCTCTCTTAGAACTCTGATTATTTATTTTTATCGGTTCAAACTTTTTACCACCATGTTAGATATAAACAAATTCTTCTCGCTAGAAGCTAGATAGATATTTATCAAAATGTCAGATCTAAAGCCAGGGGTCGACAACATTTTCTGTTGTATGTCACAGATAAATATTCAATGTTCCAGACCTCCCGCGATTTATACATATTTACTTACATTTCTACCACAATATTTATCATCAGACGGCTTGTAAATTTAAGCACCGTTTATACTACGGTACAGAAAAGCGCGAACCATAAAAAGTGAGAATTATGCTTTAAAAAAAGGAAGATTTTTCTCAACACGCACCGGAAGTCAAACCCCAGCATATCCTGGTTGTGAGCTATGTGTCCTTGCTATGAAAGACAAAATATTATGCGGTCCTTAAAACACAAAATTACAACAAAACTTCATTATGTGGACTTTATTAATTTCTATTTTAAAAATGTCAAATATGGGTAAAAAGTGAAATTGAATTGATTAAGTAGGTCATTATAAGACTAACATATCAAAACAGTAACGAAATGATAAGCATACGGCCACTGGCAATTAAACATTTTAATATATCCTCAATGTTCCTTCCTCGTTCATATTTAATATTAACAGAAGTTTAAATGTCAAAACCGGTCATTTTCTGAAGCACCTGATTCGAAATGTAAATGAAATTAAACGTCCTACTGTTCTGCTCTGACTGGGCTAATGATGACGCACATACGCCATAGAGTGTGCTATGAGTTAAATTTGTCCGGGCATCGGCAATATTGCCTACTCTTTTATCGAATTCCAACTGCTAAGGCATCTTTTACGTGCACGCCAATGTGTACACGGAACTTCGGTTTAACGTCCCATCCGAACGACTAGACAGCCCTCCGTCCTGCACCATCGACAAGGGGAAACCATACCAGTAAATCCCGATGATTTTTCTTGGCCAACACCGTAATCGAACCCGCGACCTCCATGCTGGCCACCCAGCGTTTAACTCACTAAGCCTGAACACCCGACGCCACTTTTCATATGAGTACTTGAGGTACGTAAAAACTAATGTTTATATTTATACCTAAAACTGAATAGACTACCCAAACTGAATTGAATTGAAAGGATACGAAAAGGTCACATAAGGTCATGTCAGGCGCTTACTTTTGTTTTCACTTTGGCAGTCACATGAGGTTAGGTTTGTTGAGTAAAGCCCCGTTCCCAACATATTTGTTGGCATTAACTGTGTTTCTTTAGCATAAAGATTAAAGAAGCTTACCGTAAATCTAACAACAGAGGGGCAAGTAGTCAAAATAAACTTTTATCCTTAGCCAATCGCATTCTGTGTTACGTCAAGTTATGTCCTTTTTGTTGTCGCTTCTCAGCCAGACACGCGTTTAATAGTCTCTGTTTTCCAGAGGAAGTAGTCTTATAATTATTTTATTTCTTTTTTGAAATAGCAATGAGAAAGTTAATATCAATTAAAATACTAAATAACTACTATCTTAGTCCCCTTCTAAAATATTTTGAACGCCCTCAGACTACATCGCTAGAAAATCGAGTCAAACGACTTGTTATTCTGGACACCATATGTTTTACTCTAAGACTTACGATAAAGTAAACAAAGAGCTTTTTAAAAACAGAAAATAGTTGAATTCTTTCTGCATGGAAGAGAACATGTCAAGTATTTTAACAATGGCTGCGTCCATTTCTACTACTTCACACGTCGATTCTGAGAAAGAATTTTCAACCATGTCTGGATTTGATCTTGAAGAAAACCATCGAGTGAAGTGTGATTAGATTTCAAAGCTAGAGTAAAGCCAGTAAATACCCCGAAATAAAACATCAAAATACGTTCAGGAAACATTCGATTCTCTTCAAACTTATTTTTTATTTAGATAAGATTAAAGGCGAACGACTTACAAAGTATTAGCGTTTAGGAATAAATATCTTCAGCAAACAATTCGTTGGCAAGGCGTTTGTTTTCTTGGGTTAACCGATCTTCAGTAAGAAGCAGGATTAGAGATGAAGGCTATATCTTTAAAGGACTATATAGAACTAGCGTTCTGTGTCTAGTCCCTATACACGTCATGTTATCTAGTAGAACAATTTGTCCATTTCCTTTGTAAAGATGTCATAATATTATGTTGTCCTTGTGTTCTCAATATTAAACATATGTATTTATTCTGAGAGAGGGAGAGAGGGAGAGAGGGGGGGGGGGTAACGTTCACTCGACACAAACTAGGTTATTTGGGGACTGACATAGGGTTGGTTTTTTTTTCATTAATTCGCTTGCGCGTAGGGGTCTTTAGCAGTGTGGGGGGGGGGGCGCACGCTAAGCATTTAGCCATCCACCCCCTCCCTCCCTGTATTTATTCTTAAGAACAAGAACATTGAATGTGTCAAATACATATATATTATAAATATTCTATTATTTCATGCTCAAGCTCACGTCTCTCATTTTGAAATATTTCAGTCGGTCACTGGTGGTTTGTTTTTGTTTTAAAATATGCACTATTCTGTCCTTAGTAGGTCATCCCACATTCAGAATGTAAACAAATGCATGTTCCTAATTTTTAAATTTGTTTTAAAAATAATATGATGTTCGGAATTTAAACAAATGTAATAACTGTCATTGGTAAGTATTTTATTATTCTAAAAATGTCCATAATATATTGCAAAAATCATCAAATTTGTCTCTGAGAAAATATCAACGAAACATTTTGTTTGAAATAATCACTGATTATAACTTCAAAAGTTATATTAAATTACTTTGTCGAGCACAAGTTTATTGTTTTAAATTAAAAAATTCATAACATATATATATATATATATTAATATTAATGGAGCATCTGGAACAAAGTGGTATGATGTGTTGACGGCGTGTTTTGCAGGATTGGTTGAGTTTCATTACGAGTAAACCTTATGTTATGTCCCATTAGTCTTCATTTTTTTTCTGGTTTTTAAGTGTGGAAAAAAGTGAGGTGGGGGAGGTGTGATCTCAGCTGTGGGCCTGAGCATTTATAATTTTGAAGGTTTTTGAGTGGTTTTGGTTTTCCTCATCTCGAGACCATTGAATATTTGGAGTATTAAGGACATTTTAAGAAACTGGCTATATTTCGTAGTTTAGTGAGATATTTCTCACTCTGGTGACACGTGTCAAGCAAAACACAATACAGTTAGTATCACATGTTCTACTTTCACGAGTTTCACCGTATTTATGACCGTCGGAACGAAATTTGCGTAGTTAGGTAAAACGGGAGAAAACTTTAAACTGCGGAACAATGTTTGTAAAATATTGGGTAGCCATACACCCTTCCAGCCCTCTCGATTCTGGCGAGCCTTGCGTCGAATATTGAATAATTAATAATTACACAAAAAAAGAATAAGCATTACATATTTTTTATATTGACAAAATTATGTTGGATAACAGAACATATTAATATTATACTGTGAAAGAAAAACAAAAACGAACCTATCTTCCTATAATGACGATCTAAATTAATATAAACACCCCATCATATGAACCATTACGGTGATTTTTATTCCAGGTCGAAAGATCGCTTTAAATATTCATTTTAGAATAATAAATGACACAAATCTATATTGCAAGTGCATGTTGTGCTCAGCATATAGATTAATGCGAATATTTTTTTTTTAATTTAAAAAAAGATAAATTGCTTACACTGGGGAAATGCAATTTTCAGTTAGCCACTTACAAGACAATATTAGCAAATTTTATTTTAAAAAACCCCAAAACTCTCGTTACTTTTACCGTTTTAAAGTTGACTTATCGCAGTAAGCAGGTTTTTCTTTTAAATAAACATAGTAAAAGTTTATTAACCTCTCGCAATTTAAAAGTACATCATATTAAAATATAGATGTTAAAGATGGGCTAAACCGACATAAAAAAAAAGGTGAACAAATTAAGGTGTTGTTTGTTTTCAATAGGAGTTGAATTAATGAACCATGATGATGTATGTAGATGAATCACGGTTAAAACAGGTTTATAAATAAAATTAAACTTGACTGTATATAAAACAAACGATGAGTCATTGATGATCTAATAAAATAGATGTTATATCAGTCCAACGTGCAAAACCCCATATAAGGACATAACATTAATAATAAGGTAGATAAAAGCATCCGGTTAAAACAGTTTAATAATCAAAATGTGTGTTACCCTCTGTTGTATTTCACATATTAAATTATTTATTTATGATAAATGAACTATAACACGGACTCTGGGGTATTGCATTAAGTGCAAGTACAAAATGTAGATGTAAGCCCCACCTTTAAACTACACACAAGGAACAAAAATAACTTTCTTCTAAGAATATTCACCACTGCATGAAACAGTAGATTAATAGTTGTCATATTTTCTTCTCGGTTAGTTTTCAAGTGGGCATCCCTAAAATAAATAAACATTTGGTACAGTTCCATTTAAGAAAAAATGTCAATCTTTTTGTGAAAATAAATATACATGCACATGAAATTATTTTTGAAAATGGGTTCATACAGGGTGAAGTTCTATCCCCTATTTTATCAATATTAAGTGCAGTTGTATTTTAATTGAAGATTTACTGCGTTTGGTCTTTTTGCACACTGGTAGAAGCATATAGTATTTTCACAACTAAAAGTAAATACGAATATATTTGTATAATCTTGGGAGAAAATGTGTGTAATTAGCATATCCCTGACACTTGCATGTTAATCGATTTAACAGACGGTTATTTTGCAAAGCGGAAAATCAGTCAACAAATGTAAATAATGTCAAGGTTCCTATACTCATTTTATATCATGCAAGGAAATGGAGTTTTTACGTATATATGTTTTAAAGGTTTCTGTTATTTAGAGCATTGTATAAATTTGAGGATGTTTGTCACTCTGAATTAAATATAGACACTGGCTCTTGTGTTTGAAAAAAAAAGAATTATTATGAATTTAGTATTCTATAGAAGTTTTAAATTATCACTCAGTGATGTGTAACACTTAAGACATCAAACACATGTCAAAATATAACTACATCCAAATTATCAACATATAAGTTGTAGAAATTGTGAAGTGGACATTATACTTTTTTTAATGAACAACTGCTTCGGATGAATTGACGTATTGATGTTGTAAGCGACAGGGAAAGCAACATTCCGCAGTAAATGTTTGCTAAACTAATCTATTTCATCTTGATTGACAGGGTTAATAGGGTACATTTTATTGTAGGAATAGGACCATTTATAAAACTGAACAATTAATATCTAAGATTATCAGAAGATCAAGTCTAGTACCTACTCAAATAATCTCGATAAATTAATACGGCACAAAACCTAGATACAATAGAACAGTAATTTAACAAATCAGGGGGCATGACCAAGTCCTTGAGTTCACAGTGATTTATCTACATGGATCTATTATTCTTCTGTGTACACAGCCCAGGTCATCGTAAAGGTTAATTTAAATATCCTAAATCAAAATCTCGTTATTTACCAAAAAGTGCAAAATCATTGACCCCGTTATTCATTTAAAATCGATAAATATCTATGAGAAAATTGCAGTAATAGATAAACACTTTAAATGCTTCAAGTGACCCTACTCAAAAAGTGGGCGGGAGACAAGAGGGGTGGGATGGGGCTTCAAAAAACCTCTAAGTTATTATCATATATTACTGTAAGATTACAAGTTATACGGGCAACCAAACCCCTGCCGTAGGGGAAGAGAGAGAGAGAGAGGGAGAGATGAGGTTTAATGTCCACTGGACACAAACTAGGTCATTCCATTTCAATAATTAGCTTATGGGTCTTTAGCAGTAGGGGGAAACCGGAGAACCCGGAAGACACCCACGAGATTGGAGAGGCGATCATACTCCTTGCCACGTACAACCGAGGATTCGAAACCACGCCAGAGTTGACTCAATGACAGGCTTTATGATGATACAGCGCGTACACGCTAACCATTGAGCCATCCACCCAACCCCCACCCCCACCCCACACACACACACACACTTACGGCCGTAGAAGCAGGATATGCTTAACATCTGATACCACTTGTCACTTCCATCTTACCAACCTGTGTATTCATTATCCCAGTCACAGCAGAACAGTAGGACGTTAAACTCCCTTTTCATTTCGTTTACCGACCTCCCTGATTTGCTGTCAATGTTGTATTTGGTTTTAATGATGACAATTTATGTAACGCGTAATGTAGCTATATTGTTCAGTGTTTGTCCATTAATTCGTATATAATCATGGGGTTAACGGGTGCATGTATAATGTTATGCCCCTGGGGTGACACAAACTAGTTTATTTTCAAAAAAGATTTCAAACTGTAAATATTACAAATTTATTCGGTTACCTGTTGTCGTGGTGGTGTAATTTGGGTTCACTCGGTTTAATTGCATAATGTATGAAAACAGCAAATAGAAATCAAGTTCGATTTACTCGAGCGTATCTGACATGATTTTTAATTTACAATGAGATAGAAAAATATATTTCATTTCATAGTAAATACAGGGTTTAATTATATATAAAGACATCAATTTTATTCTCTGACAAACTTCAAAAAGCCATTTTAAATGTTATTAGGGAAAAGATATAAATATGATAATTTTATTTTATTTATCAAGCCGAAATGGAGATGTCTTTCCACTTGATCGCTTGTTATCAAATTTCAGTTAAAGTGAGATTCTTTACAAATCAATCATATTCGGTTTTTGATTATTAAAAAAAAATCTACATATTAAGTTTATATACATAGATATTGATCTCGTAGCGCATACCAAGCATACATACTTATACTTGTTTATGAACTATTGAATATGTCAATTATATATAATAAGGGTGTCATTACATATCAAATCAAACATGTATATGACCAGTCTGCTCTTAAAGGGGGCGTCCTAGAAACTCTAAAAATGCATACAAACTGGTGAATTTTATTGAAATTATGTGCAACTATGAACAGTTCTGTACTTCTTCTTTGGGAACATATTAACGGTCAAATTTCACTCATTTCTGTCTTAACAGAACACTAAATTACTTACACGCGCATTGCGCGGGAAAGGCCATTGGCTTATCTCGTTTACGAGGCCTAATATTTTAATTTGAACTTTAATTTGCAATCTGCAAAAATTAAGATAAAGTATATTATACCAAATGTTTATTTCGATACTCATTTCGAGCGTTAGAGACTTACCATTTGTCGCGTCAGGGACTTCTTCCCATTTGGAGTATTAGGAAATTCTTTCCCATTTGGCGTATGAGAGACGTTCTTTCCATTTGGCGTGTGAAGGACTTCCATTCACAAGTGTGTATATATATATATATACAAAGCATACCAATTAATCTGGAAAAATGTCAGAGGGGTGGTCCTCTCTATCAAAATGTCCATATTTTAAACTGAGATTTCACCGTCGATTAATGAACAACCGTACAGGTTAATATTAGCTTGAATAGAAACTATCGATATACAATTTAAAGTGGGGAGGTATTCTTATTTTGGTCAAACGAAAAACTTTTTCATGGAATAAAGGCCACCCTCTTTGATCTATTCAGGAAAAACCGCTACGTTAATTGAACAATAATAATTAAATATTCTTCTATGGACAACAACAATAAATGTTCTTTTCGTCTATACGTTGTCATTTTATCTTTATTTATGTTTATCAGTCAAATCAACACGAGAGTCAAATAGATCACTTAATCAACATAAACATGCTAATGTTTGTTTTGATGGCAAAGATTGACGCTGAACTGAAACATTTAACTACAAGTCTGTACATGTTTTTAATTCGAAGTCTCTTATTTCATCATGTACTTGGCTAGACTAGTCGCCGAGTCGGTCCCATTCAACCTTGCATTTATTTGACAGTCGTTATAAAATACAGCTATATTTACCAGTGATACGCTTGATTTCTAATAGTTACTGTCATAGGTGTATTAGGCGGGGTATCTAAGTGGCTGCAGTTCTGCAAACGTATCATTATTCTATGTAAAACAAGCCCTTTCATCTTTTAGAGATAATTTCGGGAAATTGCGATATTCAGGCAATTTTCCAGAATATATTTTAAGTCCTCCGAAACAAATCGTCACTTTAAAAAAGGCTTACACATAAACAAAAAATAATGAACAGATTAAAATGCTATTAGATATCCCATAGACCTATAACGTCCTTACGGGAGTTGGATGGCCGAGTGGTTAGCAAGTGTGTGCTGTATCATAAAGCCTGCCATTGAGTCAATTGGCATGGTTTCCAATGTACGTGGCAAGGAGTAGGGTCGCCTGTCCAACCTCGAGGGTTTTCTCCGGGTCCTCCGGGTTCCTTCCACTGCTAAAGACTCCTACGCGCAAGCGAATTATTGAAATAAAATTAAAACCATAAGTTAGTCTCGAAATGACCTAGTTTGTGTCGAGTGGGCCTTAAACCCAATCTCTCTCTCTCTCTCGCTCTCTCTCTCTCTCTCTCTCTCTCTCTCTAACGTCCTTAATAACATTCATGACGTATAGTGTATACAGTCTAGATAAGATCATTGAAACAAGATTTTGCTTTTACATCAAAGATACTGTGTAAAGCTTAAACTTATCAGAAATATATTAACAGACATGTGAAGTCAAACAAACTCTGCTGAGAAGCCAACAATCAAAGACGGTAATGTGATAAATAAAGTAAATATAAATGCAACAAAAAAAATCCAAAACTCTTTCAGATCGTCAAGATATGTTTGAAGTTTTAGTGATGAAACAATCAAGACAGTTTTTAAAAGCGACCCTTGACCAGTTTACGCCAAATTGAAATCTAAAAGAAGAAGGAAGATGTTTTAGCGGAGATAATTCGTTAATAGAAAGATGTAGATGTAAACGTTTCGGACATCAAAGGCACGACAATCGACTTTGTCATCCATTCTGCCTCATTTGAAAGACATTTCCACTACTCTTCCCTATGGAAACCGACAATCGTTCGGCATGAATGGTTGTCTCTAACGACAGTATCCATCATTAATGGTCCATGTTTTAATGGTTTGTAACTAAACGTCTTTGAAGTTGCTTAATAGCAAGCATTCAATCGCCCTTTTAAAATCTTTTCTCATACTAAAGGCGTGACAAGAATTTGACAATTGACATGGAATGAGTTGATTTATTCTGATTCGGATTAACAATTAGTTCTGGTTGCGATAAGCCACAGGGTAAACGATTAATATAAATAGATCCCGTTCATTAAAACTGCCCAAACGCATAAAAATACCTAGAGATTAATAAATAATGAATAAAATGTAACTTTTGATTATTTCCCAAAAATATTTATTTTGTCACCCCCCCCCCCTCCCATGCTTTGCATCATATTTGATATTTTAAAAGAGAGAAATGGGATTCAACGTCCACTCGACACAAACTGGGCCAATTCGGGAATAACATATGGTTCAATTTTATTTCAATAATTCGCTTGTGTGTAGGGGTCTTTAGCTGTGGGAGGAAATCGGAGGACCCGGGGAAACCCTATGAGATTAGACAAAAAAGTTTAAAAACTGTAGCGTCAGAAGGTTTTCGGGTAAAGTGAGAATTTATAACTCAGGGACGCACCGCAAAACGTTGAATAGAGATAGGATCCGTTCTCTCAAACTCTCAATTGGTTTGAAAAAAGAGCCCATTAAAAAAACCTGTAGCCTCCATCATGTTCAATTGTTGACGGACCGTCATGGTGACTACATGTTACGCCAACACTGAAATGTAGGCGTTTAAAATGGATCGTGTGGTATATTTGATTTCACAAGGCTAATGTGGTTCCGGAATATTAATAGCCTAATAGTGCACCAAAGGGTGTTGCGGTTAAAAGCTGATTTATTCATCCCGTGACAGTGAAATTCTTTCAATGGATAATAAATTTGTATTGATTCAGAACCTGTATAGATCCATAATTTGTATGGGTAACAAGCCCAATATGTATAAATATACTGTGATAACCACGCCATTTAAACAAATAAAATAAAAACATCCACCCAACCCGTCAACAAATAGCTGAAAAAATCTCGTTCAACCCTTTTCTATTTCTGTCTATATAAAAAAGAATTTTACACGCCGCCCAGTTGCACTTGAAAAAACTTTTGAGTAATAATAAATATACAAGATTTTGAACATACCTAAAGATCTTGTATCTGACCTTAGCGATGCTATTAGCATATTATGTTCAATAAAATAACATTATTTGAATTTATAATAAATGGGCAACAATAAGAAAATACGACCATCTATAATTAGAATTATAGAAATTTCAATATTGGGAGTGATTGTCATTAAAATCCAGACTTATCCAATTACCGCTTCCTGTTTGACACAATTTCAAAAATTCGATAACTCATCAAAGAGACTTTTGTATTTCCCAATGGTCAAAATATCTACTGCATTTGTAGTACACACCTTCCAACCTGTCCCTGGGGTCTCTTCTTTAAATAATTGACACCATACCTGGGTGTGTTCCTTTTTAAAAACCTAGATGTATTTTAGGTAATATATAGTTATTTTGTTAGTTTTGAGAGACGTTAAAGGGACTCTCCCAAATTGAAAAGAGTCTCGAAAATAAAGGTCTCAGTACGTATGAACCCTTGTCTCAAAATTTCAGCTCAAAATATTGAGTCGTATGGACGTGAATGTCAAAACTGCTTATCCGAACATGTAACCCTTTTAAGATTTGGGTCATTTTTTTCGTTTGGTGACCTTATAATCGATTCCCGTTCCTGTACTTGATAAAGAAAGGTAAATTTCACCTACACATTATTTTTTATAAAAATAAAAGTCTGGTTTTATCCAGATGCAACATAATACAACCTTGAACACCGATCTCCATTTCCAGATGAAGACTGGCCGTAGAGGATTTCAAGGTATTTAACACAAACTTAAGCAGTTTTTTTATCCAAAATATTATCGGGATTTGCCCTTTAAGTAACTGACAAAGATTCTTTCACCATTGTCTTGATAAAGCCGATAAAATCGTCGTCACAACTTGGCATGTTAATAAACCAATGAGTATGTTTCCGTAAATAAGTATCAGTATTTTCACCCATTAAAGGTTTATTTCACGAAGATGAGACGCGCCATGTCCGGATGCGGACCATATCTACGAAGTCAACCTCTTGACTGAATCTCGATAAAACAACAGCCTAGCCCGTATTTAAATAGAACAACAAAATTTCATAACACAGTCCTCCTTTGTTTTAATATTTAACACGTTTTTCAGAGCAATATACTTATAATATATTCTGGTAGGTTAATAAGGCGGAGTTTTTAACGACGCCTGTTTTTTTTCACCAAGAATTTCTGGCTAACCCCAGGTTGTAGCAATATGAAACTCAAGAACATGTCTTACACGTGCAGGAAATCAGATTCCTGGGAGGGGGACTATTTTTTTTCTAATGAATTCCACATAAAAATGAGAATTACATTTCAAGTATCATTGAGTGTTTTGTGTTATCAAGTTGGCATGATATAATAATTTTGTAGTCAAAAGATATCATGTTAAGCTCGACTGTTGACAGAATAGACAGACATTATTATGATATTTGACACCTTATAAAGCTATTCTCTTATATTACCATCATTACAGCTGTCTTGCACGTGCCCCGTGTCAGCCATATTTAATGAGGACGACAACTATATCCGGCCATGTGAGGTACCTATCAAAACTGTCTGTTTTTACAATTACTACTCTTCCCGGATGCATTTGTAGTTTCGTATTTACTTTATTTAGCTATTCGTTAGTTTACGTATTTACATCATTGTATAATCTTACCTCAATTACAGAATTATGTTTTATAAATACCATTCAATTAAAACAATTGGCATACGTCCAGTCTAAAGTATTAAAGGGGGCAAGTGTCTAACTCATTATTATCCACAGTCTTCGACATTGCAAATACAAGTTATTGGTCTATTTAAATCAACATTGATATTGTTATCTTACCTTGAAAAAAAGGGCTGCCGATTAAAACAAAATGATTTTTTTTTAAATTACCACACGAATCGCGCGCCAGAATGCTTTCGAGCGAGATTTGCAATAAAACGACACGATTAACGAGACTTTACATGTCCCATAAGCTGAATACTGGTGTATACTGGACTAACCAGACGCCAAAGACTGCAATTTAATTTGGACTATTTTTGTCGAACATAACTGAGTATAAGTTACAGTAAAAACAGGAATGATTGAATGTAAACCAGTTTATATACATTCACATTACTTTATTTTATGGAGTCACGGTGGCTAAGTATGTAAGACGCTTGCTCGCTCGCTTGGAGGTAGATCGTTCGATCCTTGCATTGACCGAGAACGTTCATCGGGATTTTCCGACCTTGTTTCCCCTTGTCAGTGGTGCAGGACAGAGGTCCCGACAAGGACAGATGTCTAGTCGTTCGGATGGAACGAAAACCAGAGACCCTGTGTGTACACATTGGCGTGCACGTAAAAGATCTCCTGGCAGTTGGAATTCGATATAAGAGTATGCCATAGCGCCGCTGTCTGGACAAAATTTCCTTCATAGCACACTGTATGTCGTTTGTTCGTCTTCATTTTTCCAGTCGAAGCAGAACAGTGAGCGTTAAACCCCATTTCATTTACATCATTATATGCGTTGCGACCCTTTTGTGCCCATGTCCAGGTGTCGACGAATAGCGATGTAGCTCCTTCAATATAATTAACAGGGAGCTTCCGATTTCGTCCAGATGTTTCCTTCGGATTTCTTCTTCATTTAAATCAAATAAGCATCATAGTAAACGACATCCCAGTTTTAAGGCTTGGTCCTGCCATTGGTAATCGTTTTGACTTTAATCTATTGTAAATGATTTGGGGATACGCATATCTTGAGAGGTGTGGCGGAGACCGATGTTTAATTTAGTGTAGAAATATTCCTGCTTATTAAGACATATTTGCTGATGAATACAAGAAAGACATGGAGTTTAACGTCCACTCGATAAAAACTAGATCACTTCGGGACTAACACATGGTTCAGTTTTGTTTTAATAATTTGCTTGCGCGTAGGGGTATTTAGCAGTGGGAGGGAATCGGAGGACCTGGAGAAAACCTACGAGGTTGGACAGGTGACCCTACTCCTTGTTACGTACAACCGGGGACTTGAATGAATGAATGAATGAATGAAATGGGGTTTAACGTCCTACGCTTAAGCACCTAACCTGGGCCAATTGAAGACGGGCATACGCCAACAGTGTGCTATGAGGGAAATTTTTGCCCGGGCAGCGGCGCTACGGCCTACTCTTATATCGAATTCCAACTGCCAAGGGATCTTTTACGTGCACACCAATTTGTACACGGGACCTCGGTTTTTCGTCCCATCCGAACGACTAGGCAGCTGTCCTTGTCAGGCCCTCCTTCTGCATCACTGACAAGGGGAAATCACGCCGGAAAATCGAGATGAACTTTCTCGGCCAATGCAGGGATCGAACACTCAACCTCCAGGCTAGCGAACCAGCGCCTTATCCACTTAGCCACCGTGATCCCCCCGGGGACTTGAAACCACGCCAGTTGACTCAATGACAGACCTTATGATACAGCACGCACGTGGCAACCATTAGGCCATCCAACCCCCGGGTCTCTTAGGGCTAATAATCATACACAGTATTTCTTCTTTGAATAGAACTGTCAATTAGTTTATATCAACGTTCTTTATATAACATATACTTGATATAGAAACTGTTTAATAATAAACTGGCTATGTTATTTTAATTGGATGGACGTTTCTTATAAACTAAACAAACTACTTGACATTTTTGTCATTTCTATACTGATGACAATATATTATATATGTTATTGTATGCTCTATTGTTATATGATACTTATCAAATACTATTATAATATATAGACAATCTTAACAAACCCGCCAAAACTTGGGGTCACTACTTCAGTCCGACCCCCTACATAATGAACTATCTCAGTCACTCTTCAGATATACTACCTCAATGTTAGATTTATGTGTATTATTCAATGCTTTTTAGCCATTGAACATGAAACTTTTGTATTTTATGTTTTTGAAATGACATCAAGGAGTCTTTATATTGAGTAAATATAGAGTATCGGTATATGGTCTTATTCAATTCTGAAATATAATGTATAATGATTGTTATCTCAAGAAATGGATTACTGCTTAATTTATTTTATCTAAAAGCTCACAAGAAAAAGAAAAACAATGCCACACTGGAAAGTGGGTAAACGGCGTGGGATGGGGGATTCAGGTCATTTCGAGACTAGTGTATGATGTGTCTTTGTTTCAATAATTAACCTGCAGTAGGAGGTAATCCGAGAAGGTACATCAGGTAAGGAAAGCGACCATACTCCTTGTCACTTACAAGACACAAGACTGGTGGATCTTATGGTCGGAAGTTTACGGATAGACCACAAAGTAAATGGGAAAATACACCCCTTTTATTCTTCTCACTCTTCCGACGGGGGGATAAAGCAGTTAATGCGATTTTAACTGAGTGCGCGCGGCCTGGTTTCAAGTCAATCCACCCTGACTTCAATCTTAACCACCCGCTTCTGACTGCAATCTTAACCGTCTTCTCAAAATCAGGTAGCAGAAGGGAACTTTTATTAATCCCCCAGCTTTAAACCAATGTTAATGTATGATCATCATTGTGTTCGAATCCAGCCACTTCGTTCGTCACCCTTGAAAAGCGCGATGATTCTATTTTTCAATGTTAAACTTTTAGAATTATATTTTATTTATAGATTGACAAATAAAAATGGGTTCAAATGAAATGTATAATTAAAATACCTAGTGTTCAATAATTACTGCATTGAAGAAAAAGTACTAAAATGCAAATGGATTCTCCTGGTACATGCGCATTTCATCGTTCTTTTTCTCTTTAGCGTAACATTGCAAAAATGCGTCACTTTTTTCAAAGGCGACGCGCGAACACCATAGATCACCGACGATTTGTTCTTTCAAATCAGTTTAACTTTGTCGAGCGAACGGTATATTTTCCTTTCCTCTAGTTTCATCTGACCCCTTGACCCTAACCTAGGATCTGGCGTGTAACATGATCTCATAATATAGTAGATGTATTCTATATACTGTTTTACCTACAACGTATACCAGCTGGTGACATTAAATCTAAATACTTTTATATAAACAGTAAACAAGTACCTGTTATCAATTTTGAATAATTAAAAAAAGACATTGTTATATAAAATACTTAAATTCTATTATTATTTCAGTATGTATTCAATGAGTCCCCCATCACTGTCGCCGTCTCTCCACGATCAGTCCGCCATTTCTTGTGCGACCTGAACAGATCCGGATATGTCAGCATTAAAGTAAAAACACATAGAATATACATTGTGCAGTCTCTACATGGTCAGTCTGTCGATTAATACTAGAGTTATTTATCAGATTGTTGACTGAAGTGAGAACATATCTCGGCCAACTAAGCACACTATTCAAGTTCTGGACAAATTCCCACCAGAATTCCATGAATCGTAACTGCTAATAGTTATTGCTCTCATTTGACAGAGTAATCTTCGGTTGTTTTTTTTTATTATTTTAGACATTGACAATTTGCGTGAATAGTGATACTGTATTCGTCTTCAAAATGATGATTTTTAATTTGGCCGTTGATGACCAAACAGTGTGCTGTGCCCGCATTTCTGGTTAGCGCGTGATTTCGTTTCCCTGGTTGTCGATGACAATGGGTAGGGTCGCCTGTCCAACCTTCTGGGTTTTCCCTGGTCCTCCTCCCCCACCCTTGCTAAAGCCCCTACGCGCTAGCGAATTATTGAAACAAAATCATATCCATAAGTTAGTCTCGGAATGACCTGGTTTCGTCGAGTTTCTCGCGAGCCGACGAATCTGATATATATTTAAGTATTGAGAATTGTGTATTGAGAAATTTATACTGTGTTGTTACTCTCTGAATATTTGGTAACAACCACCCACATCAAGTCCGCCACTGGCAGATGGATCACAACATTAACCTCAGATCTTGAGTTGAAGCTCGGAGACGTTGAAAGAATATATTACTTTGTTAAATAACATTCTCCATCTTGATGGAATGAGTAATCACCCTAAAACTCTTTTTCTTTGCCTAAATATTAATCTTAGTAATAAATGATGATTCTAGACCAACCCCACCTATCACCAGAAACTGATGACTTTATGTAAATTGCCCTTTATTTCAACAAGATATATATTATATAGTATAATAGGATATATATTACAAATAACAATGTGTATATGTTTATACTATTATAATTTACTGTACAGGGATTACAAAAATAAATCTTACAACCGCGGGAGACGTATACCATAATTGAAAAGGTGGACAAGCAAACAATGTACCTTAGAACTAAGATCTTAGTAAATGATTTCGCTTGTCAAATCTAATAGACATATCTGGTTAATCATCTATAAGAAAGGGGTCTATATGTCTGCTATTATTACTTACACTATAAGTCCTATATCTTTATTGACGTATATATTTTATATAGGTAAACCAATTATAGGTAAGACATCTAATCTACTCGCATTTCGCTTGACTTTCTGATACCGTCATGCTCAGTTTACAGTCACTGTAATAAAACTAAAATCACCAAAAATAACGGATTAGATTCTTAATGTCTTTTTTGTTTAAAATCCTGGAAAATGGCTTTCTTGTTAAACAAGCATATATTCAATGATTTAACGGAACACAACATTTTAGCTTAACTCCTTTCTGAACACTTATTTGGGCAGTTTATATAGTTAGCAAAAAATATTCTCAGCTGAAAACCTGGAGATGTTGTAATCTTGGTGACACGGTCAACTCTTAGTCCAAAAAAGCAGCTTTTATAAATGAAGATAATAACGACCAGCCCTATAAAAGAAATCTCCATCAATCTTCACGAATAGAAGACACGGTACAACACTGATAATATTTAGATGGACCAGAGATTTGCGGTGAACTAACAACCTCAAGTTTCAAATAAAACAAAGGAACATGATAACCATAATGATAACCTTGCAGTATTTATGGAAGCAAATTAAAACATCAAGAACAGTTAATTGGTGGAAGTTGGTTGACGATTTCGCCACTGACCATTTTAATTGAATCGTTAGTGATGAGATGTCATTAATTTCCTTGACTTAATCATTGTTTTGTTCTACCTTGGTATCTTATACATTGTCCGCTTTTTCTTCTTATCTGAAATACTGGACAGCTTCTTGACATTAACAACCTTTTTTATTGCTGGTCACCGAGAAATTTGACCAATGTAAATCCCAAACACAAGATGACGTTGTTACAGCCCAGAAATACACATTAAGTATGAGCTAAATCTTCCTTTTCTGGCTTAAAGGGAAATTTGGCCCGGACAGCGGCGCTACGGCCTACTCTTATATCGAATTCCAACTGTCAAAAGATAAAATGTGTACATCCGAACGACAAGACAGCTGACAAGGGTGAACCACGCTGGAAAATTTGGATGAACTTTCTCGGCCAATGCAGGAAGCTAGAAAGCCAGCGTCTTACCCGTTTAACCATCGTGACCCCGCCCTGTTATCTTTAGAGTTGTTGATACTACATTATGTATTTCAGAACATACAAGATTGCGAATTGAAAACAAAGTGATTATTATCAAATCAGTAGTCTCGCCCGCTAACAGTATTTCGAATGTGGAGCGGAAGAGAGCATTCTTTAGCATGAGGTCACTAGCTTTCAGATAAGTCTGAAGCACACCACGAGACCACTTAAACAAACTAAAGTGGTCGTTGTCGTTTCTCAGTTAGAAGAGTTACGCTATCAATATATTAATAAATATCTGCACTTCATGAAATAAAAAATATGTTATTTTAAACACATTTGCACGGGTATCTAAACAAAAAACAACAAATTATTTTTCAAGTCGCAATAAGAAAACAATGTCTAACAATGCTCGTTCAGTTCAGTGATCCTCAACTCACCAAGATCGATCCAATCAACATCATGTTAACGGATCATAGAATCAATCAACAAACTAAGCAGCAAAAGAAACGTCAGGTTGGTATGTTACTCTGAATAGGCACATTGCATAAAACTTGCTAAAGGTTCTTTTTGTATATTTGTGACCTCGTCTCCAACTTTACCTGAGCAAATAAGACTCCTTCCCAAACACAGAATTGAACCCAGGCAAAGTTCTCAAAACTCCGTGCTGTTTACCGGGACCAGTCCTGTGAAATGCGCCCCCATTCTTGGTTGAATCATCACGATACAACGTCAGCAGCATTCCATGACTCACGACAACGTCAGTAGCATATCATGGCTTACAAGAGCTCAAAGGAATCAGGCGCTTGGACGACTCGACACTGGCCACATTGCCCAAGCCGTTCCAGGTCAATGGGTCATCGACAGGCTTTAGTGCCGCTTTCGAGCCACCACCACCACGGATGATCACCCCGGACTGGTAGACCAAGGGTTACCACAAGGCGACAAGACCGCCGTGTGTTCGACAACACGTGCAGAATCACTTCACAGAGGCATCCGACAAAACACGTCAGCCAGTGAGAACAGTGCACCGACATCTCACCAGAGTGAACATCCATTGAAGTAGACCGTACCGTGGACCTATCCTCACTCCTCGCCATAGACAGTTTGCCCAACAACACCAGAACTGGCTCCACAGGCGAAGGAGAACTGCTAAGTTCACAGATGAGAGTCGGTATTGGGCATCAACTGCAGATAGCAGGACCAGAATATGGCGTCGACGTAGCCAGCGGTATTTTGACCAATGTGTCATTGAACGAGACTCATGGTGAGGTCCAAGCATAATGGTTTTGGGAGTAATCGGTCTGAATCAGAGAGTGGGTCCCGTGGTGTTCCAAAATCTTTGTCCAGGGAGAGGAGGTGGCATCACAGCAGTGCGCTAAATCGACCAAGCTCTCAGACCCCACGTGGTATTGACACTCGCGGTGGACACACCAGATACGGATGTAGACTGTGTACCGACTCTAAGCCAGTGCTTGTCAACCTCCATGATACAATTCCCCACTTGAGAAATAATTTCTCCGCTATTCACCCCTGGCACTATAAAACATCAAATTATTAAAAACTGAAACATGATAAATATGTATCGTTTTAAACACATATTTAATGAACAAATGCCATGGATTTACACATTAAAAACACACTGGAGATGTCACGGCCCTTGTTTAGTGAGCACATTGTGCTTGGTGTTTTTTTTTCAACAAGGGTCTATAACTTCCGGAACTAACTTTGTTAGTCGTGTATTTTGTACACGAGGAGCAGTCCATTTGCTGATTACACTATTTCGCGCGAATACACTATTATGCCTATAACGTATTTAGGTCTTCGAACTCTGTCTTGTGGTTAAGATGGTTCGTACTTGGTTTTTATTTTATTTGTTAACTTCAGGCGTACATCGCTGCGTTAAGTAAATCCGCTACGACACTGTATGCACACTCCATGAGATACGAAGTGGGGAAAGGTAATAGCAAGTTATGTGCTCGTGTACTCAAATTTGGATAGTTGTCAACGAATATTTTCGTTTTTGAATCCAGAAGAGTCTTGTTTGCACCCTGCAGCTCTGCATTCAAACCGTTGAGCCTTCCGAAAATATCGGCGAAACTTGTGTCTTTGCTTCGGCCCCTTGTAAAAGAAGCACTTTTTCGTAATTTCTTGAAATTGTGCAGAATTAATCACTAATGTTTCAACATACGGTTCACAAAAAAATGCTTTGATCCATTTAGTAAAGCTCTGATTTTGGAATCGTACTGATGTTTTTTTTTATATGCGGTTTGGTAAACTTACCATACAATGTATTTGGCTGCAATTTCAAGGAGAACTCGAAATGTAAGGAAAGAAAGTTTAATTATTCCCCTTTAGGGTGTCTAAGCTTATGGACTGAAAAACTTTATTTAAACAAATCGAAACAAGTGCCAACAAGCAATTTACCTACAAAAATTGATTGAAATCTTGTGGTTTCGGAGATGTGCTTGAAAATGTTTAAATGTCTTACTTTGATCACTCTATTGGGCTCATTCAACTAATTTGAGCAATTGCGTGTAAGCTCCCAAACATCTACCAAATTTGTTTGAAATCTATCAATAGGTTCAAAATGAAATGGGGTTTAACGTCTTGATTGTTGGCACTAACAGGACTAATATGCTATGTCATAATCCCTTTGGGTGGTTTTCCCGATTCATTTACAAACCGAAACAACCATTTTTACAGAATATCAACTGAAATGGTTCTTGCATATTGTAACTTCATATGTTGAATATTCATTTGCATTCAGTAATATCACGTTTATTTTGAGATTGGGAATGTCCTTAAACACTTCTTTGGTGACCTTTACCCCTAACCTTGTTAAGTACAACAAAACAGTAACGTACCTATTCGACTGGTCGACAGTCTGTATCAGTAATTCATTAGTAACCATGACGATTTAACTTGTCAATGCTAAGAAGGTGTCTTATCATGATGAGAGGACAACGTCGAGTATTTACCTTCGTTTCACATGCGGACAGACTCAAGTTGACTTTCAAAAGACCAAAGTATACAAATTAAAAGGCGTCAGACAATACGTGGGGTTAAGAACGATGTGGCTTTCTGACTCATTATGACAGTAGATTAGATAGTCTGGTCTAGTTAGTTTATTGACATAACTAATCGGTGTAAGAGACAGACAATCCACTACCGGAACTCTCGTAATGTCACTTAAAAAGGTGGGGGTGGATTTTTTAAAACCACAAACTGTATTTTTTACATTACTCATGACAATGTATCAAAAGCTGTTCAGTTCAACTAAATAAACCGGTTTTCTATACAAAACACTCTCAAGTCTCAACAACAACAACAGTTAAAGATATATCAATAATATTTAGTGTTCCCACTTCATTTTGAGTATTGACCACAAATATGCAGGCATACGTCTTTTACAATAAGTTATTATTATATGCCCTCATTCGAATGTGGTCGTATATTGTTGTCTTGGGCTGGGGTGGCCGAACTTTGACACATTGCACGGATAATTCCACCTCGTGATAAGATCATGTGTTAAGATACATATTTGACACGTGTTTTTTCTTAATTCAATTTTGTGAAGTCAGTCATATTATTATACATCTGAAGCCGTGTGGATCAAATTCTGCGCTTGGGGGTAAAAAAATGGCAGTGTCTTCTATAGATGATAAGGCTAACCATTTCATTGGGTTGAAATTAATACACATCGTTTATGTTCGAAAGACGCCAATCATGTTATGTTCCCTGATCATTTTGAGCATCTTTGTGGTCGTTCTAGAAGTTTACGACTAACTTAAACTGTATGCATTTTGATTTCCAAAATGTTTGGCGGGTACTGTTGGGATTAGTATCTTTGATCACTCCGTCTTGAACAAGTTCGTGGTTTCTAGCATGTAGCGGCCATGAATGCGGACTCCGGTCACAAATGAACTGTCCATTCTAAGAGAAGAGAATAACTTCGTCGCTCTGGGTTTATCTTTCTGCTTGATAAATGACAACCTATCTTTTTTAGTTAACTGGACTATGGAAAACGTGGCGAAATTACATAAACCGTATGTCAATGTCATCTTATGTGCTCAATTCTGAAATGACAAAACAATATTGGAGATTTTAGCTTGTATATACACAACAATTATCAAAATAAAATCAATCTTCTTTCGGCCAAAACTTTTGACCAACGTTTGAATTAGGTTGATCTGATGGTTATTCGGGTTAATTATAAGCAAGCTCTATGCGATAAAAAAAAATCGAAAGATTTAGCAAAAGTGGGCTTGTTTATTTAGTTTCGTTCTTGAACGCAAAATCGGTTAAATATATTCTTTAAATCTTATCAAACTCCTATTCGCAACACTATTCAACATTTCTTAGTTAATTAAAAGCCTACTGTTATTTTCTTATATATTTTTACCCGATTCAAAGAACCCATCTAATCCCTGGTTAGAATAGGAATTCGTTTGTATTAAGTCCAGAGATTGTTTCTGTTACTTGGTGGTGCATCTAAATCATGTAAAGAGGTAAATATTGATGTTATAAGTAAAGTGGATTTCGATAACACTTAATGTTTCCTCATCTAAGTACACCATGTATTGACTTGACTTGACTGTATATTGATATAGTTTTCTAACCACACATTGCTCATACTGAAAAACACTTAAACCACCGAATCGTTTTTGTCTATAACCTGGGAATGGCCAACAAAGTCAGTGTGAGAAAGAAATATTTAATTTTTGTTTTACGATTTCTACATTGAAACTTATATGGAGGAAATTTCCCATACGAAACAAAGTCTTCCAGTAGTGTCATTTTGTATTTGTATACGACGTCATTTGACTGTGACCACCCTTTAATTCAATATTGTTACCGCCTCTTAAGCACCTGGTCGTCACACTGGGCCGAGTAGACCTGAATACTAATTATGACTTTATATAGTCAGGTACATCTATTATATCTTCAATGTCGAGGACAAATTTTTTTATACACAATTTAATCAACAGCAGATTAATCACAATTACAAATTATCCAGTTTGGGGGTTTTGGCAGTGATGAGTTGTTGCCCTTTACGTTTTGAGTCAGTCGCATTTATGCCTCTTTTTTTGTCGATTTAAGAAAATGGGTTTTATAATTGTTCATATTCCAACTGTAATGTAGTTATATTCCTTACTGATATTGTGTGTTTAAAATAGTAAGATTATGTTGCACTTTTAATACAGATGTGTACCTATTATCACACACAATTCGGACCACCTTTCTGAATAGTTTTATTATTTTAAAAAATAAATGCTTATTTCATAAAATACACTTGTTTCAATTGTGTGATAAAATATTCACTCCCCGTTTTAAATTATGTCGTTAACTGTATTATAAGATAACATCAAAATATAACAAAAACATAGTGTTTAAATATTCAACAGAAAGTGAGAAGCAGCATGGTTGTGCCCTTAAAAAGTTCTTTATATCAAAAAGCCACAAGTTTACTCGCATCTAATGTTTAAAACAATTATAGATAATACAATTTTATGCTATAGAAGCCTGCTTTTTTAAGGCCATATCTTTGAATTAATAACCTCAAACAGTCCATAAAGAGCCAGAGAACTACAATATAATACAGAAAAGAGATTAAATTCAACACTAAAGTGTCAACGAAACGGCTTATAACAGTGAAATTATACACTATACTTATATAGATTGACACCATTCTCTTGATAAAAAAAATCTACTTTTGGCAGACGTCAATACAAGTCAGATTAGTCTTTTTAATGGACTAATTGAAGCGTGGATGATTTCAATAGTTCACTATTTAAGATGATTAAGAAATTCTTTTCTGGAGTAGATTCACACAGAGTGGTCAGTGTATATCGACCATTCTTTGCACGCTTTACCTATGTTGCGGTAAATAAACTAGGACGGAATGGAGATTGAAGGGCCGAAGTGTCCGCCCTGTTTGTAATTTAACGTGAAATGTCCAATTAGTTTTGTGGAGGTCTATGTAGATTTGTTATTTGAGTTAAGAATGTAGTGAGACGATGTCAATTCAATTTTCGTTTTTTGAAAGGACCTCATAGAGTGCTGGCCAACGCGGTCTGTCAATCACCTTGGCCTGACAGTTTAATATATCGGACAGACTATCTACAAATGAATTAGCTTATAATTGTATTTTAAACTCTTGAAAAAATGTGATTTTTTTTCTTATAGGGTAAGGGATTACCCAGTATATATCATGGGTGGTGCCAAAACAAGAATGCAGATAAGATAAAATATATTCGCCACTGGCATTCTGTAGTATCTGCATGCTTGCACAGCCAACAAAGGGGTTTAGTTGTTTTCGAACCGGGTTTACAAGACAGTGCATTTGTAAATTGCGCCAATTTGAGGTCAAGTTTGGTGTGCACGTACAAAGAACACTTGTAAGCTCTAATTTGAATAGTACCCATATCACATTGCACACGTAATCATCTAGATGACAAAATAAGTCTGAAAATGTCGAGATATTTAAACCTAATTCCATTAAAATATGTTAAATTTAGTTGAAAATTTAAATTTGTTTACAGATTCTGAAATTACAACCAATTGTATACCATGACCAGTGCTCAACACACTACACATGAACGAAAGCTCGGGTCATCAACAAGTAAACGGAGGGCCTGACAAGGACAGCTGTCTAGTCGTTCGGGTGGCACGAAAAAACCGAGGTCCCGTGTACACATTGGCGTGCGCGTAAAAGATCCCTTGGCAGTTGGAATTCGATAAACGAGTGCGCCGCTACCCAGAAAAAAAATTCCCTCGAGGCACACTATGGCGTATGCCCGTCTTCCATTAACAGTAGGACGGTAAACCCCATTTCATCAACAAGTACATTTAAATTAGATCATTCCTGTTAAAACAAAATCCATCTTATGAAGGCTGTGTTTTGTTGAGAGGTTGGCACGCGAGTAACAGACAGTTTAGTTATCAAACAGATATACAAATAAACAATGGAAGCCAGTAGTTATAAACACTAGATAACCTAACTGTCTTTACCGTTTGATTTATGGTGAAACATTTACCTTAAAACTTAAACATCTCGTCTTTAATCGTTTAGAACTGATGGGTTTATATTTCAAATAGCACTGGCAAAACAGAACCGCGGATCTGGGTATCCAACTCTTTGTATCGTGCAGGGGGTCTGTGGCAAGCGGATTACCAAAAAAAGGCGAGGGGAGTGGGATGCACACTCATAACCTAAACAATTCAGGGCTGCTTGAATTAATGTTTAAATGGTCTGTGCTTTGTTAAAGTGGCTTTATATGTAATTAATTCAAGTAATATTTCAGGCAAAATGTTCGGTTTCGGATAAAAAAAATTAAAACGAACAGATATATCTTTATAATTGTTTTGTGGCGACCCACGTTCCTGCTGTGGTGCGCACCCTTGTAAGACCTTCAGATGTAACTTTTTAACCAGGAACCTCCAAGCATTTTAAAGCTCATGGTTCAATTGTATAGAATTATATATGAGTCGTTTGGTAGGTTGTCTCCGGGTTATTTCCACTGCTAGCACGAGAACTAGCTGAACATGTTCGCATTACCGAGTCAGATAAACTTATACAGGGTATTTGAAAATGGCGTGTAAAAAAACTAGGAAAGTTGAATTGTAACTTTAAACAGGTTGCAAATTCACAAAAATGTGTTGCTTACATACAAAAAAATTGAGTATTGGGTAGCAGCAATCGAATGCTGTAAGGTGAATAGATGATGATGGTCGCCTAGAAATTAAACCAGAATACGTTTAGTTATAAAGTATACTGTACAAATGAAGGCCTGCACTATGTTGGACAAACTGTATAAAAGCCTAATAATAACACATTGGGAGGTTCAGGTTTTTTTTACAGAGCATCTAAATAGAGAGAGCGAGTGTTCTTGCCAGCCATACCATGTTCCTCTTAGCAGATCCAGTCATTAATAAACGTAATATCCCTACACTTAATGGCACGGTTGTTTTTTTCTGGATTTTTCGACTATGAGAAACTACTGAAACAGACAAATTGAAGATGCGAATTATATCAATGTTGCTTTTTTGAAGGTCAGATAGTTTAGCGTTGGGTTAAGTAAGGAGAGGGTGTATCACGGGAAGTCTGATGTAGATACATTCTGAATGTAGTGTGAATTGAAAAAATCAGCTGTTGAAGAGAAACGTGTAATTAGATGTTCTTGAGAATACATATAGAGCATACATATAACCAAAACAACCCGTCTGCAATGATATCAGCTAGTAAATACCATACATAACTGACTCTTCAAAACGACAATATTTCGAGTTACTTCCCTACGGAATTAATCGAGTACATGTATTGTGGTTATTTTCAAGGTGTTTTACCGGAAGTTGATACTGTTCTCAACCACATTAATAAGTTGAAGTTTGAACTGATATTTTACATCTGACCTGTTTATCTTGCGTCGCTTCCAGTGTTCACCAAAAGTGCCCCTTCTATTGAGTGTTTCAAAACTAGACTTAAAACATGCCTTTATGTCAACGTTGTATTCAATTTAAAATTATGTGTAAAGAGTGCATATAGCATATTTTAAGTGTGGAATTGACGCTATATCAATGATTATATTATTATTATTATTATAGCATTGGTTTTTAAAACCTGTGTTCTTTGCTTCGTATGTATTGCCATCTGTTTATGCAAGCTGACATAGGTTACTTTGCTCCAACGGAAATGTCATAAAAATACAATATGCTCTCGTGTTTAACATTAACAGATTTAATACATATAAACCACACAAAAACATTTAATTTCTTAGGCACAATAGTTTAAAAGATAGGTCGTTTTAGTAGGTAAATCTTCAAACTTAAAATTATAAAGCTAAAATAATTGATGTAACAAGATAATGCTTGAGTCACCGATAAAATAAACCATAGCAAATAGTTATTTTTTCAGGTAAGTAAATCTAAGGGAAAGTATAAGCTTACTTTTATCTTCCTAGTCACGGTTCATTTCTACTTGACACAGATGTATCTTGACACTCACTTCGAGGATTGACCTTAGGTCACCCGACGACCGTCATTTTATTCTTCCAGTGGTATTATTTTGTTTATGTAAGTAATCGGTAAATACAAAACACATGCTTCTTATATGAACTGTTGTGTACCCTAACTTTATAAATTGTTACCTTAGCAAAGTATTTTTAATGAATTATTTATATAAGAAATTAAGGAGGCTGAATGGCGACCCTGGTGGTTCATTTGTTAATCCTCAAAAGATCTTTTAAAATACAAGGTGTGCAATAGTGTTATCTTCTTGTACATGTATACCATGGATAGGATTGCATTTATATCGCTATAATTTATACGATGTTGAAGTCTTAATATAGGTAAATTTTATATTTGTAAAATACTTCGGGTTTCGTTTTAGACACAATACTATTTCTGTATTAAGCCAAGTGTTCCATTGATAGAGAAGGGTATCTAGAACTTGATTCCTAAAATTAAACGATGTAATTTCGAATCATTCAAGCCAGTAAAATTCCTAAACATCATTCAATATATTTGGACACAAATCGTAATAACGTGCCCACTAATGGTATTCGAAAGAAAAACTATACAATGTTCCAAACAACTGGGCGAAGAGAATGGCACTTTGATTTTTAGATAAATAAACAAATAGCTGTATATTGTACATATTTGTACATTTAACACGTCTATGCTGTGTATATTGTTTTGCGAGAGAGAGAGAGGGGGGAGAGAGAGAGAGAGAGAAATGGGGTTTTACGTCCACTCGACACAAACTAGGTCATTTTGGGACTAACGTATGGTTTTCAATTTTTATTACAATAATTCGCTTGCGCGTAGGAGTCTTTAGCAGTGGGAGGAAACCGGAGTGCCCGGTGGAAACCCACGAAGTTGAGAAGGCGCCCCTATCTCCACAGCCGCAAGCCAGAGGTGACCGGCCAGCTAGAGGTCGAAGCGCGGCACTCTAGACCACTAGGCCATCCCAACCCCCCATATTGTTTTGCATCTGCTTACCTTGATCCACAATTATCATTAAGATCATGCTTAAATAATGAATTTGAATGATGATCATTAGGATTGTTATAACGTAATAGTGATCATTAGGATCAGGGATGACGAAGTAAATGTTAATGATGCTTTTTGGGATCATGTTGACGAAGTAAATGTTTATAATGATTTTCAGGACCATGGTGACGAATTAACATTACTGGTCAATATTAAAATCAGGGTGTTGACGTAAATAAATGTTAGTTATAATTATTAGGAGTAATTATTATTATTGGGAACTTATTGCGCAGTACGCTCTAACAAGTCTGAACATGTTATGATACGGATGCAAGCAGACGTATGATGACCCAAGTACGTACTGTATATATAATATATTACTGTTTATAGACTCGCTATTTTAAACGCTGACGAAATTCAAGGTTTTGACTAAACTGAAAAAAGTGTTTCCAACTTCAGGTCATTGTGTCTTCGTCTGGTCTGAATTTATTTGGAAGTATTATAAGACTGTCCTGAGATCATAAGGACCCAATGCGTGGGTTCTAATGAACAATCCCCAGACATGTAGATCACACTAATATCAAGGCTCGCGTTGACAATCGCATTGCACAAATTTAATACGAAAGGCTGTTTATATAATAGTGTGTACAGAATTGCCAGCCCCCAATGGTTTTATTTCATGGGTTGTGGATGAAAGAAAGTCCAGGCTTGGGGTTTATGATCCGGTCATCAAGCCTTTTAATATTCTGAAAATCTGAGACACGCTACCTGCGGAGAGGTTATCTCATAGACAGTCAATAGACATGTTTTCACAGGTTACGAGGTCAACGAACTAACAATAACAATTATGGCTTCACTCTTCCTTGTATTTCTTTTGTAATATCCATGGGATAATTTGAAAAATCAGGCTTTTTCCATAACCTGTCGGTAACACAGCTACACAGTCGTGACATTCATAACAAGCACGTAATGCCTCCAATTGTTTTTCCTTCAAATTTAAGTTTGAAACACCTAACTTCGACTTTGCAAAGTTGTTTGGGTCCCGAAACTCTTCGCTCATGAGCGCTGACATCTTTATTCCGAATTTCCATAAACATCCACATGGAAATTAACTCACTAGCTGTTATGACCCCCCCCCCCCCCCGGTCTACCTTAAAAAAAAAGATGTCATTGGGGTGAGTCTCGCGTATTTAAAGCAGGTCCTGTTAAACTTCATAAATATGAGTCAAACATCCTGTGGCGTCATTAATATTCCAGAAAAGTTGGAATTTGCTGATGTATGCAAACAAATATGCGTTTCTAATTAATTTAGAAGTGTAAAACTAAACAGAGAATGAGACAGATAATGTGTAACAATCGGAAATCTTACATACGTCACATTTTTATAATTCTTTACTATTCAATAACTTGATTATCATTTACAGCTAACGTCAATCCCTGTTAAGACCACGCTCATTAGCCTTTTTTTTCTCCTTGGAGTTTGCCAAAAATTAGAGGGGAAATTTTCTACTATTTTGTCCATAAATCATTGCAGGAAAATATAAGTTGCCAGGCGAATTTGTTATTTATAGTGATACTTTTTATTTACTAAAATGTTATAGGAATACCCGATAATTGACCTACACAATTTTATAGAAAGGTGACTATTCTCTCTAACACAAGGCAGACACATAAGTGATGTAAATTTAAGTCTCAACGCAAGATCTATATATAACCCAAAACTGGTTTTTCCCTAATTTCTTGTCAGGGTTTTTCCAGTAGGCGTAGTAGTGATTATATATTGTGACCTCAGGGACTTGTCTTGCGCAGTACTCTTTAACAAGTCTGAACATGTTAAGATACGGATGCAAGCAGAAGTATGATGACCCACATAAGTAATCACGCCTTTAGCCTCAATGTGTACTTTTGATATTTGACTGTTTATAGACACGCTATTTTAAATGCTTACGCAATTCAAGGTTGTGACTGCACTGGCAAAAAAGTGTTTCCAACTTCAGGTCATTGTGTCTTCGTCTGTTCTGAATTCATTTTGAAGTATTAATACCAACACTTTAATTTAGCAAGTTTCTAAGACTTCCAAGTTATCGCTTGGTAATTTACTAGTAGTTAAGTACTGATACGTATCGTGCATAGATTTCAAACAATTCGATGCGATTATGACTTATTGTTTTATATTTGTCCTGCAATTAGCATTATATATTTGGGAAGTGAAGGGGGATCACATGGCTAAGTGGGTAAGGTGCTGGCTCGCTAGCCTGGAGGTCGGGTCTTCGATCCTTGCATTGGCCGAGAAAGTACTTCTCGATCTCTGACGTGATTTCCTCTTGTCAGTGATGCAGACGGAGGGTCTGACCAGGACAGCTACCTAGTCGTTCGGATGGGACGAAAAACCGAGGTCCCGTGTACACATCGACGTGCACGTAAAAGATCCCTTCGGTTGCTGTCCGGGCAAAATTTCCCTCATATCACACTATATAGCCCAGGTTAGGTGCAGAAGCGTAGGGCGTTAAACCCCGAACTATTGTCTCATTAATTTTAAAAATATGTTGTAGTGTTGTGTAAAAACCAGAGGATGTTTGCTCGTTTAGTAAACCGTCTTCGTGTGGGAAATTCACATGTCGAACATTTCAGTTTTCTCGACGATATCTAATTATTATCTTCCGGAAGATTTGGCCACTCAAGTTCAAGTTAAAACTATCGCCCCGTTTAGCGACAGGAGTCGTAAGCCTATACTTACAAAAACACACTGGGCCATGCCTCATTTATTTGTATATAACAAAATCACTGACAATATTCTGTTTTTCAATTCATTAAAATAGGGTCAACACTACCTGATCAATATCTCAAATACAGGGCCAACATACATGTTTAAAAAATATAGATTAATATTCATCGTTTAATTGTCATTAAATGTGATTCATTCGTCAGAAATGTTTTCTACCTAAACATGTCAATTAGGATTTTTTAGGGTAAAAAAACATGGTTTGTAATTAGTAATATATTAACATCTGTCAATCAAATGGATGATGTAGATGTACATCTCAATTTGATTTCGAATGTATAAATTATTCTAAATATGAGTCATGTATGTAGGTGTGAGAAATAAGTTTTCATGAAATACCTCAGTGAACTGTTAGCTAGGATATATTTGGCTGTTCAAATAAGTTTTGGCCTAACTAAGTATTCGTATTACTACAGTATTTTCTAGGTTAATCTAATAATTTTTTTAATAAATCTTAAAGGTGATGCATTAAAATGTTTAATGACATTCGGGTGTTTCGAATGAGACACAGGAATGAGACACTACTGACCTATTGACCCACTCTTTCTCTTAAATGACACTTCGTTATAGATTTAAGTTGGAAAGTTTTTTTCAACATTTCAAATAGGGGTTTAAATAGGGATATCAATCTAAGTCGTTAATTTATCGCAGCATTATAATACTCATTATAAAATATCTGATACCATTTCTCGATTATACATCAACTTCACTTTTTCTATTGTAATTTTGCATTTTAAAAAATCTAATATACACGGTCTGAATATTAAAAATGGCAATAAAAACAATTCATCTGTATATAAATATTACTTGTTGTGCGTGTGAACGAGTCATTTTCTCTCCATTGACTTCAATATTTAATCAATAATCTTCCTTGACCTATAACATTTGTTTTACATTCAGATGATCTTAATCTTTATAACCATGAAGAGTAAAATCTGCCAGTCATCTAATATAAAATGTATATTCTGTGTGATGTCATGTTGGGCTTATAACGCCCGCTTCCACCTAGGGAACTATGCCTGTTTACGTCTTAATCATGAATAATCACCAAGCCCTGACAGAAAATCGAACACTCTTCTTCTAATCTAGACCATAAAGTAGTTAAAGTACTAAGCAAATTTGGAAATAGATTTAGTTAAGAAGACGCAAAATAATACAAGACAAGGGAATAATTACCAATCAAATGGAGGCAGGCGAACATTAAATTTCACCATCTCGGTACCCACAAACTGTAGTTTGTCTATTTCTAGCAATTCTCTCTCCGTCTCTTTTCTCTCCTTTTGCATGCCCATATTTGGTCTTTTTTGTTGATTTTTTGGTCTAGAATGGTCGAAGAAGGTTTGAATTGATATACTTCTTCAAGGTTTTGGTAAATATTCATGATTTTGAAGCGGAAGGATAATGGAGTTATCAGGTTGGCTATGGTGATATGTTCGACAACTAGTTACATGTTTTAGTATGCATCTTCAAGTTTGTGAATCTCAAAATTTGGGTGGTCAACCTCACAAAATTTTAGTGCAAAGACATGGCCATTTGTTCCTCCCTCTGTCTGTAGTGAAAAGCATTCAACACAACGAAAATGTGGGGCCATAATTAACATTGAAGTCAATGGGAAAATTAATGGTGGTCTGCCTCCAAATGTTATAGAAGGGTTACTTCCCTTTCACCGGGAAGTTTCATAGTTTCAAATCATGTTATTCATCAGTACTTAAGCAGACATTGTTAATAGAGTTCAAATGTTTCTAAATTCTAGAAAAATTCTTAATTCTAGCGTTGATAGAAATATGTAAACAGTATACGAGTTTGAGTGAATAATCGAACTCTTAATATGAATAGCATTTTTTTTTCCAAAATGTAGAGGCTCTGCGGACCGTGAGAACAAATGGGGTTAAATTAATGCAGTTTCAAATTATTAGAAAGGAGCCATTGTAGATGGTTGTCTGTCGGAGAGTTTCTCTGCCAAAGTTTAGAAATGTATTTTTTTTATTGAACATGGTGAAGGTTATTTCAAACATGACATCTTATCGTCGATAGCTTGGATAGCATAAGCGTGAGTTATTTCCCTTTGACCGGGACCTTTCGTGATTTCGAGTATTATAACTATTAGAATTCCTAACGCAGTTTTATGACCAAAATAATTAATAACATGTAAAAGCCTGGGATAACTACCAAAACTAAACGGTTTAACATGAGAATATATTTGGGTTAAAGTTTAGACTAGAGGTGTGATTGTGAACTTTACATTTGGCTGAATAACCGAAAGGTCTCAGTGTTTCAATACATTTAAAAGTTTAAGATTCCTTTCAAGTGACGGTAGACTAAAACCGGACATGTTTTGTCATCTGACATTTGTTTTAAAACCAAATAAGACTGATTCATTGAGATACGGTATGTATTAACTTCTAAATTAATTGCTGGATATTCCAAAGGGTTAAATATCTTATTGGAAAGAATTTTGTTTAAAACATATATGATGTCAAATATTCTGTACAAAACACAAGACCCAAGTCCTAATAGATGCAATGAATGCTTTAATTTCTGAAGAGGGGTTAAATCACAGTTAATACGGCAAATTTACCCTTTTTGCGTTTTATTAGGTCTATCTAAAACATTATAAAATAATGTTATTAAAATTTGCCGCGTTTATCACAATATACTCGAGGGCAAAGCAGCAGTTAAATCATAGATATAATCTGATGATTGAAAAGAAGAGCGTTTAGCTTGCAATTGCTTTTCATAGATTTATATTCATGATAATCTTCTAATCTAATCCAAAATATACATATATATATCATACTGTAGCTGGTAGAAATGAAAAAGTCAAGAGGTGGAATACGAATTCCTTTTCATAGACCAGATCTTTTGTTTGTGTTTATTGATGACTTTATAGTTAAATATGTTTGAATTGACTGCTTTATAGAGAATAAACTGAAAGGTTTTGTTTTGTTTTTTTCTTAAGTAGAAAATCTATACTTCGCAGTTTAATTTGAGTATAGATCTTAAAAGTTTTTATTTGCGAAGACTTAAAGCAGGTAATTTTATATGCAGACAATACAAAACGACGGATGAAATTATTTCACACGGTTGATATTAAAATACTGTATGATCGATGTGCGCAGGCTACGAATGGCAACTAAGGAACGGATTAATTAAATTCATATCACATTTCCCCTACATACAATACTGATATCCCCGAGTCGTTCTACATTAAAAGTACACTACAATAGGCTTTCGTTATTTATTTCTGGTTTTTATTTTATTGCAATTGGCAAGGAAGATGTTAAAAGTCCTGTTCAAACATCACAAACGAAGATATCAATAGAAATCAAGAAAAGAAAAATAATGAACTACTTTAAAAGGGTTCTTGAGGAAACAAACGCCTTGCAATCTATTGTGGTTGCAACTGTTCAAACATGGCAAGGAGATATATAGCCCGTAAAAACAATTTTAGAAACGGTAAATAATAACTAGAAGGCGCCTCGATTGACCCTTCACCCCGCGTCGTTACCCCGTTCATAACCCCGCCCTCTAGTCAGGACAATTTCGTATAATGAATGAAAGCATACGAGTGGGTTTTGAGACTGGTCGAACGTATCACCGACTTGAAGCATTTTTCAGATCTGTGGATCGCCAAGGTCAAATTGAAACAAATAATGGGTATTTGCTGCGGGTCTCGTCTTCAATTTCCACAGGTCAACGTTGACGAAGTGCCGAACAATGGGCTTGTTTAGAAAGGAATTTGATTTTCATCACACTGTTAGTCTAGTCAATAAAAGTGTATTTAACGGTATTTTAACCGAACAGTAGACAGATATGATAATCACTTGCTCAAACTTATGATTGGTGTGAATTTTGCACCACTGCCCCCTTTACTTATACTTAATTTTAACAAAGATCGTAGGCGGAGGTGAGTCGGCAATTTTCCCTCCATTTTTCAAGTCAAGCCATGAATCAAAAAAGTCTGTATATGGAGATGGGAGAAATAAATAAAATATATAATACTAATAATTGTAGTAGATGTCTAAACCAGATATGACAAATTGGTCTAAAAACATAATATATTTATTACAGAGGGTCACTCGAAGAGCGTCATTTTATACTTTTAAAGGCTTAGGGAGCTAATAATATTGGTCGTATTTTTTAAGTTATTTTTCAACCATCCCTATTAAATGGCGATAAAACACCGGGCGCGACCCAGACTTCACAAAGCATTCTCAGACTTAAATTAAGAATTTACTCAACTTTCAATCACTGTTTATGAGAAATATCTTTAAATATATTAGAACAAGTTTTATAAAGGGTTATATTTTAGTTATAATAAGACGAACAATTTAGAGTAAATTTCTAAATTAAGTCTGGGCTTGCTTTGTGAACTCGGCGCCGGTAAGATGTATTTTGTGAATTTCGATATGAAATGAAACAGGGTTTAACGTCCTTCTCCGGACTGGGCTTATGACGAAGGGCATACGCCATACAGTGTGCTTTGAGTGCCCGGACAGTGGCACCCACCCTACTCTTATATCGAATTACGAACAACTAGACAGCTGGCCTTGTCAGTACCCCCGTTCACCATCACTTACAGAGGGGAACCACGCCGGAGAATCTGGACGAACTTTCTCGGCTAATGCAAGGAACGAACACCCGACCCCCAGACTAGCGAGCTAGCGTCTTACCAACTGTGCCCCCCTTTGTGAATTACACTAAACTAATGGAATTGCTTTGGTTATTTGAATTCGATCCCTTTGATGCAGTATACTGATTATTATGTAAGAAAGATAATAGTTGACACGTTTATTGGGCGACATATCGTACATTTAGATGAAACGCAAATATTTGATTCAATGGTGTCCGTTTGTCAATGAAGAAATGTGAGTTCTATAGTTCACACGGAAGTGTAATATGGAAAATTTAGTGACGCAGATTTTGCCCTATATACTTGGAATTTAGAGGGGTCTTTTATGTGTAATAGCCTAGTTGATATACCTGATGTTGAAGTTTGAAACCATCTAAGTGACTCGGTACTTCCTATTATGGATTCTCTTTAAAACTGGGCCCAACCCAATGCTCATCTTGTTGTTCACCAGGGCGGCGTTCTTTTTCCCTTGGACAATTGTGCATTGATTGAACGCTAGTGTTTTAGATAGAGTGACTATCATTCACGATATCCATCGCCATATATCGTTTCGACCAGGCTTCTCTAATCGTTATCAACGACTAGAGAAGCATAGTCGAAACGTCGCTCAGTATCAACGAAAGAGAAGCATAGTCGAAACGTCGCTCAGTAATAAGCAGTAATTGTATTCCATATAATTGTGACCTGTATAGTATAGGTAATTGATATGTGGTACCAAGTGTTTAGATAGAGTCTAACTCGCTACATCCTTGTAGGTGATAACTAATTGGATGGATAGACCTAATAAGCAACATACATAAAGAACATTTTAAAGTAAAGCAACCCTCCAATTTTATTCTGACTAGTTGGGTTGGGATGGCCTAGTGGTTTAGAGTGCCGCGCTTCGACCTCTAGCTGGCCGGCTACCTTTGGCTTGCGGCTGTGGTTTTGAGCCATGGAGATAGGGGCGCCTTCTCAACCTCCGGGCACTCCGATTTCCTCCCACTGCTAAAGACCCCTATGCACAAACGAATTATTGAAATAAAATTAAACCATATGTTAGTCCCAAAATGACCTAGCTGTGTTGAGTGGACGTTAAACCCCATCTCTCTCTCTCTCTCATTCTGACAAGATGATGTTTCTTTAAAAAATGATATACATGTACTTCTGAAATAACAAAAGCATTCTATCCGAAACGATAAATTAATAGGCTGTTTTATAGTGCACACTTCAGTGTCATATGTATGTGATTAATCTCTGTCCGCTTTACTAAAAGTATAATGTTGTACATTATTCAATTAGTACTTACAATGACGCTATATCTATTGTTAAACTACATACATATATCAGATGGCTGTCAGTATATAATATCATATGATACAACATAAAACTATCAACTTAACAATGGAGTATATAATATGATTGTCATATAAATAGGACTTAATGACAATATTATATTAATTATTTAAATATAGACCTATGTCACGCCTAGTGCCAAAACACCACTCGTCCTGGACGCCGTGTCAACTAGATCATATGATCCATAAACACATAAATAATCTAATCTAGTAGGGTAATACCTATTAATGACCAATAGACATTTACAATTTTAATGAGCAAACAAAAGCAGTGCGCGCTGACACTAACAATATGTCGACGACCCCACATCGTCCATAGAGCACCGTCATTAAATATGAACACGCACAAATAAAATTTGAAGGAGGTATTGAACATTAATTTCATAGTAAGTGACCCCAGTAACCAGACGGTATTATTAAACTAGTTCGACAACACTCATATCGCTGATCTTTTAACCTTTTTATTCACTTTATAAAGCACCTGATACAGTATTGAATTAAGAACGCAAACTTTGACTTCGTCACTACGAGTAACCAAACATCTGTTCAGCAAAGTGTCAAATCAGAAGTAAAAAGGCGTAATGTGTCAACGTGGCGAGACCGCGTCCTAACCGAAAACATAAAGCAAGTATGAACATGTAACCTGTCACGGTACAAAGCTCATAAAAACTGACCACATTGAAAACTATCGGATCGTGGTCATACACGTTGGTCAATGAAATATACACACGCACCTGCAGTAAAGTACATATCACGTGACGTTAGAAAGTCCATTACAATATTTTTACAGGGCATTGATAAAATTATAAGGTTATTTATTGAAGCGAGACCATTTATATATTAACTATGACAGCCAAGGTTTTCTTTCAATAACTAATTTTCTCCATCACCTCGCAAAAAGGATAATTTTGACCGCAACTATACGTTATAATATGATAGAAATAGTTGAATGGCCCCTATACTATTACACAGCGGTGACTTTTGTATTGTTAAACACAGCCGTGATTTTTATATAGGTGTTTGCTTTATTCTGAGAGGGCCAATAGAGCTAAAAGAGGCGTCCCTCGAGTCCATGGGAATTTCTTACTAACAATGCTGCACCATCTGTTTGCAAGTTTTGGCGCGGTTTTCTGGACCTAATGCAAAAAAGAGTGTCGAGTTTGTTATGGACGCGATGTAAAGCCTGGGAAAAACTCAGTGATTGGTCAATACATCTGCCATGCTAGATTAACTATTCACCTGTTGTATTCACCTGTAGCGGAAAAACTTTTTGGCGCAAAGTTTAAGAAAGAAAACTTTTTCAAAGGGGTACAAGAGATTAGCTACTACCTGTTTGTCAGTCTTTATGACATCCACATGTGTTATTATAAAAAAAACTCCTGGCGTGAGAAAACATATCCAATAATTGATCGATTTTAAGCAAATTTATGCGCCCTCTCATTTGTAAAATCTTTTACATTTTTCTTTAACAATTACATTTTCAGTAAAATGTGTTTGATATTGAGATTAAGCATTAAAGAAATATTTAGTTAAAGAAATGGCTTAAGCAGGGTGTAGCTCTTTGGCCCTTTCTTTTTCTGTTGCGTGATAATGATTTTGAAATGAACTAACATGCATACTTTTTTTGTTTCCTTGACTCATTTCTTTTGAATAATGCTAATAAAAAGGCTTGATTTAATCATTTGCATTATAAATTTTGACACTGTTTGATAGTTTCATTGTCTAGGGACATTTACGAGTTTTATTATGCAGCTTCACATTGCTGTTAAAAGAAATGATACGAAATAAAATGGGGTTTAACGTCCTACTGTTATGCACCTAACCCGGGCTAATTATTATTGAAGACGGGCTGTTAAAAGAAGAGCACGGATTGATATGCACTACATTACAATTATATTTGGTACGAGTCCTGTTTTTATTAGAAATGTAAACCTATATTTTGACAGTTTAAATATTTAATAAGTAGGTATATTCAAAGCAAGTGGGGGATCACGGTGGCTAAGTGGATAAGGCGCTGGTTCGCTAGCCTGGAGGTTGAGTGTTCGATCCCTGCATTGGCCGAGAAAGTTCATCTCGATTTTCCGGCGTGATTTCCCCTTGTCAGTGATGCAGAAGGAGGGCCTGACAAGGACAGCTGCCTAGTCGTTCGGATGGGACGAAAAACCGAGGTCCCGTGTACAAATTGGAGTGCACGTAAAAGATCCCTTGGCAGTTGGAATTCGATATAAGAGTAGGCCGTAGCGCCGCTGCCCGGGCAAAATTTCCCTCATTGCACACTGTGGCGTATGCCCGTCTTCAATTAGCCCAGGTACGGTGCTTAAGCGTAGGACGTTAAACCCCATTTCATTCATTCATTCATTCATTCATTCATTCATTCATTCAAAGCAAGTGTGTTTATAAACTTTATGACATAATACACGCGTTTTAGTTTGTATGTATATCAATTTATTAGAAATTTAAACCTATATAATACAGTTTAAAAATTTAATAAGTAGGTATATTCAAATCAAGTGTGTTTATAAACTTCATGTCATAATACACGCGTTTTAGTTTGTATGTACATGTATATCAATTTTTCGCTAAATTATTCATAGAAGCTAAAATTGTAGTAAGTTAGCTGTTGTGACACGACAACATGATAAGATAAGACTAGTGTCATATCAAAATCTATCAAGATGACGTATGACAGACCATGAAGTGGGCAACTAGTTTCGATAAGAGAGTTCTATCGTTGGTTAAACGAATGTTAGTTTAAATTGAACAACAGATAATACCCATACCCCCCTTCGTATACCAGAAGTTATCTTAACATCATCCCATATCAACTACTGCCAGAAGGGTGGATATGCTTCCTGCCATCTTCCACCTGTCTGAATCAATTTGAATGGTAAATGTAAATACCTACAGTTTACTATCACAATAAAAGAGCAAATTAAATTTAGCCTTGTTGTTTACATCAATAATTGACACTGAACTAGATCATCTTGCCCATCACCGAACCTTGTATATTATATAGATTAGAAATTCCAAAGAGACCAATTAAGATTTTAGCCGCGAACGAGGGACCAATGATCTCATTTAGGAAACAGGAATAGTCTGCACGACGATACCTATTTCTAAAGAATTCGAATTCTTTATTACAAGAATAGTATTTTGTCTCCTTCAAAGGGACTGGTCTTGCAGTTTATTAAGGGGTTTAGGGATGTTTTAATAAATGAATAGTTATCAGAAAAACAGATGCGAAAAGGACAAACGAGTTTTGCTTAATGTATATAACGTATAAATATGTTTGGCGTCTAAATGGAATATTTATTGTTAAATTATATTTTATTTCTTCATATACTGGTTATTGTCGCTATAAATTCACTATAATCAACTAGCCTGTCATACTTGTATATAAACAAATAACGTTGTACGCCGACGTAAATGTCATTAACAATACGATTGGTTTATTTTTGTTTAGAGGAACTAATACAGATACTTGGGTAGCTGGTGATTGACACGTCACATGTACCACCAGTGATGCAGATAATGTAAATTACGTGTCATAGACAGGTCGCACTTATCATTCATTGCCTACTTTATCTTATCTAATAGTGTAGAATCACGTTCCCTATCATAGTCTAATAGTACAAGACGCATACCACTTCCAGATTTTACAATGCCAGATTCATTTTATTTCGAGAGCCAATTTTTTATAAAATGAATGTTTTACAACAAATAAAAATGTAAAAATGTTGAAATGTTTAGGAGCTTTTATATACAATTCGTTCATGTCTATGTAAAGTATGTATGTTTATATTATTATGTACATGTATGTGTAGTATCCTTTGTTTGTCTGTTTTATATTAAATTATAATTTTATCTGTATTTGCACATAACCTTTTAAGGTTTTATATGCAATAAAGTTTCATTCATTAATAAAGATGAACTGAAATATAAGAAAAAATAGATTTTTAAAGGTGCAATAGGGGCAGTGTTCGAACAGTCATCCCTCTCTCCTTAACTCCATCAATCGAACATGGAAGAATATTAGACATCGCCTCACGCAGGGACACATCTCAACTCAAAATCTCAGTCAACTCAAAGCATCATTGTAAGGAAAGGAATCTATGGCCCCCTTGGGTTGTTAATTTCCTGATGTAATAAATTCTCATGCTGTGTTCACACTAGCCCTTTAATGCGCATCGAATGCGCATTAAAGCCTTAAGTCGCTTAAACGCGTCACACTCAATGCGCATTAAACCAAAACTAAGCCGCTTTAGCGAAACCGCACTTCTAATGCGCATTGGCTGAAGCGATTTAACTCTAGCGCATCACAATTACCCCATCTGATAGTCCCATTGATATAGATGTCCCACGCTGTTAATGCGCATTGGGTGTGGCGTGTTTTAATGCGAATCGAAAGCGGTTTAATTTGTAGTGTGACGCCACCCGTGGTAACGAAAGCGCCTTCCGTAGGGCGTTTTACGGAAAGCGGTTTGAAAGCGCATTAGGTGTGAACATAGCATTAGCCTGTAATCATACCAAAAAACACACTTCATCTGCGTTATGTCTCACCAGATCAATCAGCGATGTGTTCTCATATTATATATTGCACGTTTTTATTGCGGTTGGAACATATTGTTTTCGTAATTTTGACCCGTCACTCCGCATTATCCTTGTAATTATGCATTTTGGCCAGGATAAGGGTGGGTGGGGAGCATAATAGTAAATAAATGAAATGAAATGTGGGTTTAACGACTGGGCTAATGAACACGGGCATACGTCATACATTGTGCTATGAGGTACATTTTGCCTGGGCAGAGGCACTATGGCCTACTCATATCGAATTCCAACTGTCAGGGGATCTTTTTTTACGTGTATGTCAATGTATAAACGGTCCACGCTTTGTCGTCCCATCCGAACGACTAGACAGCTTACCATGTCAGGCCCTCCGTCCTGCACCACTGATAGGGAGAAGCCACGTCGGAAAATCTGGATGAACTTTCTCGGCCAATGCAGGGATGAAACACCCGACCTACAAGTTAGCGAGCCAGCGTCTCACCCACATAGCCACCAAATAAATTACAATATGAATGAAATGGTCATTAAGAGTAGTCTATTATTTACTAATACAATAAAGCGTTTGATATAATTTGTTCTAGTAATAATAATTATAAGGACCATGTTTTCCCACAGTAAATATAATCCATGTATTAACGACAAGACAACCTATCAATATGACAGGTAAAAATAATTAGATTATCTATCACCTATATTGATACTAATGCAAGACAATACTCATTGTTATTTGTTTGTCTTTAATCTACCTTTTATTAAACTCTCTACTTGAAGTATGATTTGTGATGACATTTCTAATCCGTTCCGTTTTTAACAACAATGGCGGCTAACTCCTATATTTGCAAATTGAAAGCTTTTCTTAATGACAAGTTGATCCTATGTAATGCTTTCAGCATCTTTAACTATACCAATTTATACCTAGTTACATTGTTTATAAATTCCCAAAAGAAATTAGATTAACCCTTTAAATCCGTGACATTGTCGTCTAGTTCTAATGACACCTCTCTCTATCTTAGCGGTCGGTAAAACTATAGCTAATTCAATATGGTGTATATATACTCCTATAAGTGCATGCTAGTTCACGCCAAATGACCCTATGACTGTCTATATATCGCACCCTTTAATCACGGTGTAACTGATAGACAATGGTAATTTATTAGAGCATTATAAAGTTCAATGAAATATAAGACATGAACTTTTAAAATGTTATAATCACAGTTTTACTGTCGCTCTTATCACCCCGCTAGGATTATATATAATTTGTGTGTTTTTGTCACCTGTACGTACTTATATAGCCCATGGTTATTAAACATAATTGGACTTTCGTTCTTAAAGTGGGATTAGCAGAAGATAATGTTGAAAGAATTCAAAACATATAACAGTAGGCATTATATAAACTTCAAATTGCAAATTCTATTATGCTAACGTGAGCTTCTTCACTTCCATTGTTATAACTGAAAAAAGGGTTTCTTTGCATAAACGGACTGAACAAAACGTCAACTTTTTTTGATCATTTTTAATATTGACGATCGATGAAATTAAATGAGCTATATAATTAATCGTTTAATCCCCCCCCCCCCCCGCTTTTGACAAATAACTTGGCATATATCTCTGCCTTAACCAAGGCGTCCACGGCAAGATTTGTTTTAATACATCCCGGAGATTCATCAACAATTGGTATGTGAACGCGATAGGGGCTACCGCATTCAACGGCTTCTTTTTAGATTTGCTGTGAAGCATTGTGGTCACGAGAGGAAGAAACCTATCGACATTCAGCATTTTTCGTACCGCAGTTATGCCCCGTTTCACTAAAACCATGTGAACGTGATGGGGTAACAGTTTTCAACGGATAGTATTCAAGCGACAGAGATCATATCACGAAGGCAAAAAATAATGGTCCTTATCGAAATAATTGATCAACATCCAAGTTTTTCTTTCGGTTAAGCTGTCGTCGAAATATAGCTGTTGTGTGGCTATGCTTTTTTATATCGTTTCTTTATATCGTTTGCCGTCTTCATTAGCCCAGTTCGGAGCAAAACAGTACGGTATTAATCCCCAATTCATTTCATTTATATCAATTGTTTTGGATCTAAATACTGTTTGTTTCGGAAAGAGAGAGAAAGAAATGGGGTTTAACGTCCACTCGACACAAACTAGGTTTAATTTTATTTCAATAATTCGGTTGCGCATAGGGGTCCTTAGCAGTGGGAGGAAACCGGATGACCCGGAGAAAGGCCACGAGGATGGACAGGCGACCCTACTCCTTGTCACGTGTTTGTTTTGGTTCTGAATACCTTGTGTTATGTGTTTTAACACTCATCTATACATTTTAGATATAAAGTAATATATACAGCCTTCCTGTATGATATAACCGCATGATGCATGATACCTGACCTTAGTAACTTATATTACAGGAAAACCCCAGGCTAACTGAGTACATGAAGTTGCACCTTTATCTTTAGATAACATGTGCATTTCCTGACCACATATTTCCTGAACTATGATTTCTAACAATGACACTCTATTTTATCTTCTCTGAACTCCTCGTAATCGCTTCCTCTCAATTTCAGGTTTTGTTCATTTTCGTTGAAATATTTTGACATGAGTATTGTATCAGGATATGGTTTTCCTGGTTAAATGGTTTTCAATGTGTGTTTAATGATCAGCTATTACCACTCACGTGAGCTTCACAATGGGCCACGTTTAAACCGTGTAACTCGTATAACCCCTAGGTCTTCCCCCCAACCCATCTTTTCATTTAATATTGGTAATACGGTGATAAGAGGTAATCTGTCGCGACATAAGGTGGTAATCGTTCTCTTTTAAACTACTTATTGTCATTATGTCATCTATGACGCGACCTCAACAGAAGCACAAATACCTTCAGCTAAAAAATAAAACTTCCGCTATGTTTAAGAAACTTTTTATTTCATAGAAATTGCCATTATATGGGTATCAATTTAGTTAAAGAATATTGGTAAAAAAAATATTTCCTCGCCTCTTCGCTTCTAAAAAGAATATGCACATGGACATTTTGTGGGTTTTATTATAATTGTTGGGAAAAGACCTGTTCAAATGGTCTACAAATGGTAATTTCAAACGACTACTAGTGTATTCATCAGATAGGACAAACATGTTAAATAGGGGCATGCACAAAAGATTAAAATAAAATATGAGTCAGATCAGTGTTTCTTCCGGAGTGAAATAACTTAAAGATGACTAGTAGCCATCACCCCATTATTTGGCGGGAAAAGATACACCTTTTATAATATTTGAGATTAAACGAGATACAGGTTGAAGTGTGTAGACATAGGTGGTAAACACTGCATTCTTCTACACACACAGAACGTAACGCGGTGTGAATAGAAATCGTCGAAAGTATGGAGCATGTTCAGACCTGTTTACGGTGACGTCACTTTTTTCAGATGTCAAGTTATAAAAAGGCGATAAATGCGTAAAAAATGTCTTATGTAGTAGTTTATTTTAGTTTCTTACTTCAGCGTCTGAGTTTTCGCGGGAAAAAAGCATAAAGTCGGTGAGGCGTGGAGAACATAGATTTAAGTTATATCTTTTTTGCGTTTATCGTGTGTGTGATATTTATCATAAATTAAATGTACACGTGTAGAGATTATACTAAATAGTATACTGAAGATAGAGTAGATTCTATTCCGTATTCACTAAATACTAACATCAGTGTCTATAATTTGTTGCTTAAATGAATTTATAACAGCCGTTTGATTTTGTATGTGTTCAGCAAGGCGAATGGTTGCCCCAATACAAATTATGTGTTTCTATAAAAGACTCTACAAATGTTCTTATTTATTATTTAATTCGCCTTAAAATTACAGACATGAACAACAATCGGTTGATAGTGTCGACTGAACGTATTTAAACTCAATCAATGGAAGAAGAATAAATTAAAATTAACAACAATTCCACACACGCTTGTTACCCCCCTTTTTAGTATAAGATTTAGATTGTTATCTGTGATTTTATTTTGTAGTAGTTATGAAACATGGATGATGATTACTTCGAATATTGATGTTATATTTATTTAGATTGGTCTTAAGTGATTATAGCTCCTGTATGAAATGAAATGAAATGGGGTTTAACGTCCTACTGTTCTGCCCTAAACTGAGATATAATGAAGACGACGGGCATACGCCATACAGTGAACTATGAGGGAAATTTTGAACGGGAAGCGGCGCTACGTTCTACTCTTATATCGAATTCCAACTGCCAAGGGATCTTTTACGTGCACGACAATATTTACACGGGGCCACGGTTTCTCGTCCCATCCGAACGACTAGACAGCTGTCCTTGTCAGACCATCCGCCCCGTATCACTGACAAGGGGAAACCACGCCGGTAAATCTGGATGAACTTTCCCGGCCAATACAGGGATCGAACATCTGACCTCCAGACTAGCGAGTCAGCGTCTTACCCACTTAGCCACAGTTCACGTATGAGTTGACGAACTGTAGAATTTATGGTTTTTAGTATGATAAATCTACCCAGTCCAGTTTCATTTAGACGATACTGACACTGTCGACGTGAATAACCCGGGCTAGCAATGATAACCACAGTATACATTTGTTAACAACAGTGATATTCATTTATTCTTTGTTGAAGTTTCTATATCCCAAGTACCAAGTTTAAAAAAAGAAAACCTAACGTAAATTTAATGCAAAATACGCCGAGAACAGATCAAGTGTCGTGACGATCCGTGATCTTAAACAGTTTTATTTCGCTTATTATAGAATTATTCGATACAGCAATCTAGTCATGTTTAGTTTAATTTAGTGTAATTGTATTGGTATATTTGTTTTCTATAAGCCTCACGCTTGAGCATGAATTTTAGAAAGGCAAGTTGGCCCGAATAAATCGTAGCTATTAAAAAGTTACGCAATAGACCAACTTATGTATGTACCATCTTTTAGTACATACGAAGTTATGCAATAGACAGTCTTATTTATATACCATTTTTTAAGTACGTACGAAGTAGAATTAAACATACATTATGCAAAAGCTAAATATGCCTATAAATTATTAATTGTATAAATTATTAATTAGACATTTATTAACTTGCCAAGACCAAAATCAACCTTCAATGCCGTTGGGTGGCTCCTGTTCATTATCTAACAACGGTAGCAATGACAATCGCCGATAACTCGGTTCAGAGTGAAGTAATTTGACGGGAATTTTCAACATATTCCATTTTCATTATGTAATTCTTAACTGTTAGATCTTCATCTAATCTTACATAATGCCCTTTTAAGTAAGGATGTTACTCGTTTCATGCCATCTTGACTAAAGATGTGTAAGCGTCTCGTGCGAGCGATTATTTACACTAGGAACACGTAAATGCACCAAGCGCGTGTCAAAATATTTCGGTGCAAAACCTTTATTGGTGATAACAGTAATGTTCAACAGCGACGTTTGACTGATTTAATATGAATACATTACTCCGATTTAAAGATATGTATATACCAAATTACACCCACAGCGAAATTTATGTAATTGCACCCAAAAACAACATGGCAATTGCCTCTTTTCTCTTTACGCCAAACTGTTGTATTCTAATAAATTTTAAAAATTATAAAGGGTTTTGAAAGCAATTCAGGGGTTATTTACTTCCATATCTAAATTATCGGTGATAATAAGGACCCTTGACAATATATGTATTTATATGTAAGTAATATGCTTATCTTAGTGAAAGTGCGTGCTAAATCATTGCTGTATAAATAATATAAGCTATGAAATACTACGCGGGGGCCATTTAATTGTCCCTTTAAATTTTTATCGTATCGTGAAAATAATACATAAATACAAGTGTACACTATACAGTTTCATCGTGTTCAGACTTGTCGTATATAGCGGGAACGTTTATCAATGAAGAAGCAACGTATGCATATATTTTGTCTGACAATGAACAGTTTGTATGTAAAGCCGCCGCTATATAATATTAAAATTTGAATACAATCTTGAAATTCTTATTCAATTTGGTAATAAAAAAACCCAGGGTTGTTTAGTAATACTCTTCCGGACACCTGTTGCCACTGTTTGTCGTGTATTTTGTACACGGTGAATAGCCAATATGCTGATTACACTACTTTGCCTGATTACACTATAATTTTGCCTATATCGTTTTTTTAGGACTTCTAATTCTGTCTTATAGTTTGGATTGTTCGTACTTGGTTTTATTTTATTGATATTTTCTGTTGAATGTTTTAAAAGCATACCGTGTCTAGTAGCCTATGAGGTGAACAAGTAATTTCCCGCTACAGTATAATCCCGAAATGACCTAGTTGTGTAGAGTGGACGTTAAAACCCACTTTTCTCTTTCTCTCTCTCTCTCTCATTCCCTCTCTCTCTCTCCCGCTACAGTATGCGTATTCTTTCCGGAACGCCTAATACATCATGGCTATTGGAGCGCTGGGTGATGTTCACGTTTAGTAACACTTTTGTATTTAGTCTAATCCCATGTAACTTTTGTTACATATTTCCTCATGCATGTTGCGAGCTGACTAGTCTTGCTCTCGTTACTCCATTTCTTCAATCGGACTTTGTATTTTGACGACCTACTAGGGTTGATTGTGCCTGTGCTAGATATTTATTTGTGATCCACATAATGAGTTGAGTCGTTAAGCATCAGATTGTACCACATGTACAACTAGAGAACCTGAGCGGGGGTTCACGCTCGCTCGCTAGTCTGGAGGTCGGATGTCCGATCCCTGCATTGGCCTAGAAAGTTCATTCCGATTTTCCGGTGATTTCCCCTTGTCATTGATGCAGGACGGAAGGGCTGACAAGGACACCCGTCTAGTCATTCGGATGGGACCAAAAACCGAGGTCCAGTTTCCCTCCTAGCACACTACATGGCGTATGCCCGTCTTCATTAGCCCAGTTTAGGAGCAGAACAGTAGGACATTAAACCCCATTTCATTTCTTCATTCAGAGAACCTATCCATGCCAACTTCAAAATGTGTTGTATCCTCGTCCCATAGATTTACACTCTTTTCATTCAGGTACCTGTTGTGTAGGTACAGCATAGTGTACTGTTGTGTAGGTACAGCATAGTGTACTGTTGGGTACAATCTTAAAATAATTTACATGTTGATTTAAACAAGTCACAACAAAAATAACAATTGCATGAACGGTTAAAATAAAAATAAAAAACGATTCTAAATAACTCTCACTTCCTGGGGAAATTTCAACAATGCTAGTTAAATTTATTTGAACCCTAAGAATGTTTTCGTTTCGTAAAAAAAGCAAACCCGTAATGCAAACCGCTCGTGTCAGAATCGGTATTTTATTTATTGATAAAAACAAGAGAAGAAACATTGAAACAGTATACAGAATTCCAGACATAGTTCATTTGGAAAATAAAATAATATCCGTTTTCCGAGTGAGTGTAAACGGTTGTGTTGGATGTCTGGGGTCAAAGGTTACGAAATGTTTTGCTGTATCAATATGATCAAGCTGGTGTCAATATATTATAACGTCTGGTTGACCGATTTCACGTCTGCATCTCTGCAAAACATGGCGACTATCATTTTGATACTATCGTTCCTGGACATGAATCAAATAGCACATCGGTTTCCGATGATGATGCTAAGTATGGCATGAATATTTCCGCATGTGTTGTCAGATCGTGCCGATTGAGCCCTTCATCGTTCCGTCGCTTCTGTAGATAGTGTTTGCTAGAGGAACTACCTGGTCTGTGGTTATATTTTGTTGGGTGTGATGTAAATAGTGTGTTGTGGTAGTAAACATAAACTGATGACATTAAACACCTATAGTTCATCAACTATAACCCTAAAATACCCAATCATTTTAAGCTGGTTTTACATAGCCCAGAGAACGAATGAAGAAACGGGGGCGAAAATACTCTTAATTCCGTGATTTTCTAGCTGTGGTGATATTACCAATCCTATTCTACACCCTTGCATACCGGGAACCGTGTGGATCAGTGTATAAGGTCCTGGATCGCTAACATCGATGTCAAGGCATGGCAACCCATGATTTTGCAAGAAACAAGATCCCGTCCGGGCCCCAAAAAAAACAAAATTTATATGTGTGTGTGGATGGGGTAATAAGTAATATTGGGCTGTGTGGAACATGCTACAGTAGATTTGTAGAATATCGGACCGACGGTATATGTTTGACACTGGTTGAGGGAATATGATTATAATGTTGAAAATAACACTGAAACCGCGTTGGTTTTTGCCATCTTCGAGTCCCGAGGGACGATAAAACTCATAACTATGACGCAAAGCTCGTCATTCCCCCCCACACACACACACACACACAGACACACTTAGCCCCTGCTGGAGGTCACAGGCTTCAATCCAAGTGATAGCAGAGGCAGTTCCTCTGGATCTTCTGGCGTGGTGTCCCCAAGGACCTCACAAAAGGAAGAGTATAGCCATTCGCGTGATATGAAAAACCAAGGTGCCAAGAACACATTGGCGTGCACTCAAATAGTAATAGTAAGTGCAGGGGGACTGCACCACATATGATTTACACAAAAGACAAACATAGCGACAAGACACCATACTCAAAAAAAAACCCCAAAAAAAACCAACAACAACAACCAACAAACAATTCAAAAAAAGCGAATGGATCCGGGGGCTAGCCGTAAGCGTCCACTGCGCTGTACAGTCCCGGGCCTGTGGTGACACAGACTTCACTCAATTTGAAAACAACTGGGAATGCAACCCAAAGAAATAATTATATAGTGTCAGCATGAGTCATGATCTATTATATGTTGTAAGAATTACGAATGTAAGTATATTGTTGTATAAATTCCGCTACACAAGTAACCACATAGTTAAATGTATCAGAAGTAGGCCTAGTTCAAACTAAATCAAATCAATAAAAGGATTGAAGTATATTAAATGCATTTAGGACACACATTACAACCGTCACAGAAACAAAAACAAAACTGATTACAAGAAGCAAAGGAATAGACTATCTAGGGAGACAGCCGAGCCGTCTGCTGACTGAGTGGCGTGACGTGAATCTGCCGTAATAGTTGTTATGACGTCGTGGTTTAGAAGGTGCAATTTCCCGATAAAAAAGGGCGATAATCTAGATAAAATAGCGTTGAAATATAAAAACTATTAGTTTTTAAGACCATGCAATTGTACAAACCATAGTATAATTATTATATAATGTCCCACGTAAGAAATGCAAAACAGGAATGCTAAAGAAATCGTAAGTTATTAGTGTAATCCTAAAGGCATAAAAATAAGGGCAATAATCTAGATAGGACTAGACATCTAGAAGCAATTTATATAGAATCATTATCCAATATGTAGTCAGTAATATCGTTATAAGAAATGTCAAACTTATTATGTTGAAGAAATGGAAGTTTTGAAATTTCTTTCAAAATGCGTAATTGTGTACCACCTTTGGCCGTGCACTTAGAATTAAGAGTTTTTATTCGGGAAAGAAATAGTTCTTTATTGTTGCATATTTTTAAAAATCGTAATGCCTGTGAATAGAAAACATTGTATAGTGTCGTATCTGGTATGTTACTATGAGCTGACGGGTATTTTACTACTTCAAAACCAAATTTGTCCGTTTTATCGAATATACCGACATTAAATTTGTTATTAATTATATTGATGTCCAAGTCAAGGACAGATGCATTTATAGTGCCCGAATTTTCTTTATTTAATATAAGTTCAGGAGGATATATTTCATCTTTGTATTTATTGAAATTACCATTATCATTGATTGGTGTTATGTCATCAATGTAACGGAAGGTATAATTTAGAGGGATTGGAAATAACAGTAGATAATAATAATAATGATAATAATAATCGCGTCATTTTACAAGGGTGCCAAATTAGGCCTGAGGCCTTTTTCCAATTTGGCCCTTTTCCAATTTGGCCCTTGGCACAGATCGTGCGAATGATTTCGATCATTACTGCAGGAAGAAAACCGAAGAACTCGGGGAAACCTGTCTGATCGGACGGGAGACCGAATATCCCTCTTAATTACAACGATAAAGTTCTTGCCCTGAGCTGGGATTGAACCCTCGTTGCATTGGTGAGAAGCCGCCTCTCTATCGCCACGGCTATCCGATCGTTGTGCCGCTGTCTGGGCAATATGTCCCCCCAAGGCCCACTGTATGGGGTATGCATGTCTTCATTAGCCCCGATACATATTCTATGTTAATCGACTTAGTATTTAAAAAATCAGCAGAAGGATCTCAAATAGGGAATCGTTTAAGAATTGTTCAATTAAAATTCAGGCTATTTTACTCTCCTACTTCAATTCATGCTATATGATAAACAAAATACTTATCTTCCAAGATCAATTTTTAGATCTACACATATTGTATGAATTAAATATCAAAAATAATATTGATCTAAAGATTAGTAGTAAGTAAAATAGTGTTTACAATATGATACAAAAGGATTATCCTATGAACACGTGTGGGTGTTTGGTCAACAACGTCTCTAAGAATCCTCCAACAGAGAGGGGATAAAATTTCCGACAGGCTTAACAATTGTCTTCTTTAAAATTGAAATAGACACGTGTATTTGTATCGATTATACGGCAATCGATGTTTAGCTTCAATAACCACGCGCCTTTTATTTACTTTTTAAATCCATTACAATCTAATACGCCATTCCTGCGTGGTGATGTCATTCAAAAATCCACTGCACCCTGTTGATTTAGGGATAAACTCAACGTCACCTAAATGTTGAAAATGGTGCTTAATCGATTTCTGGGGTCTCCATGCAAGATGCCTAAGTAGAATGCGAGTTCTTTGGGTAACTGTTGATGTGTCTGAACTAAAAAAAAAATTTACGCGTGATATTATTTCTGGGTTTTTGATATGGACACTAAACAGTTGTCTTCTAATCATTGAAATTGAAGCTTGAGGACTAAAATGCCTTAACAACACAAAATGATAGGGGGGTGGATGGCCGAATGGTTAGAAAGTGCGTGCTGTACCATACAGCCTGTTGTCGAGTCAACTGGCGTGGTTTGGAATCCACTGTTATACGAGACAGTCGTGGGATCGCCTGTCTAGCCTCGTGAGTTTTCTCCGGGTCCTTCCACGAATAAAGACCCCTAACTATGCTCTCTCTCTCTCTCCCCCTCTCTCTCACACATACACAAAATGTCAACATAAACTCTTACACTCAATTTCAAAGTGGTGTTTAAAAATACCAACATTAACTGCAATTTTATAACCTTTTAATACCAGGTCATCATCAAATTGATGAAAGGTTAACATTGACGTCACAGCACGTTTACCGGAAATCAACGTTATATCCACGTGCCTGTTTAACTGGATTGAGCCTATCAACCCATCAGTAACCCATTACGCCACGATTCTGAACAACTATTTTTATTACGTTTAGTTTGGTGTTGACTCCTCGAAACCCCGATGACAGAACATGTTGCTTCCCATCGATGCACTTGTCCCGCTCTATGCGCTTACCTACAGACCGGGGACCGTAATAAAATCGCTATTATTCGTGACCAACTAAATATACTATGTAATACATAATTAAACCAATCCATAGGTGTAATAGTTTGGGCTGTTCGCGAATTTTGTTCAACACGATGTAAAATGTCATGTGCCAACCATATTTATGAAGTCGTGTGACAGATTGATGGTCTCCACATTTACTAAGAATTAATGGTTAATCGCGAGTCGTTCAGAGTATGAATGGGCTTTTAGTGAAATCTTGCACTTGGTTTTCAAGAAGCTTCCTATTTAACCAATTAGTAACTGTTAATGGTTGTAATTAAGGGAGATCTCTTTGGCTACTGAATACAAAGTTCTGGTGGTGCTGTAACACTTACGCCCTAGATTACAGCGTCGGTCGCTGTTGCATGTGTCGGAAGTTTGGTGTGACTGGTAATCGGGTGGTCTGTTTACCTACATGTACCTACCTTGGGATTTCCAAATTGACCTTGGTTGTGTCGATTCCACGTTTAAGTCTCATGTCTCTAATATTACAAAAATTCACGGAACCAGAAATGACCCGGGGATGGGCGATGAATATTCTCAATTAACATGGATAGGAACTTGGCATATTATTATCTGGACATACAGTAGAACAGCGGTACTAAAACCTAGTCAAAATTTGCAGCAAGAAGGACAACAGTTTGAAGAGTCTCTTTGTCAAATTATGAATCGACAGGGACAGAAAAGATTTTAGTCTGGCAATCTCAATCAGATTCCATTCCCTTTATATCTCCTAACGTCATTGTATGTTAACTTAAGAAGAACACAGAGAACGTGTGTTGAAGTTTTGGTAATCCCAAGAGACAATTGTCAGGAAATAGAAACAATACTTCCAGACAGACTATACAGAGAGCACCAGATCTAACAAGCGTATTGTTCTAGGCATGCAAGCAAGAAAGGCACATGATACTAGGCGGAATATAATCTTAAGATGACCAAATAATGGCGAGGAAAAAAAGCAAAGCTGCCTGCATCAAAACTGTCGGTGATATGGATGTAAATTTCAGAGCATGAGCTCGATAGATGGAGCAGGATAATTTGAGTATCTTAATCAAAGCCATGTTATCAGGGTGCTAGGGGTGCTACCAGAAGACCAAAAGGGTTGTATCATGAAAAATGGTGATATGGATGTAAATTTCAGAGCATGAGCTCGATAGATGGAGCAGGATAATTTGAGTATCTTAATCAAAGCCATGTTACCAGAAAATCTGATTAATAATGCAATAATGGAACTGGAAGATGGGAAAGCATCTGGTTCCCGCAGCATACCAACTGGTCCGTATCTGCAGATACCATACTAATCTTTAACAAGATGAGTAGATTAGGGGAGCTACCAGAAGACTAAAAGGGTTGTATCAAACCAAAACAGGGGGTGGCATTGAATTAAAGGATCATCGTTACTTCACCTTGTGAATCATGAAAAAATAGCTTTGGGTCGTAATTCGTAAATGAAAAGTCACACGTTCCACACAACTATAGAGGACACAACCGAAACCCAATGTCAATCAAACAGATGTAATTGAACTGTTCGTACATGTTTAGATATACACTTTGATGTAGAATTAATGTAAGTGTGAAACTATATAAAGCGACTAGTTGATAGGATTAGGAGATTAAGTATATATATAAGAAATGAGTATAAAGGGGTTGTATATGTAACGTGTGGTAATCTGTGTATACAGGTGATAAAATAGATCTAATCTCTAGTATGTATGTTTACTTATCTGATACCGTTCTTTATACTTACTATATGCCTGGTTGGCAACCATATTTACTTATATTTATCATGCATCATATGCGTCCCTCAAGCATACAACGCCATAATTGTATCAATATGGTGTGTACACAATGAACCCTTAGCAGTATTAGGCAGAGCGAAGAGTGCTTCAATTTATATCTCATTTGTAGCTAAGAGTGCTAAGCGTAAGATTTTAGTTTTTTGAAATTAACATATGTGTGTTATCTGGTATAATAATATCCTACCTCTAGCACGACCTCACTATTTAGATTTAACATAGTCGGCACTTGAATTCAAAACCACAGCTACTTGGTGATATAGACAACTATGAAAAGGGTGCATATTGGTCGTCACTGCCACAATTTCATAAAATCCCCAGTTAAACGATTCGGATCCATGAGGCACTACAGGAAACAGTTACTTGACTGTGTTTTTAAAAACACCTGGACAAAAAACATTGGCTAGATTTTGTTTAATTCTATGATTACATGGTTTGAAATACTTCTACTATTGACCTATTCGCGTCCCCACTCCTTCTCTGTTTAATAAGACCAACAAAATCGCAATGTTATCATTCATAGGGTTAATAATGTTAAAACTCATGACGTATTCTTTACTTTCGATTCTTTTAACATTTTTTTTGTAACTGGAAAGATGTTCACCAATGATCTGATTAGCTGTAAGTCTCATCTAGCTAGCATTAACAACGAGTTTTTGGACGATTTCGATTTTAAGGGTAGGATAGATCTTCCTTTAAATAAACAGCAAATTAGATAAATCTAGGTGAAAAGAGATGAGAAACAATTAAATTCTTGAGTTACCGTAACTGTGTCTTCTCAATATGGTATTACTTTCAATTTGTCACGCAGTAGACGTTAGTATAATGTTTTATTGGTCAAGGGGTTTTATTGTTAAGGTAGATAATGTAAATAATTTATAGTAATATGGTCTATTGTGGTGTAAGGTAGGGTAAGATAGATAGATACTATTGTAACCAGGTGCCATACAGGTGTTCACCACTCCAAATCAAATAGACATTTTCTTCACACATCTTGTCGTTGAGTAAGATGAAACAATACAGATACATGTTATATCTATTTTACTATGGACATGCTAGATCTCGTTTTACTATTTGATATAATTTATAGAAGATAACGGTCGATAATAGAAAAAGATGTTATTTTGGACATCTTCTGATAGGGTATTCATTGTTTGATAACAGTATAATGACGACTTAGTAGGTAAATCGTTTCAATGCCCTCTATTCGGTGAAGTGAAACGATTCGCGGTAACGGATATACATGTATATATATCCTTATTATTATTTTAAAGAGGTTGTGTATTGTCACCTGGGTTGGTCCACAGTTGTTCGTGGGTACTCTGGCTACAGTTAATTTAAATGCATTGTTTATATTAGGAAAACGAAATAATATATCCAATTTTGGATAATTACTTTCTAGGGCATAGCCTTTGTCACTCTGCAAAATCTTCTGTGAGCTCTAACAAGGGTCTTAATAAGTTCCTATCATTTATGTGCGTGTGTATTTCATCTTACCCGTCGATCGCCTTACTACGTTTTCTGCCCTTGGCAATGATGGTGCTTTAATCGTCGTAGTACTTAACGATCGAGTCTAAAATTCCCAATTTAATGGTGTACTTGCAGTTTGGGACCAATAAAATATGAGTTTGACTGCGACCCCAATATAATTATTATAGTCCTACCACGGGTAGCTAATGGGATACTGAGAAAGGCCAAGAACAGTTTATTTCAACTGAACCCAAGCAGTGTGCATCAGTGAGAATATTTGAAGGGCAATGGGAATAGATCTAGATGGGTTGTTTTTAGGGGCGGGGCGTTTGTATTTCGAGTTCAGGGTCGTTTTGTTTTTGTTTGTTGGTTGTTTTTTATGGAAGGTCAGTTTCCACCTAGTGTTTAATATCATAAATCTATATTTAATAAGGGAGCTAAATTGACTGGGTAGTAACCGAATACCCTCTATTCTATGTTGTATTAAAAGACAACCCGTGAAGTATGGAAGCATGTTCACACATTCCATGAATTTTGCTATATCATTAAACTGGTTATAGATCACGTGGAATAATTGCTGAAACCGAAACGCTGTATTATAAAAAAACAGATAATGATATGGAATTTAAACTCCATATACCAACATGAATTATAGTAACGCGACTATCCTGTCTATTTTAATACCTCGTGAGTCCGCATTCATCTTTCAGATTAAAGACATAGAGGGACAGCTTGTTATTAAATCTACAAAACCAAAGGAGAAAAATATTACTCGCGATAATCGATGCATGAAAACACCGACCATTGACTGCTAGGTTGCGAACAATACAAATATTAGTGTCATAAGTGTAGTAGAGATTAGACTGGTTTTTATATTAGATATGTCAAGTTAAATATTAAATATATCATACAATCTACAAATTTGATTTAAAGACAGTTTTAATCATTTCCTCTACGGGATTATAAATCTCGATTTATTCCAATGTATTATGGTCTGACAAATGTGCCGGCGTCTTGTTAAGGTGTAATATTTGTATGGATTTATTTAAGTCTAAGGTTTCTTCCTGGATCATGTTCCTTTCCAGACAATAGGGGTCTATTCAAAAGGGGCGTGACATATAACCCTCCGATATTAAAAATATAACGTACACGCATCCTTCTGTTGTGCAAATTAACAAACCTATGTTACACGAATTCATCTTTAAAGTACTCAAATTTAACAACTAACCACAGTTGTTCAATTCATCCCACCTGAATATACGTTTTGTAGAAGCTAATAAAATATCTACTGGTTCTCTGTAACCGTATTCGTGGATGCAACAGGAATCCCCCATGATGACTCCTTCTCTATGAAGGTGCTTAAGCGTAGGACGTTAAACCCCATTTCATTCATTCCTTCTCTATGAGTCCTTATTCTTTTGGGAAAACTGATAGATACTAACCATTACTTTGATAACTATACAAGCCTTGAACCTTTTATATATATTTTTCACACAACCACGTGAACAGTTGCCATTCCCTTTACTATGCTTTTCTCTGACAAGTCTATGCTTGCCTAACAAATTACCCCCAAAAAGCCATTAGCAAACACGACCTTTCTCCTGCTCAGTTTTTGCATAGATTTAATCCTTGTGTCCAATTCGCGAATAGCTCGACATTGTCCTAGTTAAATGTCAGCATTATACCTTTAAATTAAACACGTGTAGCTAGGGCTCCAGTTTACTTTTGACGGTAAAGATATTTGATTTCTTTGATGTTAGTGATGTATAAAAAAATGGGAGACTCGTGAATTAGAGAATAGTTTGATTGATGTACAGGGGTTGCTGTTAGACGCGTATAATGTGTTTTTTATCTTTTAACGCGGAGTTTCCGATTGAAATATAATTGCTTCTAATGGCGCATCAAATTGGACGACCACAAATACTTCCCTTAAAAAAATGTTTTAAAAAATATCTCATATATTATAAAACGCGGTTGTTTATTGAAATTCAGTGATCTAGGAATAATGTACATTCTATGTTATTTCATAATATTAACTTAATGGATTGAAAGCGTGGTATTAAGTAAACTAGATATATATAATAATGTTGATCAGTAAACATTATCCAAACAAACCAATAAAGCCAGTATCTAAACCAAGGAAAACCTACCAATGCACAAAATTAAAGAGGACTCGACAATCCCGAACTAAATCCGTTGTCGGTTTTAAAAAGAGGTTACATCGTTGGTATTAAATAACCTAACTATTATATTGTGCTATTGAATTGATATTTGATGTGTATAAGGAGTTTCATAGTGACGACACGGAAATATCATATATTTAAGTTGCAATTTCAAATTTTTAGTTTATATTTTTAAAATTTATTAAAATAAAACCTTAAAATATGTATCCATGAACAGTCATACTTTGTTAAAAAGAATTCTATTAATCCTAAAATTCACTATTGCCAGCTGAGAAATTGGCAAAAATGTCATTTTCAACTTCAAATTCCAACGTTGGAAAATGGCCGTCCATGTTGCCAATAGGGAAACAGGGGAGGACATTTTGTTGTTATGTCCTGTGTCTATGACTTTTAGATTTAGGACATAATGCCCATGGTCGTATAATAGTGAGTTGATAACCTATTGAGCAAAGACATAGAAATAATTATGTTTTGACTTTCTGAGAAAATTTGAAATTCTCGCTTTAAAGGACATTGGTGTTTTTGAGGAGTTCAGTAAAATACTGTATTGTTTATTTTGGGACGTGTTTAGTAACAAACAAAAAAAAAACCCCAAAACATTGGTCCAATTCCCTTAACTCCAAATACACCACTGACATAAATAGATTTTAAATGTTGAAATTATATGCACACATGGGGAAAATATGCATAAAATTTATATCTATTCATGGCCATATTATAATTCAAATTTTAATGTGTGGGCTATATATTTGCACCCCCTGTAGCTTATTAGTTATTTAAATAAGTGTAGAGCTTCAAATAAAAATACCTCCACTATGGTTATTATCATTCATGTTCTACTCGTAAACTCTATATTGTATTGGTTGATGTTTGTTTTTTCATTTAATCCTTTTAGGTCATAAAAGTTAATCGATTTAAAACCTTACAAATGATCTATAAAACAGAACTTTATTTGTCGTTGAATGATCAGGAAAACTATTATTGTATTGGTGTGTCAGTTTTCCTTTATGTTAACCATTGCACAATATACATGGTGTATCGGAAGCCAGGGTAATAAATACTATCAAATCTCTCGAGACATGTCCAATATATAGTTTTATAAATGTATTATATAAATGTCATTATGGTTGTGATACAGTCACGTTCAACAGCGTTTTCCTAATTGTATGTTCTCTATTTACATGTCCTCTAATAAACCTGTTGTTTAGAGACGAAATATGTTTATTAAACATATATTATGCAAAAGCTAAATATGCCTGTTGCAGGTCTTTCTTTAGGCCTGAAATGTTATTTAACTTTTTTAATTAGACATTAATTCACTTATCCAGATCATAAACAACTCTCGGTGACATCGTGAGCCTACGATATTTAGTGGATTTGAATACATTTTGTGATGAATAATTTAACGCAAAAATGGTTATACCAACGTTAGAAATGACGATCTAGACTTTCGGCATATTCGGTTTGCATTATCTTTTATTTAACTATTATAGCGAGAACTAGCACCTCGTTATCTAGTCTTACCTAATGCCCCTTTAATTTATAAAAACCAACCACCTCCAATTAAACCATGATATATTACCGTCATCTGCAAACTTATGGAATCGTACCAACTTCCACTTTTCTTAAGTACAGCAATTGAAAACTGTAATGCTTAAATTGGTAGGCCTTAAAAAATATGGTTCGTTTACTGTGGTACTATGGAAGCCTGACACAATCATATTTATCAAGTTCGGTGCAAGAAATCGACAGGCGAGGGGTTGAGGGCTTTTCAAACGCTAGGTGGGCATTCGAGTATATAGCAACAACTTATTAATATCACAAAAAGGCAGTAGCAGGTTTCCATAGTTTACAGAAGGCGACATTAAAGAGATAATCAATTCCCATCATAATAGAACCGGAGTAAAAACTGTTAGAATTTCTTAATTAATATGCATATTCAACAATTAGGCTATAGTATGATTAAAGCTGATTTATGACGAAAAATTATATTGGATTGCATAGACTTATTACCGCTTAAAACTATGGCACTTTTTTTTTCAGAAACCGACGATGGTATTGTGGTGTTTTGGGAGTCACAGTGGATATTGCTGTCTTACTTATTATTTTGGGGGATTTACAAACCAAGCTTCATCATGTAAAATGTAAGGAAAGCTGACAAAAAAGGCCTAGTTGTTAAGAGGAACATGTTAAAGATCCTAGGCCGTAGAACATGTTATATACTGGTTTTTATTAACTCGGTTGGTACATCAGTAGCTTCAACCTCATCTCATTTTATTTTAATTGGATTTCGATTGACTGAGTTTCGGTGATTAAACCTGTATATATAATTTTATTAAATGAACTTTAAATGGATGCCGGCAGATCTTTAATTCTATGGTGTTCGATTTTAACAACGTACAGTCCTATAAACCTACTATCAATGTACTGAAAATAGATAAATGATTTGACCACAATAATTTCTCAATACGTATTCTGCGTGATTCTATAAAATGATAATATAATGAAGTGAGAATACTATAACAGTTAGGTTTATAATAGACAGTTCAGAATGCTATGTCAATATACTCATATTTATTCTAAATACACAATTGGTATATCTAGTGTATTGTACGCATAATATATACATTGATATGATTGACATCGTCGACGGTATCCGCCACACTTTCTATAGCCTCTTAAGAATAAACCACTCGAAACTCATAAAAATCGTCACTATAACGTATGTCTAAAACATTTTACAAAACCGTATCACTTTTACCCTCGAGATTAGATCGAAAATTCTGTCCCCAATTATCCGAGATAAGTAGACCACACACGCGCGTCGTTTTCCTACTGTGACAATAAAAAGGAAATATTTCTCGTGGTGAAGGGACAAAGTTGAAGTTAGAATAGGAAACGTGTTCACAAAATGTTATTCTGTTTGTCAGCCAGTCGACCAAATTGAAAATGTTGCATATAAGTGTTATAGATTGTATCATGCACTTTTAGCTTGCTGTAAACAATCAAATAAAACACATAAATTATACGTATGACAAGACAATAAATTATTGATACACGCCCACATTTCATAACTTGTTTTTGGACGACAATTTCATGCCATTCAGACGCTTTAAAGATAAACGGGTTTGAAAACGCTGACGATCACTAAAAATGCATTATATATGACTTGAGTAAAGAGCTGGTTGTTTTTTATATAATAGTTCAAAAATAGAAAATTCTAAATGAACATATTTCAGTCAAATTACTTGCTTCTGAGCAAAGTTATAAGACTTTAAAGTTTTCACAATATAGTCTCGATTGTCAAGTACAGAGTTGAGTATGGGCTTAGAGTCAAATGATTAAATGTCTAATAAATAATTGATCTAACATTTGAGGCCAACGACCAGCAATAGGTAGATTTGGCTCTTACACAATGCATGTTTATTATACTAGCTTAACTTTGTTGTCTGGTCCAAGCTTCAGCTTTCTCCGGGTATGCGAATTTTATTAGTGTTTGAGGAAATTTGCGGTTGCAAGTAGGATATAATATGAGTGCGTTATTAATCAAAATCTCTGATAGTGTTGTTCCACTTTTAGTATGTGTGATCACATTGATTTTTTTTAATCTAGCTTGCCCTATTCAATAGTGGGTTAACTCAGGGAGAACCTCTTTTGCCATTCTTCTTTTATTCTTAAACAGATGATTTTAATGTTTTGTACTTTAGCGAAGAGGCTGATCAACCAAGGTAGCTATCTAGTGCTAAGACCATAGCCGAAAAAAGTAAGCCGTCTAAAAAAATCCCATGTCATTTCCTTTACCATAGAACATAAATAAATAATCTTAGCCTAGGTGATAATATTGTAGCTCACACAATTAAAAATCGTTAGTGTGCATCAATCAAATTTGTCTTATGAAATAAAAGTTTTCACTAAATACCTCTGATTACAACATGTGAAGACCACAATGAAAACATATTCATTTCACTTCTTTAAATTCCAATAAAACAATTACACAAACCTTGTTATTACATGTAAGTTGTTAAGTAATTTATAGACATTAAACAATCTGTCGGTCGTTTAATAAACTATATATTAGAAACTACTGACTATAGGGTTGGGGAATGGCGGTATAATTTAATATCAATTGATATCGGACGAGTTGCTTCCTTAATCAACGTGTATTCAATCAGGTGTTAATCTAGGTCTCTAATAAAATATAATTAACCCTCGATATAGTTAGTTTATACCCACGGTTATAATAGCTCGTAAATGTGGGAATTACATCACAGCCTAACGAATCATTGTCGCAAATAAGTACCGACCACCGACCCCCCGTCACGTGTTAAATTAACAATTCAAATACAGATGTAGGGGGTAAACAAACGACTGGTACACAATGCAAGTTGGGAATTAACATGTAACTTTGAAAGTTGCGTATTTTATTCTTAACCTCCATATCACATGTAGCTGACAATCCAATTATAGCAGCACGTGGGCCTAATTACAGAATAGGATATGACGTAATGGAGCTGGTGTTAATTTAACGTAGCTAAAACTGTGGTAATAAATAGATATTTATCTTCCCAGGTGAAAGGTACTATTGGTTATATATACATATGTTATAACAAGATTTTATAGCAGTGGGAAAGTAGAAGTTGTAAGGTTGTGAAATGATCTTTGAAAGGTGTCTTAATACCAAGGATTATCACACAATCGAATAAAAGACATATCTACAATACATGAATACAAACGTTCAGTAGCAAGTAAATAGCCTTATTTAAAATTAATGTGACAGAACCAGGGCAATCTTTAAATATACCATATATACACTCACCAAAAACATGAATTATGGTTCTAAAAAAATTTCGAATCGACTTATCCTAAGTTATGCTTGACATCTACATTAGTTTATGTGTCTGTAATGATTAAAATTATTCTTTCAGTTTACATCTAATAAATGCTTTTTTTCAATTCCAAACATCCATTTACGTGGGAGGTGGATGGTCGAATGGTTAGCACGTGCGTGCTGTATTATAAAGCCTGTTATTGGTTCAACTGGTGTGGTTTCGAATCCCCAGTTGTGCGTCCAGCTTCGGGGGTTTTCTCCGGGTCCTCCGGTTTTCCCCCACTGCTAAAGACCCTACACGCTAGTGAATTATTGAAATAAAATTAAAACCATATGTTAGTCCCGAAATGACCTAGTTTGTGTCGACTGAACGTTAAACCCCATTCTTCCCTCCCCTCTCTCTCTCTCTCTCTCCCTCTCTCTCTCTCTTCTTTTACGTAACACTCAAGTCATTTATTTTTTTCTCAAATTTAAAGTAGTCGATATCAATGGGTTTCATGTGAGACAGGACAATCTGTCTTCGTTCACAAATTTACAGATAAGGCCAGTGTTATGTTGTGACACAACCGATTTCGTATTATGCTAAATTTTAATTTAAATTTAATAAATAAAAAAGCTTCCGGTTTCCGGTTTCGAAACAAAAATATAACCGTATGAAGCTTTCCACATTAATTAAAATAACACAATTGAATACTGAATTTTCCTTAACTTAATGGGGTTTGGCTCCCTTAAATAATAAGTTCTTTATTGGCCTTATATGATGTTACCTCTTAAAAATGAGCAATAAGTTTTTTAAAAAAATGACATCAATCATTGTGTTTGTTATTGACACTATATGTAATTATATCATAAACAAACTCCTTTTTGTTAAAATCATTCTGTGCAATAAATCAATTGTCGTTTTAAAATGAAACTACTTGCACTTTGATGGCTTTGGTAACCATTATTTTAACATCCCTAGGGCTAAATTATGCTTGTAATGCATACTGCAGGCAGTTTTAACATGATGTATACGAGTACAGTAATTGTAATAGGTATAATTAGAGCCTACCTATTTTTTATAAATGACTTGAAGCAATTAAATACATATTAATCATATGCCGAACAATAACACACATTAACTCAATGCATATTAAACACTTTAAATCCTTTAGTGTTAGAAATATCCTGGCGGTCATTGATCAAAAGCAGATGAAAAATTCAATATGACACTTTGCTTATCCGACCTATTGTGTCCTTTTTAACCAAAAGGAATTTTAAAAATCTTTTGGGTCATTTCTGTCAAACATTGTCAAATTGATCTCATCAGTGGAGATTATTTCCACTAGAAAGGTTTTTATTTGACAAACAATTCGTAAGCAACCATATTGGTTTTACGGATGCCGTTAAAAAAACGGATTCAGACCAGTCAGTAAAAAAATAAAGTTGCATTCTTCGTTTAGATAACTTTAAAACACTCGAATTGTGATATTTTACTTTGATGATGCCACGAAAAACACCCCGATGAAATTCTTGTGAAACGTGTTGATAGAACTTTATCGGCATGACTAATGGCGGAGTATGGGGGTATTAGGGAATGCCGAATCGAATATATCAAAAAAGACTTTGAAAACCCATCGTAAAAAGAAATTGTCAGATTTTTTAAATGAATTTCAGTTACTATTTTCGCGTTCTTGTTTAAAATTTCCAAGTTTCCGAACCAATTCCATTACCTTATCATCGACTTATTTGGGTATTCAACATATTCTGGGAGGGGAGGCGAATGGTTAGCACGTGCGCGCAATGATCATAAAGTCTGTCATTGAGTCAACTGGCGTGGTTTCTAATCCCCGGTTGTACGTGACAAGGAGTAGGGTTGCCTGTCCAGCCTCGTGGGTTTTCTCCGGGTACTCCGGTTTCCTTCCACTACTAAAGACCCCTACACGCAAGCGAATTATTGAAATAAAATTAACACCATATGTTAGTCCCGAAATGACCTAGTTTGTGTCGAGTAGACGTTAAACCCCATTTCTCTCCCTCTCTCTCTAAACCCCCACCCAATTCGGTATATTGCTTTAGATCCTTAAAACTTTGTACTGTGTCTGGAAGATCACTTTCTATAGTATTCTGCACCAATGTGCCAAATATTTCAAGCTTTTGATCGTGTAATCATCTTACGTAAATATATAGAAAAATGTAAAAATGGATAAATAGATAAGCCTATAAGTGAAAGGAATGATAAGCCGATGTTATGAACCGCTTATATCACGAACAAAGGAAGATGAAGATGAAGAGTGGAGGATAATAAGGTGGTTTAAAGTAGGTTGTATATACTATAATGTGTAGAATGTAACATGTGCTGTTGAAATAGATTATATAATATTATAGCAACAATTACCATCCAAATGACATACATGACGTAACATACGTGAGAACCCTACAACGTTCATTAACCCTAAAATATCCCTCTAATCGCCGCACAATCCAAACGGCTCACCATTAAACATAACTATTTAAAATGAACTCGAGTGAATAAGTGCTATCTTTATGATAGTATTAAATAGTTAATACCAGCTACCAATTTGAACTAATGTGGTTATAATAGCTGGTCTTTTATCCCTTCATGATTGTTATTTTTTAAATATAACCCTGAATATGTTGAGAGAGAGAGAGAGAGAGAGAGAGAGAGTGAATTTAACGTCCACTCAACACAAACGAGGTCATGGTTTAATTTTATTTCAATAATTCGCTTGTGTGTACGGTTCTTTAGCAGTGGGAGGAAACCGGAAGACCCGGAGAAAACCCACGAGGTTGGACAGGCAACCCTACTCCTTGTCACGTACAACCGGGGATTAGAAACCACGCCAGTTGACTCAATGACAGACTGTATGATCATTGCGCGCACGTGCTAACCATTCGCCTCCCCTCCCAGAATATGTTGAATACCTAAATAAGTCGATGATAAGGTAATGGAATTGGTTCGGAAACTTGGAAATTTTAAACAAGAACGCGAAATAGAGACTGAAATTCATTTACAAAATCTGACAATTTCTTTTTACGATGGGTTTTCAATGTCTTTTTTGATATATTCGATTCGGCATTCCCTAATACCCCCATACTCCGTCATTAGTCATACCGATAAAGTTCTATCAACATACAGCAACCGCGTGCTAACCAGTCGGCCATCCAACAATCCCCGGGTGGGGGTTCGGAAAGTCTAGTGGTCTAGAGTGCTGCGCTTCGACCTCTAGCTGACCGGTCACTTCTGGATTCCGATTGTGGTTTCGATCACTGGTGTGAGCGTATAATATGTGGCTTGGAGGTAGGGACGCCTCCTTAACCTCGTGTGTTTACTCAGGGTACTCCGGTTTCCTCCCACGGGAAAGAACCCTACGTGTGCGCAACGATAATGAAAATAAGACAACTTGTTTGCCGATATCACCTTAGGTGGAAGCAGACGTTAAAGAATAACAAAAAAACTGAATTTAGTAAACCTGATGTGTTATTTCTATTAATGGTGGTACCAGTTCTATGGGGGATCACGTGGCTAAGTGGTTAAGACGCTGGCTAGCTAGCATGGAAGTCGGGTGTTCGATCCCTGCATTGGCCGGGAAAGTTTATCCAGATTTTCCAGCGCGGTTTCCTGTTGTTAGTGATGCAGGACAGCTGTCTAGTCGTTCGAGTGGGACGGAAAATAGAGGTCCCGTGTACACATTGGCAGTTAGAATTCGATATACATGTAAGCGTAGACCGTAGCGCCTCTGCCCGGGCAAACTTCCCCTCATAGACCATTGTATGGTGTATGTCCGTCTTCATTTGCCCAAGTTCTATGGCTGAAGTCTTGTTTAAAAGCAAATTAATTTGATAGAGTTTTGGTTTATACTGTCAGGAATTATACAAAAGGTCAATTACGTGTATATCTCAACATGTTCTAACTGTGAACCTGATATTTTAAAGTAGCTAATTAAGTATCTAACTCAATATCATCCAAAATCTTCAACATTGAAAACACGATTTATTTGTCAAATTAAATCAACATTGATGCCGTGATCTTACCGGGAAAAGATGAGCTTGTGATATCTAACATTTAAGACAAAATAAACATTTTACCATTGGTACACGAATCGTCTACCATAATACGATTCGGTTCAGTTGTAACATCGAGGAATGAGGCTAGAAACATTGCACCAAATCAAACGGCGTATGCAGACTGGAACCACACGCTAGAAATTTGCACTTGATTGAGACTGCTGGCTTATTTCGCCGAACATAACTGATTTGAAATTGGAGTAAAAACGGAAACCATTGAATGTAAATCAGTTTATATACATTCATATTACAGTATTATATGCGTTGCGAGTTGCGACCCACTTTTGTCAATTTAGAAGTCCCAAATGTTAGCGATTTAGCTCCTTTCAACATTAACAGGTGTCCATTCTTCAAACACTTGAATTAGAATTCAAATTGAAGAGGTCTACGTGAACACGTACACACAATATATTTGACAATGAATAAAAACAAGTCATGTATTTTGTAACTCGTAAATTCGTAATGGCGTCTTAAATAATAAGGTTATAAAACACAATATATCTAGGAGCACAGGTGCAAATCAACCGAAAATGTGGATATACGATTTGAAGAAGCCTCTTTAAATTAATTCACATAAGAATCGAATTTGGTTTTAGCGTCTGGTGATCAAACCCTTATTTCTAAGCTTAACAGCGGGTTGAATTATCAATATATTATTTACCCTATGCCCCCTTCCTCTCTCTCTCTAGCATAGCTAGAACTTTTATGCATAGCTATAACTTTTATTATCACCCATAACAAGCGAGAACCGGGCTAACAGCAACACAACCGCGACACCCAAAGTAAGATAGTAAGTTCATAAGTATAAATACAATATTTGAAAATCATAACCTGATTGGTAGTTAAGGGGTACGAATAAATTGCCTTTTATAATCTATAAAGTAGTTAATAATCTTAAATACACATACTACAAGAACGAATCAGGACTAATTTATCTACAAGTGAAGAGATACTTTAATGCGTTTAACAAGTCACATGAACGGGGTTCTCCGTGACGTTTAACAATGCCACATGGGGGCTCGGTTAGAGCATAGCATTGGCTTACTACCCAGGGGGTCCTGTGTTCGATCCGGGTGTAAACCGAGAAAGGTCTTCTTTATTTTACAGTCTGGCTTCCTGTATAAAAGACACGTCTTTAGTTGTTCGAATGAGACAAAAGAAAACGAGGTCCTGTGTATACAATTGATACCCTATCAGACAAAGTCGAAATAAGAGTAGGTCGTTATATAGCGTCACTGTCAGGGCAAAATGCCTGTCATCATTAGCCCGTTTGATGGAGAAAAGTAAGACGTTAAACCCGATTTCTTTTTGATATGACACCTGGAGAGATATACACTCTAATAAACCATGCATAACATGTATGACCCACAATAAGTGTCCCAAAACATGGAAAATATCACGAACTGAACAAAAACCTAATTGCCCTATTTAAAAACGGATTGATTTTACAGGTAGGCTTTCTGTGACATGTTATATTGTTGTCTATTTGTACAAGTTACTGTGTATGTAGTTATACTTCTAAGGAAGTCTAAACAGTTAATTAAGCGTTTCAAGATTACCATACTGCAAAATTATAGCTGATCCAAAAGAATTCCAACTTCCGGTATTTATATTTAATTATGTTGTGACTACGTTTACTGTTTACGTGCGTGACAAGAACTGGGGTGTGCTTGGTACTGCCTCACAAGGTTTATTTTTGGCATTCAGCAAACTGAACACGCGTCAAACATTATACGGGAAACGTGCGGATATTGCATTATTGATGTATATAGAGTCAGATGATAATTAATATATGAATAATTGAGGAATAATCCGCTATAAATTAATCTAGGTCGTTAAATATTAACTAGAAAGGGAGATTACCGATCACCTCCCACGAAGCTTTAACATATCTTATTTATCTCTGTTTAATAGGACAATATGCAGATTATGTTATTTACTCTGTGTAAGTCAATTATTCTATTAAGGGTCTGGTTAATGAAGAAACATGATATAGTATAGACAGTATTAATCAGTCACAATCAACAGTGAAATACGTACCGTTTGTATAGGTAAATAGTGAAAGACACCGGGTAAACATTCTTCAATAAAAAGTCAACAATCGAAAAACCAAAACCCCAAATAGACGCATTATACAGACGTTGGGGTGTCTGTTTACTAGAGGTATACGCTGTGTATAGAATTATCTTTATCATTAAATAATTAATTCATCTATGATATTTTCACAGACAAAAACAGTAAACCATCGCCAACAACCACTCCTCTTTTTATTATTTGATCGGATAATTATATCTTTAGTCCTGTTTAAAACATGCACAAGTCGGATTTTAAAATCATATAAGATCAGCGGTTTTGACCAGTAGACTCATCAGCGTGCGATCAAATGGGATCAAATGAAATGAAATGAGGTGGAGTTTAACGTCCTACTGTACTGTTCCCAACTGGGCTAATGAAGACTGGCATACGCTATACATTGTGATATGAGGGAAATTTTGACTGGAGACCGACACGGCGGGCTACTCTTATATCGAATTCCAACTGCCAAGGGATCATTTACGTGCACGCCTATGTGTACACTGGTGCTCGGTTTTTCGTCCCATCCTAACGACTAGACAGTTGTTCTTGTCAGGCCCTCCGTCCTGTGTCACTGACAAGGAGAAATCACGGAGGAAAATTTGGATTAACTTTCTCGGCCAATGCAGGATCTAGCATCTGACCTTCATGCTAGTGAGTCTGCGCCTTACCAACTTAGACACCGAGACCCTTGCCTATTAAAAGGCTCTCCAAAATCGTACTGGTAAAAACGCCGAATTAAAGATTGATAAAGGTAGAATGATCATTAATGGCTACATGAGAACAAGTTTTAGGGAACTTTGTTTTGTTTAAGTGTTTATTAAACTAGTGCCATGACTTAGCCACGATTCCAGGGGATCACGGTGGCTAAGTGGATAAGGCGCTGGTTCGCTAGCCTGGTGGTCGGGTGTTCGATCCCTGCATTTGACGAGAAAGTTCATCTCGATTTTCCGGCGTGACCCTTGTCAGTGATGCAGAAGGAGGGCCTGACAAGGACAGCTGCCTAGTCGTTCGGATAGGACGAAAAACCGAGGTCCCGTGTACACATTGGCGTGCGCGTAAAAGAACCCTTGGCAGTTGGAATTCAGTTGCTGCCCAGGCAAAATTTCCATCATAGCACACTGTATGGCGTATGCCCGTCTTCAATTAGCCCAGGTTAGGTGCTTAAGCGTAGGACGTTAAACCCCATTTCATTCATTCATAGCCACGATTCCTGTTACATACGTGACTTGAGTACACGCGTCTTAAAAAGAGGCAACTCATAATTACCCACAGCCATCGACATTGCAAACACGACATATAGTTCAATTCAAATCAACATTGATGTTTTTAAAGATGAGCTTCTGATAAGACAAAATGAAAATTTTAATTTGGCACACGAATCGCGTACCAAAATGCTTTCGAGCGCTATTTGTAATGAACGACTCGATGAACGAAGCTAAACATGCCCTACAGGAGAATACAATTCTTGCAGGCTGGAATAACCAGACGCCACAGACTGTCATTCAAATGGAATTTTCACGTATTTCTCCCAACATAACTGTATAGAATTGGCAGTAAAAACAGAAACGATTGAATGTTAATCAGTTTATACATTCATAATACATTAGTATATAATTTGTGCCCATTTCTAGATGCTAAAGAATCGCGATTTAGTTCCATTAAAGAAAAAGTACATATTATTGATAAATTGTGGGAAATTAATGTTTCCTGCAAAAAACGGGCAAACGAAAACGACCATAGGCCTACATCATGCCTTGTATCGAATTCTAGCGGCCAAGGGTTCTTTTACTTTTACGTGCACGCCAACACGTGTACATGGAGCCTGATTATATTATTCCGACAATACGTTATCCGCGAATCACGAGTGTCAAGGTACGCACTATTCCTTGCAAAATCCTGAGAAAATTTCTTGGCCAACACAGGGATCGAAATGAAGAAAATGAAATGGGGTTTAACGTCCTATTGTTCTTCTCCGTATGGGCTAATGAAAACGGACATACACCATACAATGAGCTATGTGGGAAATTTTGACCTTGCAACGGAACTATGGTCTACTCTTATATCGAATTCTAACTGCCACGGGATCTTTACGCGTATGTCAATGTATACACGGGACCTCGGGTTTTGTTCCACCCGAACGACTAGACAGCTGTCCTTGTCAGGCCCTCTGTCCTGCACAACAGATAAGGGAAAACTTTCTTGGCACGGGGATCGAAACCAAGCCAACCTGTATAGTGGACCAGGGCCTTACGCAGCGAGCTAATTATGACATCCGACCTGTCACCAATCTGAACGACAAACTCATCCTACCTGCAGAGAAGTGACTCTGACACAGTGAATAGCCATGATAGCTATGTGACGTTATCTAAACGTCACAGGTCGTGAGGTCAACGCACAGAACTCAGTTTGTAAACAAACAAACGAAAGTAAAATGAGAAAATTGGATTTTAACAGAATCAGCAAGAGTTAACGGACAATGGCCATTCACTGTATACGTGCGAAGAAAGCCAGCTACCATTTGATTTTCGTCACGTTAGTCTATCTATGACCCCAAAAAGGATATCTACTAAGAAGTTGTTTTAAAATCAAAATAGGTTGCCAGGCAACAAAATATACGCTCACTAACAGTTTCGTTGTCTCGGCGCACAACCCTTTGCATCATAATCAGATCGTCTTAAAATTCGACAGGCGTCATCGTATCACGGATGTCAATCTGCATACAAAATTACTTAGTCTCTGTTAGAATGACGGTGAAGAACTATGGCGTCTCCTTTTTTCTCTTTTTTTTTAAAAGAAATGTTGACTTTTTAATATTTGACATATCTCATGTTTGACAAGCGTCATTAATCAATACCATGCAATTAATAACTTCAATTAAGCCTATAGGCTCTTTTATAATGACTTTGCAAAAATTATTGTTTCATTTTATTTATTTTTTTTAAAAATGTAAACTCTCTAAAATTTGACATTTCACAAAAGTCATTGATAACTTCAGTGACTGTCATACATTGACGTCATAAACAAATAAGCTAAATACGTATTCTGTAATTTTAGTAAGTGGGTCATAATTTATGTAGAGAAATGAGGCTAGGTTTCGTACTTTAGCTCTAATTATTTATAGGAGTGTGCTCATCAACCATTTCGACCAATATTTGTCACTTTAGTTCATAATATTTATACAATTTATTTAAAATAAAACAGACACACTTGTCAGAATTTATAGTTACATTTAGCAAAACTGGCAAGATCCATGGCGCCACATTTTATAAACATTTTAAGCTCGAGGGCTAAAAGAGGAAAAGATTAAATTAATGCCCATAGGTCACGATGCACGTGTGCTATGACATTTAAGGTCATGTTTGAATAGCAAAACACGACGTGTTTTTTTATATACCAATTAAATTAATAGAAACATCATTTATTTAACAATTGTTTGTAATTTGTCGAATTTCTAATATATCACACGGTTCATCATCAAATTACCTGACACATAATTGTAACTGCTGTTTTATTGATTTTAAAAAATCATTTATCAATTTCTGTGTTGTATAACGATATACCTGATGCCAAAATAAATAACAAATTGTTGATTTTAACACGGCCGTATTAAGCGGGGTGTAAGGGGTACATTGCATCCCCAAAAAATAAGGCGCCCCGAGAAGTGGCGCCCTACAATCCCCCAAAAATAATTTAACAATCTTTCAATTATAAAATAATACAGTTAATTTTGATCACCCAGTAATGCTCTTAATGCAATGATCAGTCGGTCGGTTTTAATGGCCTATCCAAAACTTTCTTTTATCATTTACGTGGAGGCTATGGCGCCCACCACTCTGCTGCGCCCCCACTTTTTAAATCCTACATACGGCCCTGACTTTCAAATATATGTTTGCATGAAAATTAGTTTTATTATTTCTACCCGGTTACAACATACAGTTGTCCGAGAGCACCGTTTTATTTCCTTCAAATCTTGCTTAAAGACATTCCTGTTTTAAACACATGTGTTAAATATATATTTGGTAATCATTTAGAAATAGCTCTTGGGTGTTTTATACCTCTATCGAGGCCTGTTCATTATAATAAGGATGCTGGATTACCAAATGGTTACTACGTGCGCGCTGTATTATAAGGTATGTTATTGAGTCTACTGGCTCGGTTTCGATCTCCCATTTCGATGGCGTGACAAGGAGTAGGATCGCCTTTCCAACTTATGGGTTTTCTCCGAATCCTCCGGTTTCCTCCCGCTGATCAAAAGACCACGCACAATTAAATTATTGAACAAATATTAACCATATGTTAGAAATAAACCCCCTCTCTCTCTCTCTCTCTCTCTCTCTCTCACCAGTTCCTTTGTTTACATCAAGTGGGTGCTTGTATGGTTAAATCTTATCATCTGACATCATTGTCTACTCTGTTAAAAGAAAATAAACGTGTTACGCCTTTCTGTATTGTATTATAATCTAAACAATCCTTTCTTGTATTGATTATCTCTCTTGATCATCATCTCTTCTTCTTCTTGTTTTAGGCTATATAAAGTGTCTGTAATGGCTGAAGAGTGCTCTTAACTCTCTTAATATGATGTAAGATTAGCGCATAATAGTTATATAATTACTCTCATATCGTGTTATGTCAGAAATTATATACTTCAAATATTATGATGTGGATCTGAGGCGATATATCACCTGTATATGTCATATTTGATGATAATTGGATGAAATGACAATAACCTGAAGGTACATCTTATTATCTTTATTACATAATGATGATGATGATGATGACGATGATGTCGATGGGTATGCACAAATTTGATAATATCTATATGCTGGCGGTTATTTTCCATATATTTAAAACAAGTGTCATAAAATATTGATTGATTTTCAACGCATCAAAATTAATTATAGTTGATTTTATGATAGGAGAAATAATAATTTTAAGAACAATTACGATAATAATTTAATATACTTAATCTCTTACTCTTAAGGTTATTAAATAGTAAGTGCCGGGTGGACTGCAACACCCCTAATTTACACAAAAGTAATCTACGAACAAGACACAATACGCAGAAATCACCAAAAAAGCATACGCATCGCTTGCAAACTGCAATATTGTGAAAATTGAATTTCAAATAAGAAATATCATACAAAGGTTTGATGAATTAATAAATTGTCTAAATGCGGCATCCACTGAAGACTTTATATAATCTTTTAATCCGTTGATATTTTTGTATTTATTTTTCTGTATAATTAAATGTAAAATCATCAATATGAGTACATGTATATATTTTATCGATGATTAAGTTGTAAAGAAATATATATGCAAATTATCATCATTTAAGTTAAATTCTAGTCGATTTTATGTACAAATAATACGTAATACGTATTTTTCAATAATGTCCTTAGTTTCTTCAAAACTTCCTAAAGCATGCAATAGAATCGTGGAAATGTACTCTTGTTTATAACTAACAGCGG